>JARGCV010000080.1:1982500-2660000 GCA_034064705.1 Bothrops alternatus | reverse complement strand
ACCCCAGGGATACATTTTTTTGGCCCTTCCTGGTTCAGTTTGGAATCTAGACTCTCATGCAGTTGAAACGATAACCTTCCCATTTTCTTTTTAGAAGGATCTATTGTACACATTTTTGCAAAGGGACTCACAAATAGCAATGATAGCAACAGTGATTTTATAGTAATACTTGTAAAAGACGGGCTCCGTTGGTCCACAGCATCAGACTCTTGGAGTGCTTCGCACAGGCAGTAGAATTATTTCATTATCTTCCAAATTATTCTGTGTGATTTGTTCAAGTCTTTCCTCAGGTTTGAAATCAGAAGGATTGTCAAATACTAAGGGTGATAGATCTTTTTCTGGCCATCAAGGCCACTGAATCGTTCCCACCTGCTGAAAGAGCCTCAAGTGCTACTATATATAAGTTGTGAGTCCCAGGAAGAAGAGATGAGGAGGAGAACAATACTAGACTTGAAGTGAGTGAATCATGGAATGTCTCATAGGCTGAAACATTCTGATTTCCCTGGACCTTCAGGAGGCCTGTCTGCATATTTTGATCCACCCCTCTCACCACCAGTTTGTCTGGTTAAAATGTTTGGAGAGCTGCTTTCAAGATATTTTTCACCTTCAGCTTGATGTTAGTTCCTAAAACATTCACTGTTTACATTGGGGATGTTTCTGTGGGATTGGGGAATCCGTGTTTATCTTTTACCTAGATGATTTTTTTTCATGAAGTCTGTTTTAGCATCTGCTGAGACAATGACTTTGTGTCTGATCAGTCTGGAGATATCAGGCCACCTAGAAAGACACAGCTTTTTCCTGCTCATTTTGCACTTTGGTACAGTACTAAAAATTTAACTACAGCCTGTATTTCAAAGAACAGGGGAGATAAATTGTAGAGCCTTGTCAGATGCTCTTAACATGTGCTAACTCTAGCTCATCTCTAGGAAGTCATTGTTGTAGGCATAGATGAAGGATCACTCTTGTGTACCCTTCTTGGAACTTTTGCCATTTCTGAGGGAAATAGTTGTGAGGTAATGAAAATCACTGCCTGACTGCATTTTCCTAAGTGAATATCTCCAAGATTTCAACAGGAAAAAACTTTCTGCTTATGATCTCCTCTAACAGTAGTAACCAGCTAGATCAGCTGAGGGGTTATTGCTTCTTCCTTATCAACTTTCTGGAGTTTGAGGCCCTTCATCTGGCTCTGCTTAGTTTCACTCATCGTCTATACCATTATCACATGCTCCTGGCAGAAGACACCACAGTCTGCATGCAATATCTGACCTGAATGAATTAGATCTCCAAATTATGATGCCAGTGGTGGTATCTGATTTCCATTTTGGTGACCCACATCCAAAGTCTTTTCCACTAATGGCTGATTGGTTTGATTGTCCAATTGATCTTAGGTAAGAATCACTATGAAGTTTGGGAAAACCTCTCTTCATGTCGCCAGCAGAAAACTGAATTATTTCTTTTGATTCTCCACATGGGCAGCAGCCTTGGAAGGCATGTTAAGTTTTAGGTGGCCTCCAGGCCTGTTTTATGCTTCCCATTTTTTCTATCACTGTTCAGAATAATTAACTGCTGTTATTTCAACCTGTCGTATTGCAGTGCCACATATGATTTTGTCTGTGCCCTGAACCATTTCATCATCTATACCAGTGGTTCTTAACCTTTTTGAATGAATCGCCCCCTTGAGCCAATGAGGAAGTTGTCATTGCCCCCTTCCCCCAACATAACCTCTCAATCACAACATAGGAAGTAATTCTTCAATTTATGCAAACACTTTTTTTGTTTTCTTTAAAATTGTCATCAGGACATATCGATGGAAATAATTTATTTCCAGTCTTTTTCCCATATCTCCCATATTCTGGCCAATGGCGTGCCACTGTATGGGTAGAGGCTGCTGCACAACGCGCATGAAGATAAGCAATGCGTCTTCACATATGTACGGCGTTTTGTACTGAAGCTAGCTGGGGGAACATTTGAAAACACAATTCAATCCACTAATAGCGAGCGATCTGATGTTTTTGTACGACAGATATACAGCGATTCACTGAACGAAAAAGTCTCAAAAGTGTCCCCAAAACTTCTCGCTCCATCGCCCCCATATCACCCCCTTTTCATTCCTTCACCCCCCCGCGTCGCCCCTTTTTGTTCCATTGCCCCCCTGAAAAATGAAATCGCCCCCTGGGGGGAGATATTGCCCAAGTTAAGAACCACTGATCTATACCTACTTAAGGTTATCCTTTATGCCTAATGGACCTTAGGTATGCCCAAGATCTTCATTTATACATAAATACATGTTTTCAGCACACATAGGAGTTGTGCCAACTTTTATTTGGTCTAGGTTAACTAGCATAAGCTAGAGGTGGCAAATTGTCAAGATTTATCTTTTGGGTTTCATATTGTTTTATTTCAACAGCCATTGCTGTGGCACAGAGTAATTGTTTGCAATTCTCTGCAGGTGAATCTTGGTGTGCATAGTTCTTTCAGCGCTGCTCTGCTACTGTGTTGGTCAGGGCCACAGTCTGTTCTACTAAGATTGCAGCCATTTCTATACTGTAGCCCTTGTCCCTAATGTTGTCCTGTTAGACATTATTACTAAGGCAGCTGCATGGTCATTCATCTCTTCCATTGTGCAACATTACAATTTGGATACATATATGATAGTCAGACAGTCAGAAGAGATTTCTCCTGCCACTTTTGGAAATGTTTTGGTAGATTCCAGCTGTGGATATCCTTCTCCCCTCTGGAAAAAGCAACATTGGGCTGTCAAACTTTTTTTTTCTACAGTTGATAAAGAGTATTTGACTCTTCCATGTCCAGTTCCTTGTAAACAGCAGGGCTTTTTATTCTGCCTTCTTACTAATCTTGGAATTCTCATGTCGTTCAATAATTATATCAGGCTTTGAGATTGCTCTCTCCATATATAGGGGCATCAAAGAATATTTGTTCCTGTCTGCTGAAGTGAATGGGAGAAGAAATTATGAATAACCTCCCTCCATTGTAGAAAAAAAGACCATCACATTAAGTCAAATGTTCCAGATATATTGTTAATGCTTTACTGAAAAGAAAAAGATGTACTGTACCAGGATTTCCCAAGCTACTCCCATAATCCCATCTCGACATTTTTTTTTCTATCTCCATTTAATGGTATTAAAGGAATAGAGCATCCAAGTCCTACATATTCAGGGCCTAAAATATCATCTGTAAATGTATGTCCAAGTGACTGCAATCCAAACCGATATGTCATGGATCCCATGTGAGATGTGAGAAGAATTGAATGTATTATGGTGCAAATTCTGGACTCAAATGTATCTGCTATTGGACATTTCCTACATTAAATGTATGAAATGTGCTTTTGGAGATTCACATTCCCTAAATGATCACAAGCAGTGATGCCCAGTAAAGAGATCCCCCCCCCATTCTTTAGCTACATACAGCCAATCCCCAAATTAAGAATGCCTCAGTTTAAGGATGACCCTTTGTTAAGTACAGAGCCTATTGTAGCAAAATTTAAGTTCAATACAGGTAGTCCTCGACTTACGGCCGCAATTGAGACCAAAATTTCTGTGGTTAAGTGAGACATTTGTTCAGTAAGTTTTGCCCCAGTTTACGACTTTCCTTGCCACCGTTGTTAAATGAATCACTGCAGTTGATAAGTTAGTAACCCAGTTGTGAAGGGAATCTGGCTTCCCCATTGACTTTGCTTGTCAGAATGACCCCCAGGACACAGCAAAGGTCATCAATATGAACCAATGGCCAAGCATCTGAATTTTGATCACATGATCATGAGGATGCTGCAAAAGTCGTAACTATGAAAAACGGTCACAAGTCACATTTTTCAATGCCGTTGTAACCTGGAACGGTCACTAAACGAACTGTTGTAAGTTGAGGACTATCTGTACATAATGTTTCAAGTTCAATACACAATATTACGGCATTATACCATAATAACTGGTTCTGGTTTACATGCGAATTCAACTAAAGGTCAGATCTTGGGAACAGAACTTGTTCTTAAACTGGGGACTGATTACCTGTATTTACCCTTCATGCTATCATGGTTGTGGATGTGACACCGCTGTGTGATTTGGAAGTATATTAGGAAAAGAAAGCAACTTGTACAGATCGATTATTGTATATAAGTGTCTGTTTTTAAGAACATTAAAAGATATGCAGTATGAACTATATTGTGAATGGTAGGAAGTTGTGTTTGCCTAGAACAGCGGTTCTCAACCTGTGGGTCGCGACCCCATTTGGGGTCGAACGACCATTTCACGGGGGTCGCCAAACAACGCAGTCCGCCATTTTTTCCCCCTTTTCCCCTCGGCCGGCGTAGGGGGCAGCACCGCGCATGCGCAGGGTAGCACCGCGCATGCGCGATGCGGGCCGTCGCGCCGCGCATGTGCGGCGCAGGTCGGGGTCGCAGCCTGAAAAAGGTTGAGAACCGCTGTCCTAGAAGAATTCACTTAGATGGCTTTGTTCCCTCTTCTAGTTGTTCCTGTTCCAGCTGCTACGTGGCCTAGCCTACTGTCACCGTCAGAAGGTGCTGCATCGAGACTTGAAGCCCCAGAATTTGCTTATTAATGAGAGAGGGGAGCTCAAACTAGCAGATTTTGGTGACTATTATCAAATCCCTTTTTTGATCTATATCCCAGCAATCTATGGGCCGACATGCTCCTATTCTTGGTAACTGATGGCCTCGAGGGTAGGAGCGATAGGAGGATTGAACCAGATATTTTCATTCCCATCACACTTCCAATGTTTGGCAATACATTGCCAAATTTCCCTGGTACAATTCTATCAGCTGTATCATTGTTTTTAAAAAGGAGGACGAGGAGGGGGGAAGGGGAAGAGGAGGAGGACGAGGAGGAGGCTGGGACCGCTCAAATCTTATTTTCTGCTCTGTGGAAGGTTTTGCAAATACACTTCTATGTTTTACAGGACTAGCCCGGGCAAAATCTATCCCCACCAAGACCTATTCCAACGAGGTGGTAACACTTTGGTACCGACCGCCTGATATTCTGCTGGGCTCGACAGAATATTCCACCCAGATTGATATGTGGTACGGATTCTTCTATCTGACTCCCTGAGTGTTCTTTCTTTTTTTTAAAAAAAAAAAATTCCCTAGTGTAACGGTTTCATTTGCCACACTATAGGACACTCAATTCAGTGATACCCACTGAATACCACTTTTTTGATACCCAGTTCAAAAAGTATTCCTAATTTTTTTTTTTTAAAAAACCCATGAAATAATTAATTTAGTTAATTAGAAGTTTTCGGAAAATATGTCTTGCGTTTTTTCCCCATCATCTTTGAAAAAGTCCAGTCTTTGTTCTTCCTGGTTTGTATGCAGAACTGAGGCTCTGTGCCTTATCCATTAATAAACATACACATAAACATACACTATCCATTACACATAAACATACACTATCCATTAATAAATATAAACATAAACATACACTTTAGGCCCAACCCCCAGTCCAGGGACCAGTACCGGGCTGCGGCATGCCAGCAACCGGTCCACACAAACAAGGAAGGCCCCGTCTGCAGGATGCAGGCAGCACACAAAACCACACACTCTCTGGTCCGTGGAAAAACCTCTCTCCATGGAACTGGTCCCTGGTGCCCAAAAGGTTGGGGACCTCTGCTCTAGGCCACTTAGAGCTCAGAAAGGAAATTGCTATAGAACAGAAAAAGAGGACTGAAGCTAGAGGGAGGTGCTAAATGCACAGATGCTGGTCCCCTAAAGCAACTATCTTCAGTTTGGGTCTCCCCAATTCCAGTCAACTCCTCCTGCAATACAGTACAAGTGGTCCTTGCTTAGCAACCATTCATTCAGTGACCGTGCAAAATTATGATGACATTGAGCAAGGGGTACTTAATGACCGGTCTTTTGTACTTAACGTTGTTCACAGTGTCTTTGCGATCTGAGTCCATGGTTGCTCGGCTCACAGTTATGACATTGCAGTGTCCCACGGTCACATGATCACCATTTCTGATCTTTTCCGCCAGCTTCTTCCAAGCAAAGTCAAGGGGGAAACCGTGTGTTATCCTCACCTAACAATGTGCAGTGATTTGCTTAATGATGGCAAGCAGAAGTGCCAGAATTTCTGTCACTAAGCAGTGCATTCACATGATGTCGCTCTTTGGGATCACACTGCTTACTGACAGAAATCCCCATCTCAGTTCCCATCGTTTAGGTGAGGGCTACCTCTAGTGGTTTTTAAACTGTATTGTGGGACTCTCAGGAAGCATGGCATCCTGATATTTACCGTAATATATAGATGGTAATATTTAATGTTCTGAGGATGGTAATTTGAGGCTCACTGGTTCTGTCAGCATGCTGGTGAGCAGTGCATACATTCTCTAGAACGCCTCTACTGCATTCCTCAAGGAGCAGGATTGACGTTGTAGAGATGAATTCAATGACCTATTTAAAATCCTAAGTATATTTTTGGATGTTTTCAAAGTTCCACATAATTGGGGTTATTTTTCAGTGTCGGAAACACTAAAGGGCTCCTGTGGCTAAAGGATTTGCCGGAGACATCACTTGCCTGGGGGCTCCTTTTGTACCCCCATGAAGTTATCCACTGAAGTGGTACCCATTAAACTACTTGCAGTTGCCCGCTTTCGAACTGCTGGGCTGGCAGGTCCTGGGGCATGTGACGGGAGCTCACCTCCCCACAGCCCCAACGGCAGCAACGGATTTTGAACGTGAGGCTGCCGACCATCCGCCCAGGGTTCTAAACTTGTGAGCCACCACATATTGGGTCATTAGAAACCTTGATTGCCTTAACTCTCTTTTAGCAGAATGTACAACTAGATTTACCCCATCCCCCCCTTTTTGATACAGACTATTACATATTGTAAGGCAAATTTTTGATTTTTAAAAAGATAGTTTCCAATATCAGAATCATTGGCTGATTAGCAAAATCTGGTAATATAAATGTTTTGTTGGTCTACAGGTGATTTTGTTGAATTGTCACTACAGAGATAAGATATAAGAATTAGGAACTTTAACTGATAGCACAACTGCCCTTCCTATTTTCTTGGGCTGATAATGGCATCTGCCTCCTTTCTCCACAGGGGTGTGGGCTGCATTTTCTATGAGATGTCCACAGGGCGGCCGCTCTTCCCAGGCTCCACAGTTGAGGAGCAGCTGCATTTCATTTTTCGGATATTGGGTAAATATCTGCCAGGGTTGCATTGCTGAGAAATCAATGGACAAATGGGAGGCAGAGGAAATGAAGACCATCAGACAGGTTGATCTATAATTTCATAATGGAGGTTTAAAAGTTTCTTCGGGGATACCAATTAGTATGCCATAAGTTGATCAAAGACAAAGCACATTTTTAAAAACACTCCCAGATCAGCCTATCTGTCGCTTAAAAAATGTGTCTCTGGTCTCACTTGGAATTTAAAAGACACAATACAGAAGAAGGAAGGGAACTGGAACAAAGATGGGGGGGGGGAAACCCATTCCTATCAGCTGGGTCGAAAGCTATCCAGGAGAAGGAGAGTCTTGTGTCTTGGCCATGCTGCTGAAATGATCTTGTTTCTCATCTTGTTTGCTGCTGTCATGTGTCATGGACATTGGAAGTCACTTTTTTTACTCCTTTTCAGAATTCTGCTTCTTCTCTCTGTTGCCAGGGACACCCAATGAAGAGACATGGCCTGGAATCTTGTCCAATGAAGAATTCCGAGCGTATAACTACCCCAAATACCGTTCTGAGGCCCTGATCAACCATGCCCCTAGGTGAGTGTCAGCCTGTAGTTCAGATGTGGTAGCTTTTGATGGGTGGGTATGCCCTAATGCTAAGAAGTATTGGCTTAAGATTCATAGATGGTTGGAAAAGATGATGAAAATACAGATAGAATTTAAACCGGAATTGTTTTTGTTAGGAATATTAAAACCTAATTATGGTAAAGAGAACGACTATTTGATATTACATGTTTTAACAGCGGCAAGGATAGTATTTGCCCAACTTTGGAAAAATGAAAATCTACCATCTGACCAGGTTATAATTACTAAAATTTTAGATTGTGCAGAAATGGATAGATTAACATTGGAGATGAAAGAGAAAGATGATTCAGTTTATTTTAAAACTTGGGAAAAATTTTATCAATGGTTAGAGACGTGTTAGAATCTGAAAAGAATTTAATATTTCAGAATAGATGATGGATTTTTAATTTATAGTTTATAGGTTAATAACATCTTTATTCTTAGTGATTTAGTGATTTTTAACCATTAATGTTGATAATTATGACTAGTTGTGATTTTATTACTCGTATTTATTTACATAGATGAATTTATCTGTTTATTAATTGTTAGCAATATGGTTATAGTCAATCTTATTCTAAAATGGCTGAGTATGATACTTATTCATTATTATGATCCGGACGGTAGCTTGTTTGTTAAAGTACGTGATTATTGTACCTATCCCCATTCCATCCTAAATCCCCCACCCCTTTCCCCTCCTATACCTGTATTGTTCCTATTTTTTCCTTATTTATATAAACTTAATAAAATATTTAAAAAAAAGAATAGAGACTTCTTGGGATAGAAATATTAAATTGACTAAAGCAGTCTCATATAAAGAAAATTTGTATAAAATGTTTTATAGATGGCATTTGACACCAGTAAGATTAGCGAAGATGTTTAAAAATACTTCGAATAATTGCTGGAAATGTAAACAAAGGCCAGGTACTTATTATCATATCTGGTGGACATGTCCTAAAACAAAAAAGTTTTGGGTTGGAAAAGATGATTAAAAGACAGATAGAATTTAAACCAGAACTGTTTTTGTTAGGAATATTAGGATCTAATTATGAGAAGGAGAATGAATACTTAATATTGCATGTACTGACAGCAGCGAGAATAGTATTCGCCCAATACTGGAAAAATAAAAACCTACCAAAGGAAGAGGCTCTAATTAAGAAAATCTTAGAATGTGCAGAAATGGATAGATTGACTTTAGAGATTAAAGAGAAAGAAGATTCAGTTTTCTTTAGAACATGGCATAATTTTTTATCAATGGTTAGGAAAATGAACTAGTGAGAAATGAATGTGATACTATATTAGTAAGAAGAATGATATGCATTGACTAACTGATATTGTTTATGATTATCGTTTACTACATTTACTGCAGTTATTTATCACTATATCAACTATTGTTAACTGAACATATGTACCAGGACAATAGTCTGTTTGCTAAAGATTGAAAATGTTATTGGGGGATAACCCCAATGTTGACCCCCAACCCTGTCCCAATCCCAGTCCTGATCCTAACCCCACCCTAAACCTTAATTCCTATCCCGATCCTATTTTATCCCCATCCTTTTGGGGGGGGGGAAGAATAGAGACTTTTTTAAGAAGAAAAGAGACACATGGACTCACTGTGCAGCCATAGGTAGCTTTTCTTGCTTTCTCCCTCTCAGACTGTTCAAAGAGTAAAGTACAAGATCCTCCTTGGATCTTGTACTGAAGGTATTTCCAGTTCAGTTGGTCTTTTTTTCAGCAGAGAAGCAGGCAAAGAGTTTTGCCTGGGGTACCTTCTTTGCTGAATTCCAGGCAAGACACAAATACATGGGGTGTGATTTTTCAGGATGCATGAATGAGCATTTGGCCAAAATCTTTGTGCTTTATTGGGAAGAAAGAGGTATTAACAAGACCTTTGCTTGGGCCTTGGCTCCCAAAGGTGGAAGAAACATCGATGACTCTTTGGTGCAGTTCCAAATTAATATTTGACTTAGGGACATGAAGTATTTTACATCTTCAATTGTTGGAAAGACATTGGATAGCAGCATCAGTGTCAGAGAGTAACAATCCGAGGAAGTAAAGCCTCAGTTCTCCTTGCGAAATTATGAATTTGACCTTTCTTTTCTCTCCTAATTGTGCAGGCTGGACAATGATGGGGTTGACCTTTTAGGAAAGCTGCTGCAGGTGAGCTGTTGTTGTTGTTGCTATTATTATTATTATTATTATTGTTGTTATTATTATTTTGGTCTGGTAGGAGAATTAGGATTTAGAGGTCTCTGACCTTCTCTTCTGGGAATCCTAAACTCCTCACATTTCTTTCCCATCCTCAAGCAGAGGAAAAATCTTCCCTGCTATGGCAAGCAGGCAACAATAAATTTCATTAACAAATAGAGATCATATAAAAAAAGCATTGTCTTGTTGTCCCCAAAGAATAAATGTGCTGGACAAAATGGGCTACTAATTCGGACGTCAGGTGACCTCAAGTAAAGATACTTATCTTCAAGGACTATTGCAGAGTTATTTTGGGGGGAATGTGTGCATGCATGTGCGTATGCACAAACAAAAACAAGCTTCAAAGTGAAATACATGAAAAAGGATCCATCAAGTGGATTTATCATAGAACAGGTACTCCTGCAGAAATAATTCTGCTTTGTTTGCGTTAATTCCTCAGTGTAGAACAGGCATATCAAACTGCCAGCCCGCGGGCCGGATGCATCACAACGAAACCGCACCCACCCCATTGCCGGCAATGGGGAAAAAGTCGCGATATGTTGTGCGATGTCACGTGGCATTGCGAGTTTGACATGCCTGGCGTAGAACCTGCTAATATGGTATGCGACTGTAGTTTGAGAAGTAGAAGAGCTTTTGAATGCCATGTGTTTCAGCCCCTCTGCTTGCTCTGCAGGTCATTGCTGGCAGGGTTTTATTCATTTGTCTGTTGGTCAAAATAGGTGAAACGTTTGATCCACTAATTCAAATATTCTGCATTAGGCATGGATGACAGCCTGCCATGGGCAGCTCCTGTGGGTTGTTTGCCACCAGCCTGGAAGTGTAAAGTCTGTGTTTTTAAAAAACATTGTGGGATAGGTGGTTGACACTTGATTAGAAATATTTTTACAATTCACAGTATTCTGGTAACTGAAGATAATTAAAATCCTCGGGCTCTTCCACCCAGTTTGGTCTACTTGTTAAGGCACCAGGCTAGAGAGTAGGAGACTGATTTCAAGTCCCTCCTTAGCCATGACAGCCAGCTGGGTGACCTTGGTCTACTTCAGGGATAGTCAACCTTGGCTCTTTTATGATTCATGGACTTCAATTCCCAGAATTCCTGAGCCAGCTTAGTTGGCTCAGGAATTCTGGGAGTTGAAGTCCACGAGTCATAAAATAGCCAAGGTTGACTACCCCTGGTCTACTCTATCAGCTCAATTCACCTCACAGGGTTATTGTGGGGGAAATAGAAGGAGGAAGGTGTATTGAATTATGTTCTCCACCTTGAGTTATTTGTAGAAATAATAAAGGTTGGATATAAACAAAAATAAAACATTTTGCACATTGCCTGCCTCTTGGGTCAGCATCTCAGTTTTGTTCTGAGATTTGTCATAAACATTGGGAGGAGGAGATACAGGTTATCTGAGGAGTTGTGTTTTGATGTTATGAGGGAATTTTTAACACTATTTCCTTTTTGGAGATTGGGGGGGGCACAGTTTAACCTGTGACACCAACAATGTGATAACTAAATGGTTAAGCTCCCCTTTTGGGAAAAAAAATGGTTTTGTGTTAGGAGCAAAAAGCTAGACGCCATTAGCAGCCTTCATCTAATCACTATTTTCTATTTTCTCTTCCCCAAATGCAGTTTGAGGGCAGGAAGCGGATCTCTGCAGATGAGGCCATGCGTCACCTGTTCTTCCAGAGTCTGGGAGAGCGGGTCCTCAAACTTCCAGACAGTAGGTCCAGGCTGAAGAGGGAGGGAGGGTGGCCAGAGATGTCGAGTAGTGGTTGAGCGAATGACACGGTTAAGAGAAGGGTGTGGGATGGAAGCATGAAGTGGATGGTAAAAGGACCATGAATTCATTTGAATGCTATGAATAATGTCTCCATCTTATCCTATCAACTTCCTATCTGTTACAATGTAGTGGTTAACTGACAAGGATGTTTTCATTGATGGGCTAAGAATTTAAGGGCACCCATGCTCTTTTTTTGCAGTTATTTTGTTACTCAGCTAATCCAGTGGATTAGTGTAGTGCACTGTTAAAGGCCAGAGAGAAAATCTGATCAGTTACTTCAGCATATGAGAGCTATCTTCATATTGTCTGTCAATTTGTAATCACAGAAGACACACGATCTAGATCTGGTAAAAATGTTTACCATTTGACTCTCTGGCACGTTGTATGAAGAGTCTCTTCCTTAGACTTGCACCTCACTGACCTGCTTCTTCTGTCCTTGTTATTCAGCCTAGCTTTAATTACCCTGCACTTTAGTTTTCCTATCTGCTGAGATGATATCATTTTCTTATCTGGGGGCTCTTCCTCATGGTGGCAACGAAGTGCTGCCGTCCAAAACAGGACTGTCAGAAATATATGCTGGCCTAAAGAAGGACTGACCTCAGTTCCACCTCCTTCTCTGCCTCAGCAACAAGGCAGAAGAAGGGCAGGGAGGAGACTGAATGGGGAACACCTTCGGTGTCAGCTGCTGGCAGCAGAAGACTGCAGGACTGTCAGCTTGGTGATCTTATAGAGTGAGCTCTCCATGGAATTAGAGACGCCCAGGGATCCTCCTCCTCAGCTTGGAAACCTCTCCCTTTCCCCTCAGCATGGCTGGCTCAGGAATTCTGGGAGTTGAAGTCCACGAGTCATAAAAGAGCCGAGGTTGCCTACCCCTGGTCTAGACAGTCTTTGAGAAGCAACATGATTGATCAGAAGGAAACAAATGTCTGCCACCTCCCTTAATGGGATAAAATCCATAAAAATGGATTCAAAAATTTGCCAACACACATACACTGTCTCTGTCTGTCTCTCTCTTTTTCTCTCTCTCTCTCACACGCGCACACACACACGCACACACCCTTGTACTCAAATTATTTTATCCTTTTTATCAGTTCACATGCTAGCATGATAGAATAGCAGGCCTAGTAATTTGTGGTTATCTCATTGGCTTTGTGTCTTTCTTTTCTTCCACTGTAGCAACATCAATATTTGCACTAAAGGAGATTCAGTTACAGAAAGAGACTGGGCTGAGATCTGCTTCCCTGCCTGAATCAGGTGAGAAGTGGTTGTCGAGCAATTCTGTCAACAAGAGCCCCTCCACTTTCTCATTAACCCCCAGTTTTGAATAAAATTCTCTTCCTCCCCCTGAATTGGTGGCCCACATTTCTTGGTACTGAAAGGGCACCTTGATAGCCCCTTCCTATCTGTTGCCTCTTCCTGTCTCCAGAAACTTGCTCTCTTAGAGAAGCAGTTTTTTCCCATCCCCCTGCTTAACACTACACCTCTGTGTGTGTGGTTATGCAGTAATCACTCTCACCTCTCCCACAGGCAGCAACCATGTTTCAGTTAGGGGACACTCAATTGTAGCCACCAGGCCAGGTATCTGTGCCCCACCCACTTCCATTCGCACTTCTTCCTGTTCTCAGCATCATGAGTTAGCACCCTCTCCCCTCTCTCAGTCACCCTGACTAGAGTCTTCCTGGCACCTCTGTTTCAAATCTGACTGTGTCTTTTTAGCTCAGTGCATCCCCAATTCAAAGTTTACCACATTACTTTAAAGCTAATGAAATTTGGGATCAGAAGAAGGGAAAGTGGAACAAAACGATGGAGGAGGGTGGGGAAGGAACCAGAATGCACAAAGTGTGAGGCATCGGAACCTTATGATCTTGAGACTGACTTGCCATTGAATTGAAATGCCCTTGTTCAAAACCCAACTTGGAGTTGCTCTCATCTGGTGGCGTTAGGCCAGCTGCACTTTCTAGCTCACAATTCTTCCATCCATAAAATGGGGCTAAAAATACTGGACCTACCCAACGTGGCTGCTTCATCAGGTTGCTGAGAGAATATGAAATTTACATCCATGTTACACAAAAACTGTAATTCCAGATTGCCCAAAGCATTATGACAAGGCTCAGTATTACTATGAGACAGGGAGACGCTACCAGGTTGGGGAGGAAACGTTAGCAGGAATCTGGGGGAATGTTAATGGCCTCATCCTCTAAAACGGCGCTTTTCAAACTTGGCAACTTTAAGATGTGTGGACTTCAATTCCCGAGAATTCTGGGAGTTGAAGTCCATCCATCTTAAAATTTTCAAGTTTGAGAAAAAAAAACTGATCTAGAAGTTGGGAGAAGGCGCAAAATGCATTCTATCTATAACACTTTTGCTGTTTTCCCACAGTGAATGGTCAGAATGGACGACCAAGCCTGCTGCTTTGAAGCCTACAGTTCTGGGTTGGCAAGGGTAGAAAGAAGCCAGGTTTTCCCCCCCACCCCACGGACTATCTCCATTGGTGGCTTCTTGGTATTGAACTGTGGCATGAGGACCTTGTGCTGGGAATTTGCTGGGGCAAAGGTGGGGGTCCCTGGAACTGAGGAGAAACGTGACCGCTCCTGGCACCAACAAGCCAGCCACCAATTCTCTGTGCCGCTGGGACGGACTCTCCCTCCCTCCCTCTCACACACACGGTGTTTCATTTTATTTTTTAAGTTTTATTTTTTCAATGCAATATTATAAATATTATATTTACAAATATCTATACAGAGAGAGAGAGAGAGAGACACCCCCCGCACCCTAGCCTCTCCATTAATGGGGGGGGGTGTACAGTATTAACTATGAGGGAGCCAATCCCCTCCCTGTCTCATCCCTGTAGTGGGCCAGGTGGAGGGAGGAGAAGCCCTAGGGCCAGAGTAGTTCCATCCTTTGCACTCCATAATCTAGGAATCGATGGGATTGGGGAGGTTGTTAGTATTACGGATGATGAGTGGACTCCTCCTTCCTAGCCAGAATCACTTTCTTTGGACGTGGTGGGTGCTCTGTTTTCCTGGCCTAACCGTGTATTTTGAAGTCCAGGGGTGGACGAGGCAACCAGATGTCCTCTGAGAATTCGCAAATCTTTGGAAAGATGGTCCTTCTTTTCCTGTCTTTCTTATTGGGACTTTCTGGCTGCAAGGGTGCCCTCTTTCCAAACTCTTTGCTCAGCTTCGGAGCTGCTTCCACCTCCTTCTCACACCAAAGTGGAGTCTCCTTTTTGATCACTTGACTGGTGCCTCGCCTGGGCTTTGTGCTTGGTTAGTGCTCTCAAACCTGACTTAACTCCTGTTCATCTGTTACGGCTCTTATATTACTTGCTTGGTACTCAGGGTTTGCATTTCTTCCTTTGCCTTTCCAGACGCAGTCCACTGACTTCTAGTCCAGACACAGGCATCAGCTATTCGAGTAGGCCTTGTGCAGGAAATTCCCAGTGGATTGTGCCTTGTTCTCTCACCACTGTTCTTTGTTTTCTATGTATACTACAGTCCCTAGGTGATCATGACCTGTAGCTTGTCTTACATTTCTTATATCCAAATGACTATGTTAGAATGGGCCCATCAACATCTTTCTCTGATGCTGTGGTGCTTATTTTGGTATGGAAACCTTGGCACTTTCACAAAAGTTTTGGACACCACCACCCCTCAACCTCAGTAAGCAGGACCAGCAGTTGAGGAATATGGGAGTAATCATCCAAAACTAGAACTATAAAATGCCAGCCTTTATTTGGTCTTCTTCATGCAAATCATTTGCCTTGTCTCAGTGCTGTTTAGATTTTCATATCAGTTCCTACAATTTTCAGTCCCATGGTTATCATTGTAACAATTTACAGTAGCAGGTTCTTAGTACTTAGTTACATAGATTACATAATTCCCATTCATTCCCATTCTGTTTTGAATCCAAAGTAAAGAAGAAAGAACATCTGTTCTGCAGTCAGCCACACCAATTATCTCTTCTACCATTGAGAATCAGACATACTTAAGAGGCAATGGGCCCTTTCCCCAGCTATGTTTTCACTGGTTTCAAAGATTGTTCAATTCCTGTCTGTGCTTCTTCTGGAGGAACTGGCCCCCTTTGCTTTAACCAACATCCCTCCAAAACTAGCTGCTTTTGGGATCGACTTTTTACTCAGAAGACTCTGATGCCCTTTCCTTCTGCTCTGTGTATTGCAGTCTTGGGCTCTTTAGAGATTCATCCCTCTATGCCAGAGCCTTCAATATTTAGAGAAAAAAGTCTCCATGGGACCTGCCTGTGTTGGAACTCCCTCTGCTTCCACTTCTCCTACAACTAGGAGAGCTGATTTACAGGAAAGGGGAAATGCCCAACGGTATCACAGCTCCCCAGGCCAGGACTGTTCCTTTATGCTCAGGGCACAGAAACGTCAGTGCACAGAACTGAAGGTCGGAGATCCATCTCCTAGAGTTTGTGCTCCCAGGGATATTAGACAAGGCGGTACCAATTTTTGTAACCATATTTTATATGCAGCATGAAGCGCTTATAAGGTTCCAAGATCTTCCCTTGATGAGAGCCATAAGAGGAACTGTTCTAGTTACTGTTACAACGCTCAGGCAACTTAAAAAGGATTTCTGAAAATGCCTACAGAGAACATGCAGAGATGTAGCCAACCTTGTGAACTGGGATGCCAGGAGTTTGCGCTGCTGGTGACCTCTTGACTTGACATTCAGATGCTGCTGCCCATGCAGTGGGAACATTTGGAGAAAAATCTAGCCTACAATACTTTGCCCAGCATTCACCTCTGTGCATAGGCTGAAAGTAACCAGTGCTCGGCTCAGGGGATAAGAAGGTTGTGTTTACGCAGGCATCCTAATAAGTAGGAAGGACCAGCCTCTGTCCTTCAGCCTAGTGAATATCTACAGGTCTTTTTTAGCCCACTAATCTTGCATGATCCTTCCTTCAGTTATTGCCTACTGGGTTTTTGACTATGGCCTCCCAGGTCCGTCCTTTTGTCTCCTCTTTCAACTGCACCTTAGAATCAGAAACCTCTAGTTGAGGGATCATTTTCTCGTCCCTTCTGATCAGAGTTCTCACCTTCTTCCCTAGAACATGTCTCTGAAGCGCCCTGGACCTAGTGGTTCAAAATGTTTCTCTGCCTCAAAACTGACCTGTTCTTAGTAGGTCTGAAATGAGATCACACTTCCAGCAGGAACTCACCAGCCATAATATGTATGTTTTGTTACTTCCATTCTTGCAGACATAATCTGTCAATATGATACATCGCTAGACTTGGTTTGCTGCCAGAATCTTGATTGTAGATATACAGTGAGTCTATAGCTGAGGTTGCTCAGTTTAAAATCCTGAAAAACTGGGGAGATCAGAAGACAGTTTAACTAAGGTTTACTGAATGCAGTGTTGAATCATAGGTAATACAAACTGTGGATTCAAGACCCCACTTGAGACCATGGTTTTAAGGGCTGATTTGCGGCATTCTTTACCCATTGTTAATCCGAATAGACCTCAACCCTAGTGAAAGACCACAAACCATAGCTGATTAAATATTGAGTCTATATGGGACTGGTAGGAATTCATATTATGCTGTGGTTGAGTAGATTAATGGAGAAATATGCCCAAGATATACATGGCTACCTTTGTGAGAGGGGTCCAGAATCTAATCTGGTTTAGTTTATAGAATTCCCATTCTCTGTCTTTGCTGAAAGAGAAGAAGTGAAGTTCTTGTAGCCGAGATGTGATACATGAGGTATTCTGCAAACACAAATAGGCTTTATTGAATTTTCAGGAATTTGGGGAAGTGTGAGTTCAGAATAATACTGACAATTTGGGAGCAGTTTAGGGCCTAAACTGGATTCAGGATTCTCAGAAGAGACAGCAGGAACAAATGCCATGATGGCTAAACCAGTTTGCTTATAGTATGGATGTATTCTTAATCCAACCTATTATGAGAGCTTTTATGTGAGAAGAAAACTGAAGATGGCCTGTTGGAAAATGAATGTACAGAGGATTTGGATGTTGCTTTTGAGGAGGGTGGGGAAGGGCAAAGCCTCATAATTTGTTTCTGGACTGGAGTCAAGCAATCAACCTCTTCTTGCAGGAAACAGAAACCCAGGAATGGATAAGCATTAGCATATGGAATGGACTAGCTCCATGGGCCTCCCCCACCTCAATCCTGCTTCCTTCCACATCTCAGTGGAGTAGATACGGAGTTTGTTCTCCTAGTATGGAAGAAGAAACTCTGTTGTTGTACATAACTTGAATTGGGGGAGAACTTTCTGTTTCAAAGAGCAAAGTTTACCATTATAGAAGAAAAGTCCCTAAGGAACAAGATGAACTATCTTTTCTCTCCCCCTTCATGCTCTGTCCACTTTCTTTGGGGTTAATTAATGCACCATATCCAAATGTATGGAACTGATTAAAAGTCTCCAACAATCTTTGGTGTATGCTGTGTTGTATTTAATCCTGTGTTAGGATTATGGATATTTTTCTTCAGTAGAAGAGGAAAACCTTTGACTGCCTTTTAAATATTTTCTGCTGCTACTGATATTCCCAGATGTTCAGTTCATATCAGTAGGCACTGCAAAGCACCCTCAGATTTCTCAGGAGCAAACCATGGAAATGACATGCTGACTCCCAAGCAAGTTTACCCATTGGTGGGGCTCTGGGGAACCCTCCAAGGTCAGGTTTTTGCCTTCATGAAGTGCCAGCCACTTGATGGGGAAAAGCTGTTGCCAGATTAGATAACAGCCTTCCATAAAGAATACCATATAATCAGGGTACCTCAATAGAACCACTGGAAAAGAGCCTGTCCTGCTGGAAAACATAATTTCTGTTCATACATGTCATGGGACATGGGGAAATTAGTCATTTTGAATGAATATAGTTTTCTATGACCAACGTGGCTTAATGGCAGACAGTCATGCAACATGCTAAGGTCCAGTTACCCAACATTTTGGGATTGGTGTTTGGAATTTTGAGAAAATAAGGCTGCTCTGCTGGAGAAAATGGTTACTTTACAAAAAGGACTGCCACAAATTTATCAATCTCTTAAAAAGTAAGATGGATTTAAAGCAACCTACAACTTTAGTGATTCCTATAATCCGTGTTTATCTTGCCTTGTGTCTGTGCAGGCATTTTTATTTTCTAAAAAGTGAGGCTAGTGGGTGCCAAGGAGGGTGAGTAGGCATGCTGGTGCTGTGGGAAACATTTTTGAGGATTACTGCTAAGCTGTAACTGCTTTGTCCTGGCCTCATTTCCTAATAGCTTAGGAAATGACTGCCATGTTTGGCCCACTGAAGTAGAAATAACAATTTAGGATTTGCATTTACAATTTGCAATGATGTTGGAATTGGCAAACTGTAGTAAACCTGCTTTCTTCACAACAGAATTTGCTCCATCGCAATGACAGTAAATCTACACAGTGAAAGTAAAAAAGTTGGGACATAAGTGATATGTATATTCAGGCTGTTGTGCAGTACTGTCTGTTGCATGGGAAGGGTAGTTTGAAAGAATGAAAAGTAGCCAACTGTTCTAGTATCAACTCTAACTGACAAAAGATAAAGATAAGGTGTAGAAGGTTGGTGCAAGAAAAGTCAATGAAAGAAAAAACTGCATGGACTTAATTTCATGCATTGCGTCAAGCCATGGGTTGCTTGCCCACAATTGTTTGAATAAAATTGGATGCTTGGCTGCATTTCAGCAATGTCTAGTTCTGCCCATTCTATAGTATTGGCTTCCCAAAATAAAATATTACGTCTGGTTCCTCAATAACTGGTGCTAGTCTATAAATTATGTTTTTATAAGTCAAAATAGCTGGCTTAACACAAAATACTACGATGGTGTTCACGTTATGCAATTCTGCATAGGAACGTAAGTAATTGTGAGATCCTGTGGTTAGTGTGGGTAAATTCGTAAATAACTAAAAACTGCTGGAGAGTGTTTTAGTATCTCTCAAAAAGTAATTTAAAGATAATTGGCAGCTTGCTTTTGACTCTGCCTTCTCCACGGTTCTTCAAATGACAGCACCAAAATTAATTTCGACCGGCAACGCTGAGGGCTGCGTTAGCCAAGTAAGCATTTTAAAATTGCCCTTAGTAAAAATGGCAACTACAAGTATCGCGCACAGTATCTTCCTAGTATTGGTTACTTCAATCTCGAGAATTCCGAGATCGACACAGGTCCAATCGCCTAGTCAGTACTGCAGGAAGCGGTACGAAGCAAATCAATAAATGAACAGGCGTCCACGTTTCTCACGATGTTTTTTTTTTTTTTTTAATATGCCGTAAGAGAAAAAGAACTCTCGCCTCTTGTTTCTGCCCGGCGCACACAAGGCAAGGATTCGTATAAATGCATTCATCCAATCACAGAACGATGTCCAGCCGTTCGTTCAATTTCCCGCGCCATCAACCAACCAATAGGGGGCCGGTACGTCAGGACGCCGTCGCCGTCGGCCACATTCAACATGGTGCTTGGTCCGCTATCTTCCGTCACGTTTGCCACACCTATCTGGCCGGTCGGAAGCGGGTGGGTGGAGCCATGAAGGAGCCGGGAGAGGGAAATAAGGTGTCTCCCTTTCTGGTTTCCGGGCTGGCGGAGGAGCAGCGGAGGTGTGGGTGGCGATGGCGGAGCGGGGGCTGCCCGGGCTGGAGGCCCAGAGGCGGCAGGTAGAGGGAGAGGGGCCGGGCCAGCCCGGGAGGAAGCGGCCGCTGGGAACGGGTGAGAAGTGGTAAGTGCAAAAGGGGTGGGTGGGTGTCCCGGGGTGGTATGACCGGGTGGAGAGGTTGCTTGGGCTTTGGGTCCCGGGGGTTGAACCTCGAGCGTTCCCGCTTCGTTTCCAGCGGCCTCACCCGCTCCGAGCCACGCTGAAACTCTCCTTGATTCAGGGGGGGCCGTTCCCCTCCACGGACGCCCCTTGGAGCCGATGCGAGCGCTGGCATTTTTTATGCCTCCTTTTATTCCCCCCCCCTCACGAGACAGGCGCCGCACCTCCCGGCTGCTGCAGGTTGCTTTTCCAGGTGGTCTTCGAGATGCGCCTTCACGCCCAGGTTGAGGAAGTACGGTAGTACTGTATAAAAGTGCCTTTTGCTTTAACCACGAGTTTATCATCATTAGTTTGTGAAAAAGTTCCCTTTGCTGAATGCAATGGGTTTGACTCCTCGTGTAAAGTATAGGGTTGGGCTAATTAATGCGCTTTCAATTACTGCGCTGAGACAGACTTGAATGAGGTTTACTTTAGAGTAGGGTGAATTATGTACCATTTTTCCTTGGCCTTTGGTGCTTTTTTTTTTTTTTTTTAAAAATGCATTTCTGGCTGAAGCACCTTCTCAAAAAATCACATTATTTAGATCTGGTCCCTTTTCTTATATTTCTAATACTTTTCCTAATTGGGATGGTTAAGGAAGGGCTGCTTGGTTTTTTATGTATTCTCAGGGTAGGTGTAGAGCGGTGGCTGTAAGCAACCTTAACTCTTGTAAGCTGGAGAACTTTCTGAAGGCATGTCTTTCCGAATTAGCAGAATTTGGTTATTTGTCTTTACCTTTTCATGCAGTGGTATATCATGATGAATAGATACTTTATAGTTTGAGTACTTTGAAAATAAATTTCTTCTCCATAATCATAAAATGTTTGCCCCTTATTTTATCCGTCAAGAAAGGAAACTGAAACAGGATTAAAAATCAATTTGTCATTCCTATAAAGGTAGGCTAGTTTCTTCCATACAGGAGGACTTGACTGTTTTGGTCACTTTCTTTTCCTTTTCCTAGAAATCTTTTTACCATTGAAACTAGCAGAATTTCAAGCTAATAGGTAGCTTTGAGTGACATGGATTAGTGCATGGCCGATCTGATTTTTTTTAAAAAAATATTTTTGTTAATTTATTTTATAGTTTTTAGATTCTGCCCAAATTAAAAGACAGGGCTGGTTACAATATGTTAACTTTAAAAACCAACAACTATAAATCAACCTTCTCCTAACATAGAGATCAGCAACATTTAACTAGGGTTGAAGTCTTGGTGAAATAAAACTATCTTCAGTGCTCTTTTGATATCATGGACGGGGCTTTATGAACCTCTGTAAGTTAGAGATTCCAAAGTATGGTCACTGCCACAGAACATGTCCCTCTGACTTCAAATAAAGATTGGGACTCTTAACAGATCTTCCTGATATCCTTTGGTGAAATGGGTAGATTCATTCATTTGGCGTGCCATGGGCGGCATTCAGAGCCCTCTCTGTGGGCATGCACACCATGCCCTGGAGATGGCAACCATCCCTCTTCAACCAGCCGCCCGCTAACTCGCCGAGGTCCCACATGGCTGGATGCATCCCAGCACCTGTGTGCAGGGGCCGATGGTGACAGGCAGCAGCCGCCCTGGCCCCTGCCTCACCTTGCCCTGTGACAATGGCACCCCCACCCTGCCTCGCCTTGCCTTGCCTCACCCCACAGGATGAGCCTCCTGCCCACCGCCCCACCTGCTGGAGATCCCCTGGATCTCCCCCAACCCTGCCCAGCCCCCACAGGCGTCCCTCCCCACGAGCAACATTGAGGTGATCACGCCCACCTTGGCCACACCCACCCAATCTACCATGACCACCACACCACGCCCATCCAGTGGGCCACGCCCACCTGGCACCCGGCAATAAATAAGTGGGTTTTGGGTTGCAGTTTGGGCACTCGGTCTCTAAAAGGTTCGCCATCACTGTTATAGTTGATATACTACCGGTACTAATACAAGGTGAAGTCCTAGGCTTCTGAATGAAGTTTGTTTCACTGGGGATATCTCACTTTGGAGGCAAAACTGCATGCCAGTTTGCTTTCTTTCTCCCTTATTGATCTACTTGTGATTATCCTTAAGTAGTGCTTGTGTAAGAAAGTGACTGGTTTCACTCTTCCTTAGCTAGCAAGACTTCCTATTTTGTGAAGCAAGTTGGGCTCACAGTAGGAATTATTTCAATTGTTCTTGTATCCTGATGGATGGGCTTTAGAATGAGGTTGTTTGAATCTTCTCTTACATGCTGACTGGCATGCTTGCTATGTCTGGAGTGAGACAAACAGGAAGCAGCAACCCAGTAATAGAATAGGAACCTCCTCTATTGTGTTATTATAGAAGAAACATACACATTTATATTTTACACTTTTATAATGAGTTTGCAGGCTCAGCCTATGTATCTTTATTGTACTTAGAAAGCACTCCTTCTAAATTCTATGGATCTTGCTTCTAAATAAATGTGTCTAGATCACGGGCCGGCAACCCGCGGCTCTGGAGCCGCATGTGGCTCTTTCAGCTGTCTCCTGCGGCTCCCTGCCACCATGTGCAGTCTGAAAAAAAAATGGGACTAAAAAAATTCAACCAATCAATTCAAGCTTCTCATTAAGTTTGAATTGATTGGTTGAACTTCTTTGGTTTGTGGGACTGCCACAAACCTCTTTCCTTCTTCGTACTGCACGTGGTGGCCGGGAGGATTGCTGGAAAAGTGTCCCTGGTAAGGAGCCGCGGGTGGCCGTTATCGGGGTGCCTCTTTCCTGCCCAGCGGGCCTCCCCTCACCCTGCTCCGCTGCCGCCTCTGTTAGTCGGGGAGGGGGGTCGCTGGGGGTTTTCCGGAGCTTCCCCTCTCTGCCTGCACCTTTCGGCCGTCTCATGGGCAGCAGATTCCCCCTTGGTGCCTGCCTGGCCCTTTCCACACCTGCTGCGTGGTCCTCTTGGCCGTCCTCCCACTGCTGAGCGAGGCGGTGGCGCTGAGCGAGGCGGTGTCGAGTGGGCAACCATGCCACTTTGCCGTCCTGCTGCTGCCGCCGCCACTGCAGGAGAAGGAGACCTTGGGCTGTGAGGGCGGTGGGGCTGGCCAGGACATCCCCGCGGCGGCATTCCCCGTTGCCGGCGCAGCTGCCCATGGTGCACCCGCCATCCTCTTATGACGGCAAAGTGGCTGAGGACACGGCGGGGGTGGCAGCTGGGCCACGCCGCCGCCACTGGAGCTGCTGCTTTCCATCCTGCTCCACCTCCCCGCCCGTTCGTCTAAGAACGTGGCGGCCGGGCTGCACCGTGCCACTACCACCACCAGAGCCGCTGCTCCCATCCTGCTCCAGACCTTCGGTTTTCTCAGCTTGCCAACGAGGCTTGCAAACTCGGCTCCTGCCAGGGAAGCTCCTTCCCGGAAGCATGCAATTGCTCAGAGCCTGTCCCAAAAGGTGCTGCTTCCCTGGCAGGAGCCGAGTTTGCAAGCTTCGTTGGCAAGCCGAGAAAACCGAAGGTCTGGAGGGTTCCCTCCTGCTTTTGGGGTTTTTCTCGCCTGCCCGCCCGGGTGGAGAGCCTGCACCTCCCTTTCTCCTGTGGCTGGGAAAAGAGGGCCGGCCCCGATCCTGTCCTGGAGGACCTTTTAGGCCCCAGATACCCCCCACGTTCTCCCCCGTCAGCCCAGGACCAGGCACTGCAGCTCTGCAGCAGGAGGGAATCCTCCGGACCTTCGGGTTTCTCGGCTTGCCAACGAGGCTTGCAAACTCGGCTCCTGCCAGGGAAGCAGCACCTTTTCGGATGGGCTCTGAGCAATTGCATGCTTCGGGGAAAGAGCACGGAGGCCTGCAAGCAGGCAGGCAGGCAGGCAGGCAGGCAGACGCTGGGCAGCACGAACTAAGCGGTGAGCAAAACCCCGAAACATTTGCAAAGAAGAAGTGAAAGCTGATCCAGCTGGTCGTCGGGATGTGGAACTGGGCTGCGGACGCCAGGCCTTGCTCATCAGCAACGCTGGAGCCTCCCACACCAACCAGCAGGTCTCCCGTGCTGCTCCGCTGGGACTGCCGGCTTCTGGTTGCATGGCTGCCTCCCTCCGGAGCTGTCTTTCCCCCCCCCTGGGCCATGTGCCACCTGCGTCTTCTCTTTGTAAAGGAACGCAAAAGGTTTCAGGGTTTCGCTCGCCCGCCCGGGTGGAGACCAGAGTTGGCGGCTCTAACATCCTATCGTTGGCTGCAATCCTATTGACCTGTTGTGTGCAACTTATTGCAAGCCAAGCGCTGCCTGGTTCTGAATTAATAGCTTGGGGGGGGGCGAAGCCCACTGAACTGCGTGATCCCAATGACCCAGCTGACTTTGCAGGAGCCTCCATCGGATTGGAACTTTCCTGTTCGATTGAGCTTAGTTTAGGCAGGGCCGTTCTTAGCGTGGGGTTCACATGTTAGTTAGTGGGGCTGACTAGTTCTCTGGCAAGGGTGCCGCGCTCCGGCCTTCCTCCAAAGCGCCGTCCTCGGAGGGGTAGTACAAGGCACCATTTTCAGCCGGCTCCAATTCTGCTCTGGGGAAACTAGGGCGGGACGGAGCGGGTCAGCGCTGCCTATCTCAGTCACATGGAGGGCCATGTAAATACCACCAGATGGCTCCGCAGTTGCCACCGCCGGGGGAGATGAGCAGGCTGTTGCTCCCGTGGTCGCCTTCCCCCACTATGGAAGATAGCCTGGCCGCTTCAGCAAAGGGGAGAGAGCAGTCTTTTCTGAGGGGAGGAGAAGCCAGGCAGAGCTGGACACGGGCAGGGCCAGTGCATGTGTCGCCTTAGGCTCCACTCTTCAATCAAGCTCCGGTATGTGTGCGCATGAGTGTGCGCATGCGCACATTTTGCGGCTCCCAGGTTTTTTTGTGTTTTTTTTTAGAGAAATGGGTCCAAGTGGCTCTTTCACCATTTTAGGTTGCCGACCCCTGATCTAGATTGTAGCCTGCTGAAAAAAATAATGCATGAAGAAAAATAAGGGACAGGTAATAAGTAACAAATGCACTTTCAAGAAAGCTACTGTAGTTTAGTGTAGTGGTTAAGGCACCAGGCTAGAAACTTTATGCACAAAGCCAGCTGGGTGACTTTGGGCCAGTCATTCTCTCATAGCCCTGAGAAACAGGCAATAGTAAGCCGCTTCTGAAATCTTGCAAAGAACTGCAGGGAGTTGTCCAGGCAGTTTCCAGGAGTCATTACTGAATTGAAAGTGCATGCACGCGCGCACACACACACACGGCACTTTCAACATCAGCTTCATCTTTTAAGCTTTTTAGTTTTTAAAACTTTGTGGTCACATATACAGTATATTATTATTGTTAGTTATCCCACCTTTTGTTTGTTTGCTCAAGGTTAGTTTAGGCAGGGCCGTTCTTAGCGTGGGGTTCACATGTTAGTTAGTGGGGCTGACTAGTTCTCTGGCAAGGGTGCCGCGCTCCGGCCTTCCTCCAAAGCGCCGTCCTCGGAGGGGTAGTACAAGGCACCACTTTCAGCCGGCTCCAATTCTGCTCTGGGGAAACTAGGGCGGGACGGCTCCAATTCTGCTCTGGGGAAACTAGGGCGGGACAAGGGAGCAAACATACTTAATATTCTTATTTCCCCAGAATATTCACTCTGTCCCAAAGTCACCCAGCTGGCTTTCATATCCATGGCAGACTAGAATTCAGTGTCACAAACTTCTAGATCTTAGCCACTAACACCCACTGGCGTACCTTAAAACCCGGTGGCCCTCCAGGTGCTCCCAGTATTCCTTAGTGACAGTATTAGCTGCAGGTGCTGGGAGCAGTGCATCTATAAATGGTCATTTTTTTAATTACAATGCCTGTTCATCAATCAAGCTACAGATAAACCTTGATCTACAACTATACAACAAACATTGCATTAGCTGCAGATAAATAGATTTGCTACAAAAAGCTATTTACCAGTCAGTTTTACACCATGTTTTTTTTTTAAAAAAAAAATCTCTACATTACTTGGTATGCCATTCTTTGGCCTAATTGGATGCATACAGCCAGCCAGTGTCTCAGTCTGAGGCCTGGACGTCTTATAATCCTCTTTGTGATTGGGAATGAAGGGAGAACAATTGCTGGCTGCTCCTGATTGCATGTTAGAGCGTGGTCTTCAATTACATTTGAACTGTCTGCTTCCTTGCTCAGGTATTTGCTGGAAAATCATTGGTACAAGCAGTGGAAAGTTTATGTGGAATCTGGAGATCAGAATTCAAATGCTTTCCCTGGTCGGATCAACAATGCTGAACTTTTCGAAGGTATGGTTTCCTCTGCCTTATTTCTTTTATTTGAGGCTGCTTCTCTGCCTTTCAGATAAATTCCCACATCGCTTAATTTGGAGGATATGAACTATTCATTTAATTTTTCTCTCTTCCTTCCTCTAGAATGCTCCAGATTGCATACATTTGATCATTGCAATAAACCAATAAAATGTTGGGTTAATAAAAAGTGACATTAGGTTTGCTCTCCGCACTTCAACAGAGATTACCTAATATGGTTTGCTGAATAAGACACAAATGAGTGGGTTCATATGGCATGCTAAAACCAACAATGAGGCAGATAATGTAATTAGTACAATGTGTGAATCTCAAAAATTATAGGCCCAACTTCACATAGTATATTTCCCAGATAATGTAGAATTTGAATCTGGCTTTCTGCAGTATTTCAACACTAATTGCTGCATCATACTGGCTTTATGAGAAGGGGCCTTCTATGGAAGCTGAAAAATATTTCCATGTTAAGCACTTGCAGTTACTAACAAGCTTGGCTCCTTTCCACGAATGCCAAAATTGCTTAGGCCCCAGTTGCTCATAAACTATGGGCTTCTTTAAAGAGGGTGAGTCCTTCATGATTTCAGCCTGTTTTACTTCTTTCTCCCTTCAGATTTGGAGTCTTACCGGTTGAAGGATAGGCTGGTAGAACATGAAGACTACATTCTGGTGCCAGAGGAAGTGTGGGACAGGTTGGTGAGCTGGTATGGCATTGAACATGGCCAGCCAGCCATTGAACGAAAGGTGAGAAATTTGGAGTTGGGAAGCACAGTTTTGCTTTGGAATTTGGGTGCCCTGCAGCATTTTCCATTGCAGTTAATAGAAAAGTGGCCAGAGAACCAAGACTCTTCCTACTCCCTGTGTGAGTGGAAGACTTTTTTCCTAGAAGTAGAATTTAATAATACTTAATTTATATGCTACTTTTTTTTTTTAGTAATCTTTCCCCCAGCATTACCTACCTCTTGCTAATGGTAAATTGGAGGGGTTGAGAGAATGGGGAGTGACTTATAATTTGTAATAAAAATAAAATGTATGGGGGGTTATTAGTTCATGGGTGCCATTCTTGCCATTGAATGCTCCTTGTAAAGTCCATATACTGATGGCCATCCTGCTAGGTTCTTGCTAGTGTTACAGTTTTTTCTTTCTTTTTCTTTTTTACACATTTTCTCTGAAGAACTGTGTGTTTTACTGATAAATAAGGGCCATTCAGCTTTATGGATGGGTTTAGCTTTTCCCTTCTGTGTCTCTAGCCAGAGAATTGAGCAATAAGTTTCTACCAACACTGATTTCCCCCATTTCTGTTAATGCTATTTTGTCCCTTATTTGATTCTTTATTTTGATTCTTACTTCCCAGGTGGTAGACCTTCCTAGCATGCAGAAGGTGGAGGTTTACTTAGTGGAGCTATACCTCTGTCAGCACAATGATGTAGACAGCCCTGTGGCAGCTCAATTTAGCCGGATGGATATAATTGGTAAGATTTCAGGAACTCTGAATTCAGCTGGGAGGGGAAAATGGAGGAAAAAAGTGGGTATTCGCCCCAAGGAGTCATTTTCTCTTTGTCCTCTTGTCTCCTGCCCCTTAGATACAGTGCTAAAAGAGGCCCGGCATCAGTTTTCAGTTCCAGGAGAAGATGAATCAAGACTCTGGGTGAAAAATGCTGATGGCTCCTATGAGAGGTTACGAAACTTGCAGATGACTGTGCTGGATGCCTGCCTAAGTTCAGGGCAGGTAACGCTGCTGTCACCAGGTTTAGGCTGGCCTGTATTAAAAAAAAAGAGAGAGAGACAGAATTGGTCTTGTGCCAAGATTTGTCTCTGGCATATTTATATAAATTGGTTTTCCCCAGCCTGTTGCTCCTCAAATGTGTTTGATTGTTACAGTCAACACTGAGCAGGCTGGCTGAAGGTGGAGCCATCTGGAAGATAGCAGTTCGAACTGGATTTAAGATTATCAGTTCCAAAGACTGGATTTGAGATAATCAGACAGAGTCCCTGGAGAGGGACTGCAAGTTTAGTCTACAGTAGAGTACACTTATCTAAATAACAAAGCTGATTTAAGGGAACAGGAGTTTTTATTAGATAGAAGCCATTTTTTGTATTTCCTACACAACTGGCATACTTGGGTCTAGATCCAATAATTACTTTTTGGAAAAGAAAAAGCCAACATAACCTTGAATACTAGGTAAATTTTTAATAAGGAGACCTATTAGTTATGTGATTAGGACTCTTCCTTGAAATCTCTTTTGGAAGATCTCAAAACACATGTGCTGAGGGAGGATATTGGAAGACATGCAGAATGTTTTTCCCCTTTAGAGAACCTTTAAGCTTTTCAGACATCCATCTTAACAAGGGAAAGAACTGGGCAGCTAGTATAATTTTAAGCCTTCTGTATTTCTTGACATCACACATTTGAGATGTGCTCCAAAACCTTTTCTAACTCAGATCTTTGCTTACTTTTAACACTGAAGAAAATGCATGATTGCAATCATATTTGGAAATTGGGGAGGTACCTCTTTGGCCACAGTTAGGTGTTTATGAATGCTCTAGGAACATAAGAGTGTGTGTTCCCTTAGAGGCTATGATAAAATACTGTTTTTGTTGGAAACAGCTATGTCCCCTATTGCAATTTCTGCAGGGAGACTATTCACCTATTGCTTCAAAAATTCAATTTCCATGGAAGTCATCAAGTCAAAATAGCAAAAAAATATATATATATAAGATGGAAAAATAGATGGAATGGATTTTGTGTGTGTGTGTGTGTGTGTGTGTGTGTGTGTGTTTGTATGTAGGTTCACATAGGCTTTTCCGTAGTTGCTGAATAGTCATTTTTTTCACATAACATATTAAACAGTAAATGAATTACTGTAAGTAGGTTGGGTCCCCACAATATACCAAACAAAAACAGCAACACAAAATTAAAAGGACGCCACAGGTTCATGGGCAGTTGCCCAACCATACACTAGTTAATGTAGCCCAGGCTTTTTTACTTTTATTGTGCCTCTCTTGACCTTTTCCTGCTTGCACCTGTTCCCTTCAGATGGTGATAATGGAGATCAGGAGTAAAGATGGTACTTGGCCCAGTTCCAGACCTCATATCATGTGAGTATCTAACATTTGCTGTATATTAGCATTTCCACAGTTCTGAAGTACACCTGCATTCCCTGTCTAGGATGGATTTACTTTCAAAATTGGGTAGCATTCCAGTTCCTAGCTTGCCTGAGTTTTGGGAGGTATGGCTGTCTTATGATTTTTGTTCTGCTCCGACAGGAACCAGGCTGTGGGTTTCATCTCCTCTTTTTCATAGTCTCACTTTACCTGCATTTTTCAGGAAGAATTCCATTGATGAGGAAGAGCGGTACCGGGGCCAGCCAGGGATTTGTGGCCTTACCAACCTGGGGAACACATGCTTCATGAACTCTGGTTTGCAAGTAAGAAATATGAGTGATCTTTTGGTGCCAAACTTTGGGTACTGTGATGACTTGCCACCAAGCAGAATGAAAACTTTGCCCACACATTCTGTGTTGGTATATTAGGTGTGTTGCCAGTGTTATATGTCTACCTGCATATACGAGGGGAATTTGGAAATAAACCTCCATTATCAATGACAGATACTTGTAGATACAGAACTTGTATTATACACATTAGAAAACTACAAGATTACATTACTTTTTAACATAATCGCCATTCAAATTGAGGCACTTGTCATAACGTCTTAGAAGGTTTGAAATTCCTTCTGCACAAAAACCACCTGTCTGGGAATGAAGCCAACCTGTAACGGCATCGTGAAGCACATAGTCATTGAAGCGGTGCAACGCAAGCCACTGTTCCATTTAAAAAACTGGTTCATTTTCAGTTGCAGATGAGTCAACTGCACCACAACCTACTTCCACTTCTCACTGCCTACTGAACTACTGCGCAGGGTGTCATAGGACAGGCATCGCTATCCCCATTTCTTGCACATGCTCAAACGGAGGCTTATTTCCAAATTGCCTTCGTACTAATGGGTTATGCATTTTGGCAGTGCTTGCTGGAATGCCTATTTAGACTAGCTGTTTATGTGGTAGGGGAATTAACCCATCTTGGCTGGCTGTTTCTTAACTCACCAATCCCTGGATGCTTCCAAAAGAGAAAAAGGCCACTCTTTTCTGAGAAGGGCACTTAATAATATATTTATATGTGTTATCTATTATGATAAATCTCAAATTTGTAAAAAGTACAGTATTGTTGACAATAGCTTTTGCTTGAACTGCAAACCATAAAACAATTCAATCGTCTGGAAAACTATGATGATATTACCAGCCACTTCTTAGTGATAAGCCTCTGGTGGCATTGGATTGCCCAGCATCTCAGTCAAAAGAAAACAGATTTCTCCTACAGTATGGTGACATAATTCAATAAAGTCTGCTTGTATTAGTCTCTGTACAGTCTTTGCCTAATATCAACCCTAATAACAACACATCTTTGTTTATATTTACTTTCCATTCCAAGTACCACCCTGTAAACAATTTTCATTTCTGTCCCATACATACCAGTGAGGAACGATGTCTTTCCCACCCTTTACAGCAAGGAAGCTGCAGCATTAATAATAATAATAATAATAATAATAATAATAATAATAATAATAATAATAATAATAAATAATGGTTGGCCTCCTCTGGGTCCTGTCAGCGAAACACTATCGTTAGGCGGGTCCTAGGGGGAGGGCCTTCTCTGTTGTGGTGCCCACCCTCTGGAACCAACTGCCCCTTGAAGTCCTCGTTTCTCCCACTCTCCCAGCCTTCCGAAAGAACCTTAAAACTTATCTTTGCCGGCAGGCCTGGGGATGATTGTGGGTTGTTGTTCGAAAGTTGTATGTGTGTTGAGTATCTATTTTTAATATTTTGATGTTTTGTATATGTTGTGAGCCGCTCCGAGTCTCCGGAGAGGAGCGGCATACAAATCAAATCAAATAAATAAATAAATAAATAAATAAATAAATAAAATAATAATAATAATACAGTTGGAAGGGATCTTGGTGGTCATCTAGTCCAACCCCCTGCTCAGGCAGGAAACCCTATACCATTTCAGACAAATGGCTCTCCAGTGTCTTCTTAAAAACTTCCAGTACTGGAACATTCACAGCTTCTGGAGACAGGTTGTTTCACTGATTAATTGTTCTAACTGTCAGAAAATTTCTCCTTAATTCTAGGTTGCTTCTCTCTTTGGTTAGTTTCCATCTGTTGCTTCTTTTTTTTTCATAAATATTTTTATTGAGTTTTATAAAGGTAATAAAGGGATAGGGTCAAAAGGATAAGACAAAGGGAAACATACAAAAAGGTTAGACCAGGGGAAAGGGGTAACACAAAAGTGGGATTAATCCCACAAAATAACATCACTTCAGCAAGTCTACCAGTCCGGGTTTACATATTAAATCTTAATAATTACTCTGTTATTAAACAACTTTCAATATAATCATGTAAACAAATTAGTCAATAGCTCTCATTAATTTCACTACTTAATGCTTAGTATTAATTAATTATAATCACTTTAAAATAATATATTACATATTAATTATAGCTTACCATATTGTTTAAGATCACAAATATACAAAGAGGAGGAAGAAGAAGAAATAAGAACAAGTTCATACAAATAATCATGGAATATAAATACAAATTGTACATTGGCTCCTGGCCGACCTGGGCCAGGGCCAAGGCAGCAGGGGCTGTTCCCTCACTGTTTCCAGGATGGTTTCGCGGGCCACATGAAACCACTTTGCAGGCCGCATCCGGCCCCCGGGCCTTGTGTTTGACATGTCTGACATAGATTATAATAATACAGTTAAACATTTCTTTCAAGAGGAATAGAAAGGACCCTTCTGACATTTGGCTATTTGAAACCAAAAAAGCTAAATTGCACCTACCTATTCCTTAAATAATGAACGTTTGTGTTCCCATTATAAAAATAATGTCTGCATAAATGCCACAGCTACCCTATGTCTTTTGTGTCCACGATGTGGAAAAAAAATGGCTACTTGCGAAGTTCTTCACTTCTGGGTCAATATCAGTTTGCTTAACTTTACTTTTAATTTCATTTGTTTCACAAAGAAAAGTTTCTCTCTGCGTCAAAGATGCTTTTTTCCCAGAGCTTCATTCTGAAAGATGAACTGCCACCTAACACTACACTGGGCACTCTTTTGTTCTTTCTTCCAGTGTCTCAGCAATGTGCCCCCTCTGACGGAATACTTCCTCAATAATCATTACCTGGATGAACTAAACTTCAGCAACCCTCTTGGCATGAAAGGTGAAATTGCTGAAGCTTATGCGGATCTCATTAAACAGAAGTGGTCTGGCCACCACCGCTCCATCGTGCCCCGAGTGTTCAAGGTTAGTTGCGTTCTTGTCTTACGGCTTTTTAAAATCTGTATCTAGCTCTTTGCTGATCTTAGAGCAGTGATGGGGAACCTTTTAGAGACCGAGTGCCCAAACTGCAACCCAAAACCCACTTATGCATCTTCGAGTGCCGGGTGGGCGTGGCCCATTGGGTGGGCGTGGCTGCGATGGTAACGGCAGACTGGGTGGGACTAAAAAGTTTAATCAATCAATTCCAACTTTGCAAGATCTTTTGTTCCCCGTGAGAAGTTGAAATTGACTGAACTTTTTTTTTTTTTTTGCACATGGCGGTGGAGGCCTAAAGTGAAAAGGTTTTATAAAACCCAGCTGAAGGCCTAGGACTGGGGCGATGGCGTGCGTGCCCACAGAGAGGGCTCTGAGTGCCGCCTCTGGCACCCGTGCCATAGGTTTGCCACCACTGTCTTAGAGGCCCTGTGTTTTTGCATCCCATTCAGACCAAAGTGGGCCATTTTGCCTCTCAGTTCCTTGGCTATCAACAGCACGATTCCCAGGAGCTTCTCTCCTTCCTGCTTGATGGTTTGCATGAGGATCTCAACCGTGTCAAGAAGAAAGAGTACATTGAGTTAAAGGATGCAGCAGGGAGACCCGATGAGGTGAGCGTGAACTGTAAGGGACATTATCAGAGAGTCCAAATTGGATTCTGGTCAGTGGTGGTAATACATGTATGTTTGCGGCAGGAATAATGTATCAACAAACTTGGAAGCTTCTGACTGGAGATCCTATCTGTTGAATTTCCATTGTGATCTTTACATGTGTTCTTCTGGTCCATTTCAATTTTTATATCATGGTATGAAAAAAGGGTATTTGAGGGAAGAACTGTCCCCAGTCACACCCCCTTGTCAGGTCTAGCTGGTAGGTGTGTTGTGGGTTACTCCATAAAGGAATATCATCTGATAGGGACCCAATAAGAAAGCCTCTCCTGCCATGGTACCTGCCCTTTGGAATATCATCAGACTGGCCCTGACCTTGTATTGGCCTTCTGGCCTGGGGATCTGGTAGTGGTGCTAGAAAAACAAATGGTGGCTCTCCGACAGATTGTGTTTTTTCATTGTTTTTACTGTTTCTCATTACTATTACAGTTGGGGAGTTATTTTTTGTAGGGGTTGGTTAACTTCGTAAGCTGTCCGAAGTCACAGAAATGAGATGCAAGTGACTATGCCAATTTAGTCAACCAATCCTTTACTCCCAGTCCAGTCCCATGAGGAATTCATATTAGTTCCTCAGCTCCAAAGTTCAGTGAACTCTAAATGTTATTGATTTTGTCTAAGCTGTAATATCTAAATTTCATGGGTGGGAGGTTTTTCTTGAAACCATTAAGATTTGGAGGTAAAAAAGGATGGAAGCTGGATGTAATTTGTGAGGCTTGGAGTCTGCTGAAATGAGGCATAAAGAATGGACCGTAAGAACCATTAGTGCAGTGAAGTGGGGATGTCCTTTCATTAGGGGTTGAGTGCTGTGGGAGTTGCAGAATATTCAGTCCTGACTTTAGAACAGGCTCTGTCTACTTGTTTGCTAGAGCCTTGGAAGTAGTACAGGAAAGCTCAGAATAGCCTATATCAAGGTTGATAGGGCTGGGGCATTTTGAAAAAGTATAGTGTTGATGCATCAGCTATTTCCTTCTATGGGATCCTTGCTTCAGACTCCTGTGTTCAGTTTATAATGCTGATAAATTCTCTCCCATCACAAATGCTGTGCATTAATTGGTGGTAATATAATAGACCTCCTCTTTCTCTTCCCCTACCCCTTGCAGTTTTTCCCCAGCAGCAAATGAAGACTTGCATGAATAATTGGTTTCACTTTAAAGATAAAGGTAGCAGGGGAAAATTAAATAGTCCTTTGGAGAGGGTTGATAGTTTTGACGGTTAATTCTGTGGTTTTGTTGCCAAACTGCATGGTAAAATTCTAAGGCAAACTTCCCTGCTTTTAAGCATCTAGGAAAAGATAGGAAACTTCCCTTTTCACCTCAAGTCGTGGTTAAATTATAGTTTACTGCAGTTTCAGCTGATGTATTTAGTAAAGTGAAATGCTGAGAATTGTAATTCAGCAAAAAATGGGCGAGCATGGCAAGAGAGAGGCAGTGGTTTTTCAGACTATTCATTCTACCTTTTCCTGTTCAGGAAGTAGCAGAAGAAGCATGGCGCAACCACAAACGTCGCAACAATTCCATCATTGTTGATATCTTCCATGGGCTCTTCAAATCAACATTAGTTTGCCCTGAATGTAACAAAATTTCGGTGACCTTTGATCCCTTTTGCTACCTCAGTGCCCCTCTGCCAATTAGCAAAGACCGAGTGATGGAGGTTTTCTTTGTATCCATGGATCCCTGTAAGAAACCCGAACAGGTAACCAGCAAGCTGTCTAGAAGGCACTTTACTGTGGCAAGAAAGTTATTTATTTGAATGAGACTTGAGAATGTGGGGGGGGGGGTGGCCCTGGAGCCCACGTCACAGATGTAGACATTTCCAAGCTTGATAGTTGGGGTGTTTGCCTAGGTGGGAATACGATTCCCATCTGAAACCCAGGAAAGAGGTTTCCAGCTATTTGGGCAACAGTGACCAAAGGGAACCAAAATTTGACCTGAGTTTATATAGCTTCAAGTTATTTTTATAATTTATGCCGAAGGGCAAAGAATGCAAGTATGTATGATAAATAAATAATTAAATAGTTTAGGTCTGACTATGGACTTTCCACTTAATTTGAGACCTACAGGTCTGTCCTCGGATCAGTTTCTGTCTTGGAGGTAGATTCAGTCTAATGGGGATTTTGACTTGGGTTTGGGATTTGATTTTCAGTTGAACTTTCTTACTAGTTTGAACTTGGCTTCTTTTGTTGTTGTTCTTACAGCATAGGCTGATTGTCCCGAAAGCTGGGAAAGTGCTAGACCTCTGTCATGCTTTATCAGAGCACACAGGTGTGCCGACTGAGCAGGTAAGTTTGCCGGGAGAGGTGCCTCATTGACTGTAGAAGCCTGTTCTGGGTCTTCCCTTTCTTACGACTGTTCCTTTGCCTCCCCTCCAGATGATGGTGGCCGATGTGTTCAGTCACCGCTTCTACAAGATCTATCAGAGGGAAGAATCTCTCAGCTGTATCCTGGATCGGGATGACATCTTCATGTGGGTTTGGGGAGGGGTTAATATAAGACAGAGCCGCCATTGCCCTGCTGCCCTTTCACTGTGCTAGACTGTAACTTTCATTACTCAAGTTGGCCCAGTTGACATACCTAAAAAGCCCAGATTGGAAAAGCCAAATAAAATAAGGTAAAGGAGTGAGAGCTAGTAAATCACAGAATCACAGAATTGGAAGGGATCTTGGGGTCAGGTAGCCAATCCCTTCCTCACTACAGGATGCAGTGGAACGTTTTCCACTATAATGAGTCTGAAAAAAAATGGACCTGCAATTCAGACTAGCATTTTATTATAGTGAGTAGCCAGGTTCACAGCAAGCAGAGCTAGATAAATTGTGATAGCAGAAGTAGCAATGAGGAGAAGAGGTAAATACGTCGTTGCTCAATGGGTTGGCTTGTTCTGACATGCATCAAGTCCTGTTACTTTATCCCAGCAGTAGGCAGAGAAGGACGGTCTTGGGATGGTGGCTCAAGGTGGACACTGTTAAGAATTTAGGGCAGCGGCCCCCAACCTTTTGGGCACCAGGGACTGGTTCCTTGGAGAAAAGTTTTTTCCACGAACCGGAGGGGGTGTGGTTTCGTGTACTTCCTGCATCCGGTGGATAGGGCTTCATTTGTTTGTGTGTACCAGTTGCTGGCGTGCTGTGGACCGGTGCTGGACCATGGACCCCTGCTTTATTATTATTATTATTATTATTATTATTATTTATTAAATTTCTATGCCGCCCTATTCCGGGAACTCAGGGCGGCTTACAGCATAAATAGAAATCCAATACAAACTAATAGTACATTTATAAAAATAAATATATAAAAAGAAGAACCCCTAAATTAAGAACCATTCATTCAGCAAACATACACACAGACATACACTGGCTAGGGGCAAGATTTCAACCGCCCCAGGCCTGCCGGCAAAGATGGGTCTTTAGTAGTTTACGAAAGGCGGAGAGGGTGGGGGCGATACGGATCTCCGGGGGGAGTTGATTCCAGAGGGCCGGGGCCGCAACAGAAAAGGCCCTTCCCCTAGGCCCCGCCAGGCGACACTGTCTAGCCGACGGGACCTGGAGAAGGCCGACTCTGTGGGCCCTAACCGGTCGCTGGGTTTCGTGAGGCAGCAGGCGGTCTCGTAAGTAACCTGGTCCGATGCCATGTAGGGCTTTATAGGTCATAACCAACACTTTGAATTGCGTTCGGAGACCAATAGGCAGCCAATGCAGCTCACGGAGTGATGCTGAGATGTGGGCATTTCTGGGCAGGCCCAACACTGCTCGCGCGGCTGCATTCTGCATTACCTGAAGTCTCCGAACGTTTTTCAAAGGTAGCCCCATGTAGAGAGCATTGCAATAGTCGAGCCTCGAGGTGATAAGGGCATGAGTGACTGTGAGCAGAGACTCCCGGTCCAAATAGGGCCGCAACTGGTGCACCAGGCGAACCTGGGCAAATGTCCTCCTCGCCACAGCCGAAAAATGATGTTCCAAGTTTAGCTGTGGATCGAGGAGGACGCCCAAGTTGCGGACCTTCTCCGAGGGGGTCAAAAGCTCCCCCCCCAGGCTGATGGACGGATAGATTGAATTATCTTTGGGAGGCAGAACCCATAGCCACTCCGTCTTGTCGGGGTTGAGTTTGAGCCTGTTGGCACCCATCCAAACCCTAACAGCCTCCAGACATCGGCACATCACTTCCGCTGCTTCACTGAAATGACACGGGGTGGAGATGTAAAGCTGGGTATCATCAGCATACTGATGATATCTCACCCCGTGTTGTCGGATGATCTCACCCAGTGGTTTCATGTAGATATTAAACAGCAGAGGGGAGAGGGGACATTTTTTTCAGTGTCAGAAGCAAGTTGGGGAATGTCGGTATATTTGGAGAATTTAAGCTGCCTGCATAGAGTTAGATCTGCTTCTTGCCCCCCAGCGCTTCTTTTTTGAACATCTTCCTTTCCTTAAGGAAAGTCTTATTGCCATCAAGTTTAGGCCTTTGTATTTTTGTAACTGTAATTGACGCTGTTTCCTCTGTACTTTCTGTGACTCATTGCCCCTCAGTTTGTGGTGTATAAAGTCTTTATTTTTACTGGGCTCATAGAATTTGCTATGTATTATGCAATTCTGATTCTGCATGTTATCCTGGAATGGCACTCGAACGGAGGCTGGGTTGAGAAATGAAACATTTTATATATATATATATATATATATATATATATATATATATATATATATATATATATATATATATATATATATATATATATATATATATATATAAATAAAAAATCAAGCAGTCTCCTCTCTGCTTCTCCTGTTCCTCATAGCATGTCTCTCCTTCTCCTTCTTCCAGATACGAGGTGTCTGTGTCCTGCCTGGAAGATCCGGCCTCAGCAGATGCAGTGGTCCTGCCAATCTACCTTCGGGAGCGTACCCAGGGCCGGGATTACAGCAACAGCTACTATGGGGTTGTGCTCTTTGGTCACCCCCTTCTGGTATCTGTGCCCCGCGATCAGCTCTCCTCAGATGCCTTGTACCAGCTCCTGCTGCATCGGCTCTCGTGAGTTATTTCAATATCTGGGATAGCTTAGCTCCACTCCTTCACATCTTCTATATGAACAGACAGATGTATGAGAATACTTCCCTGAAACAGCTCTCTCCAGTTTGGTTGCCCCCACAAACTAAAAGTCTTGAACTCTCAGGGTTCCCCAACCAATAGGGCCCTTGCTGAGCATTCTGGGAATTGAAGTCTATATACCTAGCAGGATGGTTAGAGTGGGGAAAATAATGCCTAATGGAGCTCTGTACTCGGAACTATTCCAGTAATTCAAGTTGAATCAACTTCTATTTTATACTACAACAGGTGTATTGATTTGGTTTGTTTTTGGCCAAAAATTATTTTTGTGTCCCTGGTTTGGATTTGAGTTCCTGATTTTAGTCATGGCAAAAACAGGGAGCTGAAGCAGGCTGGCTGGCAACCTGGCCAGGATGATAGATTTTCTTAGCTAGCTATTGGGAAAAAGCAGCCCTGAGATGAGAACTGGACTTTGTAGCTATGACAAGTGCAAGAACCGCTACAGACCTGGCTGGTGAGTTTGCCCACATGGGTGTGTTGTATGGTCTTTTTGCATAGTCCAATCCTGGAGCTTCCTTTGCATAACCAAATGATGGTCTGCCACTTAATCTCAGCCGTCTTCCTTCTGGTCAAATGCAAAATTCAGGATAGCAGAATTGTACTCAAGCCAATTATGCAGAGAGAGGAGCGTTTTGCTTCCCAGGGATTGTGATTCTGATATACTGTATTTAGGTGGGGTAACATTTCCCGATTCAAGAAGGGTGTGCAATCTGGGAGGTGGTTTTTTTGGACTCAGAGCTGCTTCTTGATCAGGTGGCAGCTGCGGCCAGGAAGGACCTTGCATAACGTCATCACATGCACCAGTTGTGCCCCTTCCTAGATTGGGAGGCCCTTCAGACAGACACTTGCACCCTGGTACCTCACGGCTTCACTATTGCCACACACACTTCATGGGTTGAAGACCACCCAGAAACTTCAACTGGTCCAGAATGCAGCAGTGTAGGCAATGAGGGGCCATGCCTTGTTATGCTCATACTTCTGCTTTGTAAATTGCATTGGTTGCCAGTTTGCTTCTGGGTGTAATTCAAAGTGCTGGCGTTACCTATAAAGCCCCACAGGGCCAAGTTTCTTGTTTCCCGTAATATCTGCCTGGCTGATTCAATCCAGCAAGGTGGTACGCGGTAGGTTTAATTAAACGATGCCACCTGTCAGGACCCTGTAAGTCTGCCTTCTCTGTCACAGTGCCTGCCCTCTGATTTGAGGTTTGGATGCCCCCCCATTCCCTATTGGTCTTTTGGCAGCCCTTCAGAACCCAGTTCTTGGATGAGGGTGATTGAAACTCCTTTAAGTGATGTGGGTTTCTTCTGCTTATCTCATTGCTGTCTTTTATTCCTTGTCCTTATCTAGTATATTGATGTATTCCTTTTAATGTCATTCACTTGTGAATCATTCAGGGCTGTTGGAAGTCAGGCAATATACAGATTTTCATAAAATAATAGGAATCACTTAGTCTGAGATTCTGGAGATGGCTGAAAACAAACTCCACAGTCCTTAAGAGCAAGCTGATCCTATATCAGAAGTCTGATTAAATTGTAAGGGTTTTTTTTAATGAATGGGGAAGTCGACAGACATCTGACCACATAATATCTCCCCCTACCTCCCGGAATCTGTCCATCCCTGTTTCTACGATTGTTCTTTTCATTGTATTGCAGTCACAGGGCAGGTGCGTTCTCCCTGTGCCAGGCAAAGGCCGTGATCTGCTTCTCTCTTTGACAGCCGCTATGTGACATGGCCAGACTCTGAGGAAGAACAGAGTGAGGAGGAAGAGGAGGAGGAGGAGGAAGAGGAAGAGGAGGAGGAGGAAGAGGATCTCTACAATAAGAGGTCCAATGGGCTGAGTGAAGGTGAGAAAGACTGGTGAAATAATAGGAAGGGAGGGAAAAATTAAGACTTTCATTCTAGTTCATACCTGCTCTCTTTACCTATAATTTGCAGGGGAGGATGAGGAGGAAGACGAGGAGACAACAGCGGAAGGCTTTGCCAATCAGGACCCTAGCTCAGGGGCAGAGGAAACCCCTTCGGACACATCCGTGGGGGAGGAAGGGGGTAGTGTGGAGGAGAGGCGGAGCCCCAACACATCCCCCCTGCAGCCTCCCCAGTCTCCCCGTGTGCCGTCTTCCAGTCCCAGCCCTCCTACAGCCAACCAGGCAAAGCGGAAATGCTGTCTGCCCCAGAAGCAGCCAAAATTGCTTTTTACACTCCGACCCGTCAATTCTAACGGTACCAGCGACTGGATGGCTGGCCAAGATGAGGGCAACCCTGTCTCCTTCAACTGTAAGTCCGTTCAGTAAAATAGGTTTGTGGTTAAAAAAAACAAAAAAAAACCTAAGAAAACGTTTGGTGGGAGGGGGGTGTCTGAGGGCTGGTGGCCAAATTTGGAATATTGAGAAAATATCATCGGCATGGTCATAAAAGGGTTGCCAAGGGAATCCTGTGGTGGTGGCTGTGATGGAAAGGTTAAAATAGTCTTGTGGCTTATGAGCCTCGATCCACGATAAAAGTCAGGACAGAAACCCCAAATACCGACTCCTTTGCATCTGTGGGCTTTGCTTGTGATGCTACACAAGGCAGACTCATTTCTCTTATTGCAGTATGAGAGTGTCTCTCCACACTCAGCTCTCCCTATCTCTGCTAGCTTCCCTTCCTAGGTCACATCACGCTTCTTCCTGATGTCCCTTTAGATCTTGCCCTTTGTTCCCACTGCATCAGATGATCCGAATCCCTCAGTTAAATCTCAGTGCCGTCTTAGTGAGATGAGCTAATGTCTTTTAGTCCTTTCGCCCAGGATCCCAAAGATGCTTTTTTTCACGAGGCAACTGGACTTCCTTGTTTTTCTTTGAAGATGTTTTCATTTCTCATCCAAGAAGCTTTTTTCAGCTCTGACTGGATGGTGGGGAATGGAAGGATTTATACTCCTTGCAGACAGCTGGTCATTTGCATTCTTTTACAGCAGCGGTTCTCAACCTTTTTCAGGCCGCGAACCCGACCTGCGCCGTGCATGCGCGGCGCGACCCCGACCTGCACTGCGCATGCGCGGCGTGACCCTGACCTGCACTGCGCATGCGCGGTGCGACAGCCCACATCGCACATGCATGGTGCGCACACAACGGCCCGCATCGTGCATGCGCGGCGCGTGCGTGACGGCCCGCATTGCGCATGCGCGCCGCGATGGTCCGCATTGCGCATGCGCGGCGCGACGGCCCACATCGCGCATGTGCGGTACTACCCTGCGCATGCGCGGTGCTGCCCCCTGCGCTGGCCGAGGGCAAAAGGGGGAAAAAATGGCGGACTGCGGTGTTTGGCGACCCCCGTGAAATGGTCGTTTGGCCCCAAATGGGGTCGCGACCCACAGGTCGAGAACCGCTGTTTTACAGAGTCATTGAGGCCACCTGGAGGTTTATCTGTGTCCTCAGGGTCACCTGAGTAGTGCAAATGGATGTGGAGCCTTCTTGGAACTGCTGAAAGGACTGTGTTGTAGACTGGAGATAGATGATGTCTTATTCCTCCCCCTCTGTTGAGGCCATCTGTGTCAAAATTGAAAAGCCCTCTCTCCACAGACGGGGAGGGATACGACATCATCTATCTCTAGTCTTTGATAGGTGAGCCCAGATGTCTACAAAAACAGCTACTGCGTAGTTAAGGACGGGAAAGGTGAATGCTTCTCTTGGCTGCTTTGCAGTATGTGCTGGGAAGAAAGTCAAGGCAATAGAGCACTCATGTCTTGGCCCACTCATGTCTTGGCCCAGTCTGTTGAATTTATGTAGTTGACATGCAGCATTCCTGGATTTCTGACTCTATTTCTCATCCTTTGCTTCAGCCCAACCATATGTTGCTCTGGACTGGGATTCTGAAATGAAGAAGCGCTACTACAATGAGACCGAGGCTGAAGTGAGTGTGCAACTTTCTAAGTAGGCAACACTCTCTTTTCTGTTTTTCCTGTGATATTGTGCTCAAGTTCTTCAGCCTGGACTACTGTAATGAAAACTAGCTTCAAGCGTAGACTCAGCTACAGATGTCATTGGGAGGCTTTAGGCTAGTCACCCTCTATCAGTCTTACAGAGTTGCAGGGATAATAAAATGAACATCTAATATACGACATCTCGAACTGTCAAAACTTTTTCTCAGGTATAAATGTGAAAACAATCTCGCTCTTTACGCCTTGGGTGAGAAGGTAGCTCCTGATCGCTTTATCCATTATGCGTGGATGTTCTTCCCTTTAGGGCTACATCAAGCATGACTGTATGGGCTATATGCTGAAGAAGAACCCCGTTAAGCTGCAGGAGTGCATCGAGTTGTTCACCACCATGGAAACCCTGGAGGAGGAAAATCCCTGGTGAGAATTGAAAAACCGTATCTATGACAGAGTCTCCTCCGTTGAAACAGCAGGGAAGGGTGAGGTGACTGGATGCTGACTCAGTGCTGGTCAATAGTTCAACGTTCAGTAGATAAACGCAACAAAACAAGAATGCTGCATGAGCCAAATAAATCCACGTGGGTCTTATTTCATAATAATCCAAATTAAATAAACAGAAAAACCCCCAGATTTGGGGATATATAATAAACTCTCAGCTTATCGGATCATTTCCATGCTAAAACCTCTTAAGATTGGGGGGGGGCAGGGGAGAGGGAAAGGAGGCAATCTGTGGGATACTAGTTCTCTTGAAAGAAAAAGGGTCAAGCTTATGGTTTCTCTGTTGCAGGTATTGTCCCACTTGCAAAAAACACCAACTGGCCACCAAGAAGTTGGATTTATGGTCACTGCCAGAGATTCTGATTATTCACCTCAAGCGTTTCTCTTATACCAAATTCTCCCGGGAGAAACTTGACACCCTCGTGGAGTTCCCTATCCAGTAAGCCAGTGGGCCTAGTCATTTTGTTACCAGGAGTGAAATGGGTGGATGCTGTATATGGCTGCCTTTTGGATAGCATAGATCAGGGGTAGGCAACCTTGGCTCTTTTATGACTCGTGGACTTCAACTCCCAGAATTCCTGAGCCAGCCTACCCCTGGCATAGATCATGGAAAATGCAACTGGGGAACACTCATCCTTTCATCTGAGGAAACAGATCTGAGTGATAATTCATGGCCTCTGAAATGGTGAAATATGATTGAAAGCCTTCATCTTCTACTTTGGAGGTCATCAAAAACTCAGCCTGAATCGACTTTGTGTGGATGGGTGTTGGTGAAACAAGATTTACCTATATTATCTTTTTTATTATCTTATTCCTTTTTTCCCCCCTTCGCTTACTACTCCTTACTCCTTTTCTGCACTCTATAACACTGCTACACCGTAAAGGGAATAGCATGATGGGTATGTACTGTATGTATATTACATCAATAAAAAAAGACTCCGTAATCATGCAAGCTTCATCACAGTGACACCCTGTCATTGTTGGCTGTGTTGCTGAAGGATTTTCAAAGGTAGCTCCAGCACTATTGAGGGTTTAGAAATGGGGCATGCTGGCCTTCCCCAAATGTGGGTAGGTTCTCTATCCCTGTTTTAAGTCTCTCTGCAGGAAATACTTGCTTTGTGCTACCAGTTAATTGGAAGATCAGGGGAAAGTGCGGCACTGCTTTCCTCCTGCTGAGGTCTTTAGCTCTCTTGGGTTGCAACACATTTGATGAATCCTGCGAGGCATGGAAATCGTTGTCAGACACATCCCGAACTCAAGTCATGGAAGGCTGCATTAGTGTAAAGTTATTGTGGTAGCTGGGAGCACACATTGAGATAGTGGTAATTCCTGGTGCACATATGTGGCTTTTCTTCAAAAAGGTTGCTGTTGGGGTATCCTTCCTCAGCCATTTAAAAAACAGTGGCCTTTTAATTTCTCTCTTACAGGGACCTGGACTTTTCTGATTTCATCATCAAACCCCAGAAAGACACTGATGCCTCCCTGTACAAATACGACCTCATTGCTGTGTCCAACCATTATGGTGGCCTCCGGGATGGGCACTGTATGTATACTGAAGAAATAGATTTTTTTTAGGAGGTGGGGATAAACTTGAAGCATCATCCAATAAAAACATACTGCTCTTAGTAAGGTGTATGTGCAAATACTTGGAAGATAGTTACATATAAGAGTGTAAGCCACCCAGTGTTGCTTTATCGGTGAGATGGGCAGGATGTAAATTTAATAAACAAGCAAGCGAGATTTCCCCAGCCTCTCTGTTTCAGAACCTACCAAACCTTGCTCTTGGTTACAGCTTTCAGGTCCATGAATTCATCTGCCAGGCTTTTTTTTTTAATTTTTTATTTTGTCGCACTCCTCCATCTCTCCGTCTGGAGGTCACAAGCTGCCTGCCACTCATCTGATGGGTGAGGACTGTTTGTCCTTACAGTAGTTGCAAAATAATAGCTGAAAACTTGCTCCGATTTTTGTTGGCAACCGTAGCAGTAACGTTAAGGAAAGAATCTTCTTGTTTTCCTTTTAGGAAGGAGAATAAGACCACTCTTTTTTAGCTCCTTTGAACCAGTCTTGATTCCAGATGACTGACTGGGCTAGCCCCTGCAGGTTTTTGGGGCAAGATTTTCAGAAGTGGCGTGCCATTGCTTGCTTCCTAGGACTGAGAGACAGTGACTGGCCCAAGGTCACCCAGCTGGCTTTGTGCCTGAAGCAGGACTAGACACTGTTTCTAGTCAGGTGCCTCAACCCCTACACTAAATTGGCTGTCATTCTCTCTTAGCCCAATATGACCAGAAGGCAAAAACAATCAGAAAAAAAAGAAAAGAACTTAGCCCCTGGGATATATTAACTAAAATTGTAAAGAGACAGACACAAAACAGAACTGTGCGGAATTCCTGTGTGGAAAGGCAGCATTTATTTTCTTGGTGGACAACAAAAGGATACGGAATGACCCGACTTATCTCTTGTACTCTCTAGACACAACTTTTGCCCGGAACAAGGACACAGGGACGTGGTTTTACTTTGATGACAGTAGCGTGTCTGCAGTTTCAGAGAACCAGATTGAGGTAAGGCACGTCATATTCATACATAATCTGGGCGCTTTTCTCCTTCATACATTTTTTGCTAGTAGGATTGTCAGATCTTGTACCGGTAACACAATAGATTTTTTGACAGGCACCTGTTTTATGGGTAAATTTGAATGGAATCTTGGAAACCGCATGTTTCCAAGCAGACCAGACTCTTTAGTGCAGTGGTTCTCAACCTTGGGGTTGCGACCCCATTTGGGGTCGCACGACCATTTCGCGGGGGTCGCCGGGCACCGCCGGCCGCCATTTTGTTTTTTTTTAATTTTTTTTATTTTTTTTAATTTTTTTTAAATTTTTTTTATTTTTTTATTTTTTTTGGCGTGCGCGCGCCACGCACACACACATCCGCCCGTTGTGCCGGAAAAAAAATAAAAAAAAATAAAAAAAACAAAATGGCAGACCGCGACGGGCGGATGCGCGCATGCGCGGCACATGCGATGGGCCGATCCGCGCATGCGCGGATCCGCCCATTGCGGCCGCCATTTTTTAAATTTTTTTTTAAAAAAAATTTTCCGGCGCGCGCACACCTGCGCACACCCAGGTCGAGGTCGCGGCGCGCATGGGCGGGGCAAGTGGGGTCTCAACTTGAGAAAGGTTGAGAACCACTGCTTTAGTGGAAGCAAATTAAAATAAATTATCTAGATATTCTTTATTGTTAAGAAATGGGACACGTTCCAGTGTCTCTAAGGCAGTGGTTCTCAACCTTTTTAATGCCGTGACCCCCAACCGGTTGTACGTCGAGGACTACCCAACCGGTCGTAAGTCGAGGACTATTTCCCTGCCCGGGAGCGCCGCGCGTGCGTGGTGCCGACCCCTGTGCCGGCCGAGGCGTAGCTGGCAAGGGACAGCGACGGCGCATGGCGACCACCGGCTGGGCCACCAGCTGGCCCAGCCCAAGGGAGGTAAGGCATCCGCCGGGCCCCATGCGTGCCAGCCAGCCTCTCACCTCCCACCCCTGGCCCTCTTTTACTTACATTTTTAGTAATTGCTCAGCAGGGAGGGGTGGAAACTTCTAGACAGCTCGCCTTTGCTGCAGACAACTTGCAGCACCGTTTGCAGACTGGGACTTTTGGCGGGCTCAGCAGGGCAGAGACAGCCTGGACAATTCCTATTGGCTTTTGAAAGCCAATAGAATTAGACTCTATTCAAGAGAGTCTATTCTATTGGCTTTCAAAAGCCAATAGAATAAGAGGGAATAACACAGCTAAGGAAAAGAAGGAAAAAAATGGTGGACTGCGTTGTTTGGCGACCCCCGTGAAATGGTCGTTCGACCCCAAATGGGGTCGCAACCCACAGGTTGAGAACCGCTGCTCTAAGGAGTCATTTCAAACAACTGTAGGGGAGAAAGTGGGCTTATTTGCTTCGGATCGTTTCCCTTAGTTTTGCCATTGATTTAGGGCAGGGGTAGGCAACCTTGGCTCTTTTATGACTCGTGGACTTCAACTCCCAGAATTCCTGAGCCAGCCATGCTGGCTCGAATTCTGGGAGTTGAAGTCCACGAGTCAAAAGCCAAGGTTGCCTACCCGATTTAGGGCATTGTAAGATGGAGGACAGCTATACAAGGTGTGTCTTGCACCTGCAATGGGAGTAAAAATGCAGAATGTGACTATAGCTTTTTGAGAATGTCTTTTTTTCAAGTAACTAGCCCAACTTTTCTTGCTTCGGAATGCTTTAAGTTACTATCATCCCCATATTTTCCAGCTAGCACGGTGGTTCTTTTATGGGCTGCAGATTCTGGAGGGGTCAGTTTCAGTACATCCTAGTTATTAAGTAAAAAAGCCTTGGATTAAATTTTAAGACTGAAGGAGCCTGCTTTAAAGACATGCTTCAGAATCTTCATTTTTTTCCACGGTGGCCAAGCTGGAATAAACAATGACAATGCAAAGCTTTATCTCCTATGATGGCTCTTATATGAAAGCAGTGCAAAATTTTATAAACACGTCCAGTTTTTTGGACCCATACAGTCTTTCCACTGCCAGTTTGATAGTCTATTAAGTTTGGGAGATTTAAGCACATGTGAAACCATTTCAATTCAGTGTTTCTCTTTTCTTTGACCTGGAAGTTGACCGAGAGTATCTTCCAGGCTGTGTTTTTTGTTGCCATTTATTAACTTTTCCCTGTCTTCTTGCCAGTCCAAAGCTGCCTATGTCCTCTTCTATCAACGCCAGGACAAAATCTGCCACCCAACTCCCCTCGCTGCATCCACGAGTACGTCTGCTTGCGGGAACGAGGACTATGCTGCCTGCTGTGATTCTCACTCTAAAGAGCTAGCAAATCGGGACTTCATGGATGTGGACTGACCTTCTCCTTGCTTCCCTTCTCCTTTTGCAACAGGTGGACAGCCATATAAGTTCCCTTCCTTGAACTGAAGGGAGCAGCTGGATTCTCTCCAAGGGCAACAGCTCCTCAGGCCTTGGAATAAGGGCAGGGCAGGGATGGAGGAGACTGAGATAAGAGCCCCTTACCAGTACAAACAGACCTGCTATCTTCCTGTGTCCCAAAGTGCAAGGCTCTTTACTTAGCATAGTTCCCCACTGTGGAGGGGAAGATTGACTACTCTTTAAAAGGCTTGTGCCTTACATCAACATAAGATGGCTGGGGGAATATAGGCTTCCTGGATTGTCTCCTCCATTCCCTTTTTTTTACATCTCAAAATTGAGATGCTTTTATTAATGCAAGGTTTCCTATGTGGAAGGAAACTTAAATGCATCATTTTTATGCTGGCTGTGCACTCCCCCGCCCTCCATCTCCCACAGTATTAAGCCACTCTTAATTCAGGGTATTTGCCCTTGTTTTGCTGCTCGCGACGTCTTCACCTCCACTTCACCATTGCTGGTTCCTATGCTCTGGAAAGAGTTTGCGGAGATAATAACTTCTGTGTAGTCTGTGGCTAATTAGGACACTTCCCCCACTATTGCCCTACCTCTGACATTGGAAAGGTCTGGATAAATGGCCCCTCATATTCTTTCCTGACATTTATCTTCCAAGTGCCTCCTTTTAGCTCCCCAATTAAGCAATAATTCCAATATTGTCCTGCCTATCTTCCAGCATCTGGTAGAAATCTGCAACTTACATGCATGTTTTTGAATTTCCTTGTATTCCTCCTTTCTGAAGCTTCTCTCCAGTTATTAAGGTGACTGTGAGCCGCTGAACCCTAAAATCCTACTTTTTACTCTTGGGAAGACAGAGCCATTTTCAGTCTGTACTGGGTTACAGTTCCCTTAAGCTAAGGACTTTAGGAGAAACCTAACTACCAGCTCTTGAAGTTTCTTCTCAGTTGGCCTAATACCTACCAGGTGTATCCCCATTCAAGCAAAACTTTGGAATTTTTCCCTTTACTGAGTCTCTGCTGCCACTGCTGTTGCTACTTCTAGGCTCAGGGATTGCACTAGTTTGTAAATAGGTTTGTGTGTGCAGTGCAGTGGATGGAATACAGCAGGAAGCAGTGTTGATCAAGCACAGGACACTCACTGTTGGCAGGAGCACATAGTGCATTTAATTACTTAAAGAGTTTGGAAGATTATTTCATTTAACTCTTTGAGCTTTTATTTCTCTTGAAGTTATCTTGCAGAAGAAAATATTTTTGGCATGTGTACATAAAGTAACTTCTTTTAAAAGGCATATGGACTCTTTTTCCCCCCTTGGTATTATCCCTTACAGGATGCACAGTCAGTACATTTTTGCCTTGCTTTATTCCCCTTTAGGGGGCTTTGAACCAAGATCTGTAAAGATTTGTCTTCTTCCTATTTTGCTTCGATCAGTACAAACCAAGAACATCCACATCTGATAGCTTCTCAGCTGGCATTCAACCCAGGCGACTGTAGCTCCTAACAATTGCAATCTAGGTTTCCCTTTTGCTAGATACTCTAGTGCCCACAAGAGTTCTTTCATTGCTATGTAAATATGTAAACTCGGGGTATATTTAGTACCTCTTAGAATCTGTCCCTGAACAAACAACAATCGAGCAGGAAGAGTTGCAGCTACCTTGGTTTATTACCCAGTATTCTGCAGTAGCATATACATTAAATTTCTACCTGAAGCCTCCAGACACACTTATCACATTTTTCTGTTGCTGCAAACCAGGAAATGATAGTAGATGCTATTACATGCTTCAGCTCTTCACAAGGTTTCTGAAACTGCTTTCTGATCAGATTGCTGATCATTGATTTTCAGTGCTCCATCAGTACCTTTTGCCATTTAAATCAAGCACAGCTTCACAACTTTAGCACACCATGCACAACAGGTGGTCCTTGGCCACCAATTCCTAATAATGAACAGAGTGTTTCTGGGCACTGCTGTCCTGTGGGACTATACTCCAGAGCAGACTGGTAGAGCTCAATCTGGCCTGGACATCCCGGTCAACTTGAGGTCCTGTGATATCAGCTGTTCCTCAACATCCTGAAGAGCCCAGTGGTGAGATACCAATTCCAAGGCTTCCCACTCAGTCTGAAAGAAAAGAAAGGGTTTGTTGGTAATTTGGGGATCCAGCTCTCAAGTACTATTGCATCTACCAATGCCCTACCAACTTACAAGAGTGGCAGAATCAAAGCCCAGGCTTCAAATTAAATGACTTTCACTAGACTTAATTTTCACATTAAGAAAAAAATGCACATCTTGGGAGTATTTTTAAAAAATAAAATAAAATAAATGTTGAGTGGGAAGAGTGCCCAATTATCCAGAAAAAAGGGGCAAAGTTTTAAGTTGCGGTATTTGGAAGCATCTGTTTCTATAGTGGGAGTAACACCACCCATTTGCCACCTACTGAAAGGGTGTTTTGTGAAAGGCCATGCCTGCCTTGGAAGGCATTTTATGAAGATACTTGCTCATGCTGTCAAAATTCCCTGTCTGCCCACTTCCTGGAAAAGATTACCTGTTCCTGTTATATATTAATCCAACATAATTTATTTTTTTAATTATAGTTTTCGTTTATATGAAATAAGTTTGTTTTCCCATCTATTTCCTGACAGAGGTTATTCCGATCCAAAGGAAATTTTAACAATTGTAATTAAATTGAAGTTCATATAGTGAGCTGAAAACTTATGATCCTCTACAACTCTTATAGAAGCCCGGTCAATATGGATAATGGTGAGGGATCTTGGGAATTGCAGTTTGCTAATAGCTGAAGGCCCCCTGGTTCCCTATATCTGACTTACGCTTTCAGTAGAATTATTCAGTGGAATAAAGAACCTTACTTTGAAGGCCTTGTTGGGATCTGGTGGAGCAGGAATGTCTGGACCCATGAACTGTACTTCAAGTTGACTTGGCTCTGTGGTTAAGGAAAGAAAGGTAAGTACAAATTTGTGAGAATGAAAACCTATTTAGGCTAATTGCTAAGCAAATATTCTACCAAAGGCAGAATGGAAACTAATGTCAAGTCACTCAGCAGACCACATTTTGTTAAGTGTAAGGTTTCTACATTAATAAGTATATTATGAGAGCATAATAGCCTAATGAGATTTACTCTACGAAGATGTATGTACAATAAATCTGAGACCGTAGAATACTAAAAAGGTTTCCACTACTATAGCAGAGTGATATAGCTATCCCTGAAATCATTTCCCTGTAATTCTAAGGACAAAACAATTATAAAATGCACATTCATACTGTAACTAGATAAGATGTACTCTAAGAAAATTAGAATGAAGATATTACTGAATGCATGTAGAGAGAAAGGATATTTTCTTTTGGGGGAAAGAATCAGTCAAAACAATAATCTTGAAATATTGAATCCTGCTTGAAAAGGTAATATAGACTAGTCTGAAAGTTGAAATAAAACTTAGTTTGCATGCTGCAACTCATAAGATGGTTTAACTTAACCCAATTGCTAGATTCACATAACACACTGAACCATAAAGTAATCAGGCAAACTAAATTCATACCACATGCTAAGCTAAAATGTGGTTGGCTAGTTTGTGATTCAATGCATCAAGTGAGCTTTTATTATACCACAAATGAAGGTGGCAGATGCTGTTCTGCAAATAGGACTTGTAGGAGGCCCAGCATCCTATTTCTGTAATCATTTACAAAGCTAGATCTGAAAGCCAGACCTGACCATGTAGTAGGTTAGGAACAATTCAAACACAATTTAGGGCTACGCTGTCCTCTCTAGCACTCTCACTGCTCAACTCTACTGTTTATGGAATGTTTTCTTCCTGTTTTCAGATTGTAGGTGGAATTGCGAGTGTTGTATCCTGGTCTCTAGGGTTAGCTTGCTCCCTTGAAAGACTACTAGGCCCACATGTGGTCCATTCCTTTGAACAATTTCTCACCAGAGTCCTCTCTCAGAACGTGTTGGTATATTTTCCGCAGACCAAAGACATTGAGGAAGTACCAGGAGGCCGAACTCACCCTGGGAAAAGAACAGTTTTCCGTAACTATCCTGAACAGCCTTCTTGCTCACCAGTCCTCTACCCCACAACCAATGTCCTTTTCCCATCTTGCAACCCAAAGGACTGGCTAGACCTGGGGCAGATGGCGGCTTACCACGAGGGATCCATGGAAGGCAGGTTAATTCCACGCTGCAACATGGGCTTGAATCGCAGGGTCAAGGGGAAGGGAACCTTAGCTAGAAGGTTGGGAGGGAGAGGGATTAGAGTTGCCTCTCCCTCCAAATTCTACCCTCACCACTCAATCCCCAGCTTCCCAACCTTTCCAAATTGCTGCTCCTTGTTGCTTTAAGTATGACACCCATCTACAGATCAGATGAAAATCTCAACTGACACTGCTGGACCATGTACTTCTTGCTGCTTTTTTCCAAGGCATTCCAAACCTGACCATTATGTTGTTACAGTGGAAATGCTGCATTTTCCTTCCTGTATTACAAATTAATCTGGGGAGATGTATGGCTAACCTAAGATTCAAGGTAGAAGTAAACAAAGTGAAACACTTCTGGTTCATGGTTCAGATGCTATAGTAGCAATCCCCAGGCTGTGCCTTGGAGATTTGCTGAGCTAGCATGCTGGCTGAATAGCCCTGGCAATTGGGGTGTCAGCATATCTGGAGGGCAGCAAGCAACCAATCGCCTGCACTTCTACATTTGTAACAGTATAAAACGGGATGTACCTCACAGGCCAGCTAAACTAAACTGTAAAGCACACTGTACATTAGCAGAGTTATTGCTCCCCTCATCAGTTTCACTATTTTAATTAGTCATTCTTCGAATATTGTAGGTTGTAATAATTTTAACTCAATCTTCACAAGCCCGAAGGAAACCTTTAACTATAGAAAATATCAAGTAAATAGGAAACTAAAGACAAAATGCTTTGTCACTTCCCCTCAACGGTTCCCCTCCACTCACTAGCCACAAAGCCAGAGAAGGCCCAGTTGATCCAGCCTCCAATGAGAATCATGGGCAGAACATCGATAAGGTTGCCCTTCATCATCTCTGTAACCACTGTGGGATCTAAAGGAAAGGGAAAGGAAGTGTTAAATTAGAGCCCTAACTATGCAGCATAATGTGTTTACCCGTATAGAAAAACTGCAGAATATTTTAAGGCATATTAAAGTTAGCCTCCAAGTCAACTTTCACTCAGGCCTATTTTTAAAAGTTTTGATCTGCAGTGGTTGTGTTTAGGTAATCCCTGCTGTATTTAAATATTACAATACAGGGATGGGGATGGCAATTTTGAACCATGGTAACCAAGGAAAATGTTTTGGTGCCCCACAGGGCTCTCTTCTGCTTTCCGTGATTGGAAGAATCTGATCCAACACAAATGTTATTTAATCAGCATAATACACAGACCACCAAAGTCCGCTAGTTACAGAGTATGGGCTATGTTGGCAAACTGTTAAGCCTGGGTCCTACATTAAAGCACTTATCTTAATTGGCAGATTAGAAATTCTTTAGGGCACGGGTATGAAACTTCTGAGATTGACATTTAATGGCTGGAGCAATGGCAAAAATTAAAGTTAGCGCTGTGTACTTAAAACTGAATACTGTAGTCAATATGATTACTGTCACGTACTAGACAACCTACGATAGAAGATTTGGAGAGGTGATTGGGCCCACCAAAGATTTCTAAAGGCCATGTGTCTCTGCCTTAGGAGCCTGGAGCCTCCAGACAATTACGAAGTGGCTACCAGCTTGGCAATGCCCCTCCTCCCTTTACCAATTGGTGCTAATGCAAGAAGACAGTCTGACAAAAACGATCAAAAGCAGCAGATATCTGCTCACATTCCCAGGCATTTCAGACTGTTCCACTCCCATAAGATTGAGAAGAAGACCGAGGAAAGACAAAACTTAGGTGAAGGATAAGGAAACCAGGCTCAATGGCAGAGCAATGGAGGAAACGCGCAGGGGGCAGCGTATAGTAGAAAGTGGTCATGTTTTTTGTATGTACTGTCTAGGGCAGGGGTAGGCAACCTTGGCTCTTTTATGACTCGTGGACTTCAACTCCCAGAATTCCTGAGCCAGCCAGGCTGAGGGAAAAGGGAGAGGTTTCCAAGCTGAGCCATGCTGGCTCAGGAATTCTGGGAGTTGAAGTCCACGGGTCATAAAAGAGCCAAGGTTGCCTACCCCTGGTATAGGAGAAGGCAGGTTTGAGACTCTGCATCCCAATAAGGCCAAGGAAACCATCTGCTAGAGCTGCCCTTGAAAGTTGCTCTCAGTCAAGATGACAAGACAAAGTCAAAGGAGGAACAGAATTGCTCCCTGCTCTGAATCTTGTCTTTTTATCAAAACTTCATTTCTTTTTGCAGGGATAATCACATACCTTAGCCTAATTTAGTAATATATAATTTAATGTTTATATTCCAAAGAATGTGTATGACTTGAACGTGCATAAGAGCAAGTGGCCTGAGAAGAGGAAGACCATGTTAGAACTATATTTGGAGGATCCTCCATTGGATGGAAACAGTGAAATTTTTAAAAAGGCAATGTACAAAGCAGTGAGGTTATGGTGGAGGCAAGGATATTGAATTAAACCATTCAGCTAGATTTATCTTATCTTATGTCCTAGTCCTTTAAGCTTACTATGTTGTACTCTTTTTCTGCGTTTATTACAGTGCTTACCTCAAAAGGGAAAAGGTGATGGGCGTGTCTATCCAATAGGACCTCATTATACGTATTGCAGTATGATTTCTGTATTGGGAATGGGTGCAGGGAGCAAACCAAAAGCAAAGCAATTTTCCTATTTACCTACTGAATTAAATAAAAGCAAAGGGAAAACTGAAACTAACCATTCACTAGATTTCTCATTCTCTAAGTCAGGAGTCTCCAACCTTTTTGGATTGGCGGCCCGGCGGGAAAGGGAGGGCCAGGCGCCTTACGCGTGCATGTGCAAACATGAATGTAGCCACATGTGCATACAAACAGGCTGTGAACATGCGTACCACGCAAATGGGGTTGTGAGAATGTGCGCAAGGCTCTCAGTGATGGCCCGTGAGGCTTGTGGCGCTGTCACCAGGATCCTGGCGATGCTGCCCCCAGTGTGAGGCTTGCGCCGCCGCCCCACACAAGGATTGCGCCGCGGCCCACAACGATGCCATCCCAGTGTGAGGTTTGTGCCGCCGCCCCAGCACGAGGCTCATGCCGCGGCCTGCAGCAATGCCACCCTGGAGCAAGGCTTGCGTCATGGCCCCCCGCACAAGGTTCGTGGCAATGCCACCGCCTGCGCGATACTAGCCGTGCTGCCACCTCCCGCACAACACTCATGGCAACGGTGGCCAAGAGGCTATGGCCCGGTAGTGGGCCACAGCCCATAGGTTGGGGACCTCTGCCCGAAGTCATGACAAAATGTTTATGGAAGGATGGAAAATTAATAGAGAATACACACTCAATGGATGTCCCTACAAATCATGGAGTGTAGTACTTGTGAACTTTCTTAACAGCCTTCTGCCACACACAGAAGCCACATAAAAATATTTTTCATAACAGAATCTACAAGAGATCCTTATGACAACATTGTTTAATGCCTCCCCTCTTAACAGGAGAGCCTTGGCTGGTTTATGTTACAGTGACAAAAGTGAGGAGGGCGGTAATAGAGCTTGTTGTGTAAACTGACAGCTCTATTTTGAGAAAGCTTCAATAATAGTCATATATATATTTTTTTTCGAAGGCCTTATCTTTGGGACGTTGGGTTCCATAATTACTGTTAGTATAATTATTCCTCCTGTGGGTTCTGTTTTGGACTCTACTACAAGTTTTATCTTAGGAGGGACTAATACAGGCACAGCTATAGTTATTGCGGCAGGATTAACATCTGGCATGCCTGTTTTTATTTTTTTATTACTATGTTTTTAAATTGTTTTAATTACTATTTGTTTAAATTTTTAAATAATTCAAGTTGTTTAATACTGTTTTAACTTATTTTTGTTGGATGTTATGAATGATGTGGGGGGGGATTGACTGATTGTGGAGTGAATCGGGTTGAATGGATGGTTAGTTTATTGTTTTTAATGTGTTTAGTTTAAAGAGTGGGAGAGATAAATTAATGATATGGATGGAGTTGTGGTTGAGTGGAATGAATGTGATGAACTGGCTAGCCTGCCTGGCATGGCAGAGGCGGAGGGGAGGGGAGACGCTGGCTCTGGGGTGATAGAGGGCCAAAGTATACCGGTCTTGCTGGGGAGAGGCAGATATGGTGGGAGCCATAGGGTAGGCCATTCCCGGGGAACAAGAGCTCGCTGTCTAAAAGCGATCCCTTGCTCCGACCCTGTGAGTTCAACCCGAAGTACTGGTAATGGGCGAAATCCGGACCCTGGGCTCAGGCTGCTGCTGCTCAATGCCAGGTCGGTTGTAAATAAAGCTCCCCTCATCCATGATCTTCTCCTGGATGAGGAGGCCGACCTCGCATGTGTGACCGAGACCTGGTTGGGCCCGGAGGGAGGAGTTCCTCTCTCTGAGATGTGTCCAGCCGGGTTTCAGGTATGGCACCAGCCACGACCCCAGGGAAGGGGGGGAGGAGTGGCTATTATAGCCAAGAAGACTTTTAGCCTACGCAGGCTCGCTGTTTCTGAGATTGCGGGTTGTGAGTTGCTCCTTGTGAAGTTGGACCTAGGGGTTCAGGTGGGCTTGTTGCTCACGTACCTGCCTCCCAGCTGCGTGTCAACAGCCCTGCCTGCGCTACTTGAGGGGGTTGCTGGGCTGGCGGTTGAGTTCCCCAGGCTTATTGTCTTGGGGGACTTAAATCTTCCATCGCTCGGCGAATCCTCTGGGTTGGCGCAGGAGTTCATGGCCACCATGGCAACCATGAACCTGACTCAGGTAGTTCAGGGTCCGACTCACGAGAGGGGACACACTCCCGACATGGTATTCCTCTCAGAACAGTTGAGCAATGATCTGAATTTAAGGGGCTTAGATATTTTGCCTATGTCATGGTCAGACCATTTTCTGTTGCGGCTTGTTTTCAAGGCTCCAATCCTCCCCCGCAGGGAGGCGGAACCGATTAGGTGGTTCCGCCCCAGACGTCTGATGGATCCAGAGAGTTTTCAGAGGACGCTTGGGGAAATACCGGATTCTCTCATTCACAGTTCGGCAGAGTCCCTGGTTACGGCCTGGAATATGGCTGCGAAGGGGGCTCTTGACCGGATTGCGCCGCTGCGACCTCTCTGTGGTAGCAGACCCAGGAGATCTCCTTGGTTTACTGAGGAACTCAGGGGGATGAAGCGCCAGAAGAGACGCCTAGAGAAGCGATGGAGGAAAAGCAAATCCGTATCTGACCGAACACTTGTAAGATCTTATATCAAGACTTATCAGGTGGCGCTCAAGGCGGCAAGATGCGCGTATCATTCCGCCTTGATTGCATCTGCGGAATCCCGCCCAGCCGCCCTGTTCAGGGTAACTCGCTCCCTCCTTAATCAGGGGGGGGGTGGATGCACCCTTGCAGGGTAGTGCTGAGGACTTTAATAAGTTTTTCGCGGATAAAATCGCCCAGATTCGGATGGACCTTGACTCCAATTGGAATGCAGTATCGGCTGATAATGATTCAGTCGAGATGACAGGGACTCGTCTTGATCCTGTTGTGTGGGAGGAGTTTGACCCGGTGGCACCTGATGAAGTCGACAAGGCCATTGGAGCTGTGAGCTCCGCCACCTGTTTATTGGACCCGTGCCCCTCCTGGCTGGTTTCGGCCAGCAGGGAGGTGACGCGGGGCTGGGTTCAGGAGATTGTCAACGCTTCTTTGAGGGAGGGGTCCTTTCCGGCTCCCTGCAAGGAGGCAATTGTGCGCCCCCTCCTCAAGAAGCCTTCCCTGGACCCAGCTGTTTTAAACAACTACCGTCCTGTCTCCAATCTTCCCTTTATAGGGAAGGTTGTTGAGAAGGTGGTGTCACTCCAGCTCCAACGGTCCTTGGATGAGGCCGATTATCTGGGCCCTCAACAGTCAGGATTCAGGCTCGGCTACTCCACGGAAACTGCTTTGGTCGCGCTGACGGATGATCTCTGGCGGGCCTGGGATAGGGGATTATCCACTATCCTGGTGCTACTTGACCTCTCAGCGGCTTTCGATACCATTGACCATGGTATCCTTCTGCATCGACTGGAGGGGTTGGGGGTTGGAGGCACTGTTTTGCGGTGGTTCACCTCCTACCTCACTGGTCGGTCGCAGTCGGTGTTGGCAGGGGGTCAGAGGTCAACCCCTAGGTTCCTCCCTTGTGGGGTCCCTCAGGGATCGGTCCTCTCCCCTCTGCTGTTTAATATCTACATGAAACCACTGGGCGAGATCATCCGACAACACGGGGTGAGATATCATCAGTATGCTGATGATACCCAGCTTTACATCTCCACCCCGTGTCATTTCAGTGAAGCAGCGGAAGTGATGTGCCGATGTCTGGAGGCTGTTAGGGTTTGGATGGGTGCCAACAGGCTCAAACTCAACCCCGACAAGACGGAGTGGCTATGGGTTCTGCCTCCCAAGGATATTTCAATCTAGCCGTCCATTAGCCTGGGGGGGGAGCTTTTGACCCCCTCGGAGAAGGTCCGCAACTTGGGCGTCCTCCTCGATCCACAGCTAAATTTGGAACATCATCTTTCGGCTGTGGCGAGGAGGACATTTGCCCAGGTTCGCCTGGTGCACCAGTTGCGGCCCTATTTGGACCGGGAGTCTCTTCTCACAGTCACTCATGCCCTTATCACCTCGAGGTTCGACTACTGCAATGCTCTCTACATGGGGCTACCTTTGAAAAATGTTCGGAGACTTCAGGTAATGCAGAATGCAGCCGCGCGAGCAGTGTTGGGCTTGCCTAGAAATGCCCACATTTCGGCATCACTCCGCGAGCTGCATTGGCTGCCAATTGGTCTCCGAACCCAATTCAAAGTGTTGGTTATGACCTATAAAGCCCTACATGGCATTGGACCAGGTTATTTACGGGACCGTCTGCTGCCCCATGAATCCCAGCGGCCGGTTAGGGCCCACAGAGTGGGCCTTCTCCAGGTCCCGTCAGCCAGACAGTGTCGCCTGGCGGGGCCTAGGGGAAGGGCCTTCTCTGTTGCGGCCCCGGCCCTCTGGAACCAACTTCCCCTGGAGATCCGTGTCGCCCCCACCCTCTTCGCCTTTCGTAGATTGCTTAAAACATACTTTTGCCGGCAGGCCTGGGGCAGCTAACACCTTGCCCCTAGCCAGTGTATGTTTCTGTGTATGTTTGTGGAGTGATTGGTTTCTTTTAGCTCAAGGGTTTTTTATAGATATGTGTTTATTGTAATTTCTATCATGCTGTGAGCCGCCCTGAGTTCTTTGGAATAGGGCGGCATAGAAATTAAATAAATAAATAATAATAATAATAATAATAATAATAATATATACAGAGGGGGCGTGGCTGCCTCGGGGTCGAAATAGCCTTGTTCGGAGGCTCTGCGACACGGGACCTGTAAAGCTGCCAAAACAGCGCAAAACAGCTGTTTTTCGCGGCGGAAAAAACCCCTCCTTGGTCGGAGAAGGGGCGAAGAGCTGTGAGTGGGGGTTGAGATCCTCTGAAAACCCCCCGAAAAAACGTTCGGGGGGAAGAAAGAAGACTGCCCGTGAGCTCACAATAGCTCCAGCCCAGAGCAGCATCTGTCAGCTGACAGACCAAGACGCTCAGACCAGCCACCACTCGAGGAAAACATTTCAAAGAAGCACAGAGATTGACAGACTGAACGCAGGAGCTTAAAAAGCAAGTATTTCTTATATTTTACCTCGGATCAATTACGTTCACAATAAACAAAATGCACCCAAGATGGCGACCACTTTTAATTTAAAGTGAAAGCGACCGGAAGAGAAAGGCGAAAGAGAAACTGTAATGCGAAAGAGACCTCTAAAGGGCAGCAGAGATGCATAACTTAAAAACTTTGCAAAATAAACCTAAGGATGTATATAAGAGAGATATAAGAGAGTACATCTTGGCAATATAAGCGTAAGGATTAATCCTCAGCATAAAGAAGCTTGGCTAACAGCAGATGGAAGATAGGATGGCCACTATGCAGTCCAAACTGGTGCCCTCAAAGGTGGCAGCACTCTCCCCAGCCCAGATCCTTAAAATACCAGGGAACAACTTACCTGCCCCCCCACCTTCCTCCATATCTACAGAATCCCAGGCCCCCCGGTCTACTCAGGCCTCTCCAGAAATGACGAAAGAATTAAAAGATGCAACATCAACAACTTTTGAAAAAATAAGGAGAAAGATGGACATGATAATAGACATGTATGAGAAAAGGTGGGAAGAAAGGATGAGGACGATGGAGGCAGTGGAACAAAGCAGAGAAGTGGAGAAGATGGTGGAAGATCAAAGCAAAGCAGTTATTGAGGACTTGGACCAAACCAGAGAAACAGTACAAACGCACAGTGGGAAAATGAGAGAAGATATTGGGAGAAATTCGAAGAGGGTCTGGGAAGGGGTTGAAGAAAAGATGGAAGAGGTGGAGAGACAAGAAGAGAGACAACTTACTGAAATGAAAAGTGAGGTGCAAAACCATTCAACTATGATGTTCTATTGCCAGATGATGACAGCAATTAGGGGCAAGAGACTGGAAAAATCCCCAAATGAGAAACAAGAAGATTTGGGACTTCCGGTGGCTCCGCCGGCGCCGCCAGGGTCTCCTCTGTGAGACTCCGTTCTCTGGGTTTGTAAACCCGCAAAAAACAGCGCACACCAGCTGTTTTTCGCGGTGAAAAACCCCCTCTCCGGGCAAAGGAGAGGTGTAGAGCATCGGGAGCAAGGTTGAGCCCCTCTTAAATCCCTGGGAAAGAAGTTTTCAGGGATCAAGAGTGAGCTCCCTAAAGCTCCGGAGGACGCTCCTGCCCAGAGACGCTTCTGTCATCAGACAGAGAAAGACGCCGCGACCACTTCTGCTTTTTTAAAATACAACACAGGAGAGATTGTAAGCAGACTGAGTGAATACAGGAGTTCTTAATGGATTGCAAGTATTTTTTTTATTGTTTTTCTGGATATATATTTCTAACGTCTACAATCAACATAATGCTTTTAAGATGGCGTATAGCTTTCACTGCTTTCATTGTTAGGGAAAGTGCTGGAAAGTGAAAGTGAATTCTTTACTTTTTTCTCTCTTCCTGTTCTCGTAAGCGAAGTCAGAGAGACGGCTGTGATTGTCTTAAAGTTAAAATGGAGTGGAATTTACAGTTAAATGCTGAACCTATTCTGGACTGTATTGAGAAATTTCATGAAGAAAGGCTTGAAATAGTGAAGAGTTTTGCGCAAGAGTTTAAAGCAATATTGAAAGAAACTTTTACAGAAATATTAACTAAATTTCTTTTTCCAAATGAAATTGACTTACAACCGAGTGCTGAACAATTTATAATACAATCTAAACAAGAAGAGCAAAAACAATTAACTAGAATCTTTCTCCCAAATGAAACTGATTTACAACTGACTGCTGAGCATTTTATAATACAATATAAACTAGAAGAACAACAGGAAAAAGAAGAAGATAGTTCTGAGAATAAAGACTATAAAGGGAAATGGATCCTGCTTGATGAACAGTTTATTTATGGAGAGGAAGAGGATTTGTTTCAAGAAAGGAAAAGACGGCTATTTTTTTCTTTAGTTAAGCAGCAAGAAGAGGATTTAATTGAGAAAAAAGAGACATTGATTCAGTTTAAGAAGCAACTTATTTATGGGACTGAAGAAATAAAGAAGAGAGACTTATTATTTGGATGGGAGGCCTCGTTATGGAGGTTTACTTGGTTAAAAAAAAACCCTAGAATTCGTCTGAAGAAATGAAATTTAAAATTGTATGTAAGGAATTATGGGTAATCTAAAATTATGGACTGAATTAAGGACTAAGATTATGAGTAAGATGTAAGAGAAGATGATTAATGGTTGATATAATTAAGTTGATGAAGAATGTATTTGTTTTGATGATCTAGGTTTGACATTAGATTGATTTATTGATGAGATAGATAAGCATTAAGTGATTGGATAAAGTTGAAGGAATGTAAGTTAGAAATGGAATAAATAGACTGTATTTGTTAGGGAGGTTTATTTGACAGATGAGAGAGCCCAGAAGTCGATTGATAATAATTTATAATTAAATGAAAGGAATTAAGGCCAATCTAAGACTATGGGTTGAATTAAAGATCAATTTTATAAGTAAGTTGTAAGAGAGGATGTTTAAATGAAGATATATTAAGATATATTAAGATATATTAAATTGATTAAGAACATAATTTTTCTTTTTGAATTGAGGGATTTATTGTTATTGATATTATTAGTTTATTTAAAAAAAAAGAATAGTATATATTAAACTTGATGGTTTGGGTGATTTTATATAACCTCTCAATGGATTGAAGTGATTTAAGATTTGACTTAGATTGATGGTTTAGATGTAAATGATAATTATTATTCTTAACAAGATGAGTTGTTTGTTTTGTTTAATGGATTGAATTGATTTAGAGAGTGTATATAGTATATAGTTTAAAATTCTTGTTAGGATTATATAATAATTTTGTTTGATGTAGTGGGGTTTTCTTTTGTTGTACCCTGTACTCACTCTGGGAAGTCGGGGGGGAGGGTTAGGGAGGGTTTATAATTTTATATATGATGTTTTCTCAACTGTAATTGGGGTTGGTGGAAGAATATATGTAATTACTGTTATTAAGGGGTTGCTCGGGTGGCCTCTGGGCACCACATCTGATGGAAAAGAGGAAGGAGGAGTGAAGGCTGATGTAAGTGGAAGTTGATAAGAAGGGGGAAGAGTAGGATGGAGATAGAGAAGGATGAAGAAAGAAGAGAAGGAGGGAGGAAGGTAGGTAGTTAGTTGGTAAGTGAGGGGGGAAGGATAGGGTTGGGGGGATGTGGTGGTGGGGGTGCCGAGCAGTGATGTTAATTGTTTGGGATGATTATTTTCAGTTGAGTTATTAGTATTAGATGTATTGAACAATGTATTTATGTTTTGTTTATGGATGATTGTTTATTTTAATACTATGATTTGATTTGACTAATTTCTTTCTTCTGTAAAATTTTTAAAAAAACCAATAAAAATATATTTAAAAAAAAAAAAAGAGAAACAAGATTTAAAAAGAATTGTTATAAACGCATTGGAAAAATATCTAGGAGAGGAGGCTAAAAATTTCTCTTGGCAAACTGACAGAATCCATAGAGTATGGCTTATATGGAACCAAGGGACATTGCAAGCAATAAAGAGAGACTTATTACTTGGAAGGGAAACTGTGTTATGGAAATCCACCTGGCAGAGGACGAAACCCAGAATTCGACTGAAAAGAAGAGAAACTTAATATTTTATGCAAGGAATTAAAGGCAAAGAATTATGGACTGATTTAAGGACTAAGTGTAAGAGCAAGAGACATGAGAGGGTGATTAATGGAAGATATATATTAAATAGACTAAGAATGTACGTGTTGAAGGGAGGGGTGTATCGACATGAAAATTATTAATTTTAATAAGATGACTTGTTTGTTTGATGTACAATGGATAGATCTGAAAAGAAGTGAAACTTAAAATTTTTAAAATGTAGTTGGCTTATAGTTAAACTTTGATATACGGAGTGAAGAAGGTCTACAAATTTAAAATGATTGTATTGTTGAATGGCTTTAACTTGAATTTTTTCTTTGTTTACATGTACAAATGGATATCTAATAATAAAAAAAAATTAAAAAATAATAGTCATATATATCAGCTGGCTGGGGAATTATGGGAGTTGAAATCCACATATCTTAAAGTGGCCAAGTTTGAAAAACACTGATATACATCAAAACCTTTATAGTCAACATTGATGCCCTAAACTGGCACCCTTTCTACAGCATAACAATCTTTTCAACTAGGGCAGAAAGTGGCAAAAACTGGCTTGAGTCCACTTAGCTGCCACTGCTACCTGCTCTGAGTACCAACCAGTCATCCTTGTTACCTGTCAGTGGGTTTCGGGACTGCAGTTTGCGTTTAGTTGTGCGAAAGAAGCCACTCTCAGAATTATTGAAGTAATGCTTGCGCATAAGAAAACCCTGGAAAAAAATAAAAAGAGGCCACAAAAATTGAGATTAAATTTGGGCGATTGAGAAAAGAAAAATACATATAGTTCATGTTGATAATCTCCTTTTTGGGTGTTTACAGTACCTCTCTAGCATTCTATTTGAAATCTTTAGCATACCTTACTTACGTAGAGCACTATTGTAGGTTTGCCTTCAGCTAGTCTCTTAAACTTCAATCCTATCTATCTAGATTTAGAAAGTAAGTACATTGATCAGCCAGCTCTAATTCCAGATAGTCTATAGTGCCATCCATTATGATGGATGTCATTTTGATTTGGGGCTTGTGGATGGGAGATGCATAGGCAAAGGTCAAACACTAATATAGGTAGGCACATTAAAATAATAGTATTACCAGAGCAATTTACAAAACAAGAACAACCTTAAATAAAACCAGCAATAAGTCCAACAATTCTGGAATAATGGAAGACAGTAATAAAACATAAGTCAAAATAAGGTTCATTCAAACAGTATCCAAAAACAGTCTTGATCCAGGAACAGTTGTTATCTGAGAGAATCTGAGGTAAGTATCACAAAACAACAGCAGCAGTAGCAAAATCCACTTCGATTATGTTTGTTAGTTCATTCTGCATTCTTAGCAAAATTCTGGTTTTGACAGGAAGAAGCACATGCAGCTTGAAATGCCAAGAAGCTTCTGATGGGTATCTGCCAAAATCTGTCTAAGGAATAGGGGTGTTCAAGAAGAGGCTGACTTGATTCTCTCACCTGATGAGTTAGGAACCGTCCATTTTCTCTCAAGAGGCGGCTACGAGTCAGAATTTGCCTGACAGATAGAACACTCAGTTCAATTGTAATAATAACAGAATTTGCTAGCCCAAGAGATTATCTGATCTGCAAATCCAGATATATCATCAAAAAACACACTGTTCCCAAACACAATCCACCATCTGCACACAGTTATTTAAGATGTCATTTTAAAGGCATGGATGAAGTAGTGTATGAAATTTAGTCATAACTGGGTCCCTTAGAATCCCATGCATTATTATAGATATTGTAAGAGAAAAGCTTTGTTGGTATCAAAAATGAGAAGTCCTTTTAATAAAATGTGACAGTTTTAAAAGGTGTTAACCAGACTCCTTGATTTTTGCAGTATTATGGGAAACGTTGCATGATTCCTACTGTGACTTCCCCCAGTATATTTTTGCAGCTGTTAGTTGACATGGTTCAAATGTCTTTAACATGACACTGGAAATAGGCAATTAAAAAACAGGGTTGGTATGCAAGTCTTCTTTGCCTCCAGAATTCCTCATGATCAGCAAAATAACTCTATTCAAGAAGCACTGTATATTTTACAACAACTTCATATACTTGCCATTATGAAGTCAGCATCCTATGCCTTTACATGGGATATTATTGGAAGCCACTTGGGAAACCATAGAGTTGCATTATGGAGACATGGTATTGTAAGTGATTAAAAATCATTGGGCTTGCCTTGTATCTTCACAATACCTAGTATATTGTATAGCTGAAAATATTTATAGGCTTCCATGAATGTTTCTGAAACTTTTCAAAATGTTTCAAAAGAAATATCCCCAAATATTTTTATAAGGAATACAATACTTATGTACTCCTTAAAAAGGGGGAAAGGGATATTACAGTTCAGAGCGGCTGTGGGAAGGTTTTGAGCTGCTTCTGTTGAGACGTTCTCATTGATCAATAACAATGTCTGATAAACCAGATATGGCTGAAATTGAGAAATTTGACAAGTCTAAGTTGAAGAAGACAGAAACGCAAGAGAAAAACCCACTGCCTTCAAAAGAAACAATTGAACAGGAGAAACAAGCGGGCGAATCGTAATGAAATGGGCCCTTCCAGATTATGCACTGTACATTCCACAAGCATTGCCTTCTTATTTTACTTCTTTTAGCTGTTTTAACTTTGTAAGATGCAAAGAGTTGGATAAATTTAAAATGACTGTACTGTCCCTTTCACCCCCCCCCCCAAAGTGAACTACTGACGCTGAATGAAGGCGCCGTCCTTTCCATCTGCCTGTGCAGCTTCTGGTCTGGTGGCACAAAAGCTTGCATGTTTCTTGAAAGAAGATTCTAAGAGGGACTACAGTAATAGAATAACACACGAATATACACAAAGCTGTACCAGGGTCCTGCAAGCTGTAAAATGCATTTTAATTGAGTGCCATTTTTTTTGTTCAAATAATTTTAATTATTGGAATGCACAATTTTTTTAATATGCAAATAAAATGTTTTAAAACCTGGAAAAAAAGGGGGAAAGGAAATGCAAGGAATATTGAAATATGTTCATAATCTTTATTTTCTATTTAATGCACCAATTATAAATCATTAATAGGCTGTGCAAGCTTGTATTTTTTCTCTATCTAGAAGGAGAGCTGGTTTTTAAAAAAGAATGAGCATAATGTTCTTGATGTTTGACCTTGATTGTAGCTTGCTGAAAATCCACTTTTCACAAAGACACCATGAAAAAAAAGGTAGTATGCTCTTGAGGAAATTTGTGGAAGACAGTTTAAGAAATACAGGTTTATATTGTTATCTTGAAGTTTACTATTTGCTCACTCTTAGCTGAGAACCATCAAAGAGAAAAAGCTGGTTGCTCCCTAATTATGGAACTTTTTTTGTCTCTTTTCAACCCTTCACCCTCTTTTTCAGGAAAGATGACATATATCTTTGCTTCAGACTGAGATTAAAAGGGGGGGGTGCAGGTTGTAAGCCTGCTCTACTATTGTGGTATTTATTGCTGCTGGTGGGTATTTTGATTTTACATTATTACTGGATTTATATTAAATCCAACCATCTGAATTTGATCACATGATCATGGGGATTCTAGAAAGGTGGAAAAATGGTCATAAGTCCCTTTTTTCAGTGCCTTGTAACTTTGAACGGTCACTAAATGAACTGAGGTAAGTTGCAGACTACCTATTCTTAACCAGTCTGTGTTCCTACTTTTGGCATGCTGGCTTGGGAATTCTGGGATTTGAAGTCCACACGTTTGAAAATTGCCAAGTCTGAGAAAAAACAAACAAACAACCGGCCAAGAAATAAGTAGCAACGCCCACCCAAGAATTTATCTTGCCAAGTGCGACAGAATTCTCGGACCTGACTATTCTATCGGGCTCACGCCTCTCGCCTGCCTCCCCGTCCTTTAAACCGGAGGTCTCCAACCTTGGCAGCTTTAAGACTTGTGGACTTCAACTCCCAGCTGTGCTGGCTGGGGAATTCTGGGAGTTGAAGTCCACATGCCTTAAAATTGCCAAGGTTGGGAAACACTGGTTTAAACCCTTTGGAACGTGTCGGCGCGTCCTTCGCAGCCCTTCCCCGCTACTCACGTGTCTTGCCGTTGCTCAGGCCAGGCCGGCTCGCGCTCGCCGCGCAGCAATTTAGCCACGCGCAGCCGCAGAATCCCCACAGCCAGCGCGATCCAGGCCACGGGCAGCAAAATCCAGAAGCGAATGGAAGGGTCCAGCCGCAGGTCCGGCACCGTCATCGCGGGAGACGGTGAGACCAAGGGACCACTCCTGTAATTCACGGAGAGGGGTCGAACTCGATCGCGTCACGTGACGTATCGCGACGGAGTTTTTTGCCCTTGTGGAGCCGGGCTGGGCGTGACCTGCGCGTGACGCATCCGGCCCGCGGGCCGCCAGTTTGACCCCCCTGCTAGTAGTAATTGTTCTAAACCGAAAGGGGTGGGAGCTCCGAGCAACCGGAAGTACCCCCGTTCACTTCCGGTGTCATGTTTATGTTTCGAGAGCCCGAATGAAAACTGAAGGGAGACTCGGGATAAAGGAGGAATGGCGCCCTCCCGTTGCTATAAAAAGAGATACTGATTTTTCTCTGAAATTCATCGCAGCAGACTAGTTGCCCTTCATTGGTGCCCCTCTCCCTATTCCCAGTCTCTATTGGAAAGCAAGCGCCGTAATATCTGGAAGTTCACCAGGTCGGGCGAGTCAGCCCCATGATGTCGCGCAGTTAAGCGGTGGGAAAGTAAAACCCCTTGGCCTCGTCGGACGCCGGAGCGGAGAGGGCAAAAGTGACTCCCTTCTTCTAGCTCCCTTCCTTTCTGACGTGCTCGGAAGCGAGCCTGAGTCCGAGGAGAGCCTAACATCGCTTTTAAGGCATATGAGCCCGGAAGTGGAGAAGGGACAGGCTCCCTGGTGCTGCTTCTCGTAGAGCGACCCGTCGGAGCTGCTTTCCTAGCTTTGTAAATCGCATATTTGGCCTCTTGAGTTTTCGAGAAAGGGCTAGGAATTCTGCCTTTCCCTTATTATACCTGAATGTGTATTTATGGTTTTCATGGGCTGACCTGGTTTACGTGGGGTAAATATTCAAATTAGATAGCTATGAAAACTGCCGGAAGAGGGAGAATGATAGGGAATAACATGGGGTGCATAGAGGGGTTTTTTGTAGGCAATACAAAATATCATTTGAAAAAGCATGTCGGGTGGACTATCGTTTCAAAATCTGTTTTTTTCTCCGCTTAAAGATATTTTTTCCAATTAACCTTATATTTTTTCCATCCAGGACTTGTTTACTAATATTTTCTGTGGAAGTCTCATGGTGATGCTTGGTGAACAGCAACTACAAGAGAAAGTGCTTCAATATGAAGCATTTATCAGTGATGTTTTGCAGAGAGACCTTAAGTGAGTGATTCTTAAAAATAATCCCTTTCCAAGTCCACCTTTTAACTACCTCACTTCTGTTAACCTCTTATATGTCATGCTTTCTAAGTCTCTCTTAGTCATTGATATTGACATTTCAGACATTGATATTTCCCTACACAGGAAAGTGTTGGAGCAGCGAGATGAGGTTTATGAAAAAATTGCTCAGTATTTGCAACTCAAGAACATTATTGAACGTTTACAGGTAATTCAAAAATCTTTCCAACCAGTTTATAGTACTTTGCAATCATGTGATGTAGTGCTCTGTTGTAGTAGACACTGGGAGATAATAATTAAGAGCTGCTGTACTCCAGGTAAATTTGTTATTTTCTTTTAGGAAACAGGAAGCCAGGAGCTGAAAACTCAAGTGGATCTGGGCTGCCATTTTTATGTCAATGCAGAAGTGTGAGTAGCTCACCGTTCTTCTATGTATCCAATGCCATACAGCTTTCTAGTCTTTTATGTTTTTATATGTTCTGCAACTTTTGAGAAATTCAATTAAAAACACTATTATTATGACTTACTCTAGACACCAACTGGCAAAATTGTAAAAGTTGAAATGAGTCAGAGGGTTATTTAGTCCAATTCTGTCTTGCAAGAGAAGTGTTCTTCATGTATCTACTAGCAGTTAATTTTTTTGCAGTGGCGGTCAAATCATTTTATTCACTGTGACAGTTTATTTACTGATTATTTAATTTTCTTCATGACTGAGAAGGCTGCACTCCTTCAATGACTGCCAGTCATACAAATGTTAAAGTCTGAAGGATTTAATGAAGTGAAATAGAAATAATATTTTGTGTGCACTTTGAAATTTATAAGTGATTATAAATATAAGTGATTATTATTGGTGATGATCATTCTTCATAAAACTAATTTGATCTACCTTTGTGTGAGCGATAGGTTTGAAGAGTTTCGGATAATAAAGAGTATCTGGAAGAGGATAAACAAATTGCATGCTAAATTAATATTTATCTGGACTAGCATCCTGTTTTTCACAGAGATTAACTATGAACTCAATGAAAAGAACATAAACACTATAGCTTCTTGTATTATTCTTCCTTGGCAGCTGATGTGATTTTATTTATGCCCCAAAGGCCCAAAAGCAAGTTACAAATATAATCTAATTTGGAATTAAATAAAACAATTTAACAAATAAAATATTTAATAACTATAACATAATGCACTTAACACCCCAACTCATTGATTTGTTACTAAAAACCTTTTGTAGCCTTTTGTTAAAAATATGGCTATTGTCACTGTAAACGTGGGATTTTCATCTGCAAGTGAAATGTTTATATACAGGTAGTCCTTGACTTACAACAGTTCATTTAGCGACCGTTCAAAGTTACAATGGCACTGAAAAAAAGTGACTTATGAGCATTTTTCACACTTTGTAGTATTCCCCATGATCATGTGATCAAAATTCAGATGATTTGCAACTGGTTCATACTTATGACCATTGCTGTGCCCAAGGTCATATGATCACCTACTGCAGGCTTCTGACAAGTAAAATCAATGTGGAAACCCCGTTCACTTAACACCTGTATTACTAACGTATCAACTGCAGTGATTTCATAGAATCATAGAATCGTAGAGTTGGAGGGGACCTCCCAGGTCATCGAGTCCAACCCCCTGCTCGAGGCAGGATTCCCTAAACCATCCCAGACAGATGGCCGTCCAGTCTCTGCTTGAAGACCTCCATCGAAGGGGAGCTCACCACCTCCTGTGGCAACCTGTTCCACTGGTCGATCACCCTTACTGTTAGAAATTTTTTTCTAACATCTAATCTGAATCTTTTCCCCTGCAGTTTCATCCCATTGTTTCTAGTCCTTCCTTGAGCAAGTGAGAACAGGGCTGATCCCTCTGCACTGTGACAGCCCTTCAGGTATTTGTAGACAGCTATCATGTCTCCTCTCAGTCTTCTTTTCTGTAGACTAAACATTCCTAATTCCTTTAACCGTTCCTCATAGGACATGGTTTGTAGACCGTTCACCATCTTGGTAGCTCTCCTTTGAACCTGCTCCAGTTTGTCAGTGTCTTCCTTGAACTGGGGTGACCAGAACTGGACACAGTACTCCAGGTGAGGTCGGACCAAGGTACAGTAGAGGGGAATAATAACTTCACGTGATCTGGACTCTATGCTTCTCTTGATACACCCCAGGATCGTGTTTGCCTTTTTTGCAGCTGCTTCACACTGTTGCCTCATGTTCAATCGATGATCCACTAGGACACCGAGGTCCTTTTCACATGTACTGCTGCTCAGCTGGATTCCTCCCATACTATATGTGCTTTTTTCATTTTTCTTACCCAGATGTAGTACCTTTATTTAACAATGGTGGCAGAAAGGTCATAAAATGGGGCAAAACTCACTTAACAAATGTCTCCCTTAACAACAGAAATTTTGGGCTCAGATGTGGTCATAAGTTGATGACTACCTATGCTCAGAAATATCTCATCCTGGTTTGGATTTTAAAATAGGCCAAATAACTTCCTGCCAGAGATTCTTAAAAACATTCACAGTAGAATGCAATTATCAGATTTTTATAATTGTCATAATTAATAATCATGGACAGTTCCAATTTTCCCAGATTTATCTATTTCCTACTGAAAACTATTTTTCTGTCTTGATTCTCCAACCATTGGATGCCCCTATATTGTAGTATTATATAACCTGATTTACAGTATTATAATAGAAGGAGTCTATACATCTCCTCATGGCCCAACCTTACGTTTTTCTTAACCCTAAGCACTTCTTAAAAGGTTGAGATATCTTTCATTAGAAAAAAAAAGAAAATTAAAATTCTTCTCTTTAAATGTAAGGAAAGAATAGCACAATAGGGTTCTCAAGTTAAAATTTTGAAAGGAATCTCTGCTGAGTTCTTGTAAATGATTTCCTTTTTTGTTAGGCTGTCATAGGACAGCTGTAAAGACTGATACTTATTTACAGAGCATCATTTATATACTGTATGCTGTAATTTGCCAGCTAATCCCAAAATAAAACATCCAGCTCTTTTCTAAAGCCATAATTTTCGTGTTGCATTGCAAGAGAAAGCTCTACATGAAGTGTGAAAAATGATTTAATCAAAGATTCTTGTTAGACCAATGGGTAAATCTGATGAGGAGATTGCCTGCAATTTATCTGTATGATTTGACTTTTGATCTTCCACCCTCTCAATCAGGAAACATGCTCAGAATGATGAGTCATGCACTCAGGCTATTCTTGGTGGTAAAATATTCTGGAGAAAACTCTTTGGGTTGCACAATAAAATGTTTTAGATTCTGGTGTTTTTTTTAAATACATACAATACATTACATATATTTATATGTTGTCCATCTTGTGATCTGAAATGACTCTGCCAGTTTAGGAAACATTGTTTTTAACAAATGATAATAAAAATTAAAAAGAAGATAGAACACTGAAAAAAGGCAAAGTCAGAAGAGAGACGAGCAGTCTTGTCTTTTTTCCTCACTCCCCCCACCCCCTGTCAGAATATGCATCTGAAGAGAATTAATTCTTTCAGCCAAATTTCCCTGTGTGGAAAAAATATTAAAATTTCTTTTTTCAGCCTGGGAAAATATGATATAAAAATGTTCTCAACTTTTCCCTAAATTTTAGTGCCCTGAAATTTACAAATTCATTATAAATGGATGCTGAAGATTTATGGATATTTTATTCCCAGATGAGCTCGTGCTTGGTTAAGAACAAAAGGTTGTGCATTGAAAGATAATGTGCAGAATGAGAGCCAAATTTAGGCTGCTTTCCCAGCGTTGCCCAGTATAAAGACCAGGTGGCTGAGTGTGAAATAACGCTTCTTTCTTTCCCCTTCATAATAGCAGAGGACCAAGGATAGTGTGAACACACATTAGCTGTAAGCAGAAAGAGATTGTGTTTGCCAAACAAAAATACCAGTGATGAAAAGCTGTCTCCAGAAATGTTTAAATACAACTTTACAGGTTTCTGTACAAGAATAAAAAATATTTAACAAAGATAGATAATTGTTGATGAATAAGATAATCTCTCAGATCTTGATTGACTAAAATAAATTGTCTTTAAAATAAGTTACTCTATTTCCAAAATTACTTACAAATAGTCCTTGACTTAAAACAATTGGGGCAGGAATTTCTATCAGAGCGAATGTTAAAAGTGATTCATCATATCACCTGAACCGGGTTTACATTTATTTTTACCTATTTTAGGTAAAAAAAAAAACCAAACAAACCTACCATTTTAGATAAGCAGTTCACTACATTTGTTAAGCAAATCCAGCTTCCCTATTTGACGTTTTTTGTCAAATTATGATCATGTGACTGGAGGAGGCTGTGACAGTTGCAAGGGTGAAGACAAACTGTAAATCACTTTTTCCAAGGCCATCCTAACTTTGAACCATCATTAACTGATCCTAAGTCAAAGATTACCTGTAATTGCTATCTTCATATATAACCCATACACATGAGCGTGTTTCTCTCCTTCCACACGATACCAATATGGAGCTGCCCTGGGAAGGGGAGAGGAAAGAAGATGAACTAGATAGAGATAAGACAAGGGGAACAAGTAGCTGGGAAGAATAGAAAAAAAAATAAACAATAAACATAAGCAAAGGGCTAAATTTGCTAGAAAATTGTTATTGCATCCTATTGTAGTTCTTGCCTTTTCTTTTCAACAAGTTCTTTTATCATCCATGAATGTTGAGCCACCCTTAAAAAGTATTGGTGGCTTAAAGGTACAGTATGGCACTCTCTTTTCTGTGTCATCCTGCAACGTTTTTTTTAGTACAAATGTGTAATATATTGGAAAAATAACTTTACATGTATATGTGCACGGGAGCAGGGAAGTATAACAATTTATAGAAAAACAATGTACAAAGTCAACTCTTTTTTCACTTTGTTTTCCTGCACTTAGATCTTTTTTCCTTTTATAGGAAAAAAAATTAACTCATCTTGTTACTTTCGGTTATACTGCTTTCACCTAAATATTTCAAAACTGGAAAAAGAAATACCAGATGCACAGCAGATGGCAGTATCTAACTGGCCTTGACTAATCCAAAAAAATGCTAAATAGGAACAGATCTAGATAGTATTTGGATAGGAGACAACCAGGAAATCCTGGATCTGGATACTAGATTGGGAAGCTTGAAAAAAGTTCCAAATAAAGACAGTGGTAAATCATTTCCATTTTGCATCCAACAGCTAATATTCATATAGTTACCTAGAGGTTGATCTCAAGTGAAGGAAATCTTTATTATACTACATTGTATGCTTTGTTTACTTTATTCCATTTTTGTCTTGGTTTATTATCTAACTAATTTCAATATATTCTACCTCAGTGTGGTATATTTTACATCTCAAATCTTCCTGGTGTTTGTCAGTTTATCCCTTAATGAAGAAAATAGGGAGAGAGAGCTCATTTTCTCTGAGATATACTTGCAATTTTTCTTCATAATATAAATTATGATTGGATTTATATGATATGCAACCATGGTTTCCTTAGCCTTTATTAAAGAAATCACAAATGGCTAGGTCTGTACAATTCAAAATGAAACTAACTCATGTAATTTAGTAAAACATGTAACCTGAACTTCTATAGTGTCCTCAGCAGACAGAATCCCAGTTGCTGTTTCTGTTATTTCTGTGGCCACATTAATGCCAATTGTACTCAGTTTCCTTTTCCTGCCTGCAGGCCTGATACATCCACCATATTTGTAGCTTTGGGTTATGGGTTCTTTGTAGAACTGACTCTACCAGAGGCGCTAACCTTTATTGAGAAGAAGACCAAGTTGCTTACTGAGTGAGTAGAAGAATTGAGTCTTTATATTTTCTATTCTCACCACATTACTGAAAGAGATGCTTTGCTCTGTTGTGTCTTATTTGGTAAATGGTATCCATTTGGGAATGGTATCCTCCTCTAGCTGTTCTTCAGTAGCATGTTTTCTGACTGCTGTAAGCAAAACAAGATGCTTGAATGTAGGAAGAAGATGAGACTAGATTATAGTATAGCCAGTCTTTTTTATAAATATTCGATTAATTAGATCTATTCTTCTAGGGCAGGGGTCTGCAACCTTAAACACTCAAGGAGCCACTTGGGCCCGTTTCCCAGAGAAAAGAAAACACTGGGAGCCGCAAGGGAAAGGAGCTTGATTAAAGAGTTTAATTAAAAAGAAATAGAGGCTGCTGTGCATGAGTTCTGTCTCTCTCCTTTCCCTCTCTCTCTCTTTCTCTTTCTTCTCCCTCTTTCGCTTCCCTCTTTCTCTCCCTCTTTCTCTTTCCTCTCTTTCTCTTTCCTCTCCCCTTCTCTTTCTCTCTCCCTCCCTCCCTCCTTTTTGTCTCCCCTCTCTCCTTTTCTCTCTCCCTCTTCCTTTCCTCTCCCCCTTTCTCCCTTTTTCTCTCCCTCTCCTCTCTCCCCCCTTCTCCCTTTCTTTCTGTTTCTCTCTCCCCCCTCCCTCTCCCCCTCTTTTTCTCTCTCCCTCTTTGTCTCTCTCTCTCTGTCTCCCTTTCTCTCTCTCCCCCCTCCCTCTCCCTGATCTTCTGCTCACCTGGCAAGCTGGCTTCAAGCTGTTCTCCAACAAGCTGACACATTCTTATTGGCCTGTCTTTCTCATGTCCTTCCTGCTTCCTGCAGAGACGCAGCAAAGGGAGGAGCCCCACCCAATAAGCTTGTCAGCTCCTTGGAGAATAGGGTGAAGCCACTGTCTTTTTTACACACACACACACACACACACACACACACAGAGAGAGAGAGAGAGAGAGAGAGAGAGAGAGAGAGAGAGAGAGAGAGAGAGAGAGAGAGAGAGAGAGAGAGAGAGAGAGAGAGAGAGAGAGAGAGAGAGAGAGAGAGAGAGAGAGAGAGAAGGGAAGTGCCTCTCTCTGTCTCTCTCTCTCTCTCTGCAAATGGCAGAGGAAGCTGGGAGAAACAATTCTGTGAAGGATGAGCCTGAATTGTGGACAGCCATGCTCTGCATCATTCTGGACATGTCCTCTTTACTTCGATAGGCTCCAACAAAGTATAAAATATGGAGCCGAGCAAGCATAGATGAAGTCTCTTGTGCAAAAACAAGCAGGTCCTCCCTTTCTTTTGTGCTGCTTAATCCATGCTTGTATTCAGTGGAGTTTGAACTTTCGTGGGTTCATATAGGATTGCATTCTTATTCATATTCAGATATATTTTCCAGCACGCACTATAAAAATAGTTTCTCCCTGTATGCCATATTGTCTTCATCAATAGGTGGTCAAGAGCTGTTATAATTTATTAGGACAACCCACCCTTCTCCATGACCTCTTGTGGATTTTTTCTGTTTTTTAACAGGCTCAGTGAAACTCTTACTAAAGATTCTGCCAGAATAAAAGCCAATATCCGGATGGTTTTAGAGGTAATGGGATGTGGTCAACAAAGTTTTTACTGTTGGGGGAGAAATGGGGGGATGTGGTAGATGGCATTCATTCTTCTGGCAGGCAGAGCGAGAAATGATGGTGGGTTGAAACTAACTACACTTGAAGAGTGTTGCACAGAATGAGCAAAAGCTGCTCTTTCCTAGGGCACTGTTCTATGACTGACTTCCCCAAACTGCAATGTTGGCAAATATGTTGGAGGGCTTTTTCCATTATCCATAACTAGTGTGATCATGTACCATGGAGACTGAAGAGAGTAGGTGCTTTGGTCCCATACCAGATCAAGAAAGCTCCTTTATGGGACAAGGATATTTTTTCTAATATAGTTTGGGATCATTATTATACTGTAAAAAGAAATAAAAGGAATCCGTAGAGAAACCTGAGTCTCATCTTCCTTTTCTTTCTCAAGGGATTACGTGAACTGCAAGGTTTCAGAGATCTGGCTGAGGAGAACAGAAGGGATGTTTTCCTCTAGGTATCCACCTTCTATGATCTACAGGGAATAATTTTGGTTTTCTAGAAGAAAATTTGATTATGGATTTCTTGCTGCAGCCAGGGCTGCACATATGACGAGAAACCCTGGTGAACGAGAGACAGCGACATAAGGTAGTGATGGGGAAGGGCAGCTCCACTTTTAGTGAGGCTCTTTGAACTTTCTCCCGTGTCTGGTTCCAATTTTAGGGTTTCTTTTTTAAAACAATTGTATTAATAATAAAGATTCTGTATTTGTGCTGGACTCTTGTCTTCCTTCCATTTTCACTATTGATTCCATTCAGTTATGCTTTATAAAAGTAACTTCTGTTTTATTTGTGCAAAGTTGACATCCTTACTGGTTAATTTCCCCCCTTGTTTGTTTTATGATATGCTTATTTTTTCTATCAAAATAAATAAAATATAAAAAGTAAAAATAAGATATATTTGTATAAGATTTATAGGAAGATTTCATGAATGTTTTTTGACATTTGATAGAGTTGAACGATCTTGGTATTGCGATATTTTAGCATAGAAGAGAGGACCTCCCTTTCAAAACGTAACTGCCATCAATCACACTCTCAGTTGTATTTTTTCAAGTTAACATCCTGGAAAAAAGTTATGGGGGGGGAAAGTGCAGTGCAATGCCTGTATACAAATCAGTGATACCACTGCATCTGGAATATCGTGAATACTTCTGGCTACCACATGTGATGAAGGATATTCCCATGCTGGAATGACAGTGCCTCCAAATACCTCTTGCAGAAGAACAGGGTGGAATATTGAATGAGGGGTATGTCTCCATTTTCTTCTTGCAAACATTCCAGAGGTATATGACTGGCCACAGAGAGAAACAAAAGAGCTGACAAAATTGCCTTTGACCATATCAGAGCTATTCTTATGTTAAAGAATTTTAACAAAGGTAATTGAAAGTGATTGAAAGTGAGCTGGGGCTGTCTAGAGGAACAGTTGATTTACCTGCTTTTTACTCTAGTGACTCCGTATCCTTTCACATAACGCTTTCCACCTGATTCATGAGATATCCCATTTTCTAGGTAAACTTTCTCCTTTTTATCACAATTTTCATAGCTCAGTGTGACCAACATTAAACCATACACTGTTCAAATAGGCTGGATTTACCCATGTTAAGCAACACTAAAAGAATAGAATATAGTAAAAATTATTATCAAGCTTAGCATGTGCAAATGCACCTGTTCAATATTTAGCTGACCTGCTTAAGTGTAGTCTCTGAATAATAGATTGATCCAATTCTGCTGCTGAGGGATATGCAAAGTATTGCAATTTTGGACTGAACCATGCTCAGACCTGGAGCTTACATGGTTCTTACTGGTAGCTAAAGGTAGGTAAGATGGAGGGGGCTGGGAGGTATAGTGGGAAGACACTGACATTTGCTTGTGGGCTACTGAACACGCTAGATCAGTGTTTCTCAACCTTGACAATTTTAAGGCATGTGGACTTCAACTCCCAGAATTCCACAACCAGCATTGCTGCCTGTGGAATTCTGGGAGTTGAAGTCCACATGCCTTAAAATTGTCAAGGTTGAGAAACACTGCGCTAGATGTTAGCCCTTTAAAGTAGTTCAGCCATGAAGCACAGCAATAAATACTAGCTCTATATTTAAGGTTAACAGACTCTTGCAAGTCTGAAAATATTTCTCCCCTTTTTGTTTTTACTCTCCAGAAAACTAGGGTCTCTTCTGAAACACTTCCTACACCTCTCTGCTTGTGTGAACTAAGATATATTTTACATGATGGTTGCCTAGTCTGCAGCTCTTCCTCCTGTCTCCTAAGGTAATTCTCATATCCCATTACAGTGGAAGAAATAAATGAGGGTACTAGCCTAGTTCTACTTGCCTCCTAAGACTCCTGGATTTTTTCTTGGCCAAAATCTGGAACAAACTGATCTTGATTTTGGTATCTTGCATAGAGCAATAATTACAGTTTTGTATTCATTTCTATTGTTGACTGTTCTGTTTTCCACTTAATGGAAAGCATGGATTTCCTTCAAGCCTATTGCCAAGTATGACGATCCTTCTCTGAGCAAATCAGGCATAAGAGATATGTCCTAGGCCCAGAGGACAAACAAGGCCAACACTTTGCAATGTTGGGACTGGGAGAAAGAGAAATGAGAGACTGACAAAATGTATTTAAGAATACCAGAAAGCCTGAAAGACTTCCCTGCTTCAACTAAATTGTTGGGCAACTATTTTCTGATGGTGTGTGTGCGTATACGTGTATACATTAATACATATACATATAGTGAAATTCTTTTGATTACTAATGTAGACATATCTTGCAAAAATGAGAAGAATGCAGAGGAGGAGGAAAAGGTAAAAAAGATTCAGGAGCATCATTGACATAAGGAAGTTACCATGCTTAGGAATCCTGGGTAGAGGGCAATAATGCTAATGGTTGGGAAATCAGAATAGAGTCTCAAGTTTGTAAAAAATGATTAGTTAAATGAACAATTTTGCAAATACACCAAATGATAATTCCCAAGATAGTTACTAGATGATTTTTTAAATGGCAGTCTAGAGTCAAGAATGCTAAAATTTGTGATAATTTTGTTTTAGGTTCTGCAAAATGTCTGAGTTTCAACCATTTTGCATGCAAAATGCCTTTTCAATGCAACCTACATATTTTGAATGCAAAACACTATTCTGATCAATTTAGAAGAGTTTATAACATCCTTGGCTGGATCACCTTTTTAAACCATGACTTTTACTGAAACAGGATATAAAAACCAATTAATGTGTCATGTTTGCCAGTTTGTGTTTGCACTCAAATTTATATCAACATTTTATTTTTATTTTTTTAAATTTTGACCCCTCTGGAAATTCTATTGAAGAATGTCTAATTAATGCTGTACATATAAATAAAACCAATGACATTAAACTAATGCCAAAGTGAAAGCATGCCCAGATCACTAAGATTTAGGATGTATACTGAATTCAGTGGCATAGCAAAGACAACAGCCTCCTTTAATATCTATTGAAAAGTAGGATTTTCTGTTAGATTAGTATGAGTTTATAGCTCACTGAATTCTGGTTAAAGCAATTCAAATATTTTATCTTAATAACCCTGACAAGCACCTTAAATTTGTTTAGTTTAGAATCACTGTGTTGTATTGATGAGCTGCTCCTGTGATAAGTAGTTTTCCTATGACTAATTGCAAAAAATGAACTATGACCTTGCTGTTCCTCCAGATTCTGATGGCATTTAGGAAGAGCAAACGTGTTTTCCCCATCTTACAAAATGATGCTTCCTAACAGGCCAAAGGTCCTCACTCATCCTTCAGTCCCTTTCCGGAGCCAATCTAGGCCTGGGAAACCTTCCTTTAGAAAAGGCATGGAGCTTTTTGAATGATCCTACTCTAACGGGGCCAGAGGTTACCATGGAAGCATCTTATTTCTCTCCCTCCCACCTACCCCACTTTTTTTCCCTCTCGCCTCCGCTGTCATGGTGGCTTTCCGTTGCCGTGGCAACCGCGGGGCAAGTAAGGATCAGGCGAAGGGGGCGAGAAGGTCGTGGGCTGGCTGCCACCAAGGAAAGATTTACCCCTCTCGCAAAGGGGGCGGATGAGGGGGGCGGTGTTTAGCTGGAAAAGCGGAGAAGTGGATATCTCTCCCCCCCCCCGCCCGCCCATCTCAGTCCTAACTTTTTCCAGGCCAGCTTTTTCCACACAGGTGTCCTCATGGCGTCTGGGAATGGTGGAAATGTTAGTCCAAACACAGGTGAAGGCGTTCAGTCCCTCTCCGCATTTGCCAAGAGTCCGGCGGACTTCCTCGTGCAAAGGTAAAGAAAGTCTAGACGTCCTGGAATCTCTCCTCCCGCAGTTGGCAACCCACAGCTCGAGAAGCCGGGGAGCGCCAGGATCCTCTTACTCCATCCTCCCTCCCTTGAAGAGAAGCGTCCAGGAGTTCTGGCGCCGCCTCCACCCCGCAGGTCCAGAGCCGTCAGGCCAGCCTGGGATTCTTGGCTCTCTGTAGCCCAGGCGTCCTGGTCTCAGTAGATCTCCCGCCTCGGCCTGAGCAGAGAGCAGGACCCAGGGATCCTCGCTTTCTCCCGCCTCGTTCCAGCAGGGATCGGCCTCGTGCCCGTCTTCCGCGGGGTTCGGACCGGGGACTCTGCCTGGAGCGCTTCTACCCGCGGACGCCCTCCAGCCCCGGGGCGAAGAAGGAAGGCGGGCCGAGGTGTCCGGCCCGCTGCCGGCTCCTCCTCCTCTCCATGTGATAGGCACCGTCACCGCTGCATCCCCAGCGCTGCAACCCGGGGCCTGCACGGCTCGTCAGAGGCAGGAAGAAGAGCGGATCCGCCCCCTCTCCCCCTCCCCGCACCTTCTCCCCCATTCACCCTCCTCCCCAGCACATTCCAAAGCACCCACGCCGAGTGGCAAGGCGGTCCGGCGACGTCAAGGTCTTGCGGGGGACACTCGCCGCCTCCCCACGCGAGACAGACCGCCTCGCCAGCCCTCCCGACGGCGATCCATCCCAGCTGAGAGAGCCTCAACTTGACCGGTCGGGAACCTCAACTGGGACCAGCAGAGGTGGTGGGAAAGAGCAACAGGGCCAGCGGACGAACTGGGAAGAAAAGTGGGAAGTAAGGGACGAAGACGAGTCGTTCTCGCCTGGGAAACGGCAAGCGGACTGGCAAGCCACCCACCCCCCCGGCGGCAGAGCTGGGCCCCCCTACCCAGCCGATGGAGCCGCCGGGATCTGGCTTGGGGGGCGCCGCCATGCTCACTGGTGAGTAGTAGACGATGGAGGGAGAAGGAGAGACCTCCGTTCATGCCTCCTATCTGAGACCTTGGAGATCCAGAAGGTAACAATACAACCCCCCCTCCCCACATGGCAGCTAGTTTGGGGTTAGACAACCCGGGAAAAGATGGACACAGCATTTTGGGCAAGTGATATCACCTCCCACTCCCATGACTGGCAAGTGACAGAAGGCCCACCCCATTACCTGTCCCTCTACCAATCTGAGTCTGAAGTCGTTTTCAGATTATTGTGAATGCACCCTTGCTAAAATCTTGGAAGAGAGAGAGAAAGGCAGGATTGGTATAGGGTGGAACTTTATGTATTTATTTGTGGGTTCCCTTTACTGGGCGTTTGTGTTGGGGACTCCTAGCAGCCAAAGAGGAGATTTCTGTCACATATGCTTAAAATAATTTTGTTTTCACTTGGAAAGGAGAGATGGGATAGCTCTCCTGTTCATGGGACTTTCATCCCATTGATTTCTTACAAAAACATCTTGAGTCTTCCCACTGGTTATTTTTATTAGGATCTCCTGTTCAAGTGCTACCTGTTATATGTTTGTTTCTGTGTGTGTATACACAAACATATGAATGTATATATGTATGTTTGGACCAAGACATCAGACATAAAATACAATAAAATCCCATGAAGCATAGATTACAAAAATTTACTATCAAACACATGTCAGTTACCGTAGATGTCAAAAATAATTCTGGGCTTTTCCCACCTCTCTTCTAAGTATTTACTTGTTCCTCCATCTCTTCTGATAAGGCCATGGTCACCCTACAACCTTCACTACATTAATGCTGGATTATAGCACTAGATGAGGTTTTTATGAAATCGAGCCCTAAAATCCTTTCTTTAGATCAAATCCAGATAGGCATTTACAAGTGGGGCAGAGGAAGCAGGAGGAGAGGAATGAGTGGGTGAAAAAGCCTTTACTCTGTGTGACTCTTCTTTCAGACCTGGTGTATACCTTTCCTCCAAAATCAGAAACAACAAACTGGGTATTTTGTGTGCTGCTTGGGAAAATGAAAGAGGTGAACACAAGTTAATTCTTTTTTTAAAAAAAAAATATGGATGGCTAGAAGGAGGTCTCTCATTATTATGACAGTGCATAGAAATCACATGCTTACATATGACAGAGGAAATAGAATACAGTAGCTCAGAAAGGAATGGTGTCTGTCTCTGTTGTGCTTCAGGATTTAGGTTTGGGAAGCACTCAGATAGATTCAGCCTCCTGAAACCTCTTCATATGTAGTGTGCATTTGGTCCCCCCTGAATATCTCCAACTCTTTAGCGCACATTTGGGCTGAAGAATGCCTTGTCAAACCAGAAGCTGCAGTTTTGACCTCTGTGATACCATTGTAGAAATTAGTGATTGCTGCTTGAGGCATTACGGTATGATAGCCTGCGGTGATTTAAAATCTAGTTGATACATACAAATGCCATTCTGCAACACATTTCCCTTGATTATGTGTGAATGAGACACAGTCCTTCCAGTGTAAGACAGGAGCATTCAGATATACTGTAGGATCAACTCATCCTTCATTGTACCTGATGGCTGAAATGGATAGTTATTAGCATGTGTTTTTTAAATATCAAAATAAATAACTGATAGAATAAAAGTGATTACAGAATCAAAACTACAGGATTTGGACATTTGCCCTTTCCTTGCTTATTTCCTTTATTTCTTCTAGACATCTATATAGAGGATCATCACTTCCTTCAAATTCCTTCTTGAAACTTACTCTTTCTGTGAAGCTTTGGCTTAACCCCTCATTGCATAAACTGACACTAAGTCACTTAACTTAGTGGCCTTTAACAGCATGAATCCTTAGTTCTTCTTCTCTAATTTTTTTTAAAAATCCTGTTGCATTATAAAACAAAAGTATATAACCAGCAGCCCATGGGTTGTTTAGGCCCTTAATAGTCTTGGATGTCCTTGGATGTCCCAAGGACTTTCCAAAACTTGCTATTAGAATAATTAATGTGAGAGGGGAAATTTCATTACAGAGAAGTCAATTTTCCTTATTTAAATGCATTTTAATTCAGTTTGCATTTATATAAAATGCAAATCAAATGTTGCTTTTGTCCTTGTTTACACCAACTTTCATCTGTTCTCACCCACTGTTTGGAGCGTGGCCCCTGACATGCCTCTCAAAGGCTCGGTATGGGCTTTGCCTGTCCTGCACTGCAACAACCCTGCTGTAAAAGATGGTGGACCTTGCTGTCACATTCTTTTTCTCCTTGGATGTATGAGGCCTTGTTCAGGTGACCACATGATATTTTAAACCTTTCCCCTCCCCCCCCCAAAGGGAAAAATTCCAAATGCTCTTCAGGAATGACCTGGATCTAGAGTAAAGGATGACTCTGTGTGTGTGCGGTGTTGACGAGGACTGCTGCCTCTCCATGAATTAATTGTGCTTCAAGGCATTTGGAACAATTCCCATGGCTAATTTTGGGAGGGAGCCTTGTTTGAGTACTACTCAGGTTCCAACATTTTGTGAGGTGAAATTGTGCTTTTAGCCCAGTTGTGTGCATATGGCTAAGGGTAGTATTGCAACATAATTATAATAGCTCATTTGAGGGGTGGAATGGTGTCTGTTCTATTGTTACTCATTGCTCTGTTGTAATAGTTTTGTCCCAACACATTATTTTCAAAGATTGGGATAATCAAGAATTATCTTTGTAGTGTAGTAATAGGGTGTTTCTAAACTGACAAAATGATACTGTATGCATAATTGATGATAGAGATTCCCCCCCCCCCCGATTATATCTGGCAAAAAATATATATATCAAAGTTTTGCACGAGATACTTGTATACTTTCCAGTGACAAAGAACAGCATCACACAAATAATCATTTATAGCTACAGAGGTTATATTTAAAGCCTGCAAGGAAGTGACTTCATAGCCAAAGCCAGTGCTCTTTGATCTCACTTCTGGGTATTTGAGTACTAAGTGTACTATTATATCAATAATGTTCAATCAGTGCTTCCAGTGTTACACATTATCCCAAAAACTCATTCAAAAACTGCTGCTGAACTGTAGGCTTAAGGTGACATAAAAGAAAATTAATAAAAGCACAGGGAGTAACTGGGTAAATTCCAGGCATTTAAAATTTTGTTATATGAAAAGATCTTTTTGGCTCTGGTTCCACGTCTTTAACGTGGGCCCATACACACTATTTGGAGTACATTTCTCACCCAGCACTCGAAAGACCAGTGTAGCCCAAAGAAAGAATCCAGTCTGTTGTTTGAAAACCGATGAAACACCCTCCAGGAAGGCTGAGGACTGCAATTCTTTTAAGTCTGTGGATCCTGGACAAAAGATTACTGTTATCTTCAGAGTTTCCCAACAAAATCAAATCTCTTTCAGGAAAGCCATGAAGCAACAGCTTGTTTAAACATTGTGTATCAGGACTCTCAAGCAGCCAAGAGAGTTGATGTTCAGGGTATTAGTGGAGTGTTTTTTCCATCTTAGGCTACTCTTCGCTTCCAAGTTCAATAGACTGGAGGCAACTTTACAAAACACATCTGGAAGTATTCACAAAACTGGTTTTAGCTAAATCAAGTGGTTACACTTTTTCTGAACTTTATCTCTTCAGCATGTATGTGCGAGAGTACACGTGTGAGTGATTGGGGAGGCTAGAATAACTGGATGCTTTGCATTGAACTCTGTCCTCACCTCTACCTTGCATGTAGAAAGCAAGTATGTCAGAATGATTTGACCCAATCTTTTCCTTGACGCTATTTTTTTCCCCTCTGGTGAGTGAAGTTCTCCATCACCCACACTTTCTAGTCAACCTCAACCATCACACTTATTACTTGATCCTTCTGATTTGCAAACATTCCTTGTTACGTACCTAGGATTGTGCCCTGCAATAATCAGTACCACTGAATCAGCTGTCATTTTGCTCTTCCTTTTTTCCTTTAGTCATGGATCCTTCAGTCACTCTGTGGCAGTTTCTTCTGCAATTGCTGGAACAGCAGAGCAATGGGCATCTGATCTCATGGACATCCAATGATGGGGAGTTCAAGTTGGTGGATGCAGAAGAGGTTGCCCGACTCTGGGGTCTGCGGAAGAACAAGACCAACATGAATTATGACAAGCTGAGCCGGGCCCTGCGTTACTACTATGACAAAGTGAGAGACCATTTTGAAAATTCAGGAGGAATCTGCCAATCCCTGCTTTGCTTTCTACTTCAGCCCAGCCTTAATTAAGGAGAGTGTACGGGAAACCTAAAGGAATATTTGGGGGGGGGGTGGAGGGGTGATGAAATTTTATTTCAGATCAATAGGGAATGAATAAATGATGGAGCATAGGCTGTGTTTTGACAATCTGTGCAAGAATTACATGGTAAATGTAAATATTTGCCTTCTGACACTCCCAAGTTTCTCCCCACCCCACTTTTTTTGGATTTTTATGCCTGCAAAGATAAGCTTGAAATCATATGGAATCTCTGAAAATTGTTTGGTGGCTCTGTAACAGAAGAGTAACTATTTGTAGGAAAACAAAATAGATTGAGAAACATCTAGCAACTGACACATACCTGTTTTGTTATATGAACCCCACTTTCCAAGGCAGAGTGACCTGATTTTTTTCCCCCTTGGAAGAAAGCCCATTGAGGTGTGTGTGTATATATATGACCGAGAATGGGTTTGGGTATATAGCCAAAACCCATTCTCGGTCATTCTGAATGCAGGAAATAAAATACAGTAGAAGACCTTTTTCAACTGAATATTAGGTAATGCTTCTGAATAGTAAGAGCAGCTTGACTATGGAACTATATTAGCACAGAAGGATGGTGTGTTCTTGTATTTGTTCAAACGAATGCTAGGCTTTAGCTTGGTGTGCTAAATTAGGATTCCTGCATCAAACGAGCAGATCATGATGGCTTCAACAGCTCCTTTCAACCTTGTGGAATATATAACAAGATAAATGGAAGCAAACAACATAAACATCTGGTGGCCCTCAGTTTTTGCTAATCTACCGGTAGCTCCAACTGATATTGCCAATCATTATCAAATGCTGGAAATTCAGCAACAGCTAATATGAGCTACAGGCTCCTTATCCCTTAACTACCTGATATCAAATTTTATAAAAAGAGAAATTGGTATCCCATGTATTTTCATTCTCTGCTTCTGTAAATCTATGTTTACATAGTTTAAAGTAAGACTCATTGAACAAGATAATCTCATTGTTACAACATAATAATCCATCTACTCATTATTATTGTGTGAAGGTTTCAAAGCTACTCTCCTTTTAACAGATATACACACACGTGCACTATATCTGGAACTCTCCCAAAAGCTGAATAAAACACGCAGTTATGCAAATAACTGTCAGAAAGTATCAACTACAGTCTAGCTCATTTCAGAATACACTGGATTTTTAAATTCAAATATCTTTCCACAAAATAGAACCTTGTTGTCTCATGAAAAACGGAGCTTGATTACTTTGTCTCTGCTACTCTAATCCAACCATCCTTTCTGTGCATTCCAGAATATCATCCGTAAAGTCAGTGGTCAGAAGTTTGTCTACAAGTTTGTCTCTTACCCGGAACTTTCGAGTATGGAAGGCATGAAGGATGAGGCAGGTACCAAAAAACCTGAGCAGGTCCCAGGTGAGGCCAAAGGGAGTGAAGGTGCCTTTGGTACCTCCAAAGCTCCACGAGGAGGTGGGGGTGCCCCACGTAGCAGTCGAAATGAATACATGCGTTCCGGACTGTACTCCACTTTCACCATTCAGTCACTACAGAACCCTTCACCTGTTGGACGGGCCTCACGCCAGGAGACAGAGGTCTTGCCTGTGTTGCCTCCCCTTGCTGATGCTCCTGAGCCAATGGCCTCCTTTTCCATGGCCCCAGTGGAGGACCTCCCACAACTGCATATAAGCATTGAAGAACCAGAGGAATCCCAAGAGTCCCTGCAGGTGAGTCATGAAAAGAGCTTCTAGCTTGCTGGAAGGGGAAGACTAGAACTAGTTCCAGATTTTAAGGAGACTTTGAGTAGGATCTCCTCAACAGATCATTCCCTAGATGGATTTGCTTCATCTTTTGCACTGTTGCTATTTGTTTCTTTGCTCTTTCTATATTGGATTAAAACACCCAAGGAAATAGCAAAGCAACTAGAGGCTGCTTCTTTTTTTCTTCTTCTTCTTCTTCTTCTATGATAGCATGGTGGTTAGAATGTAATATTGCAGGCCACTGCAATTCTGCCTGCTGCTAGGAGTTTGAGCCTGACCAGCTCAAGGTTGACTCAGCCTTCCATCCTCCAAGGTCGCTAAAATGAGGACCCAGATTGTTGAGGGCAATATGCTGATGCTGTAAACCACTTAGAGAGGGCTTTAAAGCCCTGTGAAGCGGTATATAAGTCTAAGTGCTATTGCTCTTCACCCTTGTTTTTTTCTGATACTTTAGGCAGAGCAGAAAAATGAACAGGGCTAGTAATACTGACTGAGCTATATAATGCACACATTTGGCAGTTATGGGAACCTTGTGCATATGTTGTTGGGGTTGCCATTTTGTTTCTGGCATTATCTCTGTGCTTTTAATTATTATATGTTTGTGACAGCAGGACTAAGCCTGCAAGATGAAAGGTTGGCAGTCTCAGCTCTTTTCCCCTTCTGGGTCTACACGCTTTAGCTCCAGCTCTGCTTTGGTGTGCAGTTTGGTAATTCTTGCAGGGAATGTCTTCCCTAGCATCTTCTCCACTAATTCTGGCATACAAGTAGGATAGGCTTTTCACACCTTATGTCACTTTCTGGTAATTTAAAATGAAGCAAACACAGAGATAAATAAATGGGATAAATTCTACAGCACCATCTTCTGGCCACGTAGTATCATAGTCTGTGATAATGGAAAACAGCTCATTCCTCCCTCTCCCCTTTTGGGAGCTAGATTAACCTCACAAGAGGCAAACAAAATAAAACCTTGTTTAAAAACAAAAGGGAGAATGTACAAATTCTATTAAAAATTATTTAAATAGTCAGAAGCAAAATATTCAAAGGTAAAGCAAATTTAAAAAAAAGCAGTTGCTGAATCTCAGATAGCATTTTGAAAGGATCTCCCATAAGAAAATAGAAATAGTTTGGCTAAGTAGAGCTAATGCTGGTCTGCTCCTATTTAGAACCAATTCTATTGTAAAAAAAGTTCCAGTCTGTCACAAGACAAAAGACACTGAGTTTGCATTAGACAATACATATCAGAAGTAATAAATTACACTAAAAAGGCACAAACTGAAGTAATTGTAAGGCAGTATTTCTAGCTCAACTTGCCTTTTGTTTCCTACAATTATCTAATGAGAGATGCTAGAGTCCCATTCTTGCTTTGGGCCTTTTCCCAGCCTCTTGTAGATTATAATCTTTTTTCAGAGATTCAGGAAGGCTCTGTACTGAACTTCTTGTTTTTCACTTCTCTTGGAGAACTTTGTGTAGTTTTTAGAGGAATGAAAGTTGTTCCATCTGGAGAGGGAGTGGTTCGGGGAATAGTTTCTTTTGTTACATGCTAAAACATTTGTCTTCAGGAAAATCCTGCTCGAGACAGAGACACGGGTATTCCCTGTCCCAAGAAGCACTTTTTATTTTTGTGAATGCTGGATGATACACGGCGTTATATCATATAGAAAGTGCAGCTCTTTAGCTTCACTATAACTCCCTGTCAGGAAATAAAAAAAGGTATATATTTGATTCTCTGGCTGCTCTTTACAGAATAAACACTTTATCCCCCTTTTTCAACTTTTTTTCTACGAGTTTTATCTTTAAAAAATTCAAATGTTCCCAAATTCCATCCTTAACATCTTTGCTTCAGCTTATACGGCAGTTACTCCCCTTTCCAAGAGAAGTTTAGTTTAGTTTAGTTTATTCAAACTTATATGCCACCCTTCTCCAAAGACCCAGGGCGGCTCACAACAAGAATACAATAACAATTTTAAAATTAACCACATTCATACCAGATACAAACACAATCAGTTCGCAGTCGCTGATGGAGGGACACTCCTAGGGCCGAGGGGCAGAGCACAGCTCATATGCCCCAAGCCTGTCGGCATAGATGTGTCTTCAGCCCTTTCCGGAAAGCTAGGAGGGAGGAAGCAGTACGAACCTCTGAGGGAAGCTGGTTCCAGAGGGCTGGAGCAGCAACAGAGAAGGCCCTTGCCCTAGGCCCCGCCAGATGACATTGTTTAACAGACGGGACTTGTAGGAGGCCAACCCTATGCACCCTAACCGGTCGCTGGGATTCATGAGGCAGGAGACAGTCCTGCAAGTATCCTGGTCCGTTGCCATAAAGGGCTTTTTAGGTCATAACCAACACTTTGAATTGTGTTCGGAGACCAATTGGTAGCCAGTGCAGCTCACGGAGAGCTGGAGTGATATGAGCATGTCTTGGGAGACCCAAGACAGTTCGCGCGGCCGCATTCTGGACTACTTGCAGTCTCCGGACATTTTTCAAAGGCTGTCCTCCTTTTAGAAATCTGCTTTAATCCTGTCTTTTGAAATATTTTGACATGCTTAGCAGAGAATGACTTTTTATTGACCACATTATATATTTCTTATGCCAGTTCTTTTGGCTTTCATACTTCATCCAGGGACACTTCAAGCACTCCCTTATATTGAGTAAAATTGTCAAAATTTTCCAGAAAAAAAGCACCTTTTCTTGTATAAAATACCCCACAATTTAAAGCTGTATAATTCCTTTTTTTTCCTATTTGACTTACAATTCTATTTTTAAAAAAGCACAAACAATCCATGACTGTAGGCCCTAAATTTTTATATTTCAGAAAGTCAATATTTAATCTACATAAGGCAATGTTTTTCAAACTTAACTACTTTAAGATGCTGGCTGACGAATTATGGGAGTTGAAGTCCACGCAGCTTAAAGTTGCCAAGTTTGAAAAACACTGTTCTAAAGCTTAACATTTCTACTTGATAGCTTAAATTATTAAAAAAAAATGCACAACTGAAAATTAACATTTTTGTTAGTCAATGTCAATGGCATAATTTTGAGGAGAGTTTGACCATGTAGTTAGTGGGTTTCTCAGGCTTAAAGGTTAGGGCTCTGTAATACATTCCTCTAATAAGAAAGATTAGAGTTTTGAGAATAGCAAAAGTGAGCCTTCATGTTGTAGCACCAAAATTATGGAAAATTCTCCAAGATAGGTTAAATTGCATTTATATTTGAATTAGGAATAAGTGAGGCTGGGAACGTTCTTTAGATTTTTTTTCAGTAGGGTCGTTAAATGGCAGTGGCTGTTTTTATTTTTGTTTTATTATACGTACAGATGTATAAATAAAGTGACTGAAGGAAGGTTAGTTCAATTTGGGAGGAAGAACAGAGAGAAGTTTTTCATTTAAACTTGAAAATAGATACAATTTTCATATGGAGGGAAAATAGGGGGGGGGAGTAAAGAGGAAACATTACATCTTGGTGCTGATCTGCCTGTCTCCTACATGGGCATGATGACCTGGATCCAGGAGGGATTGGTGTCTTTTTTCAGGTGGGTACATTGGAGGAGGCTATTGCGTGAACCCACTCCATAAGATGCCCTCCTTGTATCCTACAGTGTTTGAGAATAATTATCTAGCCTTCTTACCTTCTTACAGAATATCATTGAATGCTTGGTGGAGATTCAACAGCACTTCAGAGGAAGTAAATTATCTGGAACCCTTTCAGGAAGAGTTCAAGCTTGGGCATGGGGTATAGGCAGTGGTGCGCTGCTAAATATTTAAGGATTGGCTCTACCAGCTCCATTACTGCTGCTATGCTCTAGTCATGAAACAGCTGATTGGCATACTAGACTCACATCTGCTGTCAAATGGCTTACAATATTCCCCAAAATTTAATAATTGATTCTCATGAGCCAGTGTGAGCTGACTCCAGTGCATCATTGGGCATACGATTGGTTTCTCCAGTGAATGATCCTTGTCAGGGAACTGATGGGGACATTTTTGGTCCTTTTATACCACTCAGCGGCTTCCGGTGCTATTAACTATGGAATCTTCCTGGGCTGCCTATAGAGGTAGGGGACCAAGGATGTTGTTTTGCAGTGGTTCTGTTCCTGGCTCAGTGGGGAGTTCCAGTCAGTGGTAGGGAAAGAGATACCTGCCTGGTAGTCACTTCCTTATGGGATGCTGGAGGAGTCAATCTTCTCTTGTTGTTTTGATATGTGTGTGAAATTGCTGGGAGAGGTCCTTGCATGATAGACTGATGATTCTCAGGTTTATGGTATCTGGGCCTCATTGGAGATCCTGTAAAAAAATTTCTCCCACTGTTTGAAGGCTGTTCGGATCTTGATGGAATGAAACAGGTGGAAATTGGCAGGTTCAGTTATGCAGCAAGACATAATTGTACATTGTTGTTCTCTGCCAGTCTCCAGAACTCACAACTACAACCGGATAGTTTGTTGGCTGTTGTGGCCAGGAGGGTGATTGGTGAGCCAATTGTGGCCCTTCTGAAGTGGAAAGACCCACCACAGTGATTCATTCCTTTATCACCACAAGGTTATAAACTTCTGCAATGTGTTCTACATGGCGCTGCCTTTGAAAATCACTGAGAAAATACAGTTGGTTCACAATGCAGTAGCCGTATGCTGTCTGGCATGCAGTAATTGCCATGATTACATCTAACTGGCGTGTTGCGGGATAGTTACTAGTAGATTTCTTGGTGCCATTCAAAGTTGACTTATAAAATACATCTCCAGGGCTACCTATTCCAAACCCCAATGTAGTGAAGTGAGGGGAGTTGAAGCCAGAAAATGCTATTTCTCAGTCATGGTACCAGTGCTTTAAGACGGCCCTCTCTCTCTAGAAACTAGGCTGGCCCCCTTGATGATAGTGCTTCAGAAGTAAGTGAAGATCAAATTTTTTTCAAGGTGGCTTTGGGGAGTGATTGCTTGACATCTATAGCTGAAGGTTCTTTACACTACAATTGTTTTTATTTTGCTCTTATTATGATATTATTTGCAGTTATGGATTAATTTTCCTACTTTATTATGGACATTTATTGGGTTTTGGTGTCTTGCTATTAGCTGCATGAGTCTGGAAAGATTAGTCAACATGCAATTATTAAATGTTATGTATGAGTAATCTGCAGTTATATTCATAGGCTAAGACTGGTAGAAACTTAATAATTCAAGTCCTAATCATGAACCTAAAAATTATTAAGATAACATCTAAGAATATAGACAGTCCCAGGGAAAGTGGTTCAGGTCTGATAAATCCAGTGTTTCCAGATATCAAGGGAGTCCCTTAGGTATCACTCCAAGGGCTCCAATCACGATTGGTATAACAACAGATTTCTTTTTCCATAGATGTTCAATTTCAAATTGCAAGTTGCAGTATTTCACAATTTTTCCCCAATTGTTTTTCCTCAATCCTAGCATCATCCAGAATAGCGACATCAGTAAATCAGACTTTCATTTTTTCAATAATTGTTAAAACAAGCATGTTGTAAACAAGATGACTGTCTGTTTGGATTTTAAAGTCCTGTAACATCTTAACCCTCTCATTTTCCAAAACCTTCTCAACTTTACGGTCCTTGTAGTTTTTACTCCATTCAAATTCAGACTTTTGGCACAGTTTCTAATCAATAATTCTGGCAACTTGGTCATGAGTTATAGTGCTTGTAGTTAGTTTGTGAAATTTTCCTGCAGCCACTTATCAAATGGTCAATTGTTTCATCTTTTTTATTGCAAAGGTGGCATTTGCTGTTTGTTACATGTTGAATTTTTACCTTCATGCAGTTAGTGGTCAAAACTTGTTCTAGAGCCACTAAAATAAAGCTTTCAATTTCTTTCTTTAACACCCCTGATCCTGTCCAACTTTATGTGGTTTTTTTATTAGCTTTTCCTTCTATATTCTTTAAACATAGACCATGCATTGACTTGTTTTTCCAATTAATAAACTGTTCAATTCTACATACTTATCTATGTTCAGCCTTCACTTTTGTGGTTTTCAAGGGTTTTCCTTGAATGACTGCCTTCAACTAGTTTCTTTGCTTTCCTTAATTTAATCATTCAGGCCGTGCTTTTCTTCCTCCATAGTTTGTTTCATCTATAGAAGTTCTCTACTCCTTTAGCTCTTGGAAAATATAGTCAATAAATATCACTTTTGGGGAGCAAAGTATGATGTCTTGTCATTAATTTTCTTGTCTTCCAATCCAACTTATCAAGTTCCACCTGAGTCCGGTCAGCTATTCTTTCTAGGTGGCGAACAACAGATACTACACAGGTGTTAATTGCTTTCATGATATTTCCACCATTTAGTTTTGATTTCAAAAGTTTTTGAACTTGTTTGATGTTAGAATGGATAATATCATCATGATCATTTCTTTGACTTGATTCTGTAATAAATTGGACACTTCCAAAATTCCCAAATATTTGTAGCCTTCTGGTGCTACTGCCTTTATCAGATCATCATTGTTAAGCTGTATTCATCATGTTCAACAGTTTATAGCTATGGTTGCACACTTGCATTCAAATATCTTTACTGAAGTCTTTTGTGCTTTTTAATAAGGAATCAAGTTTAGCCTTTGTTTTTCAAAATAATTTAAAACCATCTATAAATAAATAGGATTTTTTTTCTCCTTTTTTTGGCCAATTCATTTTCACAGTCTGCCTTGTTTAAAATTGCTGTCATTGATAGTAGAAAAAGCAAAAGTGATAATGAGTCATCTTGGAAAAGTTCAAGTTTGATCTTCTAATTCTTCCCTATTAGCCATCAGTTTCATTCAACTTCCTTGATCTGTTCATAAATTGCTGAATGTTTCTGCTGATTCCAAAAATTTTGAGACATCTCTCAATCCAGCTAATGTGAAAGAGAATTGAATGCCTTTTGAAGTCTATCCAATATATTTGATCTTTTTCAAATTCTGTAAAAACAATGTCAATCAATAACTGGTCCTTTGTTCTGCTCAAATTTTGGAGCACCCTTTTCTTCTACAGGAAGTAAATCATTTTTTCAAATTACTATAGATTCGATTTGCATTTATGCCCTTAAATAACTTGTAGGTTGTTGGCAAACAGGTCATGGGTATATAGTTTCCATGCTTATTTTCCTTCTCCTTCTCACTCTGAAATAGGAATATCTAGTTGTTGGCCATTTTTTGTTTGTTTGTTTTCTGATGCTTCCAAAACCTTATTCATTTGGTCTCCCAACCTCAAGGGGTAGATTTGTCCGCGATTTTAGCCAGAATCTATGATGATGTTTTTTGATCTCCCCTGATGGCTTTCATACCATTTCTCAGTTATCGAAGTGTCTTCCATATAAGTACTTTCACTGGGATTTCAACTTGCTTAATCTATGTTGGATTCCTACTGTGACTCCTATTGTTTTCCCCACAAATCTTTCTAAAATTTTAAGATCTCTTCTTGTCAGGCTTTTCATTATTTGTTGGTCCTTTCTTGTTTTCAAAGATTTTATAGAAGTGATGCTGATTTGCTCTAAGCTGCAAAATCTGTTGGAATGTTCATATTCAGTTGTCTTAGTTCTTGATCTTCCCTGTAATGGCCAAGACACTTGGTTTCAGTTGTTGTATATATCCTCTGCAATTCCAGGTGGTGCTTCACAGATTAGTTTTGATTTTCTTGTTATTTTTCTTAAAAATGTAAGTTTTTTTCAATTACTATGGTTCATCGCACAGTCAGCCATAAATTTAGACTGGATTTGGCATTTTTTTAATCCAGCTACCATTATTATTGTTCTTATTTGTTGAGAATTTTAGAGAGGCTCTGTGGGTCTTTCTCAAGGGTTTTAAGAGCCTTAAGTGGCATTTAAACAGAGGGACTCTGAATGTGTTTCTGCTGTTTTAAAGAGACAGTTAAACTTTTTAAATGTCATCATGTGTTAAAATGTTGTAAAATGCAGCTAGTTTCTCTATTTTAAAATATTTTTCCATCTTGGTTTTAATGTATTAGATGCCTCATGTGATGTTTTTCTTCTGCTTCATGTCATTAAATTTGTGGCCATCCATTAGGCAAATATGGAATTTGCAGCTACCAGCTGTGGTCATGACCTTTTAATCTAGATGTTTTTAAAAGGGGAAATACCTTTTAAACAGAAAGCTCCAGAATCAAAAGTTGCATGTCCTAATTACCAGTTGACAGTGTTGTCCATGTATTCCACTTGAGAACCTTTTTACTATTTATTGCTGAGCACTCTGCAGAATGCTAAATTAGACTAGGCTTTTTCTTATGTTCATAAACAAACCCCCTTATTATGGCAAAAGACCAGAATAAAGCAGTACAATATACAAAGGGTATACAAGTATAAAACTATAATATCAAAAGCAAAGGAAGATACTATGTAGGGAAAACATGACCCATCATGGGAAATCCAAGCCTAAGAAAGAATACTATTAAAATATGATTTTAATTTATATTTCTACAAAAAAATCACATGTACGCATTCTTGTGTATGTGTATAAAATTAGTACCGAAAGCAAATAAGTTTAACTATAAATACATAAAACAAGTAAGTATAAAAGCAGTTGCTGAAAGGAGATGGAAACAGACCCACAAGGAAATGAAGAGGAAAAACTGAGAAGAGCTTTTCTAAAGTTGTTTTATGTTTAAATTATGTATCACGTGTACAGAATGAACAATAACTCTCAAACAACTTTATGAACAAGTAAGGGTCAGAAAGTGGGGCTCTTGTTTTATTTCTGTTTCTGTTTCTTTGCACCAAAAGGAGCATGTTAAGTAAAGTTATGAGAAAAGGGTTGGCCAATGTAGAAATGGCCATAGCTGGAATAATGGCTGGGATAATACATAGCCAGAAAAAGCTATGAAGTGGGTTTGGAATGGAGAACATGTTTAGAGGAAGCCTGAGAAGAGAGAGGAGCTAAATGATAAAAAAATAACTTTTAGAATATAATCAATGTCTACATTCTCATATTGTGCTAAATTATGAGCTTAGAATTGGTTTGTTGACCGAGCACATTTCTTTCGCAGCATCATAGATTATGCTGTAATGTAAATCAGGATTTTAGAAATCGATTGGTTCATATAACATACTTAGGTAAAACTCACATTGTGTTTTAGGTTGGTGTGGTAACCTAGTTACTGTTAGACATAGCAAAAGAGCTTCTACCGTAATTAAAATTGTAACCAGCCTGCTAATAGTTTTTTTGCTGGGATCCAGTTTTCTTTAACAGAAGCTTTTTCTGAACCCGGTGCCCTCCAGATGTATTGAAACTGCAATTCTCAGAATCCCCAGCCTGTATAGACAGTGACTTTGCTGACTTGGAATTTTAGGAACTGTATTTCTGGCACAGATGAAGGACACCAGATGGTTTTGTAGAGACAATGTGTTTCCGAATGCCTCAGGAGAGGATGGTCCTCCATTTCATGACCATCTTGAAATAATCTGACAGTGTTTTGAAGGAAAGAGAATGTATGACCAACCTGCAAGATACATTTAATGAAAGCTCAGTTTTAAGGAAAATAGAGCAAACAAATTAGCCCCGGATCAGTAGACCAAGAGTGAATACTGATTCTTTTACAATAGGACTGGTTATTAGCAGAGGACTCTGGAAGAAAAATAGATCTGTGCCAGACAAATATTCTACAGTACCAAATGAATCATTTGAGCTAAGTTAGGCTCTAGAGTTTATTTTTGGAACTTCCCCTGTAAACAATAATTAACTTCAAAATCAAAACGGTTTTGCTTTGTTTAGGAGTCTCTCTTTGATCTCCCAAATCTTCTCCTGGTAGCGTCACTTTCATCACCTCTGTTTTCTGTCCCACATCCAGGTCATAGTGGAGCCCATTCCTTTGGAGACTCCTGCACTTGATGAGAAGGTGCTGGTGAAAGTGGAGGAGAACCTTGACCTTGATGAAGAAGCAGCTGCTCTGATGGTTTTAATGGATGGTGGAGTGAAGGAAGAGACAGCTCCTTCTGAGAAGTCTTCTCTGGAGAAGGAATCTGGGGAGGCCGAGCTGCATCAAGATGGAGATAGGCTACTGAAGAAGGAAGCACAATCTTCCAGCCTGGTGTCTGTTTCTCTTGAGGGAGGGCCCCAGAAAGGGAAGAAGCCTAAAGTCTTGGAGCTTCCTTCATTGCCAACTCAAGAGAAAGTGAATGCAGCTGTTAACAGCCTCCTGGCGCCGGGTGGGACAGGAAGCACCTTGACACCAACCACAGTTATTTCCTCACACGCACTGGTGAGACCATATTTTTAGCAAGTCTTACTGGATTTTAATCTGTTCCCATGAGCTAGGGATACAACTGGGGATCCCTTTTCAAAATTAAAGGGATCTGGGGTTTTTTGTTGTTGTTACGGATGTGTCTAATTTGAAAGAGATGCTTACTGTTTCCTTGGAGTACTAGACAGAAAGACGGACAGACCTATCACAATGTTTCTTGGGGTTGGGAGTGGTTAGCAGTGGTATTTAAGGCACAGAAAATAAATATGAAGTAATGAGTAAAAGGGATTAAAGGCAAGAGAAAACAGAGAAGAAAAGAACATATAACTAATTCTAATTTACTATTCGCTTTTGGGGCAGGGGTGACTTTGAGTCATTGTTGACTACTGGTGACTGCCTGGACAAGTCCTGCAGTTTTCTTGGCAAGATTTCAGAATTGGTTTGCCTTTCCTCCCTCCTAGAGTTGAGTGTGCCCAAGGTCACCCAACTGGCTTTTTTGTCTAAGGCAGGATTAAAACTCACAGTCTCTTGTTTTCTACCCCAAAAACAACTGCACCAAACTGCGCCATCTATTCATTGCACCTCTTAGTACTGTTCTTTCCTTACTGTCTATCTTTGCTTCCACCACATCCATGCCCTGATTCGTACATTGCCTTTTGTTCACATCTCTTTCTTTTGGAGAACCTCATCAATTCCATCTCACCCTCAGATTTCCGTTTCCTCTTGATCCGGTCCCTCTCCTTGGACACATCTCTCTTAATCCCACCTGCCTGTCAAAATGTCCCCCCTCCTCTACTGTAACTTTCTCTACACAAGTCTGCTACACAAGCCTGCAGATGGGGCTTTCCTTGTTTGTGGGGATCAGTTGCTGGCATGCTGTGGCCCGGTACTGGTCCACAGACCGAGGGTTGGGGACCCCTGTTCTAGAAGACCACTAGAAATGTGTTCAGAATTAGCTTCACAAGTTATCTACACTGCAACAGTGAGTTACCATTTGGGGAACTCTAGTTACCAATCAATGCACATCTTAAGGAATGTAACTAGCTTTTTTCCCTTCAGGTATGTAATGCTGGGTAGAAGGAAAGACAAAACCAGAGAAAGGATCAATTGATGCCTTTAAAATGTCCTACATTAAACTGTAAGGACAGCACCATTTGCTAGCACCAAATGCAGTTTTGAGAGCATGCTGGCACAGGAATGCAGTTTTGTCAACATGCCCTTTGCTAATTTAGGAGGAATGCACTTTAAACATGAGGAGTCATATTTTCACTGTTGGGCAGATCACTGATAAATGTATGAAAATGAGAAAGTCTATTCCAAATTTATTGAGAGACAGTGGAAGAGAAGGTAAACAAGTGCCAGGTATGGGATGTTTTCCATGAATGTGGAGTAGAAGGAAGGCTGCTGAATACAGTAGGAGTGATGTCTCTGCTATCATTGCCACCATACATATGACTGTCTGTCTACTACCCACTTCATGGCTAGTGCTTGGCGTATAATGTCCAGTTTGGCTTAGTCATTTAAATTACCTGACTGCTTAGAGAGGCATGCCAATCCGAGGAAGAGGTGTTTTTCTATTGAAATTGCAATGAGAATATCGGTCTCTTCTCAGAAATTAAGAGAGCGATATTCCTATGGCAAAAACCTTTTTTAAAAAAACATCACATGAATTCCATCCCCCCCCCTAAGAAGAAAAAAAGCCCATTTCCCAGGTGATTCAGCTTGCCCTGGTAAGCACTCAGTCAACATACAGAAATAATACAAATAATAAAAACGAATAGCCTGTCCTACCTTACCCTGCTACATGTTCAGAAAAGTGATTGATGGTTGGTTTTTACCATTGATAGACAATACTGGGTGGGTGGAAAAGGATAGCAGGGAACCTACCAATCATTGCCCTAAAACAGCCTCACATTAAACTGTAGGTAGGCTTTGAAGGAATTATATCAACATACTTCCAACTCAAGGATGGCAGGAAAGCACACCAACATCGCTATGAAAAAAAGCTGATTCATTCTCTCTATGTGACCGAATCACCTCATTGTACTTCTTTAACACAGGCACTTACTTTTGCATTCCTCATACGCCCTTTCATCACTCGTTCATTCCCAACCATACCTCTTTTTGTATGCTTGCACACTTCTTAATGTATCTTATTTCCTCTGCATTCAAAATACTAATAATGTATTTCTTCTGACATTTTCCAACACTCCATGTGAGTGTGCAGGATCATGCTTTTGCATGCAGCCATGTTCACGTCTTTTCATAAACATTCGTCTCTTGCAGCTGACCATATTTTTCCCATTACTTTTCCGACAGGATGGGCATATCTTAACAAATTTCACTCCATTTTCCCATATCAATAAACATTCACTAAATCAGGGATGTCAAACTCAATTTCATTGAGGGCTGCATCAGCATTGCAGTTGCCCTTGGGGGGCCGGGTGGGTGTGGCCAGGGTGGGGGAGGCCTACTGAGTGGGTGTGGAGGGAGTGAGTGTGGCCTACTGGGTAGGCGCTGAGGGAGTGGGTGTGGCCTACTGGGTGGGCGTGGCCAGCTCTACATCGTTCGTGTCAAGGGTGCCTGTGGGGGTCTGGGCAGGAGTGGGACAGATCTGAGGGTCTCTGTCAGAAGGGGGTGGGACCAGGGCAAGTGCCAAGGCATGGTCTACTGGAGGAGTCTCACTGTTCCTCTCAGGCCATGTGGGGGGGGCTGGATGGTGGTGCGGGCTGCCCGGAGCCCTGGGCAGCAGTCAAATGCCCAGCCTGGCCCTTGAGCACCCGCAGCACCAAGCCCAGCCCCACTTCCCCAAGGGGGCGCCCAGCTGCACTTACCTCCTCCTCAAGGCTGCTGCTGCTGTGCTTGCTCTCCTTAGCCAGGTTGTTCATGATGGGTACAAGGGCAAAGTCAGAGGGAGACTGAATGCGTTTCAGCATAGAGGGCCACCACAAAATTGTACATTTTGTACATTAATTGTACATTAATGTGTGTGTGTGTGTGTATGTGTGTGTATGAAGTCACATGCATATTCACTTCTCTGACTAGCATATCTCTAATATCGCCACAAACATTTCTTATTTATTAACATATTGCATTTCTGACTCGCTTTTCCTCCTACCACCCCAGCATTGGCTCCAGGTACAACATCAGATATTCTCTTGCTCTGTTCTTGGTATTGAACCATTCAGGAAGCATTTAATATATTTTACTTGGACATCACTCCTACTATATTCAACAGCCTTCCTTCTACTCCACGTTCATGGAAAACATCCCATACCTGGCACTTGTTTACCTTCTCTTCCACTGCCTCTCAATAAATTTGGAATAGACTTTCTCATTTTCATACATTTATCAGTGATCTGCCCAACAGTGAAAATATGACTCCTCATGTTTAAAGTGCATTCCTCCTAAATTAGCAAAGGGCATGTTGACAAAACTGCATTCCTATGCCAGCGTGCTCTCAAAACTGCATTTGGTGCTAGCAAATGGTGCTGTCCTTACAGTTTAATGTAGGATATTTTAAAGGCATCAATTGATCCATTCTCTGGTTTTGTCTTTCCTTCTACCCAGCATTACATACCTGAAGGGAAAAAAGCTACAGTTACATTCCTTAAGATGTGCATTGATTGGTAACTAGAGTTCCCCAAATGGTAACTCACTGTTGCAGTGTGAAGCTAATTCTGAACACATTTCTAGTGGTCTTCTAGAACAGGGGTCCCCAACCCTCGGTCTGTGGACCAGTACCGGGCCACAGCATGCCAGCAACTGATCCCCACAAACAAGGAAAGCCCCATCTGCAGGATGCAAACAGCACACAAAACCACCCCCTTCTGGTCCGCGGAAAAACCTCTCCACATAACCGGTCCCTGGTGCCCAAAAGGTTGGGGACCTCTGTTCTATAATATTAAAACAATGATGCTCCCTACTCAAAAAAAAAGAAAAAAAGAATGTCGAGGCTGCAACAGGTTGCATATGAGAAGCAGTGCAGGCTGAACTCTAGGCATGTTGGGACAGTTTTCTTTGGCTTCATCCTGTGCAGTCCCACCTCATGTGCAGCCTGTCAGTTGGGCAGTTTTTTTTTTAAAAAAAACAAGCTTTTAATTTATGCTATTGTCTTTTCCTCTCTCTGCATGTTATACTATATCTTTATCTCATCCCCACTTTTGTCACACTTAATTCTCTGAGCAATTTCTCTTACCCAGCCTCTTTCAGTTCATAATTCCAGCAAGCATTTTTTTTTCATACTTTACCTTCTATACACTTTGTAATGCAACTTTTTTCCTCTTTCTTCCAAGCGGTTTTCATCATGTCCCCTTGTTCAGAGGCTAAGCTAATATTTTTCATGCATTTTTTTTTTCATATCGTTTACTTTTCCTACAGTTGTTGTTTGACTGGCTTTGCTTCCTTCTGTGTACGTTTTCCCCAAGATCTACTCTTGAAAATGATCACTATCTTAGTCTTTCATAATAATAATAATAATAAACTTTATTACGGTCGTAGACCAGCAATAGCCATCACTTTTTACAATATATTAAACAATAATAATAATAAAAATAGTACTAATATTAATAGTAAATAATAGCATCCCTGTTAAAAAAATACATGTTCTCAAAATGTTAGTCTTTCATCAGGCTTTTTGACTCATCCCTTTTCCATAATAGTTATAATACATACTTCTTGTTAAACAGATGCTTATCAGTTATCTTTCTTATACATTCTTGGGTCTTCTAACAGCCCAATCACATTTTTGTACCCTCATTTTATTTCTGTCTCTCCACCCATCCATGTCCCCCTCAGAATAATTCCCTCCCATCGCATCTATTCAGAATGTTGCACAATTCCCCCAAAACTCATCCCTGATTCTTTTCTTTTGATTTCCAAATCAGCGGAGGATAAGATGTCTCTCTCATACTGTGAATTTGAGGTTTCACAGATCCCCAAAATAGTCTAAAGGCCATCCATTCATTCTTCCAGACCTACACTTTAGCTATTTTGTTCATAATTAAGCCTATAGTTTCATATACTTGCATGTATGCAGCAACTCCAGTTCCCAAGATCAGATCACCTTCATTCATCTCTATTGCATCCTTCCCATTTCTCTTGGTTTCATACCTGAAGTGTGTCAGGTTTTTTTTTTTCATTCATAACACTTTTTATCATTTACTTCTCTTACCTTCCAGGTTACAATCTTCTATGTGGCATTGACCACGTATCGCAAGTAAATGCTATCAGACCAGTCTGGGTGGACTGTTACACTACATTGAGAGGCTCAGAGGATTAGATTGGTCTAAAGAACTTATAAATTAGAAAATAAAATGAATATAAAAGTATTGACCTCTGCCACTAATCAAGGCATTCACACAATATATTTTAGTAAGATAATTACTTTATTTCATCCGGGCCACCGGTAGTATTGCCTGCAAACTGAAAGGAAAGTTTGGGAATAGTTTAACCAGTGTACCACATGTGCAGCCCAAACCCTTTTTTTTACCCCCAGACATATTCATGTTCTTCTGTGCAAGCTTGGCATTCTTGCAAGCCAGCATGCATGAAATGTGTGTGGCATTCTCTTGTTTAACAGCAGGTTCCGCTATGTTTGAAGCTGGAATAGAACTTGGGAGTGTTTTCCAAATTGCAGCATCCAAACCTGACTTGAATGTATTGCTTAAACTTTCTTTGAAGAAGAAGAAGAATCATCATCATCAATATATAACAGCTGTATCCATACAGTAGGACAACTAGGGCCTTCAGGATCAGCTCTGCTCCCTGAATACCAGCAACTGAGTTTTTTTTTTTTACTTACTACAACAGACACAAGAGAAATCGGGAGATATTCTGGATATGAGAAAGTAGTCTCTAATAGTCTAGGTGAAAATTTATAGTTTTATGGCCTGAAACTATGGGGGATGTCCTTTCACTGAGATTTTTACCTAGACGCTTCTGAAGAAACTTGTTAAATGGCCATTATAGTTAGAAAATCCCAATTTCATTCAGTATTGGTGACTTTTGAAAGTTCATGTCTAATGACTGTTGTGCATACCTTATCTGCTAAGGTGGTGATTGGAAAAATGGTGTGCCAAGTTCCAAAAATAGCTTGCAGCTGAATGATAAGCCTGAGTGTTGCAGGTGGTTATGTCTGTCAAATAATAATGCATAATTAAAAAAGTATGTCTCTCCAATAATAAACCATGATTTAAAAAATACATATAGCCAGATAAACACCAAAGGAGAAAGCTTATAAGATTGTCCATAGCACTGTTGCTTCTCTGTATGCAACGAAGAAAAATGTCTCTTAATACCTGAGGAAAAATGAGAATATTCGCAAGGGAAGAGTTCCAACTTTCTCTTTCAATTTCTTTCCTTGTTTTCTTCCTGAAAACCAAACTTGGAAAAATTGGTCAATGGAATAAATGGCTATTTTGAAGAATTGGGATGTTGCTGCTTTTCTTTTTTTAAAAAAATTCTTGTTGTTTCATTCTGATCTTCTTTGCAGACTCCAGTACTGCTCACCCCGAGTTCTTTGCCACCCACCATCCATTTCTGGAGTACCCTGAGTCCCATTGCACCACGTAGCCCAGCCAAGCTTTCCTTCCAGGTATGGTTTGAAATCTATGTCATCTGTGGGAGAGAAAGGGTGCCTGTGACGGGAAGGTAAAACATGAGACTGGGATCACTAATAGTGGGTGGATTTGACATCATAATTTCCTGAGAGTGTGGAAGAACAGTCAAGCTTGGGTCATAAAAGGGACACACCAAGGCTGTATGTGTTTTGGAGATTTGCAGACCTCGTTAGCAAGTATGGAATGAAGAATTACTTTGGATTGGGAATGAGCTTGGCTACGTTTTTGGTATAAGGCATACCTTACCAGAAACCTACAGATATATAAACATTTTACATAAGCAATTCAGTATAATATACTCATATTTCATTATAACCACCCATAGTTGATCTAGGTCAAGAAATGATGTGTTCATAAGTTGCTTATTACATCAGTTTTGCTGATCAATTGAGTAGTTGGAGCGCTATCTTTCCAATGCTAAATGAATCTTACAGCTATAAGTAAGACACAGGCAATCCACTTTTTCTGTCCAGATATCAGCTTCCATGGAATTTTATTCAAGAGTGTTTGAGCACCCTAAAATAAACTCGATAGACCTCTTTATATGTTATTTTTAATTGACTCAAGCATGGACCTTAAGGTGTAATGTACAATACACCTTGACAATCTGTTCAACAGTGGGATTACAAAATATTAGTTTCAGCCCCCAATAGCTCTAACTTTTTTTCTGAATTAAGATTAATTTAATTTAATTATTTAATTTAATTTAATTTAAGCACTGCCTGATTACAAATGACTCTGGGCAGCTCGCAATACTACAAAAATTAAAATATTATTTTAAAAAAACAGCTGGCAAGAGATAAGAAAGTAGGTAAAAGAAAAATGGAGGGTGTCAAATCTAGCCAACAACCAAATTCACAAGGGGTTCCAGTCACCCTAACTTAAGACCTGGGAGAACAGCCAGGTCTTCAAAGTAATTGCTTTTTTTACTTTTAAGAATGGCTTTTGTGGGAAAGCCAATGTTTGTGTATGTGGTATGGATGTGTGGAGATTTGGAATAAGAAAGGGAGAAGTATTTCAACTCCCTCGCTTCAGATTATGCTCTTTCAAAACTGTTTTTTTCATAGGCTACGCAATCATTAGGCAGATCCTAAGCTTTTCCCTCTTTCTCTCTTTTCAGTTTCCCAGTAATTCTAGCTCACAGGTTCACATCCCGTCACTCAGTGTTGATGGACTCTCCACTCCTGTAGTCCTTTCTCCTGGTCCCCAGAAGCCATAATCTTTCCTCTGCATCACCATATTCTCTACTCCTGCCAAAGAACTGGCTTGAGTCTCTTTTCAAGCACTTGGGTCTACTTCAGCTGGACAGCTATGTGTCCCTTCGTTAACTGGAAGAATCCTTTGATGATTCAAGCAGCGTCAGCTGGAAGAATGAAAAATGCATAGCAAGCAGATTCATCCATTCATCTTTGATCTGCCAGAATTTTTATTTGAAACCAAATGGTGTTTTGCCGGTATCAAGCACTTGATGTGTTGCACTTGCTTCTTGTTGCAAAATTCAGGCAGCCCTCAAATATGTCTGTGAGGGCAACGAGAATATAAGCTTTATTTGGTCTCCTCTCCAAGAGGCTGCCCTTACTTGATACTGTTGTGGCAATATGGCTTTCTTTTCTGTCCCCTATGGTGGTAGTCACCTTTAATAACAATTTATCTGATGGTCCAAGGTCAAGAAGGCTGCCTACCAATCTTCACCCACTTTGCAAGATAAATCAAGTATCTCACTTCATCTCTACCTTTTTTTCCCCTCTGGCTCACTTTTAGCTTAGTTATTATTAGAGAAATAGATCCTGCCAGCCAGGTTCATTTTAGGAGTATACAAAGAAACCAGTGCCAGTCCTATTTGTTTTGTCTATGTATGGACAATACGTTGATATGCAAGCCATTTTTGTTTTGGCAGGATATACAGTAATAAGGAATTTTGGTCAGCTTTGATCTTGGATGGCTAGGTGTGGGAGTGTCATAGCTACTCACATCAATTGCAAGTGAACAAAGTAGAGAAGAGGAAGCACTGTTGATCATGTTTCTTCCAAGAATATTGATAAGTCATTATTGTATTTGATTTGATTTCATAGGGAAAAAAAATAACGAGATGTGTTTGCTGGGCAACACGGTAGAAATAAACTGTCAGCCATCTTCAGTTTGACCAGCAAAAGCAACAACATCAGTTGCATTTAGTTAAACTCTGTTGATTGTGATTTTTTTTTTATTCACTGAAGTAGGAATGTTTCTGGTATTTCTTTGGGAGAAAATTTCTCCATCTGATACCAAAAGTATATCTGGGTAGGTTTTGATCATTTTCCCCCATTGGTCAAAAGTCACCGATTCGTCAACGTGGAGACCTGCGAATGAAGTCTGCTTACTGAATCCAAAATCTATTTTTTTTGTAGCAGAATGGTTTCCTTAATTTATTTCCTGGCGATCAGAGGTCATGACAGAAAAAGGCCAAAGGGAAAGTCTTAACCCTCTCTATTTTTGACTGCTTTTTATGGTTTCGTTTCTGTCATCATTGAAGAAATGTCAGGCATCAGCTATTACGGTGGAAAATGTTAATTATGGATTGATCCTGATCGCACATACCTCTCCAGTTTTCTTCCAGTTCTTGAGTCATCCTGGAAAAAGCAGTGATTAAATCCACCATCTTGCAATCTCTTCAATTCCTGGAGCCAAAAAAGCTTTTTTTATGGAAACAGTGGAAATGATATATTTCTATAGTTCCACATTTTATTTCAAATGCATATAAAGAGACTCTGCAAAGGGCTGTGTCTCTTTGTCAGTGGGTTTGTTAGAACTCATATATTCAGATGACAAGAATTCATCATTAGTTTATTGTGATTTTTTGGGAGGTTATCCATAAGTGTTTGTTAATGCCACAAAAGATATGCTATTTCAGAGGTATCAGCCAATTCTTAATGAGAGTTCCTGGCACCTTCTATTTTTTCACAGAGTATCTATATCTATATATCACAATTTTATCTATTGTCAAGAGAGTTGTATTAAGAGAGACGTAGATGGATCAGATCTATATTTATCTTTTCGTCTGTCCATTTTGATAGCTATTTTTTAAACCACAAAATGGGAGCAAGAGAACATTCTTTTACAGTGAATTTGGAAAGGGAAGCATTTGGCTTTCTAATTGTTTGTATGTACCTGTGTACAGATTTTGAGGTGAAAAGAAGATAAGGGCGTAGTGTGGAGAAATGTGGTTTTCAAATTATTCCCGGTAGAGTTTATAATAGAATAATGATGGACCAGGTCCTCTATAAGAGCAGTTTCCAACTGTGATGGTTTAAGATCTCAAGTCTTAGTCCAATCTATCTAAAAGATGCCAGTCTGAAGCCTTTTCGGGGGCATATTTGGAATGACTATGTGGTCACTCCATATCTTGTGCTGAAGGTGATCTCTGCAACGCCCCTTGGAATCCTTGGTATTGTTCCAGGAATACTAACAGCTACTGGGCAGTTCCTTAGAATATGGATAACGAACGAGGGCTCTGTAAGAGCAAATAAAAGCATTAATACCAATAAGAAGGATTAAAGCAAACATTTGATGAGAAAGTCAGGCTAGACTCTGAACTTCGATGTTAGAAAACCTATCAGTGAAGAATGACTTCACTAAAATTAGTGATCACTGGGGCTTAGATTAGAACGTCAGGAGATCTGTGAGTTAAGATCTTGTATGTGAATCGGTCACGATGAAAATGGGAAGCAGGTTAAGGGACCCAGTTAAAAAAAGGAAAAAAGGAATGTGCCTGAAGAATACAGAATCTTTTGCAACCAACAGGCTTACCTCCTCACAATTTGCACTGTACTCCCAAGTTATTTTTCTATGCTCTAGCAGTAGTCTCATTCAGTATGTAAACCTTTAATTAAATTACCTGGGAAACTGACTGCAGAGAGATGAGCTAGGAGCAGGATTTCACCATCTATATGCCAACTTGCTTTTAACTCACTCCCTGCTCCAACTTTTCTATGTGATTGGTGTAGAAACGAGTTTAAAAGATATGCTACATTTGTGCCCAATGGGGCTCTGCTGTAATTTTGGAGTGATGGGATAGAATCTGATTTCATAGGGAATTAAGCAAGTCTGCCTGAATTTATTCTGGCAAGAAAGAAATGAAACTGGGTAGGCGATTTAAGATTTAATCAATATTTTAGATAACTGGATTGGGAGGGCTTCAAAAACAAAAGTTTATAGCCAGAAAAATACAGTTGATTTTTAATCATCCTGTTATGTAGCATTAATAATAATGATGTCTATATTTTTGTTGCACTTCCATATTGCGTCCTCCTGGGAGAAATCTTAAGTGCTTTATAAGAGGCGGTTTACAGTTTTATTTAATAAATTAGGCACTTTGTGTAATCAGCAATCTGCAAAACAATCAGGTACAATTCATGAGTGTTACCATTCAGATCATGTGTAAATCATATGTGATTTGTGTATCAGTAAACTGTGCTTTAGAGTAAACTATGAGCACAGCATGCCTGCATGTATGTATGTGTATACGTGTATACACACACACACACACACACATATATATACATATACATATACATATATATATATACACACACATACATGCAGGCATGCTGAACTTACATATATCTATTGAGCAAAACAGATGGAAAAGATTATATTGTGACAGGACAAACCATTTAAGCTGATATGTAAAAAAAAAGTGAGCAAAAGAGTTATTTTGTGGCACATTTATGTAATGCCACTAGTACATCAAGAGTAAGTATTCGCATTGTAATGGATCTGCAGTGTACTTTCATACAATAATCTTCAGTTTTATTTTAGCCTCCCTACATGCAAGCCATGAGTAGCCATTCGTAAAATTGCAAACATTGTTTCTTGTAAACTGTAAGTGAAATGTGGTTATACTTTGAGTACACCATAGCAAACAATGAGTAAGTCATGTAAGCCATTATTGACCTTTGGTCAAGCCATGTGGAAGCCGATAACAAATGTTTAAAACCCTTTTGGGTATGGTTGCTTTCTTAAGTCATTGGCTTTCCACATTAAACCTCTGTTCTTCTCATGCGGGTGCCACTTGGGCTTGCCCAGTTTTATTGAGAGCACCCAGCAAAGTAGCTTTACAAGTATCTTGTCTAGGACAAACGGCTGCTTCGGCACTCTCCATCCTGAAGCTTGGTCTTCAGGGTTAATTGCTTGAAAGTCCTAATAGGACTTAGGAGGGTGTGGCTCCCAGAGCCAAACAGTAGCACTAGGGTCCTAGGCTTCTTTCCTCACTTCAACTTGTGCAGCTTTCTGAAACTTTGTGCTAAAGTAAGACAATATTTTGTAACCATATATTAGTGCTGACACAATACAACAAAGGTATCCCTGCTATGGCGGCATGTTCAAGGGGTAATTGCAAAAGGACTATTAAAGAAGATTGCAAACATTGCACACACAGAAGCACATAGACACATACAGAGGTCTATAATAAAAAGATATATATCCAGAATACAGATACATGGGTATATATTTATATTCCTTCCATAAGTAACTCTTCAGGATTCATAGGGCTATGGATTCCTTTATCTTTAAAAAAAAGGGGGGGGGAATTTAGATAATTTATTCTGAGAAGTGCTTAATGTCTTTCAAATAACATTAATAAAAATAATAGTAATTTGATAGAATCCTAACCACAAAGATCAGTTCATCTTAAATGGGAATCTTTCAAGATTTCATGATTTTCAAGTCCACTGAAACTCATGGGTTTGCTTCCAAATTTTTAATTGAACTGGGTGAAGGCAGTAGATGTCGATCCTTTTATACCTTCACCATGGTGAAAAGATGAAGGACTTTAATGAACTGTGTACTGTATCTGCTTGGCAAAATGTTGAATGAGAGAGAAGCAGCAGCAGCCTTAAAATACCCCAGTTTAAATCAGGAGCTGTCCTAGATCAGATGAGCATGAAAGTATATTTTCTCTCCATTCCAGTAAAATGCACAATACATAGCATTCCTCACATTTCTCAAACGATTGGTTTGAGTGTGATTCTTTGACAAGATTTTTTTATAGCCAAGAAATATTACATTTTGTCCTCTTATAAGATGATGTTTAAAGGGAGGATGCTTTTGATGTAGAAGAGAGAATCTAAGTTACTTATTTCTACATAATGGCTAAAAACAGCAGAAGCCCTAGTTTCCAGCTGGCCAACATTTCAAAATGAGTAAGTTTAATAGGAAAAGTTGCCACTATTTTTATAAATAGAGGCAGGAATTCTTTGACAGTGCACAAAAGGCAGGAATGAGCAAGTGCCATTGCCAGTAGGATGTTGAGTGGCCTTCCTTGTCCTGAAATTGTTATTCATTCAAACTAATGACACTCCTAAAAGTAATCTGGAAAATAAGCCAAGAATCAATCTCCTATGTATGGCTACTGAATTTCAAATCCACTTATTTAAGACTGAAGTCTGACCTCTTCCAGCAAAGATCCAAGTCTCTACTGGTACGATAAAATAATCAAGTGAAAACTAAATTATAAATCGAATTATTTCACTTGACAAATATAAGCGCCCAGTCTCTACCAGGAATCTTAAAGCACATTAAAATGTTATTATTGTCACGGACTAGGGGCACCAAATTTAATGTCAATGAACTTTCATCCCAAAGAGCTAATACCACAGTATCTTTAATTTTAAAGAGCCATGAAGGTTTGCTTTCCTCATGAAAGAATCAGGTGGTATCATTTTTTTTCCTGGAATGTACACTGGGTTGCGGCTGTGAGTATGTTTTGCTTTCATTATAAAGTGTATTTTTCTGCAATGAACAACTGGTACATCAGTTGTATGTTCTTTAATGGAATCAAAGTGGTAGTGTTAGAGAATTGGTCATGGTGGAGCATTCCTGTGTACAAGAGTACAATCCAGGAAAAATATTATTTCCCAGTTCTATATAAAGCACCATGACTTTATTTCATTCCATTTCATGTGCTGTCTACTTTCGGCAAGTCTTTCCGTTTGCATTTGGTCTTATGTTTTCAAGAGGCTGCTTTTAGATGATCTTGAAAAGATGGGACTAAGGAGATAGGAAGGTACTCCAACACCCACAGGGCTGGAATGAAATAAATTTGGCCTGCATTAATTTGGCCTGGCCATTCTTGATGAAAAAGGCTAAGGGGCCTGATGTATCATTCTGTAATACTTTGATGGGAATGTGTATCCATATATTTCAGGCTTATGCTTGACCATAGAAATGTGACTGTAGCCTCCAAGTTTAATTGGGAGAATGTCAGGGGGAAATGATTCCCTCCTGGGCTCTGAATGGGATACTTTGCACGACCGATTCCAAGAATATTTGATTTAATTTATAGCAAGAGAGTGTATCTTAACATATATTAAAAACCAGGAGTGTCTTTTTTTGCCTTTCTCACTTGAACATGCTGAGTCTATGATATTCAGAATTTTTTTCTTTCTCAGTGACACTTTTGAGTTGTCAAGAGTGTAGCAGGGATTGGTGAGATAATGTGAAAAGAACAGGGCAAAATCCAGGGATTTAACATTTTTGGTTGAAGTAGATATTTTGTTGGGATTTTGTTCCCATGGAGGAAATCCTACAAGATGGTCTGGGAAATGTTTTCTTTTCCCGGTTTCTCTTCATTGTTGAACTGGTCTTGGTCCCTGAGCCAGAGGTGATAGGGATCTGTCCCTCTCTAGTTACCTCTGCACTGGGGTTTGGATCCTGTTTATTTTTATGACGAAACTCTCTGGGATCCTGCCCTGTAAATAAATTTATTTTTCAACAAAACTCATTCATTGTTGATTTCTTTATTTTCCTTTCCTATTTCCTCTACCAGACTCCAGTTCTATATGTCTCTTGGAAAGTTTTACCTCTCTTGGCCCATGTGATTAAGTAAATCTGTAGCATATTTACTTTTCTGGAGGAACAGCATCTATGGGCCCTATCCAACAGAATGAGTTTCAATATGGAGAAAAGCAAAGTCTTACACTTAGGCAGGAAAAACCAAAGGTACAAGTACAGATTGGGCAAGAGCTGGCTTGGAGGCAGTAACTGTGAGAGGGACCTTGGAGTCCTGGTGGACGATCAACTTAACCAGCAGTGTGCAGCAGCACACAAAAAAGCTAATACAATCCTGGATTGTATAAACAGAGGCATAGAATCAAGATCACGCGAAGTACTGAGACCACTTTATAAAGCCCTAGTAAGACCACACCTCGAATACTGCAGCCAATTTTGGTAACCGTATCACAGAAAAGATGTTGAGAATCTGGAAAAAATTCAGAGAAGGGCCACTAAGATGATCAAAAGCCTGGAAACCAAAACGTACAAAGAACAGCTGCGGAACTTGGGTTTGGCCAGTCTAAAGAAAAGAAGTAATAGGGGAGACCTGATAGCAGTGTTCCAGTATCTGAGGGGCTGCCACAAGCCAGAGAGGGTCAAGCTGTTCACCAGAGCACCAGAGGGAAGGATGAGAAACGGCTGGACTAGAAGACCTCCAAAGTCCCTTCCAGATCTATTATTCTATCTGATGAATCAAAATTCAAACAATGCTTTTCCTGGGTATCCTAGTGCAGTGGTGGTGAACCTATGGCACGTGTGCCAGAGGTGGCACTCGGAGCCCTCTCTGTGGGCACACGTGCCATTGCCCCAGCCTCGTCTCTCCCCACAACCCCCTCACTAGCCCCCCTGGAGGAGAGTCGCCCCCAAGTATGGTCCACGTGGAGCAGCATAGCCAAAGACATGGCAGCCAGGCAACGTAGACAAGACTGCCCTCACGCCCCATCGCGCACAGTTGATGGTGCAGGGCATGGGCAGAGGGTATTGCCGCCATGACATTGCTGGGCTGCCTGGGTGATCTGCGGCGGGCCCTGGAGACGGTGAGTGGCCCTGCAGGCAGGTGGAGCAGAGGGTTGTGGGGGCGGAGCAGGGGCAGGGCCAGTTTTTGGGCACTTGAGACCTAAAAGGTTTGCCATCACTGTCCTAGTGCATATGCTCCAACATAATCTTTAAAAAATATGACTCCATAACGGGTTCCTTTTGCCACTGCAAAGAGAAAAATTCAGAAAGGACAGACCCTCAGAGAACCACAATCTTGCCATATCTTTTCATTGGACTGATAAATTTGCTTACATACCACAAATTCCACTTCCAAATATTGGTGATATAGACTATATAATGCTTCATTTTTCCAGGACAAGAAGGACAATGTGTTTTATTTTGTCTCTCACAGTGAGGGGGGTGAGGGTGCTCCAGTCAATAGTCAAGAAAGAAGGGGGGGGGAAGGAAAGAAGGAAAAAAGATAATTCTGGGGAAGAACTGTTGGAGTGCAAAACAGCCAGTTCAGCTGCTAACACACCAGATCACAAGAATGCCATTCCAACCATTTCTTATGTGATATGAGCTCTGCCGTAGTGCAACTGGCGCTCTATGCAGATCCTCCCTGATCTGCCTCCATGCCACTACACCTCTCCTGGGAAGGAAGGAATCCATTTTATGGGAAACTGGTTGGTATCCTCCCCCTTGCAACAGGATACATAGCTTGGGAGAACAGATCACAGCAGGCCAATACAAGGAAGGTGCTTCAGCCATACCTGAAGCAATGGGAAATTCAAAACCTTATTCTCTGAGGCTACTGTGGAGAGTCTCAGTCATCTAGAACAGTCATGGTTGTCTCAAAGGTGCTTTTCCAAAGGCGACTGGACTTGTTTCTTTTCCTTGAAGACGTTTCACTTCTAAAGAGAGAACTGAAGAAGATTCTTGGATGAGAAGCAAAACACTTTCAAGTCCAGTTGTCTTTTGGAAAGGCACTTTTGGGACTACTACTACGGCCAATATTTCACATACATCCGGGTATCACTGGGGGGAGGGGTTGCAATTGGCTACTGTGCAATCAGTGGCAATGAGAGGGTGAAGCAGCAGATGTGTGGATTTCCCCATATGTGGTAGGCTTTGATGTTAAGAGAAAACATATAGGTTTGTAGATGTATATGGAGCATCTGGGAGCAGCAAAAACTTCTTTAATAGTAGCATATTTAAAGGGGGCAGAATTTCTACCTCTGTCTCCCAATTGGCCTCTAATAGCCTACCAACCTGGTGGCCAAACAGTCAGAAGACATATCCTCCCAAATGGCACTATTATTTAATTTTTGTATACTTCCCCTTTTTAAAAGTGCTCAAGATAGCATACGTAGCACTCCCTCCTCTTAGCGGCCCTCACACAGCAGCCCTGTTGGGCTGAAAGAGAGAAAATAAGCGGCCCAAAGTCACCTCATGGGTTTTCATGGCTGAATCGTGGCCTCCTCTCTTTCAGTTCAACCCTGCGCCGTATGGCCTCTCAGTACTGTATACATGTTATATGCAATGCAAAATGATCCTTTCAGGGCTAGCCCTAAGTGTTATCTTCCCCCCCCCCACAGCAGACTGGATATACAGAATAAAATGAAGCACACTCAAATGTGTTGTGTGTTTGGATCAACGATATGAATGTTTATGAATCTTTGCGAGGGCAACTAACCCATATTTTATCATGCCTTAAGGTACTAACTGGCACATGTGGTAATTGGGATCTTTTCCTTCTTTCTTTCTCCTTTGGTTTACCTTCAGGTTTTTCGTAAGAGCAAGGAGGAACTTGGAATGAGTGAAAGAAAGGTTGTTCACATGGGATTTAAACACAAAATGCCACTCCTAAATTGCATCTCAGCTCCGCCCCAGAGGGGCAGATTTTGGTTAAACCCAAAGTCACATGCACATAATATTTACTTATTGAATTTATATCTTTTATTAGTAGCCCTTGTGCCTGGCAGTAGCCCTGGCAGGAAGAAGCCAGCCTGAAATGCTCATGCCTGGGTTCTCCAAATGATTTTCAGTGCTCTCCACTTTGAGATGGCTTTTCCTTACAATGGAGATAATAAAGGAGGGAAAACCTGCTCTTTCCAACAGTCTTTTTTTCCCCATAGGGTCTGCTGTTGTGTGCCGGCATCCTTCCCCACAAAAGCCCATCTTAGAAACAGCGAGGCACAAGGACGTATCTTTGCACACAATGGTATGTTACACACACGCATGCGCACACACACATCACAGGTCAAGCAAAACTGCAAAACCAGCATGACTTTTATTTTTTATTCTGAGGTAGATTGCAAGAAAAAAAAGGTACAAGCGGGCTTCACCCACTCTTTCTCCTGTTTCCCCTCCACCCCTTAAAATGATGTTCATCTTAATGCAGAGAGTCGGAACTGTTTAATGGTTGAAAACTATACCTTTTAAAAAACTTTTTAGTCTGCCTCAGGCCTCAATGACTAGAAGTGTTGATCTGGTTTAATAATGCTGAAAGGGCGATTCATTTTGGGTATATTGCACCTTTTGGAAGCTTAATATACCTAGAGCAGGGCTTTTCAACCTTTTCACCAATTGTACCACTTTTAGGATATGGCAACATTCGAGTACCACCACCCACCTAGCAAGGTATCAAAAACTTGATGACCAAAAAAAAAAAAAAAAGGAAAAAAGTGATAAAGTATAGATAGTCCTTGACTTACAACAGTTCGCTTAGTGATTGTTCGAAATTACAATAGCACTGAAAAAAGTGACTTATGACCATTTTTCACACTTATGACCATTGCAGCATCCCCAGGGTCATGTGATTTACATTTGCATGCTTGGCAAGTGATTCATATTTATGATGGTCACAGTGTCTCGGGGTCACGTGATCCCCTTTTGCGACCTTTTGACAAGCAAAGTCAATGGGGAAACCAGATTCACTTAACAACCGTGTTACTAATTAAACAGCTGCAGTGATTCACTTAACAAATGTGACAAGAAAAGTCGTAAAATGGGACAAATCTCATTTAACAAATTTCTCATCCCTCCTCCTTTTATATCCTCCCCTCTCTCCCCCTTCATTCTTTTATATCAGGAGTGTCAAACTTGATTTCATTGAGGGCCACATCAGCATTGTGGTTACTGTCGGGGAGGGGGAGTGGGGCTGTGTATTCCAGCTGTACATCGCTCAGGTCGGGCGCCTGTGGGAGAGATATGAGGGTCTCCATTGGAGGGGGTTAGAGTTAAATTCCTTCCCTCCCTCCCTCTTTCTCATTCGCATCTCCTTCCTTCTCTTCTCCCTTTCTCCTCACGGCTTCTCTCACAAAAAGCCTTTCTCTCTTTCTCATGCACACATCTCTCCAAAATCCTTCCCATTCTCATGCACACGCCTCTCCAAAAGCCTTTCCTCCCTCCCTCCCTCCCTCCCCCCTCTCTCTGCTTCACTGAGAAAAGCCCTGCCTTTTTTTCTTTCCCTCTCCCGCCAAAACTGCCTCCTTTTATATCCCTTTCTGTCTCTGCCCCTCTCCTGCTCTTTCCTGTTCCGAATGTGCTGGAAGTGCCTATTCTGGGGCCTTTGTTTTGCCCCAACAGCCCTGCAGCTCCTGAGGACTCTCTCACAGCAAGTCCTGCGCTGCGCCGCTTTGGCTTGTTACCTTCCCCCCCCCCCCGCTAACACTTGACTGGGCTGGGCAGAGCCGCGTACCACCTGTCAGATGCCAATGTACCACCGGTAGCATGCATTGAAAAACCCTGACCTAGAGTGACCATGCATCCTTTATTTTAAAAGATAATTATTTCAGAAAGCAGTCCTTATTTAATATATTTATTTATTTTCTTTGCTCTTTAATTTTCCTTTGTAAAGCACAGTTATAAGGCTATACATTTTTTTTAAAAAAAAATTTAGGAATGTGTTTCAGATGTACCCCCTTTTCAGGTTTTTCCCTTTATTTTTTCCCAAGAAAATATGGTGTCTGTAAATACACCTGTCTGCTTCTTCTTCCCACTGAAAATTGCAAGAATTTGTGTTAATAGCCATGAAACAGCTCCAAGAATAATGCCCAAAAGAGGACCAGGTGAGTAGATGTGCACTAAATTTGCATGTGTATAAACTTGCTTTCTGTGTGTATACAGCAAATACACTCTAGGAATAGTTGTACAATGTAGTATATTGTATACTGTACAACGCAAGCAATTCATTTTATTCTGATATAGATTATTATAATATAATCAGATAATTCATGCACCTGTTCCGACTGTTACCAGTTGTTTCGTGTTAATCACAGCTTCAAGTCTGCACATTCCCTTCGTATAGCCCCATATTTTTATATCTGACCTAGATCCACAGCTCTTTGAGTCAGATGGACAACTTGGGGCTCTTTTGCAATTGAAATTGACTGATTGAACCTTTTTTTTTTTTTTTGCACACGGCGGCGGAGGCCTAAAGCGAAAAGGTTTTTATAAAACCCAGTGAAGGCCTGGGACTGGGGCGACGGCACGTGTGCCCACAGACAGGGCTCTGAGTGCCGCCTCTGGCACCCGTGCCATAGGTTCGCCACCACTGTGTTAGAGCATTACTACTTCGGTTTTGTGCCTCATGTGATTATACTATTTGCATATACAATGGTACCTCAGTACTCATTATTAATTGGTTCCAGGAGCCATGATGAGTACCAAAAACGTTGAGTACGAAATTTTTCCCGTAAGGAATAATGTAGTGAGTCACAAGGCAGCTGGCACTGACAGGTTCTAGCTTGCGTGTTGAGTACCAAACAAACAATGGGTACTGGGACAAAATTTTCACATCAAAATACTTTTGAGTACCAAATTAGATGAGTTTCAAAGCAGTTGAGTACCCAGGTACCATTGTATAGCCAATTCTTTTCATTACTTTGCAATTTATTTAGTATGTGTGAGAAAGATCTATCTATCTAAGACAACACTTGTTTGTCAAAGCACCAGTATTTTTCCTTTATGGAAAGTGGAGGAGGGGAGCATAGAACATTTTTGCACAGATCCTTCAGGTAGTCATTCTGAACTTTAGCAGCAATCACCATAAATACTCCTAAAATACTTTTTTTAATGTATTATCTTTATATATACTCCCAGATTCAAATGCTTTTTTTCCACACAATTTCCTGACATACCTGACACATTTATTGCCCTAGAGAGCTTAGCCTCTAGAGCAGACATGTCAAACACAAGGCCCGGGGGCTGGATGCAGCCCGTGAAATGGTTTCATGTGGCCCGGGAAGCCATCCTGGAAACAGTGAGGGAACGGCCCCCGCTGCCTTGGCCCTGGCCCAGGCCGGCCGGGAGCCAATGTACAATTTTGTGGTGGCCATCTATGCTGAAACGCATTCAGTCTTAGCTCCACAAGCCCCCCCCCCCACATAGCCTGAGAGGAGCAGTGAGGCTCCTCCAGTGGACCATGCCTTGGCACTTGCCCTGGTCCCACCCCCTTCTGCCAGAGACCCTCAGATCTGTCCCACTCCTGCCCAGACCCCCACAGGCACCCTTGACATGAACAATGTAGAGCTGGCCACGCCCACCCAGTAGGCCACACCCACTCCCTCAGCACCCACCCAGTAGGCCGCACCCACCCTGGCCACACCCACCCGGTCCCCTGAGGGCAACCGCAATGCTGATGTGGCCCTCAATGAAATTGAGTTTGACACCCCTGCTCTAGAGAGTCTAAGGCTGTTTTACAGTTTGCCCTTTCCTCTGTGTGTCTCTCTCTCCTGAGTTTCAGGTTCTTCTTGTTTCTTCAGCTCCTGCAGCCTTGATTTAAGGAGTTCTGGGTCTCCAGCTCTCTTCTCTGGCATGGCTTCTGTATCTTTAAGCTTTCCAAACAACAGCCATTCAGTTGGTTGAACTTTGCCTGGGGAAATAGCAGTATGTAAAAGAAATTCAGCCTGTCACACTGCTGTTAAAAACATGGGGAGCCCTGCCAGGAAGTAATAGAAAAGTTGGCAGCTTTAAGTCTAATGAGTGGGTGAATCACTTGCTCCACCTTTTCCTTCCCTCTGGTGCTTATTAGCTGTTCATTTTAAATGTAGCTACTGTACCTGGTCTCTTTATTCTTTAATTCATGCCAGTATATTTCTAGTCTGTTGCAATGTGGGTGGATGCCAAATCTGGCTTCGGAGATCAAGGCTGTTATTCTCCTGGGCTTTGTCTTCCTTCCAGCTCCTCTGTCCCACCTGGCCACCCTTGGCTCTAGCTGCTTTGCTTCAAGCCAAATTTTTTAACAAAAGAGGAGAAGGAATTGTTTCTTCTAGCTTCTGTGGCTTTGGGGGTTGGAAACACAGCTGTTCCATTGAAGGCTCTTCACCGAATCTCATCACCGCTAGTCACTGGTTAGGAAACATTAGCAGAGCTGCAACTTTTGTACCTCAGGCCTTCATTGGCACAATACAATAATAGGGTGATAAAAACTCTGACCCAATTTATAGTGTTGTGGCAGGGTGGGGGAGTGTTGCAAAAATCACCAGAAATAGTTATATAATTGCTAAGAATTTTATTAAGCCTTTGGCGCATTGCAGTCTGAATTCACAGAACATGAATCTATGGCTAAACTGAGCCATGGTTTAGTGATTCAGTAATGTACAGTTTGGAACAACTCTCTGAACCACGGGTCAACTATCCTGACCGGTTATAACTAAAACTGGTAAGTAAATTTTAGCCTAGCGTGTTGAACAAACCCAACTTGTATAAATGCTATAGTGGTTCTCCTTCTTAGTCCAGAACCATTCTGGATTTTTTTAATCCTACTGTTGCTGGTTCTGTAGTTTGCCCAGTCCAACAATGGTTAATTTAATCATGGTACTCTCTTCACTATTCATTGCCAAAACTGCACATCACGTTGAATCCAGAACCCATAAGCACATCATGTTGAATCCAGAACCCATAAACAGCTAGTGGTGATCACTTATACCTTCCACCCAATTAATATTATTTTTTTGTGTGTGAATGTTGCTAGGGTTAGCTTTTTTTTTTCTAGCACAGCTCCGCTTTGGAACAAACAGTGTAATAACAAAATGGTGTTTGTGATGATACAAACTGTGTCATTACCTCACCAGGAATCTTATACGCATAAGTGGATGTTCTAAAGCTGCAAAGCCATTTACAAGCCACCAAAATTTGTCTTCCCCTTAGGGCAGAAAATTGGCTGATTAGGTAAAAATACTTCCACTCATCTTCTTGGTCATCCTGTGGCCATCTAGACCAGGGCTTTTCAACCTTTTCACCCATTGTACTACTTTTAGGATATGGCAACATCCGAGTACCACCAGTCACCTAGCAAGGTGTCAAAAACTTGATGACCAAAAAAAAGGAAAAAAGTGATGAAGTACAGGTAGTCCTCGACTTACAACAGTTCGCTTAGTGACTGTTCAAAGTTACAATGGCACTGCAAAAAGTGCCCCCCAAGGCACAGCCGAGCAAAACACCTGCCTGCCCACCTGGTGGCGCTCTTCCTCCTGTCCGACGTTTCCATTGTTGTGAGCATTTCTGTTGAGGATTGGCAGCGGGGGTGAGGAGGCGGGTATTTGGTTTTTATTCCCCCCATCTGCTGGGTGGTTGTAGCAGGTTTTGGTCACTTCACATGACCCTGGGACACTGTGACCGTCATAAATATGAATCAGTTGCCAAGCATCTGAATGTAAATCACAAGACCCTGGAGATGCTGCAACATTCCAGCTGATTGGCGTGTCTTCTGGGCTCAGCAGAAGCGCCAGGATCAGCGCCAAGCTCTAGCTGGAGCCTGGTGCTGATCCTGGCACTTTCACTGAGCCCTGACAGCCCTGAAGAAGACTGATCCTGGCGCTTCTGCTGAGCCCTGACAGCCCTGCAGCTCCAGCCATCTCTCGCTCAGGCTTGTGCGATGCTGCCACCGGTTCAGCTCATTCCCCTCCCCCACTACTTTTCTAGGATGCTCGCGTACCACCGCCAGGTGCCAATGTACCACAGGTGGTACCCGTGCCACTGGCTGAAAAGCCCTGATCTAGACCACATTGATCTGTCAACATCAAATGATAAAAGTGGTAGAATTTTCATCATATTCAACTCTTACATGTATAGCAGTAGTATCCCTGACAACCAGCATCTTCTTCTATACTTTTGCCTTGTGAAGTGATTTCCTTTCTGGCAATATTACAGAGCCTTTCTTATTCTAAGCCCTATAGGCTCTTTATGCTTCCTGATTCCCAGCCTGCCTCCAAGGTTTCTATGCCCTGTAAGGTTTGTAGTCTCAACCAAACTGACAAATTGTCATTACTTCAAAGAAACCAGGACTGGCAACATTGACCATATGAAACATACGGAAGGATTTTGACCTTGTGCACTGTTGTGCCAAGTAAGCCAATCAGCAGAGGTTTCAATGCAGCGAGCACAATAAAGGGTGCAGATGTGTATAATACAATATAGAAGGTCCTTTGAAACATCCACTCTGCATCTCCAGGCTTGACTTCAGGGTTGTGGATCCTAAAAGCAGAAGATTGTCAAAAAAAAAAAAAAAAGGAGTATTCCTAATTCAAAGTCCAGGCTGTGTTCGATTCACTGCAGAAACTAAGTACATGCTTTTCTAAAATGTACCCCTTGGGAGATGATGGGAGTAGTTATCTCTCACATCCACTGGGTGGGGAAGGCTGATCTGGTTCTTTTCTTTATATTAGCAGCCAGCCAGTTTCTTCCAGATTGTCACAAGCAGAGTGTAAAAGTGATGGACTTCCCCTGCTGATTCTTTCCTACATCTAGTGTTCCATCTAACAATGAGATATACTAATAACAAACTCACTCCAATTGCTGATTACTGTGTATAGCATAGCATAGGAACACCTTGGTATCAGCAGGCCTGGCAAACTAAAAAGTTTGCAAAACAACACACACTTGTTCTTTTGTGGGCTCTCTCTTAGTCTTTCTCACATGCTCTCACATGAACACATAAATTAGGAGGAAAAAAAAACAAGGGGGGGGAAATCAGCCCTTTGAGGATGCCAAGTGACCAGAGAATGCGATGATTAGTCACAAAAACATTGTGAGACATAATACAGTTGGTAAGTGGCTTAATTAAGAAAAGAAATAAAGAAAACTAGATTTGAGATATGACCACATACTGCTCTGGGGGTGGCGGGGGGTGGGGTGGGGTGGACGAAGAATGAAAATATATGTATCTCCTTCCAGTCAGTCTTAGCTCCTGGTGACTGCCTGGACCAGGGGTTCTCAACCTTGGCAAAGCTGGCTGAGGAATTCTGGGAGTTGAAGTCCACAAGTCTTAAAGTTGCCAAGGTTGAGAATCCCTGGCCTGGACTCTATCAGACCTTAGTCTCTGCAGTTTTCATGGTAAGGGTTTTTTTAAAAGTGGTTTGCCCTGGAGAAAGAACAGCAATGGTATCAGTTAGTTTATAGCAAATCTGTAAGAAGCCTGGTTCCTGGTGCTCTCTTGCCTCTGGTAACAAGAGCTAGCAGTTTTGGCAGAAACAACATTGAAGCTTGACAAACATCAAGCCTGAGCACATAGAACTGGGGGAAGAAACTCACAGCTCCGCTTGCACACCGTCCTCAGTGCCTCTGTTGTGGTTTCCTAAAACCCTGAGAACTGGACTCTCAGTGAGAAATTTCTATGGGGATTTCCTGCCAATTTTAATGGAAACAAAATAGAGCATTTGAAGCCTGTAAAGTGAAATTAAAGAGAGAAAGAAACCCTGAAAAATACCTCCCACCACTGAAAACCTCACTCCCCAATACTTATTAGGGTAGTGTAATAACTTGAAAATAGTAGTAAAAGAAAAAAGTGGGAACCACAGAAGGCTACACCCTTTCCTGTAAGTGGGGCCAAAGACTGACTTGAGTTGGGGCATAGAAAGACTCAGCCAAAGACAATTTGCTGCTGCACAAGGCAAAAGACAAAAGCACTAAAATAATAATAGGGTGTCTCCTCTCCAGGCTAGAAGTGGAATGAATTAATAATTGACTGGCACATTGATGATGGTAATAGGATAATGTTCTCCTTTGTACCACAGCGCCAGTGTAGTTTGGCAGCCCTAGGACAGAGTGCACATGGTCAGGTCTTTCCCCCAAAAACAACAATTTTGGAAGATTGCAAATTAACATCTGGACCTGAGGCCTTTGTCTCATCCTGCCCAATGGTGTCACTCTTCCTGATTCCTAAACCTTTTCCTAATTGTTCGTGCCTATAGGGCAGAGTTCCCCAATCCTTCCGGTTTTGCGAAGGGGGGGGCGAGAGCGGATGGTTCCGAGTGAGCAGCGGACAAGCACACACACATGCGTTTGCCCACTACCTGCACAACTGGAGATGTGCGGGCATGCTCGCCCGCCACTTCTATGGCCCAGTTCCAAACAAGTAGAGGGCCACGGCCCAGGAGGTGGGGACTTCTGCTCTAGGGCATGTGAAATAATAATATAATAATTGGGGGGGGGCTCTAGGCATATGTATAGTGCCTTTATATTAGCACTCAGTAAACATAACCTCCCTGTCTGACAATGGAAGGATAGATTTAGAAGGTTTCTTTTCAGACTCTTATTTTGTTATTTTTGAAACGGGAGCCTGCAGTCTTGCTCAAAAGGAGAAACAGGCTTATTATCCCCCAAATGTTCACTAGAGGGCAGCATATCAATCTTCTTGGGTGAAAGGAAAAGGTTTATGATCCCGGGTGAATGTGAAGAGATTTGGTGCCTTGCAGTGGCTGTTTTCAATATATCTCCATTTCCAACAAACACATCCACACATTTTAAACTTTGTCCAACTCAATTTTATTCATTTTTTTTACCTGCCCCCCAGGGGCTACACTGTCCCAGGGGCCCTGTTATCTGCCTGATACTCCCTCGTTGGCTATAACTACGAAGTGAGACCTTGGCTAAAAATGTCCAAGTTTCTTGTGCCCTCGGTACATATAGTGCACAGGTGAGTACAAGGATAAACGTGGGAGGCAAGAACCTGAACTGGGGAGGCCTGGAGACCCAATTCTGACATCCTAAAAGCCACAGGGAGGAGAGATTTCCTACCAATGTCTGTGTTGAGGTATGGGTACCAGCACACCTCAAATTCCTTCATGGCTGTTGCCACAAGTAAGTCTTGGAAGTGTCAATTTGGCCAGGAGGAGGGGGCAGCAAAACAGTGTGCCCTCCTGTGGCAGGGGGAGGTGGCAAGGTTGGTGTGGGCGGAGCCAGTTGTGCTAATGGAGCCATTGGGAGGGGAGGGTCTCCCTCGGCATCCCACAAGCTGATCAGGGGCGGGTAGACCTCATTGAGGGGGATGGCGGCTGCGTGTTGCATGTATTTTTTGAGTGAATGGCGACACCCTTTCTCCTTGAGTCGACGAGAAGCACAAAGGAGGAGGAGCACAGCACTCAGAGCTGCTAATAAGGAACCAGTAATAGCAGCCAGGGCTGCCCCTCCTGCCCAGCCTCCCATCAGCTCCACCGAGAGGGAGGCATCCTTGGTGGTGACATTGAGACAGACATACTGAGCGTGGGGCAATAACCAGGCAGATGGAAGACCTGCAGAAGCTGCCAAGGGACCTGTCATGGGTGCAGAGGAGGCTTTGGAAGTTTCCGGAGAAACCACAGTTGAATGGCTCATGAGAGACCAGGAAGGACCCCTAGGGATTGCCAAAGAGCCGAGAGAGGGCGCAGAAGCATCCATGGTTGCTGTGACCATTTCTGAAGAACTCACAGAAGGCAAGGGAGAGTTTGTAGAAGCTGCTAATGCAGAGGGAACATCAGTGTAACGGGCAGCAGCTGAGGACTTGGGAACTGAAGACATGACGGTAAGGCAAATCTCATAACGGGTGGAAGGTTGCAAGTGCGTGAGGTTGTATTCCCGGATGCTCACAGGAACCCGTGCGGTGTAGGTAAAATGGGGGTTATGGATGCGCATGGTAGCTGATGACCAGGGTGGAGGAGATGGTGGGTGGGCCGTGGCTGATTCATCTCTCTCATTTTTCTGCCCCTCTATGTATGATGTGGTCCACTCCAATACCACAAAATGTGACTGTACCTTTTTGACAAAGACCAGTAGCCTGGCAGGAGTCACGGGTCTTTCTCCAATGACATTGAGGGACAGACTGTGGCTAGTAGAGGCCAGCTCGTTCCAGGCTACACAAGTGTAGACTCCTGAATCTGCTGGGTTGGCTCCGCTAATCTCAAGGGTTCCCCCAGCCCTAAGATGCATCTTCCCTGTTCCGGCAGTCACTTTTTCCCCAGAAGGTAAGATCCAATGGAATTGTGGTAGTGGCTCTGAGCTGGCCTGACAGTCCAGAATCACTGTAGAACCAGATGATGCCTCCAGGTGTTCTGGAAGATTGGGTGCGATTTCTGGCAAACAACCTCCCCCCCTGACACTTTTTAGAGCTTCTTGGAACTCTTGACCCATGGCTTCTGAAGGCGAAGTGCAGAGGGTAGTTTGCGATTCAATCAGCCGAACCTGCCCTGTGGTCCATGGTTTCCAGTTCTCTAAGCAATCACAGCGCAATGGATTCCCATAGAGACTGAGTTCAGCCAAAGCTGGCAAGGCATCTCTCAGGCCTAAGGGAAGAAAACTAAGGGCTGTATTGCTGATTAGCAGAGTGCGAAGAGCTGGCACCCTCCGGAAGGCAACTGGGTGCAAGTATGAGAGATGTGGATTGTTGCACAGCTCAAGCTTGGCCAATTCTGGAAGATTCTCAAATGACCCTTTGTGGATGCCAGTAAGTTCCTCCATGCCATTGAGGCTCAACTCTTCCAGATGCAGCATGTTCTTGAAGTCTCCTGGCTGAATTTCTGTGATAGGGTTTTTGTTGAGATCCAGGAATTTCAAGAGGGGTAGGCCTCCTAGTGCCTTGGTGGGAACATAAGAAAGGTGGTTATCATAAAAGGAGAGGCTCTCCAGGTAGTCCAGGCCTTGGAAAGCATCAGGAGGGATTTCAGTTAGCTGCATCCCAGCTAAGACGAGGCTATGAAGCCTTTCCAAAGGCTGAAAACTTCCCCCTGTTAACTGGGAGATGGGATTCTCTCCAATCATCAGGATCTCTAAGTTGAGGAGTGGGAGGAACCAACGATGGTCAATGGCGTGGAGACGGTTGGCATTGAGATGCAGCCGGAGCAAGCTGGCTAAGCCGGCAAAAGCCAATGGCTCAATAGAGGAGATACAATTGTGATTAATGTAGAGTTCCTCTAGTGAAGTAAGGTCACTTAAGCAGTGGTTTGGAAGCTCCTCCACCTGATTCTCTTCTAAGTAAAGTGTAATGAGATGTGAAAGGTTAGCCAACCCAGCATCACTGATTCTGGAGAAGTGGTTTTGGGAGAGGTCCAGCTCAGTCAAGTTGGACAAGTGCTGGAGCTCCCTGTTGACCTTGGAGATCTTATTACTCTGTAACAGAAGGACCTGGGTGTCTGAGGAGAGATTGCCGGGTACCCGGGTGAGCAGCAGATCATTGCAGTCCACTGTGCTGGCCTCATGATAAATGGATTGGGGAGTGAACCATGGGCGGGTCTCGCAGACACACTGTGGAGGGCAGGAGTGAGTGGCAGATGGTGATCCTTGTAGACACAGCAACAGCAGAGCATACAAGGGGAAACAGGACATGGTGCTCTTCCCTGATATCAACTTTCTTGACCACCGACTGCTTGTGGTGTAGCTTTGGGCTACAAAGGATGACCCTAATCCATCAGATGAGCTCAGAATGGCCAGTAGAGTCTTGTCATCTCTGCAAGAGAAAAGAAAGGATGGATATGAAAGTATTAGGCTTCTTACGGTAAACATTAATTCTGAAAGTTAATCAAAGCTGTTGAGATTCTAGCCAGCAGTCAGCTGGGGTCTAGAGGTCACGTGATCTTTAAAAGTTCAAAGAGTTTCTCTAAACATTGTCCACCCTTGTAGCTGGTGGCAGCATTAGCAGATAAAAGAGGAAATGAATGAATGTTATATTAACCAGATTTAATTTATTCATTTTACAATTATATTGTAGATGCACATCGGTTTTTGCCCCTTTTTCTGGTCATGTTTTAAAGTGCAGCCCTGGAGATGCCACTTGTAGGTCAAATGTGGCCCCCAGTATTACAAAATGTGCACTTGCTCCTACAGGTCCTAATTTTTACAATAGGTTCCCATTCCCTGTTATTTTACAGAACAAAAGGTAGGTAACCTCAACCAGAAATTTTAAACAAGAACTCTGAATAACCAAGCTGTAATTTACAGCCCCTGTGATCCTTACATCTCTCCTAGTCCCTGTTTTTGTCTCACATTGTTCATATCCATTTCCCAGCTGTGCTCCAAGCTGATAAGCTCAGATTTGTTTTAGTTCCTACGCTTCAGGGTAGATTTAAACCACAGAAAGTCTGTGGCCTTAGAGAGCTTGCATTAAGTTTGCCACATAAAACTCCATTCACAACCCCAGTCTAGATTCCATTTTTGAATTCAGACTGATGACATTTAGGTCAGGGGTTCTCAACCTTGGCAACTTTAAGACTTGTGGACTTCAACTCCCAGAATTCCTCAGCCAGCTTTGCTGTTTTAGGTCACCTATTGTTACCATAAAATGACAAAACAGATTATTAAATCATATATTTTTTCAGTTTTAAAAATGTCACGGTTTTTTTTTAAAAGGGCAAACTTGTCTGATGTGATTTTTTATTAAGAGTTTTTAACATAGGTAAAAGGCAAATGTAATATATATAATAAAAAAGAAAAAAAAAGAAAAAGTGCAAAAAGCAATGCGGTGAAAGAAAGAAGAGAAACTTAAGGACACAAGAACCAGAAAAAAATAAATGTTATAAACAAACTCATTCTCCGTCCTCTCACTTTTAATATTATAAAAATCCTTCCAGTCCCTTAGTCAATCCTTTTTCAATTGTCAAAATCAAAAACTCATTTCATTTTTTTCTATTTCAGAAAAAAAAGCCTATAAAAGGTTTCCACCAATAGTTTTAATTTTGTCCAAGGCCAAACAAGTCAGTTTTGTCATTTCTGCCAATTCTGCCATCTTTGCTATCCATTCCTCCATTGTGGGTGCTTTAGTATTTTTGCATCATTGTGCATGTAGTAATCTTGCGTATAATTGCCATACATAAAAATTAAAAGGGAAAGCCTGAATTTGCCTGACTTCCTAATGCCACAAAAGTCATCCAGCCAGTGTTCAATGATTGTTTCTATGGTTTAAGATACTCGGGAGAAGCAGAATTTCTTCAACTTGCTTTGCTACACTTGTCTGGAAAAAGCTACAATTTTTTTATTATTTATTTATTTATTTATTTAATTAGATTTCTATGCCACCCTATTCCAAGAACTCAGGGCGGCTCACAACATGGATACAACATGTAGAAATCTAGAATTAAAATACATTGTAAAAAACCCGTTAATTAAAACCAATCACCCAAAACAGACATGCAAACATACATACACTGGCTGGGGCAAGGTGTTAACTGCCCCAGGCCTGTCGGCAAAGATGGGTCTTTAATAATTTGCGAAAGGCGGAGAGGGTGGGGGCAGTACAGATCTCCGGGGGGAGTTGATTCCAGAGGGCCGGGGCCGTAACAGAGAAGGCTCTTCCCCTAGGCCCCGCCAGGCGACACTGTCTGGCTGACGGGACCTGGAGAAGGCCGACTCTGTGGGCCCTACTTTTGGACTTAAAGGTTTCCTCTGACTCTAGAGGGCGATGCTGATCTCCATTTCTTAGCCAAGGGAGCCCGTGGTCATATGGCCAGCGTGACTAATGCCTAGGCCAGTGGTGGTGAACCTATGGCACAGGTGCCAGAGGCGGCACTTGAAGCCCTCTGTGGGCACACGTGCTGTTGCCCAGCCCTGCCTCCCCCTGCAACCCCCTCCTCTCCAGCAGCCCCCCTGAAGGAGAGTCACCCTCGAACGTTGCCCATATGGAGCAGCGCAGCCAAGGACATGGCAGCCAGGCAGCGTAGACAAGATTCTGCCCTCACACCCCATCATGCAGTTGATGCTGCATGACGCGGGCAGAGGGTGTGGCCGCCATAACGCTGCAGGGCTGCCTGGGCGATCTGCAATGGGCCCTAGAGGTGGTGAGTGGTCCTGTGGGCAGACGGGGTGGGGGATGGGGGGCAGAGCGGGGTGGAGCAGGGATGATGGGTCGGGGCCAGTTTTTGGGCACTCGGTCTCTAAAAGGTTTGCCATCACTGGCCTAGGCACATGGAATACTGTCATCTTCCCACTGAAGCGGTACCTATTTATCTACTCACATTTGCATGCTTTCAAGCTGCTAGGTGGGCAGGAGCTGGCGCAAAAATGGGAGCTCACCCCATCATGCAGCACTTGGGTCTTGAACCGTGGCTGTCATCTTTCAGTTGACAACTCAGCTCTGAGCCATTGCATCCCCTTAGACACATACACACATAAAAATATACATACATACTGTAGATATATATTGATAAATATCAATAGATACATAAGATAGTGATATAGATAGATGATGGATGATGATGATAGATAGATAGATAGATAGATAGATAGATAGATAGATAGATAGATAGATAGATAGCGATATAAGGATAGATAAAGACAGAAAAAGATAGCAATAAAGAGATAAAAATACAGATAGACAGATGGTAGATACATCATGGACAGACAGATAGATAGATGATAGACCAACCGTCAGTCAGTCAGTAGAATTTTGGGAATTTCTCCCTTTTTCTGACCTTCATCTGTTCAGAAGATTAAGATGAGAAACAGCTTACCATGGGTTGTCTGAGTGGGTGGGAAAACCAGGCCACAAAACTAGGACAAACCGTGTTTTAAGCAGAATGTTATTCACTCCCAGCCCATCTGGTTTGCTTACCATTCAAGCGGTTGTGCAAACACAAAAACATAAGGTTAACATCTTGCAAACACAGTCCCTGTCTGCTTCCTATGGTAAGATGGAAGCAGCGATGGGGCAAGGGAGAGGCTTTTCTGGCCTCTAAGCCATTTCACCATTAACCCTTAAAAAGCAGAGCTGTAACTGGAAATAGATTGACTGAATGGGGAATGAGGACAGCTTCCCCCTGCTGTCCCTTCCTGCAGGGAAGAAATACAAAACAGAGTTCCTGGCCCATGCTAAGTTAAAACCAATCAAACCACATTATGGGCTAACACTTTGTGGGGACCCAATCTTTATAGCCAGCAAACCATGACTTAGGGTTGAATGTGTAAAAACCACTGCATGATAGTTCACTCAAACATAGTAGTAATTCACACTAAAGCATACCAAAGCACTGTTTGGCATGCAGTCACTTTGTGTGATCGTATGTACCGTATTCGAAAGGCAACTCTCCAATGCAGCTCTTTCTGTGGCCATCGGGATGGAAAGCCCACAAGAAGAGAACCTGCTGAGCATTGGAAGATGGTCAAGACAGCAGAGGGCTAAAACAAGGGATCCAGTGTGGCTGTTTTCAACCTCCCTCCCTCATGGCTGGGGGTTATCTGGAATGAACTAGTTAGGCAGCCTGACAAAACCTTCCTATATGGTGAAAATTGGCAGTGAATGATTCTTTGAGTTGATCTTTGTAAATTATGCTGGTATTACTGATGCAGAAGGAATTGCACATATGTATATTTTGCAAAGAAACTTAATTTTCCTTCTGTCTTGCTTTGCCCAAAAACCTGGTGATACGGTAGAACCATTTCAATTAATGAAGACACAGAAAGGTAAAGAAGTGGTGAGTTGTAGCTCAATAAGGCTACATCTATGCAGTTTTCTTTGGCAACAGTACAAAACTGGTTCTTCCAGGATGTCCTTTTGACTCCTCAATCCAGCCTACTGTATCTCTGGGATTTCCTACCCAAGTATTAGCCAAATTTGATTCTGCCTAACATTTATTTTTTTTTGAGATCAGTCAAGATGGAGTAGTTGCTACTACAAGATATTATATCTGGAATAAAAACAAGATGATGATAGATGACATAATCCATCATCTGCTTGAGCAGGGAGTTGGACAATGGATGATGTACGATGGACAACGGATGAGCAGTGGCTAATGTAATCCATCATCTGCTTGAGCAGGGGGTTGGACTAGAAGACCTCCAAGGTCCCCTCCAACTCTGTTATTCTGTTAGTCTTTCCTAAAAGCTCAGAAAATCAGATTCTAGTTTATACTTGGACAACATGCTATTTGGAAAATCTGTACATGCTTCCTTGAGTTTCTAGCAGGATAATGACAGAATGTGCAAGCACAAAGAAATAACCTACTTTACATGGTAGCAAATTGAATATTGAACCAATTTTACTTTTCTCTCCAAGAATGTCGGTCTGCTCTCAGGCTGCAATAAATTTCCTAAAGAAATAAACCCCACGGTACTATGTACATTGGACACATTTTACCTAAGCAGATACGATTGTACTACGGTATCAACCTATCAAATCTGTCCTTTCAATTATGGCAACATACCCTTCATTTGCCTTCTTGTCCCTTACAAAACAGCAGCTGTCCTTTTGAAATTGTGAAGCTGGTGCACTGAATAGGGAGAGGGAGATGATTGGGGGAGAGCACAGGCATTCACTACAGTAGAATGTGCCCATCATGCTCAGCTCGCTTCCATCTCTATTCAACTAAAGTGTCTGGTGGAAACATTCAGAGCTTTTTCCTTCCCACCCCCCTTCAAAGCCAGATATTTGACAGGCCAAAGTTATGTTCTTCTGGAGAGCAGCGACAGTTTTGGCAAAAGCTACTCTCCTTCAAGTAATAAATTTGCTTTTGCTGATGGATTATGGACTATGCCTCACTCAGTGGGCAGATGCTTTGGTGGAAATTCAGAAGAATTCTTTATATAAATTTTCATACACTACTCTTCTTCTGATGCGATTCAGCTCTGCCAAATGATGGTAATCTTCTCCATCTCTTTCTAAGATTAGCACTTTGAAAATTCATTTCACATCCTAATTTGAAAGCTTTAAGTTCCAGCAGTTATATCCTAATTCTTACCATGTGCTGCTTCTTTGCAGGATTTGCCTGACCCTTAGTTTAATGGCTTATGTGGGGGAAGGGATCATTGGGTGATCCCAAAAATTTAAAACCAGAAAATTTTTGAAAGTGTGGAGATTCTGTATTGCAGCTCATTTTCAAAGGTGACATTTTAATGCATTTTCGCTGTAAGTATGACAATGACAAAGTAGAACATGCAAAATATATACAGGTCGTTACTGCTAAAAACTGCTTTCATCTATCAGGGATTAAACTGAGGTTATTTGTTTTCTGAGATTTTCGCGGGTGTTTGTATGGCAGGTCTTTGGTTATTCGGGTTTTCTCCCGCGTAAAATTGGAAGTGTCTTCCCAAAGGCAGAGGCAAGAGCATGGTTTTGAGTACAAATTTCCGAGATTATTTGTGCTAGTACAGGGATCCCCAACCCCTGGTCCGTGGCCTGTTGGGAACCAGGCCTTGCAAGTGGTGGGCAAGTGTGCAAGCGCACAAAGCTCCATTTGTGTAAGTGGTAGGCACACATACAAAACCATCCCCTCCTCGCCAGCACCACCGGTGCTACTGCTGGCCCTTGGAGCCAGAAAGGTTGGGGACCACTCTGCTGGTGGACAGACTTTCTTATAATCTGGGGGTTAACCATTTTGCCATGTAAAATGGTAAAACAGCCTACCAATCATTGATTTGAGAGTAAGCTCCCTAATCTGGCATTTCAAACTATGAGTCAGAATTTTCTGAGGTGTTTATTGGTACAAAGAAAAAAATATTTAATTAAGCACCGATATCAATAAAATAAGCCTTGCTTGGTACAGTGAACCCCAAGTGGCTGAAGACTGAACCAGTTTTGTTGAGGCTTCTTTAGAACTAATAGCAAGACCAAAACAGCTGCTTCACAGGTCTCAATCTTTGCTCCTTCTTTTGGAGGTGTGACATGAGTCTGTTATGTGCTTTTGAAAATCTGTGGTCTTCCAAAGGAGATATTGAGGATTGAAGATGGCCCTGTGAAAAGCAGAGCTGATGACCACAGTGAAGAATGAGTAGTCAGTGAGTAGACAAAGACAAAGAAAGAATAGGTTTTGAGTACTGAGATGAGGGAATAGTCATCTTCCTCAAACTGAAGTTGGCATTTTTAAAAGGACGCTAAGTTTGTATACTTTTCTAATCCCATTTGGAAATTGATTATTAACTATTTTCAGCGATTAGAAACCTTGAATCGACAGGTCTGAAAATATCAGAGGTGTCTGCCTTCAGAGCTGAATGAAAGAAATTTTTAACTTCAAACTTAATAACTTTTTTTTAAGCAGCAACAAGTTGATTGTGACTTTGCTTTTAGAAGGCTAAGCACAGACTAACAGTACAGATAGATCTGAAGTAAGATTTTGGAATTAATTATAAAGAATCCTTCCTGTGGGAAAATGCTTTTGTTCTGAATTTTAAAAAAATAACATAATAAAATAAGAATTTAAAAATTTGACACCAGAGGGAACTAAAGATTTCAATTAAAACAGAAGAACACATGGATGACTAACAATTACAGAATAGTGTAAAGTATTCTAACACTGGAATTATTGAAGGATATCTTTGGAGAATAGAGTCAGAAATCAATATCAACAATGTCAACAGTGACCTCTGTCTCTATGGCTAGATTGTATCTAAAAGATGCTATGGAACAGGAACAAATTTATCTGACAAAACAGAGATTGAGTTGGAAATGGACTTACAAATGACAGACTACAAGAATGACATCAAAAAAAGATTTTACATTGGGTATTCAAGAAACTCTGATCTTTTAATAATTAAAAGGGACGTGCAAACAAAAAAGCAAGATAATTTTTCTATATTGGACTTACAAGAGAGACCTATCAAAGTTTTGAAGAATTTTGTGAGAAGGGATATAGAAGAAATAATAAAAAGAAAGCAAGTTCTGTGGCATTATTTGAATGGACTAAAGATAAAGGTTGTTAGAAATAAAAGGAAGGAATATAAAGTTTGTTTATTTGAACCTCATCGACTCAAAGTTGACTCAGCCTTCCATCCTTCTGAGATCAGTAAAATGAGGACCCAGATTGTTGGGGGCAATATGCTGACTCTGTAAATCACTTAGAGCGGGCTGTAAGGCACCACGAAATGGTATATAAGTCTTAAAATAGATGTATTGTTATTTCTGATAACCCTTAATGAATTTTTGCTGACACCAGAACTGAGATATGGAGTTATGGATTTTTTTTATAAATAATACAATATGGGCAAAAAACTCATTCAATATAATTTAAGTATAGGCAAAAAGTTACTAAAATTGTTTATACTTGTGATGAAGATTGGGAGTCATTTCTTTATATATTCATTTTCATTTCTTTCTTTCTTTTTCTTTCTATTCTTTACATCTTCCCTTTTTTTCTGTGCACCTTGCACTCTTTCTTTATATTTTTCTATGTTTCTTTCAGTATGTATTAATTTTTACTATCACAATTATCTTTAATTAAATTACTTAGGGGGAAAAAAGAAAATCTGCTTCTTAGTCCAGGCCGTAAACTCCACAAAAGTCAGTTCTTTGAATCCTAACAATGATGCTGGTAGAAAGAGTGCCTGCTGCATAATTGGTGACCTAGATAAACCACTGTGTGGAATGGCTGGTGCCTAATCTACTTTGTGGACTGCCTGAGGGTGGGACAGCACACACAGAGATGAATGAGAAAAGAGAGCTCAAAACTTAGTCTACCATATCTAGACTCAGCTGCAAAATCCCAGACTCTTTTGTAGGTCAGATTTGATAGCCCTTCCAAAATGGAGATGTAGATTTAAAGATGCTGAATAATTCATACTGGTGACGAAGGAGATGAAGTTGTCGGGCTTAGCCTACTTATGGTTGTTTTCATACCCCAATTCCTCAAAGGAAGTTTGAAGATGAGCCATCACCATTATCATCTTTAAACCTGCCTATCTTAAAACACCGTTAATAGGAGTTGTCCAATTCCATAAATAGCAGACTCTCCCTCACCCTATTCTATAGAGATTCCTTTACTGATTTTATCTGTGTATACAGGCAATACAAACATAAATAAATCTGAACAGTTCCTATGAGGGAGAGTTAGAAAATAATCAAAGCCACCTTTCCCCTTCAAAGATCCAAAAAAGGGGGGGGCAACAGGAGTTCCCATAAAGAGCAAAATGGATGACCCACAAATTTCACAGAACTGCGGTGTTTTAAGTAGAAACAACAATAACACATTTCACTGCAGTTTTAGATGCACCACAGCTGAGCTACAAATAATTTGGCTCAGCTTTAGAAAACAGTGAGGTCTGGGGCTGTTTTCAAAAGGGTATGGAATCCTTGAGGGATTCCTCAGAGCTCGCCTCAGTGCTGGGAAAGCAAGAAATCAATAGGATGATTCCCCCCTCATTAGCATATTATGATGCTCCCCTCATCCCCCCCAGGGGGGAGAGCCCTTGGGAGGCCAGTCTTGTAAAAGAAGCTCTCTTAGATAATATATTCAATGAATAAATCTATATCTCAAATCTTTGGCTTTGACTTTGGCTTGCTGGGTTGCCCATGTGAAAAGGGGTCTCCTGTATGACTTAAAACATATTGCCTTTTTTCTATTATTGGATACGTGGGAAAATGGGTGTTCTAAGCTTTGCAGCTTTAAAAGCCTCAAACGCTTTCCCTCCATAAAGCTTGACCTTGGTTATCTTTGAAGTGTGATCACTGACATATCATTTGATGCTTGATGTGGCCCTCAATCTGACAAAAAAATGGCACATTCTTGGCATAGTATCTTGGGTGATCTTTTATAGTTTATTCCAAAAACTAGGGCTGCATGAATTGTGGCATAATGTGATATGTCAGCCAGATCACCTGAGGAGGGAGTAGAAACAGTCTCCTCAGCCCTACTCTGATGTGCAAATAATTGTGCCCTCTTAATAATGGCTGAAAGAATGGGGAGTCCTCCTTGCCTCTCCTTCCCCACCCCTTCCCCTTCCCCCAGAGTTGCTGAATTGGCACCAAGCCTGGAAGGTGCTGTGACTGAGCTGTGTGAGGTAGAGCGTGAGCTCATTTGCACAAAGGCTGAGAGCAGCAACAGCAACCAAACATTGTGAAGGAGACACTAAAAATAGAGATGTGTCAGAGAGAGAGAGATGGGGGGAAAGGGAAGGAGGGAGGGAAGGGGAGAGAGGGAGAGAGATGGGGAAAGGGAGGGAGGGAGGGAGGGAGGGAGGGAGAGAGAGAGAGAGAGAGAGAGAGAGAGAGAGAGAGAGAGAGAGAGAGAGAGAGAGAGAGAGAGAGAGAGAGGAGGATGGCCTGAGGTCTTCCTTGGATGCTTCCCTTGGTTTGGCTATGGTGCCTAGGAGGAATATATTTGTACAGGATGACTGGTTCCTATCCCTGATGTAAACTACTGTAAGGGCGGTTCTCTTCCATCACTGAAATATTCTGAATCCTGACCTCATGGACCTTGTTGGGTGGGCTTCTCCTGTCAGTTTACTGGGAAGCCAATTACAAAGGAAGTTTCTTATGGAGATCTGTTTAGGGAAAGAGGATTGGAGATAAGCCTAATCTAGACATTGGAAATGGAATGCTCATAATGGGTCTTTTTATCTGGGGGCCAAATATACACTTGATACTCTCCCCACCACTTTCTTCTCATTGCAATGTATGAAAACATTTATTTCTTTAAATTATCTGTTCTTATTAGTAAAAGCATTTTTTCATGTATTGATTTACATTTGTATATCACCTTTCTTCTGGAGCTCAAGGTTACATATAAAAAAAATCCTCCTCTAATTCTGTGAAATAGATTGGATTAAGGGAAAGCAATGTTTTAAAATCACCTCATGAACTTTCATGATGGGGGGAAGTAAGAACCTAAATATTTCCAATCCTAGTTTATAAACCAAGATCTTAACTACAGGTATCATACCACACTACCATATCCACTGAAATCTGGTCTAAGTAATGGAATGGGGGGGGGGAAGCTACTGCAATTGCTATTGCCTTGAACAATAAGCACGGTTCTGTCTGACTCACCTGAGACACAGCAGCATACTTTGGAGGGCTCTCTTTCAGTTGGAAAGGCCGATGCCCCCATTTTCTCCACTTAAAATTGTGCTCTATGGCCAGAAGAACAGCTGGTCTACTGAGCTAGAGAAGCTTCAAGATCCCTGTATCAACCAAAATTCTGGATGGGTTATTTTAATGGCACCATTTAAGACAGGGGTTCTCAACCTTGGCAACTTTAAGACTTGTGGACTTCAACTCCCAGAACTGGCTGACGAATTCTGGGAGTTGAAGTCCACAAGTCTTAAAGTTACCAAGGTTGAGAACCCCTGCTGTAATGTAAAACATTGAAAGCCCATAGGTTCCTTCACACCCACAGGCAGTAACAACCGTAGCTCATGTGGCATTTTCCCAAACAGATCGTTGTATTGGTTAGCCTTCCTGGTGGGGAACTCCAAACCATCAGCTGCAAGATAAAAGGTGATTTGCTACCACTTCTCTTTCATCTTTAGTGTGGATGTGAAGAAGCATTTTGCAGTGCGTTAGGGCCAGCAGTTTTTCCTTCAATAAATTAATGATTTATGCTAAAAATTAGTTAATAATGTTAATTTTATTTTTAATTTATTACAATTAATTATAATTTTAATAATTTTTCAGCAGCTGTAATGTTGGACACGAAACATGGATGCTCGCTTTTCCTTTTCTTTGCCTACCTACCCACACTGACAATGTCATACCATATTTCCCCTCTGTGTGATATATCAGAATCAATTTTGGATCAATACTCCTAAGATCAATTCCTCCATCAATATAGGGAACCTAAAGTGCCAGAGCAAAATTTGATTCGCTCTATTCCCTCCCAGGTTCCAGCTACACTACAGAATAGGACATGTTTGCCTGGAATCTCTGTTACATTTTAAAACAAAAATCTTTTTAGCCCATTTTCTTTCAGATTTGTTCTAACGGTTAAATGCTAATAGGACACAGAATAGAATAGAATAGAATAGAAGCTGGAAGGGACCTTAGAGGTCTTCTAGTCCAGCCCCCTGCTCAAGCAGGAGAACCTATACCATCCAGACAAGTGACTGTCTTATCTCTTCTTAAAAATCTCCAGTGACGGAGAGCCCATGATTTCTGGAGACAAGCTGTTCCACTGGTTAATTGTCTTCACTGTCAGGAAGTTTCTCCTTAATTCCAGGTTGCTTCTCTCTTTGATCAGTTTTCAACCATTGTTTCTCATCCTTTGCTCTGGTGCTTTGGTGAATAATGTGACCCCCTCTTCTTTATGGCAGCCTCTCAAATACTGGAACACTGCTATCATGTCTCTCCTATTCTTTTCTTTAGAGTAGCCAAATCCAAGTCCCGCAGCTGTTCTTCATATGTTTTAGTCTCCAGGCCTTTGATCATCTTAGTTGCTCTTCTCTGAATTTTTTCCAAACTCTCAACATTTTTTTTATGATATGGTGACCAAAATTGGCTGCAGTATTCCAGGTGTGGTCTTACTAGGGTTTTATAAAACGGTACTAATACTTCGCATGATCTTGATTTTATGCCTCTGTTTATACAACTCAGGATTGTATTAGCTTTTTTGGTTGCCCTCCTTAACACCCCTGTATTATGGGATACTACATTCAAAGAAAACACAACCCAAGTGGAAATGTAACCACCAACATATCTCCTTGTGTAGGTCAATTTTCCCCAGCCTGCATAATGACAGAGACAGTTGGTTTGGAACTAAGCTGAGTGAACAACATATAGCTGTTCCACAATAAGAGCTTAATTTGCAAATATCAGCAGATCGGAACAAAAGAGTCTTTCTCCCTAGCAAGCACTTGTTTACTGTTATGTTTCTGTTGTGGCCTCAAGTCCAAACTGTAGCTCTGCATGAGAAGGTCAGTAAACACAGATTTCCTCTAAGCAAGAAATTAAGCCAAGCCACCTTCTGCCTTGCCTTTTGCTGTTCCGTAATTGCCTGTCATTACAAGGAACAATGGGGTTTGCAATAACCAGGGGGAGCAGATGCCTAAGCAGAGAGCATTCCTGCAGAAAAGGTTTGGCAGCTGCCACTTTTCATTTCCTTGCCATGACAGGCTGCACCTGCTCAGTTTCCTCACACCAGAGAAAGCATCACTGGCTGCTTTTCCATTTGCCAGGTTGTTGCTAAAAACACTGAGACAGGTCTCACATGTATGATTTGGCAGTGGGGCCTGAGGTAATGGTGGGCTGCTGATCTGTGGAAAAACATGCTGCCATTGTGCAGAAAATAAAAAACTCCATTGTACCTGTCAGCCCGCCTGCTTGAATTTGCATAACTTGAGGCCTGAGCAGGACAAGAGCCATTATTGGTCAGCTTCTTTTGCTAAAAGGGACTCTTCTCCATTCAGTGTAGATCATTGCTAGTTGGGGTCTGCACATCACACTCTTGTTAAAGCCAGGGCAAGTCATAACATTTCTCCAACCCATTGATAAATTTTAAGTAAACTTAACTTCACGTGTCCATTTAAGCCACGATTTCTTAACCCCGACTTACTGAATAAAGTACTATTGACTGAGTTTTCCAATATGGAGGCCTTCCATGTACAGTATTTGGACTTCAAGTGATTCCTGAGAAAGCTTGTAGTCCAAATAAATAAGTGACGATATATGTCTGATTGATATTTGGTCATAAGAGTAAAGGCGCCTTAGGACAGACTGTGTTATGTAACAAAGTGAAGCCGCTTGCTTTAAGTACAGTAGCAGCATTCACTGGGGAAAGGAAGTGACAGAAAAGACAGTGGCAGGAATTGGGATGTATTTGGGCAGAATCAGTTCCTGACAGCAACATGAAGCCTCTAATTGTTAGGATTAATTCCGGGGACTCTTGCACAGGAATTGGCACTGGCTAGATTTGATAGGAGCTCATCCCAAGCTTGTCTCCTCAGATTTTCTTGAGGAGCCCTGTTCTGAATGCTCCTGACAATGGAGATTAAGCAGGCGGTCACTCTAAACAAAACTTCTCCTCTAGCAGGCTGCCTCTTTAGAAATGTTGTAAAAAACATTTGGAAATGTTTCTTTGGTACCTTTGTTTCCATTTGGATGCAAGATGGCGGCTGTTTTATTCTCCCCGGACAGCCGTTTAATTCTGTTTACCTGGGTATTATGTTGCTTTGAATACTTGTTGACTTGTTACTTATGGTACCTAAACAGCTGATATTTCAAATTCAGTTGCAGTTCAGCTAGCAAGAAAGTACCCAGGAACCTATTATAGTATCAGACTCTGAAGTCAGCTGGATACTTTTCCCCACCGGTTGATCTTCTGGGGAGACAGATATACAAGTCAGATACGCATGCCAGGAGCCTAGAGATGGCAGTGGGCCATCTTCAAGGATGGGTTTAGTTGCTACACAGGAGGTTGCTTCAGGCTCTTACATGACTCTTGGTCAATAATCCCCTCCAATTCTCATACTTGTTAGAATTGAGGATCACATGTGTGAGATGATGTTTTATTCTTAGCATTTGAGTGAGATCTCTTGCAGGACTTCACCCAACCTGAGAAAAATCCCACCTAATAGAAGCCAGCAAGAAGAGAAATGAGTTATGAAACACGATATTCCCCCCTCCCCCACCTTTCCACAAAGTATTACTTATTCTTAGCTAATTTTTGACAGTTTGGTGCCCAAGACTTAAGCATATGAATTGGTCTCCTCAATAACTGATTTCTCTCCCTTCTATCCAATCCTTTGTAGGTATTCATTTGCTCTCTGACTATTATTGGACTGAACAATACTTCTTTTAAAATATAATGTGTTGATATTTCTACCCTGGAGCAGTCCACGGACTCCTAGGGAGCCACGATGTCATCACAGGGGGGTCCGTGAAGGCTTGAAGAAATGTTATGATTGAAACCTTGAGTAAGACTCTGGAGTCTGTGGCCATGGTCCTTCGCCACAAAAGGTATTTAAAGGGGGTCTGTGGTGAAGAAAAGGTTGAGAATCTCTGATTTTGTCTATTGTGCTTATTTGTACACATGCTTTTGTGTGTGAAGCCTATCTCCCCTTAGATGAGCAGATGAAAGGGGCTGCTGTTCTGTAGGAACAGAGGCCTGTTCCACAGAAGTGAGAAGAGCTATCTCTGTGATATTTTTCTCTGGTTAATAGCACAGAATTACTATCCTCTGTTTTACTTAGACAAGTTATGCTCAGAAGTCAGAATGATTAAAGTCCTTCTATTCCACCCGGAAAACTAAAAAAAAAAAAAAGTATAACAATCCCCTGACTTCATACAGACAAGAATGCTATGACTGTATATGAAGTGGAGAATGCAAACTGTGTATCTTCATATGGTTGTACTTTTCCCAAATCTGCAGAATGTCTGCAATAATGTTATCCAAGATTTTCATCAGTCAATACATATTTCATAAAGCTCAATCCCAGATTTGAATGAATGAATGAAATGAATTTACAATTTCAGATATAAAATTAAACTTAAGAGATAATGGAGCAAAGAGAGCCTTTCCATTGCCAGAAATCTTCTGGGTTCCACTATTAAAATGCAGCAAAAAGTAATTGTTTCTTACTGTTTCTAGAACTGAAAGCCATTAGAACACCAAGGAGCACTCATGTTTGAAAGCCAGTGAGAATTTTCCCTCCCCAGCCTATAGCTGAATACAAAAAACTATTAGCCAGTCAGTGTATGCTTGTTACTCAGTAACCAGTGCATCATGCCAAAAAAATAAGCCTGGGGCTTCCTAGAAACAATGATAAGGGGTTTCTGGGTTCAATATGGTGGCAAGCAGGCCTTGTCTTACAAGCTATTTACACAGTCCTAATAGCTAAATTGGATTTTGGTCCCTTTACCTAGATAGGACATTCAGCAGCCATGTCAAGACCCCAAGAAATGGAAGGGAGGTCAAGCTAGGGATCCTCTTCAGTGATCACCAGATCGCTCTGTGCAAGACAACATGATAAAATGTTGCTACGTGTTCAACAGTGACCACTGCTTAAAAGCAATATTTATGGAGAAACAGAGAGTTTGGGATTGGAGGATAAACTGGGACTTATGATAAGCATCCAGCAACAGTATTATAAGATTGGGGAGAGGTATTATAAGATTGGGGAGAGGTGTGTGAACCTCAGCCTGATGTGCATCCATTCTCTCTCTCTCTCTCTCTCTCTCTCTCTCTCTCTCTCTCTCTCTCTCTCTCTCTCTCTCTCTCTCTCTCTCTCTCTCTCTCTCTCTCTCTCTCTCTCTCTCTCTCTCACTTGATGCAGCCCATTGGTTAGAGAGTGAATAACTTGCAAATGTGTAAGTATTTGCATTCATATAATCATATATTTTTTTAGAGAGAGAGAGAGTCATTTTCTTTAAGTCATTGGCAGCAAGTCTGCATTTAAGCCAATAGAATAGAAATAGAAGTAGACATAGAAATAAAATAGAACAGAGTAGAATGATAGATGATAGACAGACAGATAGACAGAATAGAAGAAATATTATTGGTTTTTTTTAAAGACTACATAATTCTAGCTTGGTTTAAATGAGCTCATCTCATGTTTCCCACCCAAATAACTTTCAGAGGTCCTGGACAATCACTTCCATTAATAAAAAAGGAAGGTGACTACAAGGTTAGTTGCCTCCTTTTGAGAAAAGAGGCAACCATTAGGGCTATGTCTGCTTCAAAAATGATTGGAAGAAATATTTTTGAACCCATGCAAGAGAGAACCTGTTCACTAATGCAGTCTAACTTTTGTCAGGCTTCAGTGTGAGTCTGAAAAAAATTAAAAAAGGGTGCGTAGTGCTGTTTTAAGCCAGTGACTCATTCAGGTTAATGCAGCTCTTGGTTAATCATTTCTGAAGCATGCACAGTCCTAAGAACTATGCTTGTAGTGTATAAATTCATGTTGAAACATAGCATAGTCTTGAGAATTAATCCTCCAGATGAGAGGTTTTGTTGTTTTAGACATTCTTGCTCTGATGTTAATGCAGAGAGAAGGTGATAGTTGCCATGAGAAATATCTCTAAGCTATGCAGTAAGACCACTGCAGAATTTACTTGGAAATGATTCTGGATCTGCAGTAGAAAAACAGACCCCACTTCAGTGGGTGCTGTTCATTCACTTGGATGGGCTGGTCTTTTTTCTTCTGTTTTTATAAAGACATCCCTTGGGTTGTTACAGATTTAATTTCTTGATAGTAAAAGTCAATGGCTCAGAAATACTCAGTAGCCTGGAATAATGGTGGGTTAAAAAACCCCTAAATCTAAAATCTAATTTAAATCTAAATGCTACAAACATAAGACATGTTAAAACAAAGCTACACAATGCATGTTAATGTTTTTTTGGGGGATGCCTGTGATAACTATTACTACGCATATTTCAAAAAGCTTTTAGGCATTCAGTCTGATTTTGCATTTAATTGTTAGATAATTTCAGGATGTTTGGTTTTCCTGTCTTGTGTCTAAAGAAAATGTGCATTCCCTCCTTGGCTCATTGCAGCAAAGAATGAAATATAAAATATTTAAGCAAGGAAATGCATGTGAATTGAGACAGATTTTTCTATTTTTCTTTGCCTTACCTTGGTTCTGAACACTCAGTGATGAAAATAGGAGAATAAAGGCTGCAAGCCATCTGTGTGTCTGCTGTCCTCTAAACTGCGGAGAACCAAAAGGCCTCTCTTCCATCAATTCGGCATTTTTGAGTATCCATTATCTTGGCTCTGCGTTCTAAGGAAGTCTACACCTCTAGAGCCAGCACCTCAGAGCTGCTTGTCTTGTCTTCTACAGTTCTTGTCTCCCATAGGCTTCTTCGGCTATACAGATGAAATAGTTCCCTAAAGTGGCCCAATTAAAAGGATATCTCCCAGGCCAACTTCAGATAAATTGCACACATCCCACCATTAAATCCACAAAAGCCAAAGAGAGGGTGGGAGGCAGAGTGCATTTCTCATTAGCTGGAGGAAGACAGCTTTTTCCATCTACCTGTCCTATCTTCAGGCACAACTAATTAACTGCATACCGTCTCTACATGCACACCTCTCAGCTCTTTTCCAGCTTGGAGCAATTCTGCTGCAAGTTTCCATTAAAAACTCTTCCCCATTAATAAAAGCAGTCAGCAGCTTATCTATGAAGCTGGAATTTTACAGTCAAATTTAAAGGCAGCTTGTCACTTTGAAAGTGACAGGAAATGAAGAGTCTTGATCTCTCCTGGTTTATTTTTCATTCCAAACATATTTAGCCAAAGGAGAGGACGCAGTCAACTCTTTCAGTACTACTCCTGGACTGCTAAAATGCTGGGCTGCAGGCAAAAAGATGCTGATTGGTCTCTACATTTTTTTTTTTTAAAAAGCAATCTAATTACCATTGGGCCTAATTTGGGTTTGAAATCTTAGCTTGCTTCAAATTCTCTGTCTGTTCACAGATGAAAATAGAGACAGTTCTCTTCTTGTAACAGATGTCTGAGTCTACTTCTTCCCCTGATTATTGCATATTGTGATGATTGCAACCCACTGGATGCTATTTCCATTTACTCACCAGCAGCATCTCTATCACTGATTTTAAAACCCAACTGAGTTTACTCTTTTGGCAACTGATACAATAAGCATGATTGCTTTGTGCAAGGCTCTCAACAGCCCCAGTGTGTGGGTCTGTGTGTGTCAAGCCCTGACAAACAGCAGCTGTCATCCTCAACCAAACACTTTTAGAAGACATTCCCACAAAAGGCAAAGTCAGAGACAGTGATTTATCAGGGAGAAGAATGAGAAAATGTTCTTCTCAATAATCCTTCTATCTATGAACTTCTATTTAGCTTTAAACGTTGGACTTGAGTTTGCTTCTTTTCTCCTTTGGACTGCTTCAACCTTATACTTTTTTTTTCAAATAATGCACCCATGATTTTAGTGATGTTTTACTGAATAAATCAGAAATGGCTGGCTTCATCCAAAACATTACATATGGATTTTGGTTAACCAACCACAATAATTGAGTTTATGCATTAAGCTAGAACATAAATATGGTGCACCCAGACTTAAGACTGTAACTCTGCAAGGCAGGAATTTTCTTAGGATAGTGAAATCACTCTGGCACATTTTTGGCCAAAGGTAAAAGTTAAACAAACAAAGAAGCAAGCAAAAACTTACAAAACTCCAAGAGTAAAAGGTACAGTAGTTATAAAGCAAAGATCAATTAACTGGGGGAAGATGGCTGTTGTTATTGTTAGATTTTTATCCTGCCTTTTTTATATATATTCAAGGCAGCAAACATACTTAATACTCCTTCTTCCTTCTATTTTCTCCATCACGTCAACAAAAATCTTTCAGAATTGGCCTGAGAGTGTGACACTGGCCCAAAGCCAGCTATCCAGTTTTCATGCCTCAGGAAGGCCCACAACTTCCCTTCTCCTGTGAGATGGCTGTCCCCCTCCTGTGAGATGGTTTTTTTCCCTGAGCCATCTAGTTTATTTTTGTTTTTCTTGAAGCAACTTCAAAGTGGCTAATAACAATTACCGGTAACTGAGAAAGTAAGGTATCATTCCTAAATCTGGACCCTCCAAAATAAATTGGACCAACAATTTAGTCCAATTTATTTCGGAGGTATTCCCAAGTGTCTTAGAATTCTGCATCTTCCTCTGCAGAAATATATAATGTGAGCAAAAATGTTTAGGCGTGCAGTTTTTTTCTTACTGCCTGTCAGGCTCCAATTCCTCCTGACTTTTTTTAACATTAAAAATATTTTAATGCAAAAAAGAAATTGGAATGTTGAAAAGTGAAATGTCAGCCTCCATTATCTGTATTTCCAGCAATCCTTCTGAACTGCAAATAGATCCTAGGTGCTTTCTTAGAAAATGAAAAGAAAGTAATCGTAATAGAATGATTGTGGTATATTTGAAATTACTTCCCTACTCCAGAAAAGGCTGAAGATAAGCAGTACTAATGTGGCAGACTGCCCAGAATAGCAGGCAAACGTGAGTGGTAAATATTTTGTAAATCTATACAGGATTTTCTGAGTGGCTCTCTGTCTTACACATTTTGTGAGGGCTATCTGTTGCTATTGTTTTGCCTTTGAATTATTGTTGATCCCTACTGACAGCCTGGACAAGCTTTTTCCAAAGTGATTTGCCATTGCCTGCTTCCTAGGGCTGAGAATGTGTGGCTGGCCCAAGGTCACTCAGCTGGCTTTGTGTCCAAGGAGAAACTAGAACTCATGGTCTCCCAGTTTCTAGTCTGATGCCCTAACCACTATAACACAATGGGCACCTCCTCATAGACTCTCAAAAGTCTCAAAACACTCTTTAACATAAAAGTGTGGGGAGGGGATCCTTAGTTAGGGTAAAGAGAAATCATGGCAATGATGTCTGCCTTCTCTGTTGGAACTAAGGTGTTGAAATCAGTCTGGCGATTTCTCAAAAGTTTAATTTCTCTGCAAAAGTGGTTTTTTTTTAAAAAAATCTCTTATTCTCAGAGAGGTTCAAATTTCTCTTGGCTGTCATTTTGAGCTTGCTTTACAATGGAAAATTACTAGTGAAGTTAGTATTGTTTTACTACGTATTGTATATTTGCATTAGTCTGAAGCCATTCTTTTTGCCTAGTATGAAAAAAAGGATTCCTTCCTTCTTTCCTTCCTTCCTTCCTTCCTTCCTTCCTTCCTTCCTTCCTTCCTTCCTTCCTTGGAAGTCAACAGACAAGTGAAGAAATTTTTGAACATTTAAAGACAAGTTTTTTAAATATACCCCTTGGCTACCTTGGGACTAGATAAGTGCAAGAATGTCTCATTTCATGCTTGAGAATTTCACCAAAATTCTTCTTTGAAGGACATTTCAAAAGTCAACTTTTCTTTCACCAGGCTGCATGGAAAAAGGAGGAAAAACATTTTGGCACATGACATAGTTGGAGTTGCTTCCTAAGGAAGTTAAGATTGGAATGGGAAATGGAAAATGGAATGGAATGGAATAGAATAAAATGGAATAGAATAGAATAGAATAGTTTTATTAGATACACAATGAACTAGTCTCCAGTGTTGAAACTCTCTATGTGCATTCAAAGCAACAGAATAGCCCTTAACATCACAATAACTCCTTCCTTCTTTCATGTCCAAGGCCATATTTTGAAAAGGGCAAATACTGTGTTGGCTACATGCTTTCTTTTCCTCTGGGCCAAAAGACAAAATGTCCTTTCCTCATTCTATCACCCCAGCTGATAGACTGCTAATTGAATCTCCCTTAACACTGAAAATAGTGTGGCCTTCTCCATTGTGACGGATAAAAAGGTAACATAAGGGTACATGTCAAGTCTAATAAAGCAGTAATTTTATTTATTCATCCATTTGTTTATTTTATAACATGCATGTACCACTGAAACCTAAGAGATTCTGGGCAGCGAACAGAATAGTAATAAGCTATGAGACAACCCAAATAAATACAAGAATGCAGCTTGGATAAAGGAGATGGATAACAATTTTTAAAAAGCTGAAATTAAAGAACTTGTAACAAGAGCAGAAATGGTGGGAAAAGGGGCAAGGAAAATCACAAATCCATCAGCACTGGATGAAGATGAACTGCATGGTTTTTGGTTAAAATATCTGACTGGTCTACACCAACTTGTTCAGGCAGTTTAAAACATACTGTAAGGAGATGAAACTGAAGATTGGTTAACATCTGGTAAAACCTACCTGATAATGAAAGATACAACAGAAGGGGCAGCACTAGGCAACTACAAGCCAATTACCTACTTAACAACAACTTTCAAATTGCTAACTAGTGTTGTAGCTGATGCAGTCCATCAGCATTTAGTTGAAAACAAGCTCTTTCCACCTGAGCAAAAAGAAAACTGTCCAAATAGCAGAGGAACAAAAGATCACCTCCTAATGATTTTGAAAAACTGCAAGGAAGACCAACTTGAATGTAACTTGAATTGATTACAAGAAGGCATTTAACTCTCTGTCACATATCTGGATAATCAAATGCCTAGAAATAACAGCAGTCAGTAGAAACATCAGAAGCTTTGTGCAAAGATCAATGGCACAATGGAAGACACTGTTGCTGGTCAATGGTGATAGACTGGGAGAGGTTAATGTCAAGAGAGGTATCTTTCACGGAAACCTTTTATTACCATTACTGTTTGTCATTGCATTGATTCCTCTGTCAACAATACTGAACAAATCAAGCATGGTATGAAACGGGGCGTTGTCTTACCTGAACGCCTTTCTCAGCACGGAGATGGAGAAGCCACCCATGGGTTATGACTGTATTCCTGCCCTATCAAATCAAGTCATCCAAAGCTGCCACGCCCCCTTCCTGGACCTTATCCCCAGGTTTGACGCGAGCGTAGCCCTTGAATGACTGTGCGGCATCGTGGCTCCTTCTACTATGCTAATCCTAGGCCTATCTAGCCTACCAGGGTGGGGGTGGCTTCTCCATCTCCGTGCTGAGAAAGGCGTTCAGGTAAGACAACGCCCCTTCTCCAGCACTGGGAGATGGAGAATCCACCCATGGGACCTACCAAAGCCTACTGTCCCTAAGGGTGGGCAATAGACTGGTCCGGTGTGGCACTTTGGCGAATAACCTGTTGGATAATTCTCCGGCCAAAGGCGCCTTCGGCCGAGGCAAACTTATCGATCTTGTAGTTTCTAATGAACGGGACTGGTGTAGTCCATGTGGCTGCCCTGCATACCTCCTCGATGGATGCCTGTGTGTCCCAGGCCGTGGAGGTAGCTGCACTTCGTGTGGAGTGTGCCGTGATCCCTCTTGGGACTGGCAAGGCTTCCGCCTGATACGCCCCGGCTATGCACGCCCTGATCCACCTGCCAATTGTGGAGGAGTGTGCTTTCTGACCCCTATAAGAGGGGTGGAACGATATGAACAGAGCCTCGGACCTACGGAATTCCGCTGTACGGGCAATGTAGCGCTTTAGCGCCCTACGTACGTCGAGGCTGTGCCACTGTCGCTCCCTATCGTTAGACGGATTGGGGCAAAAATCCGGTAGTACTATGTCCTGCGACCTATGGAATAGGGAATTTACCTTCGGGATGAAGGTGGGGTCCAGGCGCAGGGTCACCCTATCCTGATGGAAGACGCACAAGTCTCCCCTGACTGAGAGCGCAGCTAATTCGGAGATGCGTCGTGCGGATGTGATCGCCACTAGGAACGCCACCTTGTGGGACAGGTAGCGCACGTCGCATGTCGCTAGGGGTTCGAAGGGCCGCTGCGTGAGGGCCTGGAGTACCCGTGGTAGCTCCCATGAGGGGTACCTGTGTACCGTGGGTGGTCTGGCGTTGGAGGCTCCTTTTAAGAAGGACCTGATACGGGGATGGCGACTCAGGGTCTCTGCGGAGTCGCATGTGAGTACCGTTGCCAGGGCTGCCACTTGTCTGCGCAGTGTGTTTGGGGCCAAGCCCCTGTTGAATCCGGCTAGCAAGTAGTCCAGGATATGGGCGATTGTGAGCTCCCCAAGCGACAGCCGCCGCCTGGAGCACCACAATTGGAAGTTTTTCCACGAGGCATCATAGATGCGGTTGGTGGAGGGACGGCGGGAGGTCTGTATTATTGCTATGACCCCCGGGGAACAGAGTTCCTCCGTCAGGATCGAGCGCTCAAGTGCCAGGCGGCTAACTGGAGCCACTGGGGATCTGGGTGGTGAATGGCTCCCTGACTGAGTGCCACCCGTTCCGGGGGAATTCTCCAGGGTTCCGTCCGGGAGAGACTCATCAGGTCGGCGAACCATGGTCTCCTTGGCCAATGGGGGGCCACTAGGAGTACCACTGCCCGTTCCCTGATGATCTTGCGTATCACTGCCGGGAGGAGGGGCAGGGGGGGGAAGGCGTAAAGAAGGCCCTGTGGCCACGGACTCCGGAGGGCGTCTGTTTGTTCCGCCCTCCTGTCGTGGAAACGGGAAAAGAATCGGGGCAGCTGGGCGTTGTGTGGGGAAGCAAAGAGGTCCACCTGTGGCAAGCCGAATCGGTGGCAGATCTCTTTGAAGATCCTCGGGTGAAGTCGCCACTCTGAGTGGTCTACTATTGTTCTGCTCAGGAAGTCGGCCTGAGTGTTCGCTTCCCCTGATATGTGGTCGGCCCTGATGGAAGCTAGGTTGTGTTCTGCCCAGATCCCCAGGAGGAGAGCCTCTGCCATGAGGTTCTGGGACCGAGTGCCCCCCTGACGGTTTACGTGAGCCTTGGCTGTCACGTTGTCGGTGAGGACCAGGACGTGTTGTCGTGCCACTTGATCCTGGAAGTGACGGAGGGCCAGGTGGATGGCCCGTAACTCGAGCCAATTGATGCTGTGGCGGAGGTCCGCGCTGGACCACCGGCCCTGTGCCCACTGTGACTGTATGTGTGCTCCCCAGCCGAAGAGGCTGGCGTCCGTTGTGAGTACTATGCGGTCCGGCTCCCTGAAGTCTGACCCTTTGCTTATGGCTGGTGATAGCCACCATCTGAGGGAATGTAGTACCTTTGGCGGGAGGCGAACTCTCTGTGGTGAGGCGCTGAGATTTTGCTTCTGGAAAGGCAACAGGAACCATTGAAGTTCCCTGGAGTGAAGCCTGGCCCAAGGCACTATTGCGATGGCCGAAATCATCTTCCCTAGCAGTTGGGATAGGCTGGCCAACGCTACTGATCGACTCCTGTGAATCTGGAGGATCAAGCTCCTTATGCTTTCCCGGCGTTCCTGGGATAGGTAGACCCGGCACTCTACGGTGTCTATGATGGCGCCGAGGTGGAGCAACCTTGTTGAGGGAATTAGGTGACTTTTGGGAAAGTTTACGGAGAACCCGTGGCTTTGGAGTAGTCCTACCACCGTCTGCAGGTCCGACTCGGCGGCCTGGGTGGACGCGGACTGAATTAGAATGTCGTCCAGGTAGCACTGGACTCTGATCGGCACCATCCGTAGACTGGCTGCTAGAGCTGCCAGGATCTTGGTGAAGACCCTTGGGGCGGAGGACAGGCCGAATGGGAGCGCCCTGTACTGGAAGTGGCGCCCCCTGTAGGCGAACCGGAGGAACCGTCGGTGGGCCAGAGAGATTGGGATGTGGAGGTACGCCTCCGTGAGATCGACAGATGTCAGGAGGTCTCCCTTTCTGATGCTTCCCAAGATTGATCGGAGTGTTTGCATCTTGAATTTGTGGTATGCCAAGTGATAATTTAGTCCCTTGAGGTCTAGTATGGCTCTCCATCCCCCTGATGCCTTTTGGACTACGAAAAGGATGGAATAGAATCCCTGACCTCTCTGGTCCAGCGGAACCGGTTCCACGGCCCGTATGTGGAGTAAATGGTCTACTGCCTCGTCCATTAACCTCCGTCTTATTCGGTTGCGAGGGTTTGGGCAAGGGAGGAACCTGTTTGGGGGGGTGGAGACGAATTCTAGGAAGAGGCCTTGGCGGATGGTGTTGAGAACCCATGCGTCTGTGGTGGTGACCTCCCACTGGTGGACGAACAGGGAGAGTCTGCCCCCGATGGGAGGTCCTGATGAGGTGTCATTTTGATCGTCGGAAGGGCCTGTTGGAGCCTCGAAAGGGCCGCTTGCCCTGCGGCTGTTGTCTTGGTCTGGGGCTTTGCCTGTCTGCCTGTCTGTCCTGCCTGTCCTGCCTGTCCTGCCTGGCCGGGAAGGCCTGAGATGTCTGGTACTGGTTGTACCTGGCTCCGGCCCGAAAGGGCTGCCGCCGTGGGTAGGCTCCAGGGCGTCTGTCCACTCTCCTAAAAACGTGCTTTAGGACCTTGCGTTTGTCCTTGTTCTCTGTTGTATAGGGGTTCAGGGCGTCCCCGAACAACTTTCCCCCTTGGTATGGTGCTGCTGCGAGTTTCCACTTGGACCTAACGTCTGCCTGCCAATGTTTCAGCCAGAGCAAACGTCTGCCAGTGATGTTGGAAGCCATAGCTCTGGATGAGAACCGGGCGGCCTGGAGAGTTGCGTCTGCCGCGTACTCTGCGGCCGCCACCATCTTACTGAGGTCCTGTTGTGTGCGGAAGTCCTCTGCAGGGATCTTACCCTGGAGCTCCTGGAGCCAGCCGTGGGCGGCCCTGATGAAGAATGAGGCGGAGGTGGACGCTCTGATCGCCCAAGCGGTTGCTTGGTGCGTTCTGCGGAACGTGGCCTCGCCCTTGCGGTCCTCACCTTTGAGGGCTTCAGCGAGGTCTCCTGAAAAGGTGGTGGACGACACTAGGGGTGCTAGGGGCTCGTCCACTGTAGGTACCTCCAGGGCCTCCTCCAACTTTGGTGCCACCCCGAACAGCTTTTTGTCGGTACTGCTTGGTGTGGGAAGAGAGGCCGGTGATTTCCACTGTGCCTTGATTGCTTTTAGGAACATGGCGGGACAGGGGATGTGATGCTTGGTCGTGACCGGTTCCACGAAGCTAGGGTGTGCCTCTGCATCAGTTTCCTGTGGGTCGGAAACCGTTGCCGCTGGGGTTTCGGGCCCCAGGTGTGCCGTGGATGCGGCCTTGCGTAGCAAGGTCAAGAAGGAAGAGGGGTTGAATAACCCTTTGGAGGCGGGTACCTCCGGTGGGTCCTCCTCTTCGTCAGACATTGGCACCCCCTGTTCCGCCATTTCCTCCTCTATGTATGATTCCTCCGAGGCCTGAGAGGTTGAGGGGGATGTGGGGTTATCGAGCGCCCTCGATTCTCGGTGTGGACTGCGCTTGCGAGTCGCAGGAACCTGCGTTCTGGCCTCTAGGGCGCGCTCCACCGCCTGGGCGATAAGCAGAGCCAGCCGGTCCTCGTTTGGGAGGGTCGCTTGCTCGTTGCCCGTGGGCTGGGGGTCGTCTGTGGACGTTCCCAAGGCCGATTCCGGCGCTAATTTTGCTTTTTTCTGCGCCTTGGAAAACTCCCTTTCCAATGCCTGGTGTCTCCTCTTGTCCTGTCTGTCTGCTCTCTTAGAGGTCATAGTGGCAGATCTAACGCTAGATTTGGCTGCCGACCTGCTATTGCCTTCCAGACCAGGTTGACCTGATGAGGACGGCGGGGCTCCTGAAGAAGGCGAGGTAGCCTCTTCCATGCTCCGATATCGCCGGGGCGCGATAGGGGGGTCCCGGGTATCTAGGAGCTATAGCCCCCTGGGTTGTCGCAGGTGCGCGGGAGGGGCCCCTGGAACCCAGGGGCAGCCTAAGAATGGGTAAGGGCGACACACTGCCCGCACAGTTGGGGACCCACTACGGCTGTGCACGGATGGGGCAGGCACACTATGAGGGGCGCCTGCAGTCCGGTAGAGGAACCCTTGGATGCCACAGGCCCACTGTGGGGGGGGCGCCTGGGATCCACGTGGGGTTGCTCGTATAACACCAGGCACGCTAATGTTGGTGCCTGGACTCGGGTGGAGCCAAGATCTAAGGGTCCGGCCAGATGCTCGGATAACGACAGGCACGCTGATGGGGGTGCCTGGACTCCGAGAGGACCTAAGATCCAGAGGGGCCAAAGGCCAGGGAGCTAAGAACGGACAATGGGAGACACCAGGTTTGGGATGGGAGTTTGAGGTGGCCTAGCTAGTGTGGAACTCCCTAGGTAGGGCTTGGACTGTGGTAGAGCTTGAACTGTGGCCGGGGCTGGCTTTGATCCCGCTGCGACCGCGCGATCCGCGGCCGCACAGCTGATCGGCGCTGGCTTTGTTCCAGCCGCCAACCACGTGCTGCAAGGCCGCGGGTCACCCCAGCGCCGCGCAGCTGGCCGCCACCGGCTTTGTTCGGCCGGTCACCCGCACCGCACAGCTGATCGGCGCCGGCCCAGCCCCAGTCGTCGCCGCCTAGCGCCGCCCAGCTGATCGGCACCGGCGATCGGCGCCGGCTTTGTTCCGGTCGCCGGCCACGTGGGCAATGGCCGCGGCTGCCCCAGCGCCGATCAGCTGCCCAGCTCCGGCCTTCCGGAGACCGCGCGGTAGCGGCCGCAGCTCCGGCGCCGATCAGATGGTCCGCGCCGGCCTCCTTTAAGTCCTCGCGGTCGCAAACAGCTGGTCGGCGCGCAAACGGCCGCGCCGGCCACCCGAAAACGCCGGCGCGCTAGCCGCCGCTCAGCTCTCCGGCGCCGATCAGCTGGTCGGCGCCGGCTTCTTTTTAAAAAATTCGGGCCCCGCGGCCGCCGAACAGCTGGTCGGCGCGCAAACGGCCGCGCCGGCCACCGAGTGAAAACGCCGGCGCGCTGCCGCCTCTCAGCTCTCCGGCGCCGATCAGCTGGTCGGCGCCGGCCCTGTTGTTCGGCCCGCGTGGTCGCCGAGGCTGGTCGGCTTCTCCTTGGGCGCTCCGCGTTCGGAGCCGATCCCAAGGCCCACGCGGTGCCCGGGGCGCCGATCAGCTGATCGGCGCCGAATTTAGCCCCCCGCGATCCTTGTACGGAGGGGGGGACGCGACTGGCGAAGGGTGAGGGGACCCCCCTCCCCTTCGCCCCCCCCCTTCCGCCCTCCCCCGCGCCCACCGAAGGGTACTTACGTTTTGTGTGTTCCCTTCAGCCGGCTGCCTGATGAATGAAGGAGGGAGGAAGAGGGGAAGAGAGGAAAAAACTCCTTAATGGGTAAGAATGTTAGTGGAGAGGCTAGGAGAGCACGCTCCCAGCCTCTGCTTAACCTAGTTATCTTCTAAATAGGCTCTTCTAAACTGGTAAGAATCCACCCATGAGTGAAAACCTGTATCTGCCTAGGAGCCACGCTTCATGTCCTTCCAGGGCGAAATCAAGTCAAATCTGGGGATAAGGTCCAGGAAGGGGGCGTGGCAGCTTTGGATGACTTGATTTGATAGGGCAGGAATACAGTCATAACCCATGGGTGGATTCTCCATCTCCCAGTGCTGGAGAAATCAAAACCATCTGCTAAATTATCCAACCTTCTATACATGGATGATCTGAAGCTGTATAGAAAAACACTGAAATAGAATCACTATTCAACATTGTATATACAATCAAGATGTTGCAATGGAGTCTGGACTGGACTGCACAACCCTTACCATCAACAGAAGAAAAACTAGTAACACTGAAAAAAATCAAGATGCCCTATGGAAATAACATCAAGAGACTTGGTGAAGAAGATCACTACAAATATAGCATTAAGCATATTGAAGTTGAGAAGAAGGTTAGAACTGAATGCACATGAGAGCGAAGAAGTTATTAAAGTCCAAACTCAGCAGAGAAAATACTATCAAGGCAATTAACACCTGGACAATTCTAGTCACTAGATACGCAGCTGGAATAGTGGACTGGATTCAAACAGAACTAAAAGCCCTGGATAAGAAGACCAGAAAAATAATGATAATGAATCATGCTCATTATCCATGAAGCGACACTGACAGATTCTACTTACCAACAAAATAGGTGGGTGTGGAACATTGCGAGTACACCAGGCAGTCGAAGAAGACAAAAAGGGATTGTAAAAATATCTGAAGGACAGTGAAGAGGACTATTGAAGCTGGTACACCATGAAGGTTTACTGAATACTAGCAAGACCAACCTGGCCAAACTAATGAAAAATAGAAATCAGACATGGCAAGGCAAAGTATTAGAATAGAATAGAACAGAACAGAACAGAATAGAGCTGAAAGAGACCTTGGAAGTCTTCTAGTCCAGCCCTCTGCTCAAGCAAGAGAACCTATACCACCTCAGACAGGTGGTTGTCTAGTCTCTTCTAAAAAATCTCCAGTGATGGAACGCCCACGATTTCTGGGGGCAAGCTGTTCCACTGGTTGATTGTTCTCACTGTCAGGAGGTTTCTCCTTAATTCCAGGTTGCTTCTCTCCTTGACCAGTTTCCAGCCATTTCCTTGTCCTTCCCTCTGGTCGTCCTTCCCCTTGTCCTTCCCTCTGTTTCTTGTCCTTCCCTCTGGTGCTCTGGTGAACAACCTGACCCCCTCTGCCTTTGGCAGCCCCTCAGATACTGGAATACTGCTATCATGTCTCCCCTATTTCTTCTTTTCTTTAGACTAGCCAAACCAAGTCCCGCAGCCATTCTTTGTATGTTTTAGCCTCCAGGGCTTTGATCATCTCAATTGCATTTCTCTGAATTTTTTCCAAACTCTCAACATCTTTTTTGTGATATGGTGACCAAAATTGGCTGCAGTATTCCAGATGTGGTCTTACTAGGGCTTTGTAAAGCGGTACTAGTATTTGGTGTGATCTTGATTCTATGCCTCTGTTTATACAACCCAGGATTGTATTAACTTTTTTGATTGCCCTCTGCACACTGCTGGCTCATAGTCAAGTGATTTCCACTAGGACTCCAAGGTCCCTCTCACAGTTACTGTTTTTGAGCCAGGTCTCGCCCAATCTGTACTTGTAGCTTTGATTTTTCCTGCCTAAATGTAAAACTTTGCTTTTCTCCACATTGAAACTCATTTTGTTGGATAGGGCCCATTGTTCAAGTTTGCCAAGTTCTTTTTGGATCCTAGGTTTGTCTTCTGGGGGTGTTGGCTTCTCCTGTCAGTTAGGTGTCATCTGCAGATTTGATGAGTTCCCCTTCAATTCCCTCATCTAAGTCATTGATGAAGATATTGAAGAGTAGTGGGCCTAAGACGGAACCTTGTGTTACCTCACTGCTTACTTCTCTCCATGTGGGTGTAATGCCATTGAGGACTACTCGCTGAGTACGGATTGCCAACCAGCTACAGATCCATCTGGTGGTGATGTTGTCTATTCCACCCTCCTTTTCTAGCTTACCAAGGAGTAGGTTGTGGTCTACTTCTTCAGTATTGCTAAGAATTGGGGGGGGGAAGAACTAAAAAAATTATACTGACATATGATGTTAACAGAAAGACAGAATCTCTTTTTTAAAAAAATGGGATTCCAAATCTGCCCTAAAGCACTTTTCCACTGACACGTCACCATGTAAGCATATTTCTGACGTATTATGGCAGGGGTGTCAAACTTGCAATGTCACACGACATGCTGTGACATATTGTGAGTTTTTCCCCATTGCCGGAGCTGGGGTGAGTGTGGTTTCGGCAAGATGCATCCAGCCCGTGGGCCAGCAGTTTGATACCCCTGTATTATGGGAAATTACATTAAAAGAAAACACAACCCAAGTGGAAATGTAACCACCAACATATCTCCTTGTGTAGGTCAATTTTCCCCAGCCTGTGTAATGACAGGGACAGTTGGTTTGGAACTAAGCTGAGTGAACAACACATAGCTGTTCCACAATAAGAGCTTAATGTGCAAATACCAGCAGATCAGAACAAAAGAGTCTTTCTCCCCAGCAAGCATTTGTTTACTGTTATGTTTCTCTTGTGGCCTCAAGTCCAAACTGTAGCTCTGCATGAGAAGGTCAGGAAACACAGATTTCCTCTAAGCAAGAAATTAAGCCAAGCCACCTTCTGCCTTGCCTTTTGCTGTTCCGTAATTGCCTGTCATTACAAGGAACAATGGGGTCTACAATAACTAGGGGGAGCAGATGCCTAAGCAGAGAGCATTCCTGCAGAAAAGGCTTGGCAGCTGCCACTTTTCATTTCCTTGCCATGACAGGCTGGCTCATAGTCAAGTGATCATCCACTAGGACTCCAAGGTCCCTCTCAGTTACTGTTTTTAAGCCAGGTCTTGCCCAATCTGTATTTGTGCCTTTGGTTTTTCCTGCCCAAGTGTAAGACTTTGCTTTTCTCCACATTGAAACTCATTTTGTTGGATAGGGCCCATGGTTCAAGTCTGTCAATACCGGTATCATTTTGGGTCCTGAGTTTGTCTTCTGGGGTGTTGGCTGTTCCTGACAGTTTGGTATCTGCAAATTTGATGAGTTCCCCTTCAATTCCCTCATCTATGTCATGGCCACTACATTAGCAAGCAAAGCAGATAACAACAAGAGCAGTGGCCAAGAGCAGAAAAGTTGAAGAAAGACACAGAGGGGCTAATTTTGGCTGCACAAGACCAAACCTCAAGAATAAATGCATACAAAGCCAGAGTTGAGAAAAAAAGCAACAGACAGCAAATGCTATCTCTGCATAGAAGCTGAAGAAACAGTGGACTGCCTAGTTAGCTGCTGGAAGAAGATCACACATTCTGACAATGGCTCGACAAAGTAGCAAAAAGGATGCATTGCAATATCTGCAAGAAATACCATTTGCCTGCAAACAAGAACTTCTGGAACCACAAATTAGACAAAGTCATAGAAAATGAAGAAGATGAAGTCCTCTGGTACTTTAAAATTCAAACATTGAATTTTACATTGTGATAAAATTCTGCCACACAATGCCCCAGACTTAACAATTGTCAATAGGAAAAATAAAGTCTTTGGCTGTCCTGGAGACAGCAGAATAGAAGAGAAAGAACTGGAGGGGGGGGGAGAAATCACAAAATACAAAGACCTGCAAATATAAGTAGTACAACTGTGGCAAAATAAAGTAAAGATAGTATCAATAGTGATAGGTGCCTTGGGTGCAATCCCAAACCCTCCAGAACCCCATTTGAACAAACAACAACAACCCGCGTTGACAAAATCACCATCAGTCAGTTGCAAAAGGCATCCTTCCTCTTTAACAACTGACATCATGCGATAATACCTTTATCACCATCAAATAACACCTGCCTATTCCAAGTCCCTTGGAAGGTAGATAAAAATGCAACATCCAGTCTAAATATCTGGCTGACTGTGTGACGAACCATAGTATACTATTAAATAGATTTCAAAAACAGAGCTGTCTGCTTGCCCACTGCCCACATTTCCTCACAAGGACCAAAACAGCCTGCTGAAGCAAGATGGTTTTCAGAGCCTTTTGAAATATCACATGTAACTCAGGGTCAGGTTATTCAATGATGCGAGAGCCCTTACAGAAAAGACCAGCATTGCCTTCTGGACTGTAGCCCCTCTTTTGCAGGGAGAGGACATCTGGAGCAGATCCCCTCTAGCTGTAAAGATAGGAGAGGCAGAATCACATTTAGTAAAGTGGTCATTGACATCATCCAGTGCTGCACCACGCAGGGCTTTATATGTGATAAACAGCACCCCAAATCAGGCTCAGAAATCTGCTGTCCATGAAACCAGTTATTATGCATAGAATGGAAGACAGTTTGCTATAGCCGCAGATTTCCTTCACCAGAAGTCTGGCTGTTGTATGCTGAACTAGATGCAGCTTCAGGTTAGGCAGCCTCACGTAGAGGGTACACTATTGCAGTAGTCCAGTCATGTCATCACCAGGGCCTCTTGGCTCAAGTAAGTTCTAACTGGTGCACCTGTTGTTTAAGAAGGAGCTGTGGCTCCAGGAAGAACCCCCCAGTTCATGGACTTGCTTCTTAAGGGGAAAGGTGGACCTGTCTAGAGCAATTGCAAGACCAATGTTTCCAGACAGGCATGATGTTTATGGATGATCAACACCTCTGTCTTCCTTGGGTTTAATCTGAGTTTGTTTTGGCCTCTTCGGTGTCTTAGAGCCTCCAAACATTGGTTCAGGACTTCATGCTTTTCTGGGATAGGTTGTATAATTGAGTATCATCAGTAATCTGATGATGCCTCATTCCAAACCAATACAAGTCAACCTTGAGTTACAGCCATTCATGACCACCCAAAGTTACAATGGCACTGAAAAAAGTGACTTATGACCAGTTTTCACACTTATCACCGTTGCAGCACCCCCATAGTCACCTGATCAAAACTGGGAGGCTTAACAACTGGCAGCAGTTGTCAAGATAGATGACAGTTGCACAGCCCTGGGATCATGTGATCAGCATCTGTAACCTTACCAGCTGGCTTCTGACTATCAAAGTCAAAGAGGGGAAGCTGGATTCACTTAACCCCATGATTCACTTAACTGCACTGATTTGCTTCACAACTGTGGCAAAAAAGTCATAAAATGGGACAAACTCACTTAACAACTGCCTTGCTTAGCAACCAGAATTTTGGGCTTCATTATGGTCATACGTTAAGGACTATCTGTAGTTGTCCTCATCCAGTGATTTCATGTAAGTAGTAAATAATATGAAGGACAGGAGGAAACCCTATGGCAGTTCACACTGGAGCAACCATGACTTCTTTCTTCCACCATTCCCCTCCCCCCATGTCATCCAATATGATAGGATCAAGAGATAGCCTCTTCTGGAGGGTACCATAATATTATGCAAGATAAGATAAGATAAGATAAGATAAGATAAAATATAACCTTTATTGTCATTTTTTTACTGTGGGGACAACGGCACACATCAAAAATGAAATTTAGTTGCCCGCTCTCAAAGTGAAACACATACATGACACACACCTAAACATACTATATACAACGTATGTATAGACCCACACCCCTACATATACATAACAAATAAATATTAAATATTAAATTTTATGTGGGAATGACTTTGAAAGACAGGAAGAATATCTGCAGACAAGACAATAGAGAGAGGGAGTAGAGGTGTACTTTCCATTTTGCAAGATCCTATCAGAGCCTGTATTTCTTGGGAGTGCTTCTTGTCTTAACTGTCTTACAAGGTTGATGTCAATCTTGAAAGTGTGAAAGTACGTTTCTCACTCCTTGCTTTACAATCCAAGAAACTAGGGGAGGTCTCTTCTGTTAACCATTCTTACTGAAGACTCAGCTGGTACTTGTCTGACCATTGTCCAGTGTGCGGGTTTTCCTCCTGTCTCCCAAGATCATCCCCACATACCATTAGAAGTAGAAACCACTGCTTCCTTTGAAGCAGAAGGAATCAAGCCTTCCCTCAGAGAAGAATTTACCAACTCCTAAATCCCATCATAAACTTTCCACTCAGAAGTGAAGAGGGGTCTAGATCTAGCTTAGATGTGGTGGGGCATATACCCTGTATCCTATCCTATATCTTCTGTATATCTATATATAATATCTAGGTCTGTCTATCTCTATCTCTCCATCTCTCCATCAATCATCATAGCCCTCTTCATCTCACTTGGCCTCGCCCAACTATAATCCACATCTGATGAAAGTGGGGAACTTCCTCTGTAAGGTACCCCACAAGTCATCCTTAATAGAGCTATTAATATGAGTTTTCGGAATAGGGCAGCATAGAAATCGAAACAAACAAACAAACAAACAAATAAATAAATATTTGCTGGAAATTTATGACTGCACTAAGCCCAGAGGAAAGCAGGGACTTTGTAGATATCAACATGGGCACATACCTCTGCTTAGACACATTCATTTCATCTGCAACTTCTTGGTATATCAGGGGGCTTCAGGAGATTGGCTACTAGGAAGAGGTCTAGCAGGTGCAATTACCCACCCAGCACTGTGGCTATTTCCATATTCCAAGGATCAGTCAGTATAAGATAGCATTGTCACCAAGTCACTGGGGGTGCTTAATTACAGTCCTCTCAGAATGAGCTGTCAAACTGGGCTGCCCCACCTGTTCCCCTATTACCTCAACAATTGCTGCCTAAATGAGACAATTTATTTTGCCTGCTACAGCCAGGCTGGTGAGTGAGGTTTAACTGACTTGTTCAAGGATCCTAATTCCTTCAGTGTCTTTTGTCTTTATCTTGGATTAGAAGACTGATGGTAAAGTCTTGTTTGATGTTTTCAACAGCTTTTTTTAAACATTTGCTATGACTCACTTCGTAAGAAAGTAATAGAAAGGGAGAGCGAATTACCAAAAGGGCAGGCCAAGTTGGGATCCTGGGTTTCTGGTAACCTCTTATTAATGCTGGCTTCCAACAGCATGCTTAATATGCCCAGTTAAAGATTTAGTAGCTGCATTCACACAACAGTTTTAATCTTAGTCAGCCTGCTTTGGTTTGTTTTTCAATTTAGTGATATTATTCTATTATTTATTACTATTATGCATTTATTTATTGTTTTACTATTTAGCTTTGGCCACAACTAGAAAATAAATTAATTCAGTAATCAAATTAAATGGGCTGGGCATACTAAACTGTTGCTAGATGTTTCTTTTACCATCTATTAAAAAATCTTATTACTTCAGACACAGCTGGGTGGGCTGTGATTTTTAAACAGTATTGAACTCATGCTTTTGTTACGATATTGAAAAAGAACTTAAGCAATTGGACTAGAAAGCAATTATTATAATAAATAGAAATTGTACAGAACAGAAAGCAAATAGAGTAGATTACAGATCAAGGTACTCTGCCATACTTAGTGCTGAATTAAAACAATAAATAAAAGCAAGTCCTACAGAATATTATTTTCAGCAGTGAATAGTCACCAACAATCCCAGAAAGATAACTCAAAAAGGCATCTTGAAAAACTTGACATTCTGTATTAGATCAAGATAGTTTCATCTGAAATTAATTTGGACAGTTATGTATATAAACATACCTCCACTAATGAAGTCTGTTTTTGGGGGGTTTTTTTCACAGCAAGAAAATTGGTCTTCTTTTTGTTTATTTTTTTATTTTGGTATTTTGGCCTAGAAGCCCTTTGCTTCTTCTGGCAGGAGTGCAGATCCCCCTTTTCCTGCCAATTTCAGTTTTTCAACTTTTCTGCAAACAAGGATCCCTTGTTACCCAGAGCTGTGAAAACAGTACATTTCCTTCTACTTCCTCCCTTCTTTTATTTCCTAATGCCTTCTCTAGATCCCATCTGATTTATCCCCAGAATATTTAATTTCCTTCCCCAACAGGCCAGGGCCGCACAGTTGAACCACGAGGGTATTTCCAAGAATCAGGGAAAGAAGCAAAGCTTGGAGGGAATTTGATGACGAGTCAGGACAGCAGAGAATTATTGAATGATTATATTAATCCTTCAGTGGAAGGATGCCCGGAGGAACCTATTACTGGGGGAGGATTCAAAGGGCTTTGCTAGCTTATCTTTCCCCTCCTATTTTTGTTAATTGGTATTATTCTGCTATTGCTATTATTATTCTGCTGTACTCAAAAGAGACGTGAACTGCTTCAGGAAAGGGTCAAGGCATTCCGTTGCCCATGGTAGAGCAGCAAATGGCACCTGCTTCTTCAGGCCTATCCAAAAACCTTAACTAGCCACAAAGGTGTTAGATTAGAACCAGGGACCCAGGTTCAAGTCCCCCCTCAGTTATGGAGGCTTAGTGCATGACTTTGGGTTATTTGTTTCTCTTAGTCTGGTCTGCCTGATAGAGTTGTTGTGGGAAAAATTAGAGGAGGGAAGGAGACCATTGGCTTGAGTTCTTGGAGGGAAGGTAGGATGCCAATTAGCAATTAAGAGATATAGAAATGGGTAAACATGGGCTACTGTGGATGCATGAAAGTCTGAAGAACTGGATGGAGCAAAAGACAATGGCAAGTAAAGCAGGGGTTCCCTTGCCTTAGGTGTCCCATCCCAAATTATCTCACTTGAATTTGTCCCTGCATCAATTCTCAACAACTGGGGCAGAATTATTCTCAAAAACCCCTTCCCCTCTGTATGGATAAAAATGCCATCACAATATGCTAAATAAATAACCAGAATGCTCTCCTACAAGAAAGAAAATTAACAGCCTAATGGTGAATAGGCTGCACTTCCTCACCAAATTAGACCTTCCTTCCCAACAGGGCAGCAGCCATCTGCTCTTTCGCATCCAGCACAACCGCTTCCCTGGTTGTGTTGGGATTACAACTCCTACATTCACGGCCGGCTGGAGATTCTGTAAGTTGTAATATCAACCACATACAGCAAGCACCAGGCAGGGGAAGAGGAGGAAAAGGCTGGTGAACGATAAAGGGAACGAGAATGATTTCAGAAAGCAGAAGACATGAACGCAGATGCAAGGTCAATCTGCCCAAGGCCTCCTAGACTCTGGGAATTTAATTTCACGGATGGACTTCTTCGAGCCAGCCTTGCCCTCTGGCCAGTTCCTCTTTTAAAACTTGGTCCTCCTTTTGGAGTTTTACCCAACTTTGGAATCCCAGTCCAGGCCATAAGTGGTCTGTCTCCCCAAAGAATTTTAACGAGGGCCAGGTTGCCTGAAGAGCTTTCCTTCTTAACCCCACTTTTAAAGGGTGCTGAGTTGGGGGGGGGATGGCAGGAAGTGAGAGAACACACAGCCATGTCCTTCTTTGATGCAAATCATGCATTGCAGCAGAGTTAAGTAATGGAGTTACTTAAGTATGCACTGGTTGTTGATACAGCATGCCCTTCATCGCAACCTGGGATTGTTCAATTAATTCTAAAGCCCTTGACATTAAAGCAAGGCGAAATGGGCTTTTGCATGGACGATTAAATAGATGAGAAGCAACTATATGCCCTTAAAAATCAGAAGAGGTTGGCTAGGCATCATGGTATGGTGGGGGGAATGGAAGGCGGGGCCCCCAGTCATTATTGTCCCTCTCTGCTGCAAGGATTTCTTCTAGCACTCTTCCCTCTAATTCGGCTGCCCTCCCTGCTCTGACTTTCCTTCAGGAGCTCTCTACCAGAGATCCCAGCTGGGCTTTCTTCAATGCCAAAAAGAGAGCTGCTTAACAATTACCTCAATCTTTCCCACAGCCTTTCCTCTTTTTGTGCCCGTGGAAGAACGGCTCAGGCTAGTTCAAATTCTTAATTCAAAGAGAAACAGTTTGTCAGAACAAGCAGCAACTCCAGGGCTATGTTCCTCGCCGTTTAGGTGAGGTGTTGGACCATGCAGGTGGCTTAGGAGCTAAACAATTTACCTGCATATTGTCTTGGGACCAGGAAGTAGAGTTGGGGGATGATGCACCAGCGAGCATGAAAGACCGAGCAAAGGAATGCCCAAAAAGCACCAAGGAAGCCCAGAGGCTCCAAATTAGAGGGCTGAGAAATTAGGTCAGCAAGAGGACCAGACGAAACGGAGAAACTTTCCGCCTAGCTGCTTCCCCCTCCCACCTCCTGCATCCCGTCTCCCCCAGCAACTGCATCCTTCAGCAGCGGCATGTGGTACCCAGAGGCTCACTCACCCGCTTGCCTGCGATTGAGTCGGACTGTCTTCCTCTCGCCTGGGGTTGGTGCCCAACTCCGACTACCAGCTGTTACGCTCTGAAGTCCCAGATCCAGGGAGGGAGGTTGTAGGGAGAGCGGCGTGGGGCCGCCTACTTCTGGGAATGACAGACAGCTCCTGATGGCCAATAGGGAGACGAGAGCCGCCCAGATGGAGAGCACCATTCGGTGAGGTGGGCAGGGTACGGGGATGATGTCATGATATATGGAGGGGATGAGGGGAAGCGGTGACTTGGGTCCCCCCTCCCTTTTTTCGGGGAAGAGAGGATGTTGCAGTTACTTGCTGGATGGGGGGTGGGGGTGGAGGGGGTGAGCTGAATGACTTTGGGCACCGGATTGCTCTCTTGGGTAAATGGATCTGTTGGAATTTGGCAGGCTTCCTCAACTCTGCCACTCTCAGGATGGGTTGGATTGCAAACCTCATTGTCTAAGCGGGGTAGGAGTTCACCCAAGACAATTGGAAGGCACCAATTTGGGGAAAGCTTGGATTTGGGAACAGCAAAAGAAAAAAAAAGTGTGATCCAGAAAGGGCTGGATGCTTACTAAGAAAGGTTACCTACCGGTATGTTAGAGATAGCTTAGCCTTAAAGGGTACAGAAGATGCTCTTTCTTTGACAACAAACTGTTTAAGAATAAAAATGATTAAAGAAGCTGTGTTGAACTCAGTAAAACTTGCTTCTAACTTAATCTGCCCGAGCGTGAGCTAGAAATCCCGAATGAACCTGGGGCCAGGGAAGAGGGTGGAAAACACTGAAGTGGGTCTTCAGATTTTCCTCACATTTCTATTATTTTACTCACATCCTAACTTCTCTGAAAAAAGGCAACGATTTTGGAAGTATAATGGGAGATAGACTGACAGATAATAACTGATCCAAAATTGCCCAGGGAAGTCTGCCATGCACTGGGGGTTTGGATCTACTTCACCCCATATCACCCTTGCATTCAGCAAGCCCATCTGCACTGCAATTTATGATGAAGAATTCTTGGAAATATCTGAGTGCTAGCATATTCTTATGATGAGAGTTCTGTGTAAGTGCTTGAAGAGATTTAGATCAGGGATTTGACTGCCAGAAACATTATCTGGGAAGAGAGCGTACTCTATGCTGACAAAGACCTTGATTAGGACACTGTTCAATTTTAGAAACCGTTTCAGCAACTGTGAAATGTACAACAGTGATGGGGTTAGAGATGATTTCATACAGATTACATCAACATATTTTGAAAATGCTTTTCTTTGTCCTTCTATTGGGGCCTCATAAGAAGGTTAGGTTTAAGGTCTGAAACTCCTGGGGTTATCCAAGAATTGGAGATATGAGTAGTCACTAATGCCAAAGAAGTCCTTGGCACAAGCTGATCAAAACCATGTGGCACAAAACAGGGCTCCCCAACCATTTGGGGACAGTGGGAATATTTCAAATTTTAATAGCATGTCATAATGCTCTCACAAAATGGTTGCTGCAAAGCATCCATTTAGTGGCAGGTAAACTGATGAGGTCACTCCTTGCTGCCTCCTCTAGTCCTCTTAGATGCTCTCTGAAGTCCCCTCAGCTACCTTCTTCTTATTTTGAGCAGGAAGGGCACATTTCCAAATAAAATGCTAGGCTGCGGTCACTTACTCTTTTTAGTTTCTAGAAATACTTCTGGTGGTCACACGAGACCCAGATGCATTCTTGGACATAAATCTTTCTGCAGATGTTGGCATTTTGCTTCTTAGCATGCTAGCTTCCCTTTAATTTTTATTATTATTGTAATTAAAACAGTTAAAAAAAATCAAATGGGCCATAGAGCCAGAGAAACGACACAGAATATATTAAGAGGGGTTTTAAAATGTGAATTTAAAAGGCTATCTTACATGAAGTTAGAAAATGAAATTATATACTGCTGCTTAAGAATGCATGATGATGCTCTGATGTTTTTAACTTAGCATAATGACTAGTAATAAATGACTGTGGAAGGTTTCAGGTAAAATCCACAAGGGGCCTTTTACATGCAAAGCCAGGTACTCGAGTGTTAATCTAGCAGTCTACTATAATGCCAAACTGCAAGGTCAAATGGAAGAACGGTACAGAAGAGTGGTTTAGAAAGCTCTCTCAGGTGCCATACTGGGCTGCATAGCTGGAGGTGCTGTGTGGATGCTGTAGCAGCAGTAAGATCCCTCTATCATAAACATGGAAGCATGGCTTAGATCAGAGTTCTCCAAACTTGGCAACTTTAAGACTTGTGGACTTCAACTTCGTATAGCTGGCTGAAGAATTCTGAGAGTTGAAGTCCACAAGTCTTAAAGTTGCCATGTTTGGAGAACTCTGGTTTAGATGCTGGTAGGAAAAGGATAACTGAAGATAGAAAGTTTTGAAAACCCTTGCTCTAAATCCTAGTTTCTGGAATAACCAGATATCCTCAGATGGTCTATATTACAATATCCATCAGCTAGATCTGGAAATTCTAGATCTAGATCTGGATGAGGAACAATCCTTGTTACCTCATCCAGACTACAAGCTAGGAATTATGAGAGCCGTAGTCCACTATACCAGGAAAGTGCTGAGTTTTTTTTAAATAGAAGGATATATTTTTATATTGTAAGAAAAAAAGGGGTTGTATTTATGGCTGATCATTGTCTGCAGGGCTATATTTTATATTGCTAAGTTCTCTTCAGTGATTTTTTTTTTAGTGTTTTTCCCTCTCCCTCTCATCCCTCTCCTTTTATTCTTTCCAACTCAGAGGAGTGTTGGAAATAAATTATGGGATGGGGTTCAAGACTTTGTTATCAGGACAGGTCCCTGAAATCAGAACAGAAAGGGACACTTTTGACGTGTGCATGTCTTTGGGATGGAAACTGAGAAAGGCAAAATCAAGTTTTGGAAATGGGCCAGGTTCAGACAAAATCCAATCAATTTTTATTAGGGTCATAGACCATCACAAAGAAAAGAGGTGGGAAGAAATATAAAATGTTAAAAGCTGTATATAGATGTAAATATGAATGGCACAAAACATGCAAAAAGGGAGAATGTAAAAGGAAGGATGGGAGAATGAGAAGGGCTGTGAAGGAAAAGATTCCAGAATGAGGGACCACTAAGCATCCCTAGGGGGGAGCGGCTGACTCCTCCATTCTAAGCCCTTCTCCTTCCTCCTCCCACCTTGTGACCCAGGGCAGAACTGCTTCTGAGGAGTTGGGAAGAGCAGCAGCAGCAGCAGCAGCAGCAGCAGCAGCAGCAGCAGCTGTCCTCCACAGGTATTCAGATATGTATTCTGCAGCATGTTTTGCTGCTCTTTATCCAATATTTTATGTGTTTATGAATCTAGATAAAAACAACTGAGATGATGGCTGCCCAACTCAGATTAAAACCTTCCTGAAGGTCAGTCTGATTGAATGCCTTAAAGCAGGGGTCTTCAAACTTGGTCTTTTATGACTTGTGCCCTTCAACTGCCAGAATTCCTCATGCTGGCTGAGGAATTCTGGGAGTTGAAGTCCACAAGTCATAAAAGGGCCAAGTTTGAAGACCCCTGCCTTAAAGTGATACCTTATGCTAAACTAGATCAGGTGATGGACAGGAGTCAATAGGTAGACTATTTCAGAGTTCAGGACCACCACAGCAGTTCAGACTTTCAATATTATCCAACAAACCAAGACTGATAGCATTTTGCTCAGCTCTGGCAGCATTGAGGCTCCCCCTTGGCTATGCAAAGCAGGCCTTATCTAGGTCCCAGCCCAGAATTATTAAATCATCACTTCATATCTGGGATTATCTATTGTTTTTCCTGGTAAACCAAGAGGGTCCTCTTACTGTATCACAACAAAAAAGAGTGTGCAAATCAATGTCTCTTTTCAGGCAACCTGGTCATGTGATCTGCTCTTGGGTTTTGTCATAAGTCTTGGACTTTACTCAGAAATTTACTCATGCCCTCTTCCTTTTGGTAACTGTCTGGTACTCCCACTGCCAGTTCTCTTCCAGCATTTACCTTCTCAGTGAGGATATGGTCTCAAAACAAAGTTAGAGTAAGTTAGTTCTGTGCAAGTTAGCTCTGTATAAGGCTACTCTCTTCTCTTTTGTCCAACTGCTCCCACCCAAACAATCATCCATAACCACCCACTGTAGCCCATTCCAGAAAAGGGTATGCTTTACAGTAGCGGTCCCCAACATTTTTGACATGAGGGACTGGTTTCATGGAAGAACATTTTTCCACGGACTGGGGTGGGGGGGAGGAGTGCGCAACTTAAATCCTGCAGTGCACAGTTTTGCTTGCCTGCCGCTCATCTCCAGCGATGCAGCCTGGTTCCTAACATGGTACCAAGGATTGGGGACTCCTGCTTTACGGAGCCTTAAGAGGTTTTGTGGAGGAACCCCTGTGGTCTTTCTCATTGTACCTCAATGCAATAAAATTAGTGCCATTTCCCCCCCTGTCATTGGATCCCCAGCCCATGAATAAAGCAGATTTAAGTCATCCTAAATTATACTTGTGGTAAAGAACAATTTCTCCCCTTAAGTGGATGGCATCAAAGAAATGTCACAAACTGCCTTATGGTTAATGGTTTAATGTAAGCCTGAATTGCTGGACTGGAGGAATAGTGAACTGGTGCAACAGTCTGAAATAGTGCAACTTTGAACTGATGATACCGACCTCCCTCCAAAGAAAACAAGAGAGGCTTTGAAAACTGCATCTGTTGCATACATAAAGAAAGAAAAGGGAGTTTGGGAGAGATATCCTAAATAAAAAAAAATCCGCTGCTTGGGGCTCAGCTTCTTTGTGACTCTAGTCCAGGGGTCCCCAACCCCTGGTCCATGGACTGGTACCGGGCTGCGGCATGCCAGCAACCAGTTCGCACAAACAAGCAAAGCCCCATCCACAGGATGTAGGCAGCACACAAAACCACACCCCCTCCGGTCCGTGGAAAAACCTCTCTCCACATAACCAGTCCCTGGTGCCCAAAAGATTGGGGACCTCTGCTCTAGTCCCATCAGCAATTTTATTCAAGTTCTAACAGAAGGGAGTTTAGGAAAAAAAAGTCCAGGAAGGACTCTAGAGCTGATGGATAGAATGTTGCAGTAAGATCCGCTCCATTCCTGCTGTTGTGCTATGCTTAGCAAATGCTTTCCCTGCCAGCTGCTGTAGAGGCAGAGGGCAACAAAGCTGGAGGACTTCAACCTATCCTATGCCAAGCATGCAAAATTAGCAGTGGTTTCATTCTGCAATGACTCAGAACAGGCAGGCAATTCTATGCTGGTAGAGTTTTCTGCTGACCCAAGGACTGGTGGACAGCTCAGCGGTGGAGAACCCCCCCTTAAAAACTAGACAGAAACATTCCCAGCCCCAAGCTCCTTGTTAATTTCAAATCATTTTCTAGTGGGATCTAGTCAGTTTTGCTTCTAGTCTAATGTTCAAGATTCCTGGGCCCACATAAAATACCAGGAACCTTTAATATTAAATTGAGGAAGGGAGAGGGAATAGAAAGTCATGCAAGAGTTATTGTTCAGAGTTATAGTGTAACTGCAGAGGAGGATTTGGACACGGTCCAATGGTCCAAATCAGAAATGACATAACAGCTGCACTTTTCATTATGACTACCTCCTGACAGCAAATGACATCAGCACTTGGTGCCCTCCAGATGTCTTTGATCTCAATCCTTTTAATTCCTAGAGAGGAATAAGTCCCAGCATGCTATTTGAGAATCGTTATCATTGAAATCCAGCTGATCTTAAAGATCTCCGGATGAGGGAAGGTCGGGGTGGAATTTAATAAATAGAACATGCAGCTGAATACTGAGGAGAAGGGCTTTGCTCTGAGGGCGACATTCACACACGCTTGTAGTTGCGCTGTAAGTAAAAAAAATAATAATCTGTCACAATCCGACCTGGCAGGTAGAGCTATTGCACATCACTTTGAATGTAACCTGTGAAAGCGGAGACAATCATCATGTTTCATTGGAAGGCATGGAGTAAAAGTTGAACTTTTCCTTCAAATGCTAATAAAATAATCTAAAAACTCTTCCACTGTGGCCACATTGTTGCAGATCTCTCTTTCCATGGCTCTATGCCTATAAAATGGGGAGTGATGGGGTGATGGAGGAAAAAACCTGGATCTTCTCCATGTTTGTCAGCCCTTCGATATTTCACTATAATTGGGAAATACTGAAGATACCAGAAGAACTACTGGTACTCTATTATTAAAGGATATGATGATATGATGACAGAATATTGGAAGCCCAACAAAGGCTTTCATTCCCCCCATCCCTTATATCCAAGAGAATCACTTATATTCAAGACAGGGCAATCTGAAGTTCCTTTCTCACTCTCTTCTACGTTTACCTAATGAATTTCTTTTTCGTGGCCATCTCCATGCTTCTTCACAGTGTTCCAGAGTTTCAGTCTTTGCAAGAGTGGTTTTAATGGTCTGTGAGAATTTCCCCGAGAGGCAGGAGGAAGAGGAGGAGGAGGAGCCAAAGAGATGTGCTCTCAGATTTGTAAGATTTTGTTACTGTAACTTTACAATAAAGGCAGCGTTAGTACTCATGGTTAGTACTTCTGGTCTAGGCCAGGGCTTTTCAACCAGTGGTACAGGTACCACCTGTGGTACATTGGCACCTGGCAGGTGGTACGCGACCATCCTAGAAAAGTAGCAGGGGAGGGGAATGAACTGAACCGGTGGCAGCACCGCACAAGCCTGAGTGAGAGATGGCTGGAGCTGCAGAGCTGTCAGGGCTCAGCGGAAGCGCCAGGATCAGTGCCGCTTTCCAGCTGATCGGCACTTCTTCGGAGCTGTCAGGGCTCAGCGGAAGTGCCAGGATCAGTGCTAGGCTCCAGCTAGAGCTCGGCGCTGATCCTGGCGCTACTGCTGAGCCCAGAAGAAGCACCGATCAGCTGGAATGTTGCAGCATCTCCAGGGTCTTGTGATTTACATTCAGATGCTTGGCAACTGATTCATATTTATGACAGTCACAGTGTCCCAGGGTCATGTGAAGTGACCAAAACCTGCTGCAATCACCCAGCAGACGAGGGGAATAAAAACCAAACACCCACACCTCACCTCTGCTGCCAATCCCCAACAGAAATGCTCACAACAATGAAAACCTTGAATAGGAGGAAGAGCGTTGCTGGGTGGGCAGGCAGGTGGGCAGGCAGGTGTCTTGCTCAGCTGTGGCTTGGGGGCCACTTTTTTCAGTGCCAACTTTGAACAGTCACTAAGCGAACTGTTGTAAGTCAAGAACTACCTGTACTTTATCACTTTTTTCCTTTTTTTGTCATCAAGTTTTGACACCTTGCTAGGCAACTGGTGGTACTCGGATATTGCCATATCCTAAAAGTGGTACAATGGGTGAAAAGGTTGAAAAAGCCCTGCTCTAAGGGCTGACAATGGTTTTCCTCTGGACAGTGACTTCATGCAATCCAGGAAGTATCCCGGCTTCCTGACTGAAACAATTTCCCCCATCCTGGCTAGTGGCACAACTGTTCTTTGGCTAGCAAAGCAGTAGACAGCACCAGCAGCTTTCACTGCCTCATACTTCCTACCATCTAAGCAAGGATGCCAAGAGAAAGGGAAAAAAAAGGTTTTAGCTTTTCTTTGGACAGATGGTGATTATGTGCCTTTCAAATGCTAATATTCATGATTATCCTTTCCTGCCCCTCCATCAAATGACCTCAGCCTATATACAAAGTACAGTATGACTCAAAAACTCCATATCAGGCTAATTTGGGCAGCAATCAGAAACACGGTTCTTGCTGTTGTCATAACTTGTTCTCTGAGGAGGTAAGATTCTACAAATGGTTTATATTTCTCCAAGCCTTCTTTTTTTTACATTTCCTCTGTTAATTTCACATTCTGCCTTTTCCACAAAAAGAAAAAAATGGGTATGGCAATAAAATACACAAGAAAAACCCAATAAATACTTCATAGAAAACAGCAATCGAGCTGTATAGAAAACAAATCAGTAAAAGCTTAACTAGAAATATCATTACATAAGAAATTTAGGTGATTCACAAAGCGGCTTAAAACAGCAGAGTTCCCTTTAAACCCACAGAGATTTGAGGATTGGGAGGGTTTTGAACATGCCATTCCCAGTGAATGTGGTGAATTCGATGGTTTGCCATCTCCCTCTTGTGGACACCCATGGCAATTATTGGCTCTGCTTTTTTATGACTACGGTATATTATTCAAGTTGTGTATGCATTGTATAAAAATATTTAATGATATGTGCTGATTATTATTTTTTCACTCCTCAGACTACTTACTGCAGACCAAAAAAGTCATTTGATAGGATTGAAATATCCACACAAGGTATGATTTTCCATAAGAGCTGATCTTCTATTTATACTAAAACCAGTCTGGGAGTTTTATGTTGAAAAGAGACATAAATATTTAGGTCTTCAAGCTTGGAAAAAAACCACTCTATTCTCTGTTCCATTTTGCAGTGGAGGTGAGGAATTCAATCACAGTAATTATGATTTCTGATGAATGGTCTTGAATAGAATAGAATAGAATAGAATAGAATAGAATAGAATAGAATAGAATAGAATAGGTTTTATTTGGCCAACTGTGATTGGACACACAAAAGTATTTCTCTCCAGTGCAAAAGCATTCAGTGTACCAGAAGCGAATGGCATAAAAAACCTGATTCATGTCAGTAGACATTATATTCATTTTTGTCTAATAACTCTGTGAAATAGTGAAAGAAAAAAAAATCCTGGTTAAATCAGCCAATGTTTTCCCACAGATTTTGAATACATTTCTGGAATAGATATGCATTCTCTACAAATTGTACAACTCTGCTTACTATGCTGAGTCACCCATCTTTTAAAAGGAAAGAAGTAAGGATGACCTCCACAGGTACAGAAATATTTGGGAAAGCAACATAAAAATTGTGTTCATTTATTTTTATTTTATTTATTTAATTATAAAAGTCTGGACACCCTGTAGATGGCAGCACAGAGCGGTTTTTTATTTTTTAATGCCATACAGTGATCATCTAAAGCCCTAAATCAGAGGTTCTCAACCTGTGGGTCACGACCCCATTTGGGGTCGAACGACCATTTCACGGGGTCGCCAAACAACGCAGTCTGCCATTCCCCCCCCCTTTTCCTTAGCTGTGCTACTCCCTCTTATTCTATTGGCTTTTGAAAGCCAATAGAATAGACTCTCTTGAATAGAGTCTAATTCTATTGGCTTTCAAAAGCCAATAGGAATTGTCCAGGCTGTCTCTGCCCTGCTGAGCCCGCCAAAAGTCCCAGTCTGCAAACAGTGCTGCAAGTTGTCTGCAGCAAAGGCGAGCTGTGTAGAAGTTTTCACCCCTCCCTGCTGAGCAACTACTAAAAATGTAAGTAAAAGAGGGCCAGGGGTGGGAGGTGGGAGGCCGGTGGGCGCAGGGAGGGTTGCTGGCTCGTGTGGGGCCCGGCGGGTGCCTTACCTCCCTTGGGCTGGGCCAGCTAGTGGCCCAGTTGATGGTTGCCCTGCGCCGTCGCTGCTCCTTGCCAGCTACGCCTCGGCCGGCGCAGGGGATGGCAGCACGCATGTGTGGCGCTCCCGGGCAGGGAAAGTCCTCAGCTTATGACTGATTGGAAAGTCCTCGACTTACGACCGGTTGGGAAGTCCTCAACTTACGACCGGTTGGGGGTCGCACCATTAAAAAGGTTGAGAACCACTGCCCTAAATGAATTGATAATTGGATTACATGGATGATTGTGGGAATAATTGAGCATAGAACAATTCAATACTAAAAAAGACTAGCATGGAAGTAAGAGATCTTCCAGCTAGGAGGGTTTTAGTTTTCCACTTTAAGAGATCTTTAACCCCATCTGGCACGCAAATTCATTGTGGCTCTTACAAATCTTCCAGGAAATCTGTGTTTTATTCAGGGAAAAAGAAGGCAAACATTTTAAAATAGATTGAAAGTGTCATGACGTACAGTATCTTTCCAGCTCCTCTCAGAGATCTAGAGAGGCCTGAGACATTGCTAGCCTTTGAAATTCATAGCCATAATTACAAGGAGGGAGGGGAAGAGGGAGAGAAGATCATTTCAAACGATACAATAATATTACAATGAACACTGGGAGACAACCAGGGTAGATATCTTGCTTGCAACTGCAGTTGGGATCTTTTAAAAGCCAGTAAGTTCGCAAACCTCCTTTTCTAACTGCATTTAAAAATGGATTGTTAACATTTTTAAGCTATTGGAGACTATCAGATTGACAAATATAAAAATGTTGGGTGAGTTTTGTTCTGGTTCTTAATGAAAGAAAATTTTAGTCATAAGTTTAAGACTTTTTAAAAAATAAAATAAATAGCAATTAGCTAAGTTTTAAAAATGGGACACTAGAGGGAACTAAAGATTTTAGTTAAAGGAGAAAAATACACAAGCTTGATTAATAGCTAATTAACTGGCATGTATAAAATGATGCAAATCACTTTAACATTGAAAATATTGAAGGACACTTTTGAAAAATGGAAACAGAAGTTATTATCAATAATATTAACAGCACTGTTTGCTTCTATGGATAGAGTGTATCCAAAAGGTGTTATGAAAAAATGGCAGATAAGGAATAAGTTTTATTTGACAAGACAGAGACAATATTAAAATAGATTCACAAAAGGCAGATTACGAGAATAATATGGAAAATGATGTTTTTCTAGACATAGAAAAGAAACTGTTGATGAGCTTTATTAAAGCTTTGAATAATCTTGTGAGAAGGGACAGAGAAAAAATGAAAAAAAATCAAATTCTATTGCATTATTGTTGGCTAAAGACATTCATTTTTTTAAAGACATTAAGTTCACAAATCTTATGCTCTAATCACGTTTGCAAATTGCCTACTAGCCATCTTAAAGCTATAGGAGAACTTTAGAATGACAAGTTTAGCAAGTCATTAGATCAGTTTTATCTTCAACTCTGAACAAAAGAAAAATTAATTATAAGCTTAGAAACGTAAATAATTTGAAATAAAGAACCAAAAGTCTCAATACATTTGGAATATTGACTATATTATTTACTATAAGATTTTGGAATTAATTATAAAAATAAATAGCTACTTGTTGTAAACAGATTTATAGTATGTTATTCTTAGCTATTCAAAAAGATATGTTATTTTATTATTTTAGAAACTGAACACTAGAGGGCACTAAAGTCTGTAAGCACAAGGGGGGGGGAATAAAAGTCTGTTTCTAATATCAGTTAATACAGAAAACTTACCAAATGATACAAAAAGTTATAATATAGGAAACATTAAAGAAGATCTTTGAAGAAGGGAACCAGAAATTAGTAACTACAAAATCAACACTGTTAGTATTAATATCTGCTTCTCTGAATAAACTATGTCAGTGGTGGCGAACCAATGGCACGGGTGCCAGAGGTGGCACTCGGAGCCCTCTCTGTGGGCACACACACCATCTCCCCAGCCCCACCTCCTCCCATGGCCCCCTCCTCACCAGCAGCCCCCCCAGAGGAGAGTCGCCCCTGGGCACAGCCCACATGAAGCAGCGCAGCCAAGGACATGGTAGCCGGGCAGTAGGGACAAGACTCCACCCTTGCGCCCCGTTGCACACAGATGATATTGTGGGGCATGGGTGGAGGGCATGGCTGCCATGATGCTGCTGGGCTGCCTGGGTGATCTGTGGCGGGCCGTGGAGGTGGTGGATGTCCCAGTGGGCAGGGCGGAGCGGGGATGGGGGGGCAGTTTTTGGGCACTCGGTCTCTAAAAGGTTCGCCATCACTGAACTATGTCCAAAAGATATTAATGAAGGAATATCAGATGTGGAACAAATGTTATTTAATAAGACAAATAAAATACTGAAAGTGGAACTACAAATGACAGGCCAAGAGAAAGACTCTAATAAGTATTTCTTTAACCAGACATGCAAAATAAACTGACTGAAGTTTTTAAAATTACAAGGAAAATACAAATGATCCACCAAGAGAATGATCTGAAAAATGCTTTCTTGTTGGATTTACAAAAGCCTTGTTAAAGCCTTGAAGAATCCCAGGTGATGGGATAAAGAAGAATTGAAGAGAAATCAAATCATATGACAATATTTGATTGAATTAAAGATTAAGATTGTTAGAAATAAAAGGAAGGAATATAAGGTTGGTTTATTTGATCAAGGTTAAAATAAGAATGTTGTCCTGCGAAGCTCTAGCAACCCTTTATGGACTTTTGTTGACAGCAGAAATTGAAAACTTGTTGATTTATGGATTGGCTGATAGATAAGGGATGGGAAAGGGATCAAGAGATATTGGTGTGTAACTTTATAGGGGGCAAAGAGTTACTATATTTGTTTATAGTTCTTGTGATGAAGGTTGGAAGCCACTCCTTAATGTATTTTTTCTTTTTCTTTATTATATTCTGTTTTTCCTTACACTTTTTATTCCTTTTTTTCTATTTTTTCTTTTAGTTTGCATTCAATTTTGCCATTTCTGTAAGCCGCCCTGAGTTCCCGGAATAGGGCGGCATAGAAATTTAATAAATAATAAATAATAATAATTTTAAACAGAATTCCAAATAAAAATTATATTTAAAGGAAAGGAGAGACTCCAAAGCTGCCTGTGCCCTAGCTATTTAAGGCTTTTGTCCAGAATTCGTATCCTTCAGTAGCATCTCAGTTTCAAATATTCCAGGGAAACCATTTGTTAAGAGAAACATAGGATACCAGTCCATAAATCAACCAACCAATTTTAAAAAGTTGTCAAAAAAATAGTTCATCACTTCTCTATTTCCCATTAGGCTTTTCAAAAGCAAGCAACTGGGTTAACAAAATTAAAGCTTAAACCCAAGTTAACCAAATATAGCTTCTATGTTCACATCACATGCTATGGTCAAACCAAGACTTCATCCCGAATCCATTGGCAAATGTGAAGTAAGGTCTCCTTTGAACTGAGCTGAATGCTTCATGAGTTTAACCAGTGGAACAACCTGCCTCCAGAAGCGGTGAATGCTCCAACACTGGAAGTTTTAAAGAAGAGACTGTACAGCCATTTGTCTGAAATGGTGTAGGGGTTTCCTGCCTGAGCAGGGGGTTGGACTAGTTGACCTCCAAGGTACCTTCCAACTTTATTATTATTATTATTATTATTATTATTATTATTATTATTATTATTATTATTATTATTATTATTATTATTACATGGAAGACCTGCCTAAAAACATCCAAGCTGCAGGTCAAGAAATCCAATTATGTTCTATTTTCCATAGATCTGGATTGAAGGCAGAATACTTTACGGTTTTTTGGAACATATGGCTTAACTAGTTGATGACAACCTACTGTACTTTTCTTCTACTGGGAAATTTTCTAAGAAGGGGTCTGCCAGCCAGCGTTCCTTGATTCCAGCTCATGTCAGTTCTAGAAGATCGCAATTAAATGTCATCTTCTTTCTCCCAGATGAAGAGAGTTGTCTTCAGCCCTCTTCTAAAAGTAGAAAAAGTGGGGGCTGCCTGAAGGTCTAAAAGACATCTGTTATTTTTTTAAGAGTGAGCAGCAGAAGAATGTGGAAGTCTGATGGATACAATTGTTAAGTGAATCACTGCAGATGTTAAGTTAGTAACATGGTTGTTAAGTGAATCTGGCTTCCCCCATTGACTTTGCTTGTCAGAAGTTTGCAAAAAGTGTCCAGCTGACCCCAAGACACTGCAACCATCATAAATATGAGTCAGTTGCCAAGTATCCGAATTTTGATCACATGACCCTGGGAATGCTGCAACAGTTGTAACTGTGAAAAACGGTCATAATTCACTTTTTTCAGTGCCACTGCAACTTTGAAAGGGCACTAAATTAACTGTTGTAGGTCGAGGACTACCTACTACAGTCTGAAAGAATGTGATTGTGACTCCTGTTTCATTTTGCCCAAGGATATACGGTACCTGGAATGCTTCAGAGATCTAAAAGAGCTTTCCAAGAGATGGATTTTTTTTGTCTCCTCAGGCATATATATATAATCAAAGTGAGGATCCATCATAGTTTTTATCTCTTCAGAGTGTAAAGTTATTCAACTCAGCAAAACTCCAGTGAATTCTTTTCCCCCTTTTGAAAACAGTTCCATGCAATGCACCAAAGTTTCAGGACTGAGATGTAAAAAAAGACCCTCTAAAAGTATAATTATTGCTTTACCACCTGGCTAATGGAGGTGAGTTTTTCCCTCTCCCAATTCAGGTCTAACAAAGCATTGCACCCAGCACAGGAAAACTCTTGTGTTTACAGTATCCTGACATTTGGCAGTAAAGAACTAATGTTCAGTAACATAGGTGTTCATTCAGCTTACAGTTAAAAGTTGCTGCCTGTGACCAGCTTAACCTCCTTATTTTTTCCCTTTTAGAAGCCCTTAAGCCCCTCAAGGCAATGAGAAGGGGCCCCACATTTCAGGACTGCTCTGCTGAACACAACACTTCATTACAAAGTCCTCAGAAGTACCACCAACCACAAAAAGATGGTCTGGTCCTAAGAGATACCATCACGAAAGATAGTAGTTAAACACACAGTACAGACAAGCAGTTGGGCAGGATGTGGTGAGTTCTTTCATGGCAACCAGAGTAGCACCTGGGGGATTTTCAGGTGTTCATGAACACTTCCATAGTAGTTTTCTTAACAGCAGTAATACAGAATTGGTTTTCCACTGCTTTTTTCTCGGCTGTTTTTCAACTTCCTAGGTTAGATTACAGCCTGGTATTCCCTGATGGTCCAACCCTGTTACTTGCAAAGCTTTGGCTTTCTTCTGGGCAGAGCACTCTCCATACTACATTTGTATGTTTGGTACCTAGCCTGGCCCTAGAATCACTCATAATGCTTATGCTGCTACTGTGGTTTCTGGAAGCAAAGGGCTACTGAAGCATACTATCATGGGAGAAAGATTTCCCATACAGTAAATAGGAAATAAAACATTCTCATGAAATAAATACATTGGCTCTAGAGGCGAGAGGTTCAAATGTTGCCCTTGTAAATTCATTCCTTGGTCAACTGATTGGATTACAATTAATCTCAAGATGTTTTCTGCTTCAGGGAACATAGAGGCCACCAATAGTAAAGCAGGAATCCTCAACTAAACTGAAAGAGCATGGTGTTTTGAATGAATATTGTGCCATCTGATAGTTTTAGGGATTCTTTCACATGTTCTCAGAAACCTGCATCACGTTCTTTCATATGTTCACAGAAACATGCCATTGCCAATAGCCTTCTCACGACAGCAAGAAAGTGTCATGCTCATGTAACGTTTTCAACCTTAAAGCTGTGGCCATTGGCCCCCCAAAATTGCTTAACCCATCATGAGCATCCTTGCTCTTGGTTGAATTTTGGAATGGTGATGGGGACATCCTGTGTTTGAAGAAGGTTTATTGAATGCTGGTGTTCTGTGTTTTGTGCCCTATTGTGATTGTCGGTTTGTTATGGCTTCCTCTTAGAAATATTAGTTTTGGGGATGGGAGGGGAGAGAAAGAAAGAGGGGGGGAGGGAGGCAGAGCTAGGTTTCACCTAACCAAAAAGAGAGAAAGGATCTTGCAGATGCCTGCATTAAAATATTCTCTGTCAGTCCATGAGCTGTCCCAAGAAGCATGCTGCATGAACTGTGCTCCCTCCGGTTTGCCCCAATAGGAAAATTGGGGAATGGAGCTGTCCTTAGAGACAAGGCTTCATTCCCCATCCTGTAGGTGACACATGCTAGTGGCAAAAATCAGGAGGTGTGGATAGCTGCAGTCAGAGGAAGGTAGGCAAATGCTAAGAATGGCAAATTTAGGCACTTGCAAAGTTGCTTGTTTGAAGGGTGGCAAAGCACTTAGGAGGGGGGAGTTTCTTCTGCAGGCTATGCAGGTGTACCTTCCAGCCTTCTCAGGTCATCGATACATTCACAGGAGTGTCTGTTTACCCTTTTCTGCCAGGGGTCCCTGCCACATTGCAAGAGGGCAGGTCAGAATCTTGTAAAGCAGAAAAGCAAATTCAATAAGTGGGGGGAGGAATTATCCAGTTGTGTGCTGTCAAAGAAAAGCCTCTTAAAAGAACTTTGTCTTGTCTGGGCCCTGGCAGTGATGGGTCTTACCCCACCAACATTTGGGCAGTGAATTATTCAGGGGTATTGAAACTCTGCACCAAGCAGCCTGTATGCCGGACGTTTAGGAAGGCCAGTCTGTATAATGCAATATACATGAAAGTGTATGAAAGACCCCCTACTTCAGGTGAAACAACTAATGCCAGCCTTCTCTAGCCCACACCTCCAAATGTCTTGTATCAACTCTCATCAACATCAGTGAGCGCAGCAATATTCATAGATTGTAGCTATTGTGGCTCAAAATATTGGAAGGCCAATGCTGTGTGATCCACTTGGCTATTCCGTTATAGTCCTGGGGAAATGCTTTTAATTTTAACATGGGAAGCCCTGTTTGATCCCCTTTTCTTCCTCATTTTTCTCTCCCTCTGGAGCAGCTTTGCCTCAACTCTTTCTCCCAGGTGACCATAGCTCTTTGAGTTTATTTACGAGCCAGAATTCTTTTACCCTCTGTTATTTAGTTTTCTGTATCTTGGATACCCATTCCTGATAAAGAAGCTGAATTTCTATTGCGGTTTCTGGGAATAGCTGAGTGGCACTGGTTTTTACCATTTGCCTTTTCACTATGCAACATGAGGAAATAAAAGAGGGAAGCCAAGCCTTTTTTTCGAAAAGTTAAGAGGGCGACAGATTTAACCTCTCTTTGCCCAAATGGAAATAATGGGGACATGTTATTGCTCCTAGCAAGTTCACTTACTAATTATTTTGATTCTTAAGGAATCCATACATTATATTTCCATATTGAGGACTGGAATCCCTGTTCCAGTGCTATATGCTCTTTTCCCACATCGAAGCCGTATGCACACCCAGGGACATTGCAACCCAGTATGCAAATTGTGTGCCACACGAGGGTGTTATGGGGGAGGGCCCAAGTTTAAAACAATAAATAATGACCGAGTGTGCATGTACACAACTGGATTTTTTTTTTCAAAAAAATATTTTGATTGGTGGGCAAGTGTGCACGTGCGCGAGTAGAATATTTCAAAAATATTTCGGATGAATGTTAAGTGGAATTCTGCAGAAAGGTGCTTTGTATGCCATTTGTGATCGTCCCAGTTGGCTTCTGACAAGCATGGGGGAAAGCTGGATTTGCTTAACAAACACAATTTGCTTAACTAGAGTGATTTGCCTAAACAACCGTGGCAAAAAGGTTGTAAAATTGGACATCTCACTTAAAAAACACCATGCTTAGCAATGGAAATTTTGGTCCCAGCTGTGGTTGTAAATTGTAGTCAGACCCCTGATTTGTAGGAAAAGCAATCCAGAGACTTGCTATGGCAGACAACAGATCTCTTTCTCAAGGCTGCTGTAGTTGCATCTTTAACCCACCCTTATTTTCAGATCTTACCAAATAAATATATTATCTTCAAACTGTATAGAGCAGGGCTTCCCAACTTGGATCAGACAACAGTTCTTGCCATCATAACTTCCAACTCTCCACTCAGGAATTGACTAGGAATAACAGAATGACAGAATTTGAAAGGACCTTGGAGGTCATCTAGTCCAACCCCCCGCTCAAACAGAAGACCCTGTATCATTCCAGACAAATGGCTGTCCAGCCTCTTCTTAAAAGCCTCCAGAGATGGAGCACCCACAGCTTCTGAAGGCAAGCTGTTCCATTGGTTCCATTTAGTAAATGTGGTCTTACTAAGGGTTTACAAAGTGATAATAATACTACACTTGATATTGATTCCACCCCTCTGTTAATTGGCTCTTTTGGCAGCGGCTGCACACTGCTGGCTCCTACTTAAGCGATTGTCCACTAAGACAGAAAAGATCCCTCTCACATTTACTACTACCGGTATTGAGCAAGATTTCACCTATACATTTGGGTTTTCTTTTGTCTACACTGAATTTCATTTTGTTGGACAGGCCCCAGTGTTCAAGTCTGTTGAGATCCATCTGGATCTTGAGCCTGTCTTCTGTGGTACTGGCTATGAGTTCCCCTTCTATTTGTTATTTTGCTGCCTCTTTAGGGAGAAAGGTACTTCAAGGGGCAAGGAAAGGAGGGAAGGGAGGGAGGATTTATCCCATTCCTATCTTGGGGTAGGGAGTAAACTACTACTTCAGAACTGAAAAACTGCTGGTAGTAACCAGGGTCACTTGGCACAGAAAACACTGTCTGTTTGCTGCCATATAATGGTTCCCTTGATCTGTGCAGTCCACTCTTAAGCCATACAAGCTGCTGCCAGATTCACTGTGGCAAATCAGGCATTTGCCTTCTGCATGCAAAGATGGTGAAGTCTGCAGGCTCTGAGACCAAACTTCACCTGGGAGGAGCTTCTACTCAAAGACGGAGCCAATACAAATGTGATGGGAGTAAAACAAGTGTGTTGCAATTATGAAGATATAAGGTCAGCATGAAACTTCCTCTTAATGTTGCCAAGAATTCTTACACTTAGTAAAATTATTAATACAGACTGCATGTCTTTCCCTCTCACTCATATATGCCTGTTCAGCATTATACATTTCCTTTTTCATAAGAAGTAATCTTTTGGGCAAAAAAAAATCAATATTTTCTTTGCCAAAATATAAAACAGAGACAATAGTAAAAATGCTGAGGTAACTTTATTTCCCTTTGTATGTCCATGTCAGATAGTTTATCAGGAGGCTAAATTTCCGTTAGTTGACAAATTCTAAGCAAGTCAGGGTTGTAAAACCCTTCCTGTCCATATCTAAGGACTGGCAGATTTCTGTTAATGACAGAGAGGAATCTTCCAGATGGAAAGTTCAAAAAATATCACGTAAAATGGGACAGTGGCTTCATCTTTCCATCATTAACAGATTCTTCTCTTTGGGAAAAAAAAATAGATGGAAGAAGCAGTGGGAAAGTACAGAAGGGTCTCACATGGAGGACAATGACATTTTGATGCTCTGTAAAATGTTGTGAAGGAGGCAGAAAGATTGGTATAATTGAGGTCTGCTATGGAAGCCCTGATTTGTGGGGCATCTAAAGATCAGCCAGACTAATTACAGCAGTTTTGAGTTGATCAGAGTAGAAGTTTCATTGGGGGCAGAGAGGCTATTTCCTGTTACTGCATTTTAGAATATTGACGATCTTATATACTGTGTATGCACTCTTTCTTTCTGTGGATACACACCAGAACTCCCTTGCAATATCCCTGCAAACTGTCCACTGTCCCTGGCCAGGACTGGCCCTGCCCCTTGCTATAGTATAGAGGCTTCCCAGAAGAGAGATCTTAAAACCTCAAGATGTCCCACCTACCAGGGTGGAGTCACACCCTTGCTGCTCATTTAAAAGCCTTTCCATTGTTCTCATGCTTCTTCCTGGAGTGAGAACTCATGATGGGGACTCTGGGGTGGAAGAGGCTGCAGTTCCTCGTGATAGTATGCTGTTTTTTTGTGAGCCTGGAAGTTCCTACAGGTAAAAGGGGAGAGGGAAGAGAGGTCAGGGGAAGAGTTTTTATTTTTAATAATAATAATAATAATAATAATAATAATAATAATAATAATAATAATAATAATAATAATAATAATAATAATAATGTTGGAAGGGACCTTGGAGGTCATCTAATCCAACCCCCTGCTCAGGCAGGAAACCCTATACCATTTTAAGAACATAAGAACATAAGAAGAGCCATGCTGAATCAGGCCAAAGCCCATTGAGTCCAGCATTCTGTGTCACACAGTGGCCCACCAATTGTACATGGGGATCTTGAGCAGAAAGAGAAGACAAAACCCTCCCTTTCCCCCCAACAAATGGTACTCAAGGGAATCCTGCCTGCCTCAGCCAACATAGAGGCGGCACATGGACATCCGTTTTAATAACCACCGATACACTTGGCATCCATGAATCTGTCTAACCCTGCCTTGAAGCTGTCGAGGCTGACAACTGTCACGACCCCTTCAGGAAGTGAATTACATAAACCAACGACCCTCTGGGTGAAGAAATATTTCCCTTTATTTGTCCTCACTTTCTTACTTATGAGTTTTAGGGAGTGCCCCCTTGTCCCCCTTTTGGACAAATGGCCGTCCAGTCTCTTCTTAAAAACCTCCAGTGTTGGAGCATTCACCGCTTCCGGAGGCAGATTGTTCCACTGGTTAATTGTTCTAACTGTCAGGAAGTTTCTCCTTAGTTCTAGGTTGCTTCTCTCCTGGATTAGTTTCCATCCATTGCATGCACCTGTGACCTGTACCTTTAACATCACATTCAGAAATTAAGTCCCTTACCCTATTCTTTTCCATCCTTGGGGGAAAACTTTATATCTATGTACCGCCAGCTAACAGAAGCACAGGAACAAATCCAAGTTTTAAAAAGCGGCAGCCCCAATGACACTTTGCACTGGTTACTAGTTTTCAGTTGCCACAGCAGAACTGGTGTACTTTGGATTAGTTCCATTGAAGGCAGGGCTTCAACCAGTGTTTCTTCCTATACAGCTCCTACCTGATATGCACCTGTTAAATAGAGGGAGAAAGGAAAGGAAAGGAAGGGAAAGGAAAGGAAAGGAAAGGAAAGGTTTATGTGGGGGGAGTCCTTCGTGCTTAGTGCTCTCTGAGCTTGGTTGTTTTCTTGCAGATGTTTCATTACCAAACTAGGTAACATCATCAATGCTAGAGATGTTCTGCTGTTACCTGGTTTGGGTAATGAAACATCTGCAAGAAAACAACCCAGCTCAGAGAGCACCAAGGGCCCCCTCATTTCAACCCTGACCTACAAATATGCTCCTTTAAAGATTTATTGATATCCCACCTTCATTATGTTTATAAATAATGAAGTTATGTTATTTTCTCCACAACAATAACCACCCTGTGAGGTAGACTGGGCTGAGAGTGACTTGCCCAAAGTCACCCAGCCTGCTTTCATGCCTAAAACAGGACTAGAACTCATGGTCTCCTGGCTTCTAGCCTGATGCCTTAACCACTAAACCAGGGGTAGGCAACCTTGACTCTTTTATGACATAGGCGGCTCAGGAATTCTGGGAGTTGAAGTCACGAGTCATAAAAGAGCCAAGGTTGCCTACCCCTGTACTAAACCAAACTGGCTCTCTGTTCAAAGTAGAATGCTTTTTGGAGGGTAACTTAAGCCTTCAGGAATGAAACTTAGGCTAAAAAACCACAGTGAAAAATATTCCCATGGAACTCGAGATGTCACCTGCAGTTGCTTCCCACGGATATATTGACTCTTTTTAAATCTCTTAAGAAATTGGATTAATACCTGGTTTTAGGTGAGATTTGTTGCCCAGGCAGAATTGATGCAAACTCTCTTTAGAAGTACATAATTATTTAAATATCTATTTTTAGTGTAAAAAATCTGTAAGGCAATCATATCAGTTGTTTTAGACTGCTGTATCTGCACAGGCACTGAAACTGAAAAATAAGACAAATTATTCTGAATTATTATCTGAAATATCTAGAATTGTAGCCAAACTTTGTACTATAGCAGTGGCAATTAGATTTTCTGAACTTGGCTACTTGCCTAGGGATGCTTAGCTGAGCCATAAATATTTTTTTTTAACAAACACACCTATTATGCACTTTTTTTTTGCTTTTTAAATTTTTGGGTGCGTTTGGTCTGTGATCATTATGATCTATATTTTAATAGGCTAAAGTAACAGACATGGAAGAGAGTTTAGACAATATTAAGAAAGGCTTTCGTCTGTGAATGGAAACCTCCTTCTATAATGTTATTTTTTAATATGATATTTAGTGAAGGTTTTTGGAAAAGGAAGATAAAAACTAATAGAAACTAATATAAAGTAAGAACAAGAAAAGAAAAAGAAATAAAAGAGAAAGCCAAAAAGTATAAGAAAGGAAGAAAAAGTAAAATAAAAAAGGAAACGGTACAAAGAAGTAGTTTCTGATTTTATAGTCATCCAAGAATGTCATCAATGCTGTCTCAGTCAATACCCTGGCCTGAATCCTGTTTATTTCATTCAAAATAGCCTGCATTTTTCTTGGTTTTTCTAATTTTGCTATCATGTTATACAAACTAACCTCTCATTACTTGCATGCCAAACCATTCTTAAATCAATACATTTACATAAACTATTTTTGACTTTTAATTTCTTTTTACAATCCTCCACAATTGCTTCTTTCTATGCCAACATTTTATTTAGTCTCCATCTAAAAGAATTAGATTTTCTGATCTAAACCAAACTCACAGGATTAGGATCTGAAAAACTCTTTGGCCACATCTCTATTTTAGTAGCCAAATTCTTTGAAGTTCAGGTTATGTCTTTTATTGAAAAGGATTTATGTCTTTCAGAAAAATAGGTATTTTCTCTTAAACTACCATTTTTTTTCTGTCTCCATATATCAACCAGCTCTACGTTGTCCATCAAATAATAATAATAAAAAACTTTTGATAATTTGCCTAGAGTAACCTTAATATTTTCCTCAGAATTTCTGTTGCTACACCTCAATTCTCTATCCAACATTTGTGTAACGTTAGACAGAACTGTAGGATTTCATGTTAATTGGAAAGGCTCTCTAGTCAGTTGAACTAATATAATTGGTAGAAATCTGGCAACTCACTCTGCTGTGCTCTCAAAATTTATCTATTTTAACGGTTAGTTAAAGGTTATTTAATCTAATTCTATAGTAGGTAATTTTATTATTTATTATTTACAGTTTACAGTTTATGAGGAGCAGCGCAATGGCTCAGTTGATGCTGGGCTTGTCAGCTGTAAAGCCAATAGCCTGGGTTTGGGACTGAGCGCCATGTGGATGGGGTGAATTCCATTACTTGCCCCAGCTCCTGCTCACTTAGCAGTTTGAAAGCAAGTACATGTGAGTAGATAAATAGGTACCACTTCAGTGGGGAGAATGACCGCAGAAGGCTCTTTGGAGAGCCTTGAAATTGAGATGAGCGCTGCACCCTATAGTTGGCAACAACTAGGGGAGTAAAATCCGCAGGGACTCCTTTCTTTCCCTTTCCTTACAGTATACACCACTGGAGCCAACAGAAATTATTCTTGACAATAAATAGTACAATACACTATGAAGTTCTTAGGAATATTTATTTTTTGATTGCAGCATTAGCATATAGCCTTCCAGCAAACAAATCATAAGTAGTTAAAGTAAGGATATCACAATGATAAAAGTTACAATCCAAACCCATTATCTGAACATTATCTGTTTTTTGAACATTATTTGTAGAAGAAAGTCCAATTAACAGGAACTAAACAGATAAGTGAGTGTGTTGTGTTGGTAATGAATTACAAACTTCTGAGAATATAAAAACTTGGTGTAAAAGTGTAAACTTCTTGCTTTTGATTCAGAAATATATTTTTCCTGTGTTGCTTTTTTTTTATTGAATGCAAGCTCTCCTCTTTATTGTCTGTTATCAGGCAACTGTCAACAACATAGAATTAAGATTTATAAATTGTACTCTGGAGCTAGCTTCCATAAATCCCACCTTGAGATCTTAACCATCAGAAATAAAATAAAGCATGATGACATTTTTTATGTTTACTACAGCAGAAGGTTTCATAGATCAATGTCCACTTCCTTAGGCACATGAAATGTTACCCTTGCTCAGCTGACAAGGGGAAGGGGAACAACAGATGCATTGCAGAGACATGTAAAAAGCGCAGTTGGTGAGCATTCATTAAAAGTGAAACATCATAGCTATCAAACGCCTGATCACTTGCAGGAATGAGGGCAACTATGATTCTGCTAAGAAGACCCTAATCTGCCTCAGGCAGGTGGAGAAGGAAAGATAGAAGACAAGGAGCAGAGATCTTCTGGTCCATTTAAAAAAAAAAGGCCCAAATGGAGTAGTTTGGAGCGGTTGAGACTAGCCATCATTTAAATCCCCCAAAGTATTCATGTTGCTATCTTATTATCTTCTGGGAAATTAAAAAAGTTCAGCAGTTCAAGATGCGAGAGGAGCATTCGCCCAGGTTCGCCTGGTGCGCCAGTTGCGACCCTATTTGGATCGGGAGTCACTCCTAATAGTCACTCATGCCATTGTCACCTCGAGATTCGACTACTGTAATGCTCTCTACATGGGGCAACCTTTGAAGAATGTCCGGAGACTGCAGGTTGTCCAGAATGCGGCCGCGCGAGCTGTCTTGGGACTTCCAAGACATGCTCATATCACTCCAGCCCTTCGTGAGCTGCACTGGCTGCCAATTGGTCTCCGAACACAATTCAAAGTGTTGGTTATGACCTATAAAGCCCTTTATGGCAATGGACCAGGTTACTTGCGGGACCGTCTTCAGCCTCATGAATTCCAGCAACCGGTTAGGGCGCATAGGGCTGGCCTCCTACGGGTCCCGTCCATTAGGCAGTGTCATCTGATGGGTCCTAGGACAAGGGCCTTCTCCGTTGCTGCCCCAGCCCTCTGGAACCAACTTCCCTCAGAGGTTCGTACTGCCTCCTCCCTCCTAGCTTTCTGGAAGCTTTTGAAGACCTATTTATGCCGACAGGCTTGAGGGGTATGAACTGTGTTCTGCCCCCAGGCCGAGGAATTGTGCTTCCATCGTTGATTGTGTGTTTGACTGTGTTTGCATGTTGTATGTATGGATCTTTAGATTGGTTGTTATCATTATTATTAAATTTTTTATATGTAGCTGTGTTGTTGTTGTGAGCCGCCCCGAGTCTCAGGAGAGGGGCGGCATACAAATTTGATTAAATAAATAAATAAATAAATAAATGAATGAATGAATGAATGAATGAATGAATGAATGAATGATGGTGATAACTGGAGGGTAGGGAGCAGTAGCGGAAGAGTTTCCCTTCAGAAGTTCTTCCTAGACCCCCTCTTTTGCTTGGAGGACAGAATGGGTTCTGCCCTTTGGCCTTCCAGTGCCCCACAGGGCAGTTTTTCAGCCCTTAGGTCGGCTTGTAGAACACCATCCCATCACCAGAATGGACAGAAAATTCAACAGCCAGTCAAGCCGGCTCCCAAATGAGAAGGTTTTTATATCCTCTTCTGCAACTATGCCTCTTGAATCTACTCCTTCATTCATAACAATTTTGGCCTGTTTGGTGAAGCAAAACGTGACGCCTTGGGTTATTCTCCACACTGATAATCTGGATGTCTATGGAGAGCAAAATCCAATCTGGCTCACACACCAGGATCGCAGAGGTTTTGCCTTCCGAGCTTTTGGACACGTGCCAGACCGCCGAGAGAGAAGTTCCCTGAGGGATGAGCTCCAGCACAAATCCGAAAGCTTGGAAGGCAAAAACCTCTGGTCCCGGTGAATGGCCCAGATTAGATCCTGCAACATTATTTTTTTTTTTTAGGGTTAAATTTTTTTTTAATAAAAAATTCCTTTATTAAAACAATCAGCATTGTACACAAAATCTTGAGAAGCGATCATCGTAGAACATAACATACAACAATAGGGATACATGGGGACACGTATATTTACCTTCCTTCGCCCATGGAGAGCATTCAGATGGGACTTGTTCCCTTGTATTTTTTTTTTATATATCTATTTTATTGGTGTCCTAGGTAAATGGCTTTTTAAAAATGCAGGTATTTGAGCAAAACTGACACGATTAATTTTGAATACCTAACTGACTAAGAGACTAATTGCTATTGTGGACAAATAAATGCTCATGTTGAGTATAGTTATGAAAGGTAGAAAAAGGGAAATGAAACAATCACTTTAAGAAACAAGCATCCTCTCAGCTTTCTGATTTTTATTTTGCTATCCCCTCCTGTCTCTTACATTTTCCTCTGGTCTGTTCACGTGTGGATAAAAATGTGTATCTCTGGGAAGTGGCTCTCTATTTGATCTCAGCTGATCTAAACTGGGCTCCCTTTTTCAGAGGCTCAGAATATTCTGTGCTACAAAATGTTTGACGAAACCTCAGGGGCCTGCAGGAGCCTATTGGGAGGTGAAATTTCCCAGGAAGACTGCTGCCTAAACCATCAATATGGTTTCCAGGTGACTCAACATGGGCCCTGTCAGTCCTGCCGGTAAGTGAAACACCAACAGTTCTAATTAACTATATTTTTGGCATGTGCTGCACAAATGGTCCTAAGCCTCCTTTCTTGAACCCTCCAAATATTGCCTATTGGTTGAGTGCTGCGCATCTTCCGTTAGGACTGCTTATCCCATCTCCTGTGTAGGAAGAGAGGCTATGGGGTAGCTGCAGGTAGTATGCAAGTCGCAGCATGCCGTTCTCAACTGCAACCCTGCTGTCTCCAAGCAGGGCTAAATAAGTTTCTGCCCAAAGATTCAAAAGCTCCTATTGGTCACTGACAACAATATTCCATCACGTGCTCCATTGACAGAAGTATTTAATTTATACCCAGGCTTCTTGTTTATACTTGAACCACCATTAAGGGCAACTTATTTAAGAGCCTTGGTGGCAAAGTGATTAGAATGCGGTATTGCAGGTTAACTCTATCTACAGTCTAGAGTTCGATCTTGATGGAGCTCAAAGGTTGACTCAGCTTTCCAACTTTCCAAGATTGGTGAAATGAGCATCCAGATTGTTGGGAGCAATATGCTGACAGTGTAAACCAGACATGTCAAACACAAGGCCCAGGGGCCAGATGCGGCCCGCAAAGTGGTTTCATGTGGCCCGTGAAGCCATGCTGGAAACAGTGAGGGAATGGCCCCCGCTGCCTTGGCCCTGGCCCAGGCTGGCCGGGAGCCAATGTACAATTTTGTGGTAGCCATCTATGCTGAAACGCATTCAGTTTTAGCTCCACAAGGCCATCCAGAAATAGCGAGGAACCAGCCCCTGCCGCATTGGCCCCACCCCCTGGGTGCATGCTGGGGAGGTGTCACCTTTTGTGAGGAATGAAGAAATGCACCATGCCTTGGCACTTGTCCCGGTCCCACCCCCTTCTGCCAGAGACCCTCAGATCTGTCCCACTCCCGCCCAGACCCCCACGTAGAGCTGGCCGTGCCCACCCAGTAGGCCACACCTACTATATCCACGCCCACCCAGTAGGCCGCACCCACCCTGGCCACACCCACCTGGCCCCCCAAGGGCAACCGCAATGCTGATGTGGCCCTCAATGAAATTAAGTTTGACACCCCTGGTGTAAACCACGCAGAGAGTGCTGCATAGCACTGTGGGCCAGTGTACAAGTCTAAGTGCTATTGCTATTATTTCAATAAAAATGTGGAATATAAACCATAACAAGAATATTGATGCAGTTAGAATCAAAACCCAAATTAAAATCAGTTATTAAAATTAATTAAAATGGTTAATTTAAACTTTGATCTGTGTCCATGAATCATGCTAAGCCAGGGTTTTTAAACGATGATTTACTGAAGCCATTATGAGCACAAGTATCTGTAAACTCAGGCTGTATAAGGAAGTTTCCTACATTTCAATATATTTTTATTTAATATATTTTTGTACTTATAACTTCCAGACTTTTTAAAAATTCTTCCTGCCTGTTGTTTTATCTAGCACTAGATTTGGTTAATACATTGACCAATACATTGCTTTCTCTACATCTGAGTATAGAGAAATACCTAGAGAAACAAAATGTTTTATTTTAATTTCAGATTATCCCTTCTAAAGAAATGTGACAGCAGATTTAACCAAATGTTGTTCTTGTCCATTGAATTAACACCCTGGCAATCACCTCCTCCCCACCCCCCCCCAATGTTCTTTGTGGAATTATGGAACACAGATATAAACATACTCTTAGATACAATTCCTAGTTAAATTGAGGAATATGCTAACAGAACATGTCATGATGATCAAAAATTTGGATATTAATTAATTATGGTTAAATCTACCCTAAGTAGAAGCTTGCTCATATCTTGCACTCCTTGGAGGCATCTGGATGGCAGCCACTATGGGATCAAAATGCTGGGGGGAAAATGGCCCTTTCCTCTAATCCAACATAGTTCTTGTTGGCTTGTATTTGGATCCCACTACTGAAGTCCCTTAAGTATTTCCTTTGCTGTTAGGAAACAGGATGCTGGGCTAGATGGACCCTTGATCTGATCTAAGGGAATCCTTCATGGTTGGTGTTGTGTCCTGAGCCTGCTAGAGCAGAAAGTCTCAGAATTGTTGCAAACGGTCCCGTGCAAACCAAAAGCTGCCCGAGACCAGACAGGGTGGCGCCAGCATTGTGCGCATGCGCAAGGCGCGAAAATAGTCAGTTCCTATTGGTTCACACTGTCTGGGTCTCAGGCCCTATAAAAGGCCTGCGTGCCTTTTGCTGCTTGCTTGGTTGTAGGAGAAGAGTAATAAAGAGCTTGTTGTTTCACCATGTGTCTTCGTCAATTGCTAATGAACGGAAAACACAACAGTTGGATTTTACATCATGGGGAAACCCTGATCCAAGTCAGTTATTACATCCCTCTTTGTTCTTCTTTTCCTATAGTGAAGCTAGGTGGAATGAATGGAGCTCGTGGAGTGCGTGCTCTGTCTCCTGCACTGAAGGTGTCCAGCGACGCAGTCGGGTGTGTTATGGCTTCCGTGCAGGGACATGTCCGAGTGATACACGTGAAAGGGAAATGAAATCCTGCCTTCTGAAAGAGTGTTGTCCCGGTAAGCATCTTTCTCTACTCTTGATCTTTGTCTTAAACATGAAGCTAGAAATGAATCAGGATCATTTCTTTATCCTTGCATCACCTTGAATTTTGAGATTTTGGAGTCTTATGAAGTAGGACTCTAAATTAGCTGGCAATGTTACCTGTCCTAACCCCACCCACCACCACCACCCGCCACTATTTTAAGTGATATTTTGAGAATTTCCCCCTCCAAAGCACCACCTGAATACTTATTCATTTAGGCCATCTTGCTTTTCCACATTAAAAAAAACAACAGAAGTTGTGGGGGAGGTGTGTTTGTGACATCACAAGTGTTAGTTTGTCAGCACCAATCACAATCAACTTTTAATGCCATGTTCCAGAATATTTCCTTTTTGGAAGAATGTACCCTGTAAAGAAAAAGGTACATGTAAGTTGGATTACCATGAGGGTCCTTCCAAATTTAGGCACTGGAGGGATTTTTGTCTCTCGCCCACTTTAGTGGCAATGGCATCCTATCTGCCTAAAATTAGATTCTCACAGTAGCTGCAATTGTACATCTATGTATCTGGCAGCTAGTCCTATTGAGCAAAACCTGGACTTGTTTCTGAGCAACTGAACTGGACACAATCGGGCTTAGTTTTAAGCAGACCCAACATCTCATCTCATTTATTTGAAAGATAGGTAATCCTCAGTTAAGAACTCGAAACTGATAACTCCGTCACCAAGCAATGTGGTTGTAAAGCATAACGTCATGTGGACCACACCAAAATTCAACAGTAATTGTGGCAATTTCAGTGGCCATCGTCAAATGAATTCCATGTGGTTATTAGGCATGACATTACGTGATTTGCCGTTTTTGTGACCTGTTGCCAGCTTCCCCATCGACATTGCTGGTGGAAAGCTGGCAGAGAAGGTCACAAACGGCAATCACGTGACTGCTGGGATGCTGCAACTGTTGCAGTTGTGAACCAGTTGCAAGCACTACTAGAGCCATGATCTTGTGACTAGGGGGTCACTGTGATGGTTGCAGTTGTGAGGACTGATTGTAAGTCTTCCCATTCAGCACTGTTGTAACTTCAAATAATCACTGAAGGAGGGGTTGTTAAATGGGGACTTAGATAAGGACTTAAATAAGCTTAAAACATTTTAGTTAGATTATTATTATTATTATTATTTATTTATTAAATTTCTATGCCGCCCTATTCCGGGAACTCAGGGCAACTCACAGCATAAATAGAAATCCAATATAAAAAACTACATAGTACATATATAAAAAATACATATATAAAAAAGAGAACCCCTAAATTAAGAAACAATTCATTCAGCAAACGTACACACAAACATACACTGGCTAGGGGCAAGATGTCAACCGCCCCAGGCCTGTCGGCAGAGATGGGTCTTTAGTAGTTTACGAAAGGCGGAGAGGGTGGGGGCGATACGGATCTCCGGGGGGAGTTGGTTCCAGAGGGCCGGGGCCGCAACAGAGAAGGCCCTTCCCCTAGGCCCCGCCAGGCGACACTGTCTGGCTGACGGGACCTGGAGAAGGCCGACTCTGTGGGCCCTAACCGGTCGCTGGGTTTCGTGAGGCAATAGCACTTAGACTTATATATCATCACCATAGTGCTTTACAGCACTCTCTGGGCAGTTTACAGAGTCAGCATATTGCCCCCAACATGAGTTCATTTTACTGACCTCGGAAGGATGGAAGGCTGAGTCAACCTTGAGCCCCGTCAGGATTGAACTCCCAGATATGGGCAGAGTACTAGAATGTACTAGGGCATTCTAAAATTGTGCCACTAGGGCTCTCAAAGAGATAGATAGTCAATGTCTGAGGCACCCACTTTCAGCAATAGTGCACAATACTGGCTTTGACAGAATTTCTATAGTTTATGAAATAAAGTTATTAATTAACTAGAAGGAAGAAAAACACCACAAGCATTCTTACTACTTCATGTCTTCAGCAGAAAAACAGGAGACAAGTGGTGGTTTTGGTTGGTAGAGAGAGCAGGCTAAATTGTTTTTAAAGAGAATTACAATAGACAATTGAAAGCAGGCAAACAACCTTTTTTGTTTTTGTTTTTCAAAACTTTCTTAGTGCCTGTAATCAGAAAATTTAAAGGCAGATTTCTTTGATGATTTGTACAGCATGTTAGTGATTTTGTGTGGAACAATGATCCCATATTTCTGCATGTTTTGGTACAGCTCCAGAAAATAGTGGCTAATAAGCACGTGATAACTTGTTTTGATACTTTCACTTCCTCGTGTGTGTAAGTCTTTGGGAATTCCCTCCTAAGGAAATGGGATTATGCAACTTAAAAATTCCCTTGGCTGATGGGTCTCCAGCATGCCTGAACCTTGACCTCAGCTGTTCTTTCCTTGCAGTGATGGGTGCATGGACAGAATGGAGCGCCTGGCAACCTTGCTCAGTGACCTGTCTAACTGGGACCCAGATAAGGGAACGAACTTGCACCAATCCAGCCCCTATCTGTGGAGGCACCTGCTCAGGAGAAGGCAAAGAAACTAAGAGATGTGATACCCAGCAAATTTGCCCAAGTAAGTTGGGGTAGAGAGGCAGTTTGGTATAGTAGTTAAGTCATATGTTGGAAACTGGAAAACTGTAAGTTCTACCGGTAGGCCTGCCTTAGTTCCAAAGCCATCTAAGTCAGTTTTTTTCTCTTAGCCTTAGGAAGCAGTTAATGACAAACTACTTCTGAAATCTTGCCAAGAAAACTGTAGGGACTTGTTCAGGTGGTTTCCAGGAGTTGAAAGTGTGTGTGTGTACAAACACACACACACACACAAACACAAACATTGGGGTAATTAAACACTTGAAGAACAATCTAAGGTGAAAAGCAGCGTGATGGAGAAAAGGGAAATGTTTATTAGAGATTATATTTCAATCTCTAATTTAGAGTGGGTAATCTGCTCTGCACACGGATTCACTGAAGCTCCCTTCTCAAATGTTACTGGATTTGGGCTGGGAGCAACCAGCCCTGAATGCTGAAGGCTTGACAACAAACTGTATGGATTCCAGTTTCAACCCTGATTGAAGGCAGTTTCACTGACTTCTATTCACCACTAGACAGGAAAAGGTTAACGAACAACTTCTTAATTATGCAAAATATCAGTGATCACTTGAGTTTTACTAGCAGATCAATACAGAACAGCTTTATTTGAAGTTGTTGACAAAAGTCAAATTCCTCTTTAAAATTGTAAGATAAGACTCAACCAATAAACTTTACTTAGGGTCAAAAGATCTAAAAGTGATAACGATACAGTTGGCAATTCCATAAGGAAGCTGTGACATTTTTCTGGCCTGGTTCACAATCTCAGGATTTGCAGCAGAATTTCCTTCTAACTATGAATAGCAATTTTTGGTTTGTTAATTTTTAAAATGTTTCCACACTTTCTTTGCTATGGAAAGAAGAAAGAAAGAAAGAAAGAAAGAAAGAAAGAAAGAAAGAAAGAAAGAAAGAAAGAAAGAAAGAAAGGAGGGAGGGAGGGAGGGAGGAAGGAAGGAAAGAAGGAAGACTTTGAGAATGGGGAGATAAAAGGCAATAAGAAGGGATAGAAAAAATATGAGGGTACTAAGACAGTAATTTCAACTCCTCTAACTTCAGCTCTCAGGATTTTGCAAAATGAATTTGACCCTTTTGGGAGGAACCAGCCAGGGAAACCTGAATTAAAAGAAATCTCAATGATAGATCAGTTTGATCAGACCAGGCAGATCAAGGGGAAGAGACAAACTGAGGCCTGACAGAAAGAAGAAGAAACGATGAACCCAAGATAGCAGAAACAGATATGACTGATATGAATTGTACTCCTGGTCTCTTCCACAAGTCTTTGACCCAGCATCCTCTGACTCTCATTCATGTTTTTCTTTTCAATGTAGCTCACGGAAACTGGGGCAACTGGGGACCTTGGCAGCACTGCTCCCATACTTGCACTATAGAAGGCTCAGCTGTAAAGCCTCAACAAGTACGAATCCGCTTGTGTAACAACCCTCCACCTTCTATCAATCCTCGGGGCAAGACATGTCCAGGAGCAAGCCAGGAGTCCCAAAGCTGCACAGGACTGCCCTTCTGTCCACGTAAGAGAAGGAAGCCACACTTTTAGTCAGGTGTAGCATTCTTACACTTAGCATTCCCAGGAAGATGCTCTTTCCCTTTATAGCAGGCCATAGGATCACCCTCTCAACAAAGGAGAAGAGCAGAGGCTGTGCTCCTTGGGGTTTTGGCCCAGCTAGTTCCAGGTGAATAGACCCACTGGCCCGTTCGGATTTGCTCTTATTTTGAAACTGGCTCATTTGGTCATCTTGATTTGGCTTGATGAGAGTTGCCCTCCAGGACACCTGGAAAGTGCCAGCGTCAGGAGAGAAGGTCCTGGTTACTTTTTAAGAGCAGGAAAGATACAATATGCCAGTGATAGCGAACCTTTTAGAGACCAAGTGCCCCAAAATTGCCTCTGCCCCACCCCCCATTCCGCCCACCCACAGGGCCATTCACTGCCTCCATGGCCCACCGCAGATCATCCAGGCAACCCAGCAGCCCCATGGTGGCCACGCCCTCCACACTTCATGCATCATCTGTGTGCGGTGGGGTGTGAGGGCGGAGTCTTGCCCCGCTGCCTGGCTGCCATGTGTTTGGCTGTGCTGCTCCACGTGGTCTGTGCCTGGGGGTGACTCCCCTCCAGGAAGGATGCTGGTGAGGAGGGGGCTGCGGGGGGAGGCAGGGCTGAGGCGACAGCACACGTGCCTCCAGAGAGGGTTCTGAGTGCCGCCTCTGGCACGTGTGCCATAGGTTCGCTACTACTGCAATATGCTATTTATGGTGTGTCTCTGAACAAGCCTGTTATGAGGATCTGCCTCTTTTCTCTTCTGACTCCACCCACTGTTTTCTCCCACAGGGGATGGCAACTGGGGCAGCTGGAAACCATTCCAACCCTGCAGTGTGACCTGTGGGGTCGGCCAAAACCTGGAGAAGCGTCTGTGTGATAACCCTGCACCAAAGTACGGAGGGCAGAATTGCCTTGGGGAGGACATACGTAGACAACCCTGCACTGTCAGGGTGCCCTGTCCAGGTAATGGGGAAAATTAAGAAGGTGAAGGAATAAGTAGAAATTGTGAGGGATAATCCACAACCTGAACACAGAGAGCTGCTTCTAAGGTAGCTGAATCCAGTGAGATCCTCCCCACTGCCAAGTTATACAACTGTTTTATTCTAGAAAACTTTACCTAACTTGACTTTGGCATAAATTGGAACCTAAATTAGATGTTGTTGTGTCCTGAGCCTGCAAAAGCAGGCTCGGGATGTTGCATTGGTCCCGGGCATTCCAAAAGCAGCCCGGGACCAGACAGAGCGGCGCCAGCCTTGTGCGCATGCATAAGGTTCGAAAACACTCTGTTCCTATTGGTTGACATTGCCCGGGTTTCTGGTCATATAAAAAGTCCTGCGTGCCTTTTGCTTTTGCTTGGTTGTTGTAGAAGGTGAATAAAGCGTTTGTTCAGCATCGCCATGTGTCTTCATCATTCGCACGCGAATGAAGTACACAACACTGGCGACAAAGGTGGGATCCTTTGCAAGCTGGAACAAAGTTGAGGACTTACCCAGGAAGTCCTGAAGAAGGGAAGATGGCGTCTGAATCAGCGTCCCAGCCTGCCAGTACAGCGTCGCTGGAGTTTGAGCACGGCTAAAGGACCCTTTCCCCAACAGCAGCTTGTAGAGGAAGCGAATGGTGAAGGTCATAAAGCTTACGATGTCGAAGATTGGCCGATTGACGGATTTCGATGTCTCCCATCCAGAGAGATGGAATTCCTACGTAGCACGGGTGGAGAATTACTTCCGAGTAAATCAGATTAGAGAAGACGGCCTGAAGGCAGCAACTCTTTTTTGTGCCTGTGGACAAGAAGCTTTTGACATTGCAGAAAATCTGGTGGCCCCTGCACTTCTGGAGTCAGTAACCTATGCTGACTTGAAGAAAATGTTGAAGGAACATTTCCAGCTGAAGTTATCTGTAATTGCTTGGAGGCACACGTTCAAGCAGAGAGATCAGAGGCCGGGTGAATCTGCTGCGGACTTTATTGCAGTCTTAAGGCAAGCAACCATATCTGGAAGAGAGGCTGCGAGCTCGTTTTGTCTGTGGCTTAAGGAGTAGAGACTTACATCAAAAGATTTTTGCAAAAGAAGATGTCTCCTTCCGAGATGCATTGCGAGAGGTGGCAGCTGAGGAAGCAGCAGACAGGGCTGTGAAGGCTTTGCACCTTGCTAGGAATCCTCCAGACACAGCTACAGTCCATCAAGAGGATGCTTGTGAAGGATCAGAAGTGGATCCTGAAGAGGAGGTTGACAGACTTCACCAACCACTGAGAGGAGGCAGAAGGGATGTCCGGTCAAGGCCCCAGCATCTCTTCAATGCTTCGGGTGCAGAGGACACCACAAGCGAGCTGACTGTAGGTTTCGCTCCGCCATTTGCAGGATGTGTGGCAGGCAGGGCCACATTGCATCCGTCTGTTTGGGTCACCAGAAGGTTCAACCTTGGGAAGAATTGCTTCAGAAAGGTACCAAGGTCCCCAGCCAAAACAGGGTGGGTTTGTGCGCATCGCGCAGGAGCATTCTAAGAACAGGGACACACAAGCCCCTTAAGAAGAAACTTTCCATTAATGTAAGGTTGCAAGGGGTTCCCTTACTAATGGAGTTGGACACAGGGTCTGCTCTTTCCATTATTTCAATTAATACCTTTAAAAGGATTTGCAGCAGTAGTGGCCTTCAAGTTAAACTCAGGCCATCGAATCTAATACTCACTGATTTTCAAAATTCTATGGTGTGTGTTAAGGCGGAGGCCACCCTTAGGGTTCAGTATAAGGATTTTGAAAGTTCCCTAGATGTGGTGGTTGTTGGGGGTGAACGTACGAGTCTTATTGGACTCGATTGGTTCGAGGCTCTGGGAATCCAGATAACTGGGCTGCACAGCTTGCAAACGCTGGGCCTTGCAGAGGTTTGCAAGGAGTTTGCAGATGTGTTTAGTTCAGAGCTAGGATCCTACAAGGGACCTCCCATTTCGCTATGGTTAGACCCAACCATCACACCCATCAGGGTTAAGCCTGGGAGGGTACCTTTTGCCCTCAAAGGTAAGATTGATGCTGAGCTGGACAAATTGCTCCAGCAGGGCATTCTAGAACCTGTGGATTCAAGTCCATGGGAAACCACCATAGTAACACCTCTAAAGGCTAATGGGGACATACGTATATGTGCAGACTATAAATGCACACTGAATAAGGCGCTGCAACAGCACGCTTATCCAGTGCCTGTGGTAAGTCGCATTCTGGCCTCCCTCAAGAGGGGGCGCATTTTTGCGAAGCTTGACCTGGCACAGGCCTATCAACAGCTACCTGTTGATGAGGCAGCTTCAGAGGCCCAGACTATTGTAACTCACAGGGGGGCCTTCAAGGTCAAGAGACTGCAATTTGGGGTCAATGTAGCCCCTGGCATATTCTAAAGTGTCATGGAGAGCACACTTTGAGGTATTCCTGGGGTCTGTCCCTACTTTGATGATGTCCTCATTTCTGGGGAGTCATCTCAAAATTTAGCGGAGAGATTAAGGGCTCTCTTGCTTCATTTTCGAAAAGCAGGCCTTAAATGAAAGAAGGGTAAATGTAAGATAGGAGTCACTTCTACTGACTTCTTAGGATTCAGGATAGATGTTCAAGGCATTCACCCTGCTGAAACTAAATCGCATACTATCCAGCAGGCCCCAAGCCCTAAGTCTAAGAGTGAGCTGCAAGCCTTCTTGAGGCTATTAAATTTTTACCATGCATTTCTCCCAAATAAAGCTGCAGTGGCAGAGTCATTACATAGGCTCTTAGATAACCAGGCTCCTTGGCAATGGACTAAAGTCCATGACAAGAGCTTCAATGAGGTTAAGGCTTTGCTCACTTCTAACGCTGTTTTAACGCATTTCAATGAGCAACTGCCTGTTTGCATCGCATGCGATGCATCTCCTTATGGGGTGGGAGCTGTACTTAGCCATCTGAAGGCTGATGGGACACAGGTCCCTGTGGCCTATTATTCAAGGACTCTGTCTTCTGCAGCGTGGAATTACGCTCAAATTGACACAGAGGCCTTGGCCATAGTGGCTGCATTAAGAAATTTCATGATTTCTTATATGGCCGCCATTTCACGGTCTATACTGACCATAAGCCTCTGCTGGGTTTGTTTACCACTAAGAAACAGACCCCACATATCATTTCTCCTCGTATGCTGAGATGGTCCATTTTCCTGTCAGCATATGACTATACATTAGTTCACAAACCAGGAAAAGAAATGGGTCATGCAGATGGCCTGAGCAGATTACCCCTGAACCAATTAGAGCCAGATCCTGCTCCAGCCATTAATATTCTGTCCATTCAGGAGTTGTCTGAGTCTCCCCTCAATGCTAGGGACATGGCTGCTGAAACTGCCACTGATCACATGCTTACACACGTGCTGACATGGGTGTTGTCAGGATGGCCTGACAAGTGCCCTGATACGGAGTTCCAAAGGTTCTGGCACAAGAAGCATGAGTTTTCCACTTTCAAGGGTTGCCTGTTATGGGGTAGCAGGTTAGTGATCCCAGCCTCATTGAGGTCTAGAATATTGATCTCTCTGCATGAGGGACATCCTGGTATAGTCAGGATGAAAGCGCTTGCGTGCAGCCATCTTTGGTGGCTTGGGCTCGATAAAGCCATCGAAGCCCAGGTGCACGGGTGCCAAGTGTGCCAACAGTCTTGGCCTGAAATGCCTCAGGCCCCAGTACATAGGTGGGAGGAAACTCAAACCCCATGGTCTAGGGTGCATATAGATTATGCTGGGCCCTTTCAGGGGCAATTCTTCCTGATTGTTGTTGATAGCCATTCCAAGTGGCTAGAGGTTTTTCCTGTTTCCTCCACTACTACTGCCAGGACCATCCAGGTGTTGAGAGGAATTTTTGCATCACACGGTCTTCCTGATGTTCTGGTTTCAGATAATGGCCCTCAATTTACATCTTCTGAGTTCCAAGCTTTCCTTCAGGCCAACCTGATCCGGCATGTACCATTGGCTCCATTCCATCCATCCTCCAACGGACTGGCAGAGAGAATGTTGCACACCACCAAAGATGCCATCAAGAAACTGACTTACGGCAATTGGCATCACAGGTTAGCAGATTTCCTTCTTGCACACCGCACCACACCATGTACAGCCACAGGGAAGAGCTCTGCCGAACTCCACTGGGGTCGCTGCCTCATTACTAAACTGGACAGGCTGCACCCTGACCGGGTGGCTTCACAGGTGTCACAACCGCAGGCACCTAGGAGATTCCAAGTGGGGGATCCGGTTTGGGCAAGAAACTATGGGCCTGAACATCTCTGGGTCACAGCTGTGGTCTGCAAGGTCTCGGGACGTTGTCATATGAAGTTGCCTTGGGTGACGGCCGTGTTCTTTGCAGACACATAGACCAACTGCGTTGGAGACTGGACTCGCACCCTTCCACTCCTGGCTCTGCTCTGTGGCGGGAGGGAGGACCATAATATGCATGCTGGGTCACAGTTTCCCAGGACTAACAGGCCCTCACCAGCTGCTACTGAGGCTGTTTGGGATTCATCCCAAGGTTCCGCAAGTGCTCCTAACAGGAATTCACTGGATAGGGGATCATCCCACACATCCATAATTACTCCAGACAGGGAGTCACACCGGGGGTATCCACAGTATTCACATGTGTCAGATAGTGCTCCAGACAGGGAGACTGACCAGGGGTATCCACACAAATCACAAGCAGCAAGAGAAAAGGAATTCCATCAGGGGTGCTTGCCAAATTCCACAATTGCTCCCAAAAGGAGGTCTCCAGCAAAGGGGGTTGCCATGGAGGCGACTCCTGACTCTGGCACCTCGGGCACATGCTTAGGGGCCACAGAGTACTGGGGCACTTCCGCTACCCAGCCCTCTCCATCTGCTGGCCTTGGGCTCGAGGGACAGTGTTCCCAAGAGGGGTCCATTGTGGACTCGGGGACTTCCACCCCTCCAAGGTATGCTGGCTTGGACTTAGAGGGTCCAGCCAGCCAGTAGCTGGGTGGGTCAATTGGGTATTTGGGGCAGCAAAGTCCTGGCCTGCCTAGCCTGGTAGGCGAGCAGGTAGGCCAGGCACCCTCACCAGGGTCACTTGGGGATTTAGGGCAGCAACGCCCTGGCCTGGTAGGTGAGCTGGTGGGCCAGGCAATCTCTCAGGGCCTTAGAAGGTCGCAGCGGGCCAAGTGCCCACCCAAACATCTGAGAGACTTTTTGAAGTTGCTGTCAAATCATGAGGGTCCTGTTCATGAGGCCCCTGAATAATGGGAGCAACTTGTGGGTAGATTATTTTGTATTATTTTTTTTATTTCGGATACATTTATTGTATTAATCAATATTGTAGAGGGTTTGCCTGAGGGCAGGCTCAAGTATTCCACACTCCTTGCATTTGAATGATGCAATTGTATGCCACTCTTCCCAATGCATGACGTACATGAATGTACGCGAAGTATATTCCATCTAGGGGGGAGGGGTGTTGTTTCCTGAGCCTGCAAAAGCAGGCTCGGGACATTGCATTGGTCCCGGGCATTCCAAAAGCTGCCCGGGACCAGATAGAGCGGCGCCAGCCTTGTGCGCATGTGCAAGGCACGAAAACGCTCTGTTCCTATTGGTTGACATTGTCCGGGTTTCTGGCCATATAAAAAGGCCTGCGTGCCTTTTGCTTTTGCTTGGTTGTTGTAGAAGGTGAATAAAGCGTTTGTTCAGCATCGCCATGTGTCTTCATCATTCGCACGCGAACGAACTACACAACAGATGTGATTTCTGAAAAACTAAGAGATGGGGCAAGCTGAACACTGGAAAACAGGACTGATGGATTTAACAGGGTCTCTTGAGTCAGGACGATATTTTTTGCATAGTCCTTGGTACTTCTGGGCAAGCAACATCAGGTATCTTCAGCAGAAGTGGCGCTGCTGTTCCTTCGCCCTTCTGGGTACACTGCCAGAGATAGGAACCCAGATATATGGGGAAGGATGATTTTGTTCCTATAAAACTATTGATGGTTTTGGGCTTAGATTCTTCTCTCTCAGAGAATCTGGCTGGAGAACTGCCCCCCCCTCCCCGGCCTCAACCCCCTTATGCACTGACCAGATCTTTTTTAAACACTTCCCATAGTGAATGGTTATTGGAAGGAATGGTCACCTTGGAGGCCGTGTAGCCGTCATGAAGCCGATTTTGATATTGAATGTAAGGATATCCCTGCCACTCAGATAAGAAGTAGGACCTGTACTGGACGGCGCCATGAGGGCAAGCGTTGTAACGGATCCATCAGCGAATCCAGGACCTGCTACAGTTTCGAAGGATGCAGGTGTGAGTATTGGGAATCAGAAAAGGTACAAAGAGATCTCATATCCCAAAGCAGTCTTCCCCAATCTGGTAGGCTCCAGGTGCCTGGCAATTACTAGTCTCATTTTGCCCAAAGAGCTCATTGTCTGGGAATTGAATTCCAGCACATCTGGAGAAGCCAGAAGGTGGCTTAATCTGTTTTTCTCTTACAATCCTGAGAAAGTTCTAAGAAGTAACAGGGATCCCACTGAAACCTGTTCTGAATATTAAGCTCCTCCTAATCCAGGTAGAATTTATCTTTTTTACCTTTTTGTGAGCATATTTATTATCTTCTGAAAATGTTCAGGGCTCCAGTGTTTTGTGCACTGATTGAGGCAAGTGGTGGAGTAAAAAATGCAGAAAATGGAAAGAAAGAAAGAGAGAACCTTATAGAAGTAGGGATTAATTCTGAAGGGCCCTTTCTGCATCTTTGCAGCAGAAGCAGCATTCACTGACTGGTGTCCACAACATCATTCTAAAAAAAACCTTCTACCTACAGAATTTTGTATTTAATATGATTATTAATAAGATTAATTAATAATCTTATATAATATTATTTTTCAGTGACAGTTTCATCAGTAAATAACAGTGTTTTTAAAACAGCAAAATGTGGATAAGGAGGAAGAAATGGTGTAGGGCAGGGGTAGGCAACCTTGCCTCTTTTATGACTTCTAGACTTCAACTCCCAGAATTCCTGGCTGGCTCAGGAATTCTGGGAGTTGAAGTCCACGAGTCATAAAAGAGCCAAGGTTGCCTACCACTGGTATAGGGTCTCCTGCCCTTCCAACTCTGTTATTTTGTTATTGCTGTTATTGCTCACCAAGCCAGCACTGTATTCAGTTAGCTGCTCCTTTTGTTATTCATAGCACAAACCTGGGAGGAAACTGCTCACCTCATGGCTGACAGACTTTCCATGAGTTCTCTTTTTATACTTCGCTATTCCAAAATTCCTACTTCGTCCATTCACAAATGTAGGACGATTGTGCCACCCTAGTACTGTATATGTGTTTGGCATATAGCCCCCCCCATCTAATTTCACAAGAAATTTGTGGTTGAGAAATAACAACTGGCCTAAGGTCTTTGGGTGCCTGTGTTTACATGATACCTTTAGCTAGCTTACAAACCCAGAAGAAAAATTCAATACGTTAGTTTACTATTAAACTGGATTAGATTTTTATGGGAGGTTTATTTTATTGGGCAAACATAACCCATCTGGTTGATTAATGCAAAGCCATAATATTGCTTGATATAGTACTCAAGTTACACATATCTGAACTTTATTACAGTGGCCTCCAGCCTTTTGGGCACCAGGAACCAATTCCGTGGAGAAAGGTTTTTCCCCAGACAGAGGGAGCTTGGTTTTGCAGGCTGCCTGCCTCCCGTGGTTGGGGATTTGCTTATTTGTGTGGCCTGATTTCTGGCATGCCACAGCCCAGTGCCAGTCCACAGACTGGGGGTTAGGGACCCCTGCTTTATGATAAGGCAGAGATTGCCATTCATGTCTTTCTGGGCCCAGCCTGAGATGTCTACGGGACCGTCTGCTGCCCCATGAATCCCAGCGGCCAGTTAGGGCCCACAGAGTCGGCCTTCTCCAGGTCCCGTCAGCCAGACAGTGTCGCCTGGCAGGGCCTAGGGGAAGAGCCTTCTCTGTTGCGGCCCCAGCCCTCTGGAACCAACTTCCCACGGAGATCCGTGTCGCCCCCACCCTCTCCGCCTTTCGTAAATTACTCAAAACACACCTCTGCCGGCAGGCCTGGGGTAGTTAACATCTTGCCCCAAGCCAGTGTATGTCTGTGTGTATGCTGAATGATTGGTTTTTTTTTTTTTAAATTAAGAGGTTTTATATTTATATGTATTTTTATGTTGATTTCTACTGTGTTGTGAGCCGCCTTGAGTTCTCCGGAATAGGGCGGCATAGAAATCGAATAAATAATAATAATAATAATGTCTGTCATGGTCCTATATGAGGTAATGGGCAGTGGTGAAGACTGCCAGGGATGAAGCCTGCTGGTTTTGATTGGTGTGGTTTTTCTCAGTGCCGGGAGCCTGGACAGCTTGGAGTCCTTGGGGTCTGTGTGAGCCAGCCTGTGGACCTGAACCTAAAAGATCTCGTAAGAGAGTCTGCGCGCCCATCTACCCTAATTATTCGTAAGTCTGAAATCTGGAAGGAAGGAGGGTTGAAGTAAGAACAGTTTCGGACAAAAGTTAGGACCGCACTGAAATTTTAATCTAGTTCTTAACTTTTGGGGATTTGTGGGTACTACTCAGTCTACTTGGTTTTATGAAGTTAGTTCAATAACTGTCATTGTAATGGCCATCTAGCAGAACGTACAAGGAGATGCTGCTCACACCCTCATATGTTTGAAGAGCACATTCCTGACTGGGGATTTCAGCATTCCTAAAAAAGTTCCCAAAGCAGCTTTTACTCCTTTGGTACCTTTCCAAATGGTTGAGGGCTGATGGGGATTGCAAGGCTCAGGATTTCCAATGTTCTGGAAGGTGTCATCTTAGAGAAGGCAAGCAAGAAGGAACATTTTGGGTGGGATCCGGCTTTTCTGCCCTTTGCATCTCATTCTGAAATATCTTCTTTTACTTTCAAAGGAACAAGGAAAGCCATAGTCTGGGGGTGCCCAGGAGTATTCAGGAGAGATGCTTTTCATACATCCTTCCTTGCACCCTTTAAGTACTTTATCCAAATGTAAAGGATAATGCTATTGTTTTTCCTGGGCTGAAGTGTACAGCAATCAGTTGCTAATTTGGGGCATTTCTGTAGGTGGAAAAGGCTGCCTTCATAGTATCCAATTTCTTGGGCCAAATAAAAGGGTAGAACCTGATAGGCTTCATGTTGAATATGAGGATTGCTACATCCTTTAGCAGACTTCTGGTTCCCCTGCAGGACTTTAATAATTGCTGGACTTGCAGAAAGGAAGCCCTCAATTTGGTTTCCAGGTCAGAGCTTCTTTTTTTGGGCAGTGCAGCTCCCAATTCTGAATGAGAAGAGTCAGCCTGGCAGCCATTCTGGAGTCTTATTATGAGCACCACATCTTGATCCAATCAGTTAAAAGCAAATCCCAACCAATTAAAAAGGATTGTAGGTGTGACAACCAAGCTCTATTCTGCCTCTCTGACAAGAGCAGCAGCTAAAGCTTTTCCTCAGAGATATGATGAGGGACAGGCTGAGGAAAGCGATGGGTACAGTTCTTGCTGGTAGAAGAAGCCTCAACTTCTTGCTCTCCTGAACAGCTTAGCCTTAACGGTAATCAGTTTCTGTGATAAATGATTTCTGGGTAAAGAGCAATTTCTGCAATCACTCTTAGCATCTCTCAGTTCCTGTTGCTCCCTGTCCATTTCTCCCCTTCTCATTCATTCGCTTGCTTCTTTCCCAGAAAACATTGGCTGGGGATGCTCTGAGCTGGCTTTCTATACTCTGGGGCAGGGGTTGGAGTGATTTGGCCTGCTTGGTGATTTTCTTCTCTTCTTTCTTTTTTACCTATTGCCTTTCCATCTGTTTGGTCTCCTTGCTTTCCCCCACAGCTAGTGCCTCACCCTCCCTGATGTCACAGGAGCAGTGGCATTTGAGCTCTGATGCTCAGAGCACAAAAATGAAACCAATACAAAAAAAAAAAAAACAATGGCAAGTTTCCTGTGCAGCTTGAGCCAGAAACCATTTATGTGCCCCAGGGCCAGCTCTGCCATGAGCCCCAATGAAATAGCAGCTGCTAGAAGGTGGGGAGCAGCATCAAATTGTTATAAGGCAGGAGCAGATCTGACATAAGGCCTACCTCTGGCTCAGGAGAAGGCAATACCTCATGGCAAGACAAAAGATCAACTGCTCATTTAATCAGGTTCTGTAAATGGAGATAGGGTGCTTCTGTGTACCATCTTGCAGGGGCAGCCAGTGGGAGGGTTGTGTGGACTCTTTTGGTCTTCATATGAGGGATGGGCAGTCTAGCATATCCAGTTATGGCTGCCAAGAATGACATTCAGGTTTGGGGTGTCTTTAACTTTGTCCCCATTAAGTCCTGCCACGAGGCAAGATTAGGCCCCTTCCATTTTCTCAATGGTACTGATCAAAGTGTTGTTTCCTTGCTCTTAGCAGTTTCTTCTGTTAGTAGTGGAGATAGTAAATTTGAATCACTGGAGGGAGCTAAGACCTTGCAGGGAAAGACCATAGTAATCTCTGCCCTACAACCTATGGCATCCTTTAGACTAGAGTCAACCAACCATTGTCTTTTCAAAATAACATGAATACAAACAGGCTTTATATCTGGCTCAGTGATATTACAAAGGCATTGTAAGTTGCTGCTAGTGCGTGAATGACACTTTTATGTTCTGTTTCTTAGCACCATCCTATTCCCAACAACCCATCAAACTTTTTAAAAGGCTGCTTGGGATTCCAACTCTTTTTGGAAGAGGGTATTCAAAGAAAGCCAACTTTATGGGATTTTTGCCTGAGCAGCTTATTTTCTGTGGCGGGGTGGGAGGGGAGAGGGCCAGGAGTGATTGGATCATGGTAGTGGGAAATTAAAGAGGTGATGGGTAAGGTCTCTGAGAGCCATATAAAACCTAGATATTACTCATATTTGTCCTAGACAAATAAGATTGGGGCACAAGGAAGAGAAAATGTACCATTCAATCTTTCTAGGATGTTGGTTTTGATTTTCTATTTTTTTTTCTTTTCTGTTCCGGGCTGCAGGATGGTGGTGACAGGAGAGGATGGGAAGGAGAAAAACGTATCGTTTTGGGGAAACCCAAAACCTCAATGTAAGCATCTGGAAGGACAAAACTTGGAAGTGGTGGAAGAAACACCGTGCCAAAATGTGCCTCCTTGTGAAGGTGAGGAAGTGACAGTGAGGTTCCCTCGTGTGTGTGCCCATCTCAGGAGCCAGAGGGGAAATTGCACTCCGAATTCTGGGCTATCCTGGGAAGCGTCATGGAGAAATCTGCAAGGGACCATCCTGTATTTAGGAATGTTTTGAAGTTGCTGGCATTTATCTGTGGTTATAGAAAGGATGCAGGTGTCAAGTACTAGATGTATTCCAAGTATTCCAAATACAATTTTTCTGCAAAAAACTGGAGGAAGGAGAAGGGAGGGTTCGCTCATGCACACCAGAATGCTCCTGTTCTCCATTGGATTAGAATTTTGCAATCCTAAGGATTGTGAGATCCTTCTGGGCCCTCTGCCCAGATTCCTGGTTCCCATTTTACAGTACAACTTGGGTGACAGGTTAGTGATGAATGTAAAGGAAGCATTTGGGGGTGGGGGAAAATCTTTATTCCTTCATCAAAAATTAAATCCTGTTAAAGAGTACAGTGTGGAATTCTGCATGAATTGCTCCAAAATGGCAAGGATTTGATTCCTGGTTATTTAACAAAGACAATTACACAAAGGCATTTCCCCAATTCAGTATAAAGCTGCCAAAGTAGAAGACATTTAGGAAAACTGCTGCTTTTAATATAATACTCTGAATTCAAATGTGGCACTGAATATTCAAAGCAGGGCCAGCAGTTTCTTGTACTTCCTGTTACTCCAACTTCTTTTAAAAACTTTCTTGTAGGTTGATTCTGCAGAACTAGAGGATATAAATTGCTGTCCTGGAAATTCCTGCAAACCACAATATATGAAGCTGTGAGAAATGCTGACTTTGCTTCCTATGATTTCTGAATCCATCATCTGCTGCTTTTTTAATGATTAAATAATCATAGGGTAATACATTACATTGGACTTTGGTCTCTTCTATGTACAGTAAATAAAAAAATGCACACGTTCTGTGTTATGTTCCTGTTTCAAATATAAGGCAAACTCAATTTTAAATATTTTTAAGCATGGCATCTATATTTACAGTTTAAGGTATATGGTTCAGTGTGTGTTAAGCCAATGATCTCTCATTTAAGAATTCCACAGGAGTTAAAGACATACTTTAGCAAAGGAATCAACTTGGCACCAGAATGTTTTACTAGTAGATACAATGAAAAAAGCAATGAACATATAGATGTGCTGAAAAATAGGCATCAGTTTGCTTTAAAGCCATAAACATTTGTAAAACAAAAAATCTGAGAGATTTCATTATTAAATTAATGGTATTGTCAGCTACCACCTCATGCTTGCTTGTGCTTCGCTGCTATGCAGTAACAGACTGCCATGAACTGTGGGGAGAGAGAGAACGAAGGGGAAAATGCTTGGGGAAACAAAAGTGCTGCATCTCCTTGAGATGCTGCCTCAGGGTCATCCAACTGGAAGGAGAGAACTGCATACTAAACTGCACTTGGACTGTTACAAAAACATCTTGCCTGAACCTGATTGGTGATACTGGGGTGGGCAATGAGAGATAGTTAAGGGAGAGAAAAGTAGAACTTAGGGACTTTGGCATGTGATTCTCAGTTCTGGCTTTGCACTACTGCAATATACTTGGCCTCTAATAAAACTATATCTTTGTCAACAAACTGAGCCAAGGATTGTTTCTATTTAGAGGTTTAAATTGTGGCAGGCATGTTCTGCTGTTATGGAATACTTAGCCACACTCTTCAGTTTATTTGTCCTGGAGAAGTCAGATAATAATCTATTTGAGAAGTGTGTGTGTGTCTGTATGTACATGTTTACAAACATACTTCCTCTTTCTCCACATTATTGATCTTCCATGCAATCCTGAAGCCTGATTTGCAGCAGACTAAAGTTGCAGGGCTACGAAATGATAGAATGGAGTGCATTGCTTTAGACCGGATGGATGCTTAAAAAAAAAGCTTGGCCAGAAAAATAAATAATAAAAAATAGTTCCATGGAAAATAATTTAAGAACTTCTTTTCCCTTCCCATGTTAGTTGTCTTTTTTTAATGATTATTTGTGGAGTTTGATAGGAAGCTTCAAGAAAATGGTGTTCTATCCTCGCCACAACCTCCCATCCCCTTGCACATAAACACAGTTAAATACTACTTTATTGACATTCATGAATTACAAATAGGATAGATGTAGGCAGGTACATATAGGCAGAGAAACTACTCTCCAGTTTCTAGGCTGTGGAAGTTCTTCATGTGACTCTTCCAGTGTAAGAGGTTACTTGCGGTTTCTGATTCTCCAGACATTGCTAGATCAACCACAGTTTCCTCTTTCCAGTTATTTCTTTGCAAGTCATCCTGTGTTTTGTTCTAAAGATTTCCCCATCAGAGTGCGTGTGTATGGGAGAAAATAAGAATTCGCTTGCAAGTGCAACCTGTGAGAACGATTTGCACCTGCTGTATTGTTTCTACTTCATTACAGATGGTCCTCGACTAACGGCCACAACGGAAACCAACGTTTATGTTGCTAAGTGAGAAATTTGTTAAGTGAGTTTTGCCCCATTGAACCTTTCTTGCCACAGCCGTTAAGGGAATCGCTGCAGTTTTTAAATTAGTAACACCCTTGTTAAGTGAATCTGGCTTTCCCCATTGACTCTGCTTGTCAGAAGGCTGCAAAAGCTGATCACGTGACCCTGGGACACGGCGACCGTCATAATTATGAACCGGTTGCCAAGCTTCCAAATGTAAATCACATGAGCCTGGGGGTGTTGCAATGGTCATAAGTGCAAAAAATGGTCATAAGTCACTTTTTTCAGTGCCATTGAACGGTCACTAAATGAACTATTGTAAGTCGAAGACTATCTGTACTATTAGTCCACACATGCCTCTTACACATACTCTGACACCACGCACACTGCTATGATTCTTTGATGGATGATTGCTATGGACAGGTAGGATCTGCAAGAAAATGTGCTAGGTTCCGGATAGCCATGCCATTTCCTTTTTCTAGGAAACTCCCATTTCATTTCCCCCAGTTTTCTGTTCCCCTCTTTCTGATGTTCCTGGATCACGATTGTGTTCAGTTATTATTGGGCTCGATTTGTTTCTCCTTCTTAGGCTGAGGTTTTTCTTTGACTCCTAAATCCCCCTTTTCTGCTGGGAGGATGTTATTTTTCACTCCCAAAGGATTCTGAGATGACTATTGGTATAGGAAAGGATTTCTCAAACCTGGCAACTTTAATGACGGCTGGGGAAATTTGGAGATTCAGATCCACACATCTTAAAGCCGAAAAACATTGGTAGAGACAGTAGCCAAATGGACCTTAGTATATAAAGGTATACCCAAGCACCACGTGGCAAGGACAAAGAATGTCATCTCTTGCCTGTTGTGAGGCATATGGCTGGTTTTTACTGGAACCAAAATGCTGAACTAGAAGATTCCTCACCTGTGGAGATTAGCAAGACGATTCTCTATTTTGAGGGGAGCTTTCACATACATGGATTTAAAGTCAGGGATGCAGCTACCACCAAGATGCCTAAGCCAGGTTTAGGGTGTAGGAACAGAGTAGGCTACCAAGATACAAAAAAAGGGGAAGAAGTGAGCATGATTTTGGGGCCCAGCCCTAAGAAGGACGGGCTGCTTCAGGGGTAGAAGAGGACTCCCCCAGGCCAAGGACAATGACTATCAAAAGCTAGGCTGTCAAAAGCTAGGTTAGAGATTCCTGTCTGCCTCTTTGATTGTCTGCTTGGGAGATGCTGCTCTGCTAAATGAAGCCAAGATGCTGGTGTTCCATGGACAAAGCCTTTGAGAGCGAGGAGAATTGGAGGTCATGCTGTTCTTCTGCTTGGCTGGGGAGAGCTAGGGAGAAAGGGAAATAGGTTAGTTGGGAAATCTTGACTTTTGGTTTCATTTATCTAAGATTACATCTATCCTGGATTAATCTAAAGTCCAGTTATCAGCCACTGATAGGAGTGAGGAATTCATTACGTGTTGCAGCGTTAATGGGAAGGCCATGGTTTCACATCCCCTTTTCTAAATGTCCTCTTTTCTGCTTCCTTCCTCCTCGGATCTCCAAAAACGGATCGGTCAAGTATGGTCCTTAACTCTAATATGGTGAAAGACACAGTAGTTCCGCTGAGGGATGGCTCTTTCTGGCTTAAGTGATCTTGACTGCTATCTAAACCCAGAAACTCCATGGAGTGGGGTTTGCTCTTTGTTCATGGATCTATCAAAGAGATCTTTGGTAGATACTCCTCTCTGAACAATCAAGAGATTTCCAAGGAGAAAACAGCACCGACAGGGCAAGGTACTGTATATAAACAGAAAAGAAATCCCACTCCCTTCTAGCACTGAAGATGCTACCTAATCTGGTAACAAAATGTCTATAAATGAACAACCACGCTCAGAGAGCACCGAGGACTCCCCAACAAGAAAGGTGAACTTGATGGATACAGATAGTCCTCTTCTAACAACCACAACTTCTGCTGCTAAGCAAGATAGTTAAGTGAGTTTTGCCCCATTTTATGACATTGTTTGCTGCAGTTGTAAAGTGAATCAAACTGCAGTTACTAAGTTAGTAACCCAGTTTATTTATTTATTTATTTATTTATTAAATTTCTATGCCGCCCTATTCAGTTGTTATATTAATCTGGCTTCCCTATTGACTTTGCTTCTCGGAAGGATGCAGAAGTTGATCAGATGACCCCGGGGACATTGCAACCGTCATAAATGCATCTCAGCATCAAAATTTCAATCACATGACCATGGGGGGGATGCTGCAGCAGTCACAAGTATGGAAAACAGTCACGAGTGACTTTTTTCAGTGCCGTTGTAACTTCGAATGGTTGTAAGAAGAGGACCACCAGTATATGCAAGAAGTGTAATCTAGGCAGAAGGTAAGTGGTTTATAGACTCAGCAATATGCCCACTCTGTAAACCGCTTAGAGAGTGCTGTAAAGCTCGATGAAACGATATATAAGTCTATGTGCTGTGGCTATTGTTAAAAGGGGCTAAAACATTTTTTTTTTCCAGTCCACAACAAGAGGCAACTTTTGGAAGTCAGGCAAACAGCAGATGCCTCCTTAATTCACTAACTATAAGGAGGGGTATACAGGTAGTCCTCACACTTACAATAGTTCACTTAGTGACTGTTCAACGTTACAAAGGCCCTGAAAAACGTGTATTATGACCGTTTTTCACAGTGACGACCTTTACAGCACCCCCATGGTCACGTGATCAGAATTGAGACGGTTTGTACTTACGACCATTGCTGTGTCCCAAGGTCACATGATCAGCCTTTGCGACCTTCTGACCAGCAATGTCAATGTCTCACTTAACAAGAGAAATGTTGAGCTCAGTTGCGGTCTTAAGTCGAGGACTTGCAAGATTTGGTGATCGGAGGACTCAAAGTCACAACAGTGCTGGATGACGGGGGACTTGTGAAAGTCCTTGTAGTTGCAGCCCTGGTAGCATCTCTGCTGTCTAGTGATTGCAACTCAAGTGCTCGGCAACCAAAAATGCCCCAGCCGTCCCCACTAGAGACGGCTCTTCCCCAGTCCCTTTGCAGGGTGGGAACTCCCAGTCGGTAAAGGAGACGTGGTCTCGCAGGGCTCAGAGGAACGGAAAGGAAGCGCGAGTGGGGAAACGGGAAGAGACTTACTGGGGAGCTGGGACTTGGCGGTGCCTCCGGGCAGCTCCGACGCGGAGCACAGGTGATGACCGACGGTCGCATCTGAAAGAGCAAGCCAGAGAAGGCCGTGAGGAGTCAGAAAGAGGAGCGGTGCAAAAAAAAGGGGGGGGCACTGAGCCGACTTACCTGCTGCAGCTGGGCGACTGTGAGGGCGGGCTCTGAGAGGGGCGCCCTTGGGGGGCGTTTCTGTGCACAGGAGGGGAGAAGCCCCCGGGAATCCCTGCAAGTAGCAGCGCTGGAAGTGGAGACGCAGGACACGGCAATGGGGGCCACGGGGACGGCTGCAGGAGGGGCCACCTGCTCCAGAGAGCTGGAGAGGGAGAGGGAGAGAGAGAGAGACACACAGAGAACCTGTCACTCATCGTCAGGGAGGCTTTCTAGGCTTCACCGAGCTGGATTAATTGCATCTTTCCCATAGCCCCCCCCTTCTCCCCCCCCGCACAGAAGCCAAACACAGAGGAAGGGTGATTGCAAGAGAGAAAAATAAGCAAATCGATTAAGCTTTTTCCAACCCGGAGAGCTCCGGAAATGACGGAGGGGAGCCAACTGGGATGATTACCGGGTTTTTAGAACCTATAAACCAGAACGGTATCAGATCGGTTGGGGGAGAACGGTATAGCAAGTCTGTTCTGTGACTTTAAGGTCAGCCTCATCGCTTGAGTAGTAGTAAGAAAGTGCTTCTGAGCCACGTGCAGAGTGTCATATCCGTACCAAGGTCTAACACCAAGGAAGCCTCATCGTGCAGCTTAACGTTGGTAGATTAAAAAGGAGTCTTTCCTCCCACAGCCGCAGGAAAGGCTTCTCTTTGATGTAGCACCACACCGTACCACAGTGAAGATAAAATATTTGGTCTAGTGACGTCGCAGGGGTAGGCAACCTCGGCTCTTTTATGACTCATGGACTCAGGAATTCTGGGAGTTGAAATCCATGAGTCATAAAAGAGCCGAGGTTGCCCACCCCAGGAGCTATTGAGTTTTAATCCTGCCCTAGGTATGAAAGGCCACTGGACAATTTTGGGCCAACTCCTTTCTTTCAGTCCAGCCTGCCTCACAGGGTTGTTGTTGGGGAAAATAGGAGGAGGATGGAACATTAGGTATGTTCATTGCCTTAAGTTATTTATCAAAATAGTCCTAATAAGTAGATAAATAAAAATGTGGAGGGAAGACACCTCAGTTTATTATTTCAGACACAAGATAGGATAGGTCACCTTTGTGCATCAACAAAGGAAATCAGGGACAAAAGATCTTAGATTATGGCTCCGTGCTTCGTTACAATTGCTACCTTTTAAAACAGAGATAGGGCCTGTTTCCTTTCTTTACACCCCCCAGCTCCTGTTTCCTTTCTTTACACCCCCCAGCTCCTTCCAGTAATGGCCTGATCTCTGTTCCAGGGATGATTTATATATTTTTGGAATGTAACTTCTAGAACAGGAAGAAGCATGTAATGTATGGATACCAACCTCTGCGTTGTGCATGTGTGGATATTACACCACCTTCTGCACTTGGTGTGGCAGTCGAAAAGGTAAGGTGGGTAGCTAGGTGTAAAAATGTGGACCGGACCAGGACAAATATTAAATTTGATTTAAGATTTATTATATTTAATCATGTTCTTTTTTATGTCACCTTAAGAAAGCATCCATTTATGGCCTTTTTAGATAGGCTGTGGAATTTCAAGGTTGCTTTTCTACCTTAAGGTAAGATAAGCCCCAGTCCTTGAAGCAGTTCCCAGAATAGTTTTCCAGCTTAACACATGGCTCATATCCAACTGGTCAGTCTCTTTCAGAGTTTCCTCCCCATTAATTTAATATAAACAGAAGTGAAATGGATCTAAGATAGCCTATATATTTTAATCTTTTATATTATTCATGAGAAATTGAAGTTCAGAGATTAATGACTCACCCAATGCAACCGGATTTAAAATTCACAGTGTGCCATTTAAAGTGGAATGTTATTAAATTGGAAACATTTGCCTCTAGACAACGGCCATATATCAATTGGAAACTAGAATTTTAAACTTTTGAAAAAAAAATAATAATGTCAGGTTTGCTAAAGTGGGTCCTTTAGGCAAAGAATACCTTCAACCCGCTTCTGTTTTTTTTCTGAAAGGATGTGTGGATTTTGACCCACCGTTTGGAGACATGTTCACAGGGGAATTTATTCACTGGCACTTATCCATCCTAGCAGCTATGGAATGAAGGAGAGGGTGACAAAAATTCTAGCTGACATCTGAAAACCCACCATTTGGACTTTTTCTAGGGCTTCTCCAGAAATTCTGCTTTTCAGATAAACGAAAAAAATTAGAACAAAGCCAGGTCTGAAGTCACTGCCTAAAGAAAGAAACCTCTTAAAACAGGAGTATCTCTTTGAGGAAGGAGAAGAAAATTAAATCAGATTAGCGCAGTGGTTCTCAACCTTTTTCAGGTTGAGACCCCACTTGCCCTGCCCATGCGCGGCGCGCTGGGCTGATCCGCACATGCGCGGCGCGCGCAACAAAAAAAATGGCGGACTGCAATGGGCCGATCCGCGCATGCGCGGTGTGCGTGTGTGACGGCCCAAACTGCGCATGTGCGGCGCGCGCGGGGTGAAAAAAAACAAAAACAAAAACAAAAAAACCAAAATGGCGGACCGCGACGGCCCGATCTGCACATGTGCAGCGCGCGCGTGACAAAAAAAAATGGTGGACTGCGACGGGCCAATCCGCGCATGTGCGGTGCGCGCGCACGATGGCCCGAACCACGCATGCGCGGCGCGCGCGGCGAAAAAAACAAAAAAACCCCAAAATGGCGGACTGCGACGGGCCGATCTTCGCATGCGCGGCGCACGCGCGACAAAAAAAATGGCGGACCACGACGGGCCGATCCGCGCATGCGCAGCGCGCACGCAACAAAAAAATGGCGGACCGTGACGGGCCGATCCGCGCACGCATAGCGTGCGCGCGACGACCCGAACCGCGCACGCACGGCATGCGCGTGCCAAAAAACAAAACAAAACAAAAAACAAAATGGCGGACCGCGGTGTCCGGCGACCCCCGCGAAACGGTCGTTCGACCCCAAATGGGGTCGCGACCCATAGGTTGAGAACCGCTGGATTAGCGGGAACCCACTGTTCTGAGGAGCCAGGAGCAGCTTGAAATGACAAGGCCGTATGTTGGCAGGTTGTGATGTGACTGGCATAAAACGGAGTACAGGTAGTCCTCCAGTTCTTTTAGTGACCATTTGAAGTTACAATGGCACTGAAAACAGTGACTTATGACCATTTTTCACTCTTATGAGTGTTGCAGCATCCCCATGGTCACGTGATTTACATTTGGGTGCTTGACCGCTGACTCATCTTTACGACAGTTTCAGTGTCTCTTTGGCAACCCTCTGAAAAGCAAAGTCAATGGGGAAACCAGATTCACTTAACAACTGTGTTATTAATTTAACAACTGCAGCGATTCACTTAACAAACGTGGCCCAAAAAATTCTAAAATGGGGCAAAACTCACTTAACAAATTTCTCAGCAACACAAATTTTGGAACTCAGTTGTGGTCACAAGTTGAGGACCATCTGCGTGTGTCTTCATGTAAGAGGATGAGAGAGACCTCCCCAGAGTTAATGCTGCTGTAGGTGGAAAAAAGTTTCTAGGCGATAGAAAATAAACACAGAATAAAACTGTGTTCCCAATAGGAGATTTCAACTCTTGGGTGAAAAGCTCAGCTATAAGCCAGAACATTTTTACCCTAAATTTCATACTGTTCTTGCAAACTCCAATAGGCAACTCTCAAAATAGGTATGCTTCTTTATGTATTTTTCCTCCTATGGTGTTTTCCCCCCCCCACACCCTTATAATCAAAGGCACGTGTTGCATCAAGTCCTCTTTGTCCTCTCTATGCAATATAGAAGTGATACCACTGAGCTACCTCGCAGGTACACAGAAAATAGAACAGAACCCCTAAGCTTCCCCAAAGGCTTGTCATTCTTCAGTGTAAAGTATCTACGGAGATTCTCATCATCCAGGTCATTCATGGCTGTCCTGAAAAGGCACCTTTGGGACTTCAATGCCAAGATTCAGTCCCTGAGGCGGATTTTCTCTTAGGGCTGCACTGCCCCCTACTGTGCAACTAAAGTATACTCACGCGGCAACAGGCAGGCATGACAATCGCCTGGCTTTGGATGCCTTCTGACCCTCGGGAATTCTTCTCCCATCAAGGCTGGCCTTGCGCTTGATGGGACACGTGGGCAGCCGGTAGGGTGGGAGGGGGTGGAACCTCTGCTGGTTCTCAAAGGAAGAGTGGCCTGGCAAGAGGAAACAGGATGGCAGCTGAGAAAAGTGGAGAAAACTTGGTGGGGTGGGGGGAATACCACTGTATTTCAGTGCTAGAGAAGGCTGCTAGCAAGCGCTAAATTGGAACTTCTGGGTTGTGTTTTTAAACCTTCAGTTGATGTTACGAATGTCACCCATTGTTTGAAAAGACCATGTTTGGCACTGATATATGATGGCTTTAAAAAAAATAGTCTGCTCGGTTAAAGATTTGTGGGTTCTTCTAGATAGGAGAGTCTTCTTCAGTTATTATTTTTCTCCTGTATTTTTACCATGTCAAGAAATAAAATTATCTATCTATCTATCTATCTATCTATCTATCTATCTATCTATCTATCTATCTATCTATCTATCTATCTATCTATCTATCTATCTATCTATCTATCTATCTATCTATCTATCTATCTATCACAGGGGGGGGGAAAGCCTTTCAGCAACTGCACTTTTTTCTCTTTCGTTATTCATTCATTATTTCATTATTCATTATTCTCTTTCAGTTATGATTTTTCTCTTGTATTTTTACCATATCAAGAAATATTATTATATACATATACATTATATATACATACACACACATATACATACATATACAGATAGATAGATAGATATAATATAGAAAAAAAGCCTTTCAGCAACACCTTTTGCTCTTTCATTTTTTTTTCTGGTAAGAGAAAATAATAGGAAAACAATGGGAAGACAGGTTCACATGGACCTTGGGGAATTTGAAGCAGGGAGCTGCATAGAAAAAACCTTCCCCTGAAACATTTGATTTCCCAAGCAGCACTGGAGAATGAAATAGTGTCAAAACTAACAAATGGATATCATTTCATTTCAGTTCCTGTCAAGTACTTTTGGCATTTATTGCTTTTGACATTAGGTGTTGAACTGGGTGTGCGGGAAACAAAAAATATCAGATTGTGCCATGGAAGGGAGCTATTCCTAATGTACCACCTGTCTCTATTCTCAGAGGTCCTATTATTTCTGGAATAGTCATTTCATAAAACTGTCATAGATTCCCTCCCCTTCTTTGTTGAGACTATCTTAGCCAATCAAGGATGATTGCCATCACCTTTACTAAGTTTCCTGACAATGTTGTAAGGGCCAGACTACACCAAATTGATTCACAGGTCCCCGTTTTCATCCGGAGTGCATCTAACTTTAATTCAGTTCAGACTTTTTCAATATTCCCTGTCAGTTTAAACTCAGCTCAAGTTTCAGCTGTGAACTAGAAATTCTATCCCCTCCAGAGTTCAGATCGTGTCTTTGATTCGTGTAGAATTAGGCAAGACATGACTTTTCCAACTTTTCTGCCCTGCTCCCAGTATCTAACAATGGTGTGCTATGGCAGGGGTCCCCAACCCCCAGGCCGTGGCCCACTGCTGGACTGTGGCTTATTCAAAACCAGGCCACTTCAGAGGTGGGCTGGTGTACATGGACAGACACGCCAGCCCACTGCTCGCACTAGTGGAGCTGCGTGTGCATGTGCATCAGCCTGCCGCTCACATAGCTCGGTTTCCCTCTTCCCTCCTAACCAGCCCACTAAGCTGCAAAGGTTGGGGATTGCTGTGCTAGGTATGGTATGGTAAAAAATTATTATGATATGGCTATATGAGCATGTCCATGTAATTTTCTTGACTATAGTATGTAAGTACTGTAATTCACTATTGCCTTCATTTACAATGTTTTTTTTTCTGATTTCCTAGTCCAGTCTATAATCTTGGGATTTCCTTTTGGTCTCCTATCCAAATACCAACCAGTTCCAAGCTCGGTTAGCTTTCATGGATCAGCCAAGATCACCTAAATACTTCTCTCTGATATAGGCAATATTGTCAGACTGATTGAAATAATGCATTGGGAGAAATGTCATGATTTTGCCACATTAACCAGCAACATTGCCCAGGATGGGCATGCAGCATGTCAGAATTAGGCAATTTGAATACATGGCATCGGAATTGCAGAACTCCACATTGCTATGGCATCCAAAGGAATGGAGATGAGTCATAAACACAGATGTTATAGGTTTACATGACACGTAGCACACATATGCAACACCAAAAAAGTACTTAATTGATCCCTCCTGGTTCTTCCTTGTTTGTTTGGACATGGTCCACTGGTGTAACCCTTGGTTTGTTCAAGCAGGTAGCCTTCCTCACCTGCATGCTAAGGAGATCTAATGCATTTCTTGGCAGGCTGAGGCATACACTTTCCCTGAATTTCTAAATTGCCCCTCCGGGAAGATGTTTAAGCTGAACTCTCCTGCCCTTATTAAAGTAGGTGGCATAATCGCTGTGACGAATGATTCCTGTTCAGACAGGTTTGGTATGGCGTTTGACACACATTTATAAGAGGCGCATCAGGACCTGCATTTTTACATCTGGGATTTTCTAATTAGCGGTGAACTTTGGCCAATTTGCAAGCCAGATTTCCTTTGTTTCAAAGAATTAGGGGCCTTGGTGGGTCGAAATTTGGAGAAAGAAAAAGAGTAATTTTGGAAGAGCCCTTTGAAGTCCACAAACAAAACATGGTGTGCTACAAGATCTTCACTTGGTGCTCGTTAGTGCATGACTGGAACGGTGAGATTCTTCAATACTTGGTTTCCCTTCTACAGATGCTAAATCCAAGTGCTTTCATTCCACAATGAGGATCCCCAAAATCATTATTTTCAAAAAGGGTAAATAAGAACCACAGCAACAGCAAAGAAAGACCACTCTGAATTTAAATTATTAACACCTTCTCAACCCATATCAAAAGGAACTTTTACACAGAAAATACTCCCCCTCCATTCATCTGTTTTCATGGCCATATCTTAGGGAATCTAAGCAAATTCTCCCAATTTGAAAATAAATTCCTTAGGGAAAACACTTCTTTCTTTCTGCTAAATATAGTATTATGTGTTCTTGCTCAACGAGCTTCCAATTCAAATGTTAGCCCTGCACAAGGCAACCCATGGGACTGATTACAACAGCGAGGTGACAAAGAAGTTGGAGATCCAAAAGTAAACACAGTGAAGTTGAAAAAAAATCAGTATTAACAAAAGCAAACCTGTTAGAATTTGGATTATGCACTGGAGGCTGTTGCATCTCCAACGCTGATTATTTCAGCTTAGAGGGTGAACAAAAAAAGACAAAATGGAGTGAGATGGAGAGTGGATTTGGTTGCTTTGGTGGAAGGAGACAGGTTTGGGTGGCAATGGATAGTATTTTAAGTAGGATAGCAGTTGGTCCTGGGAAGGATCAGGGGTGATAGAAAAGCAGAGTGCTGGTCCAAGAAGGCCTATGGTCAACCGGAGCCTCGTGAATGAATTTTCATGCCCTCAGGAGATTGTCAAGCTGTCTTCTGCAGGAGTAACAGCAGCTGCTGCAAAGAAGCTCTTCCCATTCAAACTGGACTTTCCTGATCTGATTCATCCTCAGGACTGGATCACCCAGATTCAGTGAAATGCACACATGCTTGAATCATTCTACCCCAGTGCCCTCCAGGAATTAAGGAGAAGGCTGGACATTGGAATTGACAGATTCTGATGGCTCTTACTCTTCAATTAATAAAAGTCTCCCACACCCCTCCCTAATAGCAGTTTTTGGCCCCTGAGCAGATGCCAGTTCAATCCTGAACTATTCAATCAAAGCCTGAAAATCGGCAAGCACCATAGAAGAAGATGGGGGGAAAAAAGGTTTTCAAATGCTCACCTTCCAAGATATAGACTTTGAATCCACTGCTGATCCCTGTGGTGTAATGAAAATCAGCCAAGGCCATCACTGCTGGATGAAAGGACTGTCCACACAGTATAGATGCTGACCCCAGACAATTGCAAAAAATATCAACTGTGCTTCAGAATGGGGGTATCCAGGAGGTGGTCCCCAGAATCCAAATGTTTCAGGCCTTCTTATGCTCACGAAGCAGGGACTTGGGGAATGTCAGCCCTAAATCCTTCTTTCTTTCTTCCTACCCTTCCTGCATTGAAAGTGTCCCCTTTCTTCAGAGAAGGGAAGGGATGACCAACTGCCTGGGCCCTGCAGGTTGTTCTTTCACAAAAGTCACACCCTTGCAGCGCATGCCACTTCCCTTCTTGAACTTCTGGAGTGTGCCTCTGAAGGGGGTGGGGCTTCAGTTGGCCAGTCACAACAGGCCCGACACACGCCTCTCCAAGCCTCTTGCCTCTTAGCCCCCTCCGGGCAAGTGCGTGTGCCTGGATTGTGCCATTCCCTTGTGTGTGTGTGTGTGTGTGTGTGTGTGTGTGTGTAGGGCGGGGTTGGAATGGAAGTAAAAGGCAGAGGCAGGCATGGTGGGGGTCCAAAAGGAGTAGGAAATATTGGCTCTATTAGGGAACATATGATCAATTTCAGAGAAATGATCTGCATTTAGAAGTTCATTGCTGACAGGAACAAAGAGAAGAAAGGAACTGCCAGAAGAGCTCTATTATTTTGGGGAAGACTTGCTAATCTAGTTTTGGTGGTGCCGATAACTTTTTTATTTTTTTTCATTTTATACACCGATAATACAGTAAAACAGAATAGAACGGAGTAATTTTGCAGCAGCTTAATTTCATTTTTTAAAATATTGCTTTCTTTTTTATGAATGATAAGTAGAAAGCATGGGCTCTTTTGAAGAATTCAAGAGTCATTAATCAACTAATCAAATGGACTGGTCCACATGATTATTTCAAATACTAACCTACATTTTGAATTTGGAAGGGGGGGCTCCTTTACTTCCCCTGCCCCCAAGACCCTGAAAAGACCGGTGGAAAAAAGGAAAGCTGTTGGTTGGAAGGATACCTTACTGGTATAAGTCAAGAAATGAGAGAATTGTTATTCAGGATTTTCATGCATGAGAATGTCAAGGGGCTAAGAGAGTGGGAGAAAGATGAGAGGATTGTTAGTTTGACATGGGATACCTTCTGGAAAGCTTTCTGGTACAAGCTATAGTTTCTGTTTAAATTGACATGAAATCTGGGTAACAAACATTCTTGCATCTTCAGTTGGACTGGGCAACAAGCAACGAGTGTGTGCATGTGTGCACGCATTCTCGCACCTGTATGCATGTGGTTATCTGCATGCATGTGTGTGCATTTGGCTATGCAAATACATGTATGCACATGTGCACATGTTTATTTCTGAAGTCAAGGGATGTGGAAGAGTTTGGAATAAGAAGTGGACAGAGGTCTTATGGGAATGGAGGATGCTTGGAGAAACTGCCTAAATTGATTTTGGAGAAGCTCGGATATACACTCTATTTTAAAGAAAACTTTCCCAATTTGATGCCCTCCAAAATATGTTGGACTTCAACCAATTCAATAATTCTCTAGGTGGATTGTAGCTTGTCATGCTAACTGAGCATCCTGGGAACTTAAATCTGGTACATGTGAGAGGCACAAGGTTGGAAAATCCTATTTTAGAATTTAACAGTGCTTCAGATGCGGTAACTTAAATCTTTCCCAGTAAATCCTGATGGGCAGCAAAGCCGAGTGTGCATTAGACTTGCCACAGGTTCTCTTTTCCACAGCACTTTATCCCTTTGTCTGAAAGGCTGCCTAGTTTAGTTGAAAGGCAATGAATTCTAAGGAGATGCTTCGAATTTGCTCATCCAAAATGAACATCTGGTTTACTGACTGAACAAGAACACAGCCTAGATAGAGAGGTGGAGGAAAGGTTTGGCATGTCTGCAAATGGGTGGAGCAACTCATACACTAGAAGACAAAACTCAGTTTCACAAGAATTTGATCAGTTAGAGAAATGGAGTGAAAATAGCAACATGAATTTTAAGTGACAAACGCAGGTTCTTCAGTGAGAAAGCAAAATCTTGTGTTCTATATGTCTGTGTTTTTGTTTGTGAGGACTATCTGGTTTTATAATGGTACTTGTGAAAAAAAGTCTCAAAGCAAATAGGGGATATTGTCCTCTTCACAGCTGCCTACATAATTCACATTTTTCTATGGTTCCTGGAAAGAATGAATTTAAGTCTGAGGGATGCTTCCCAAAGGTTCTTAATAATAGTAGTAGTAATAGTAGTAGTAGTAGTAGTAGTAATAATAATAATAATAATAATAATAATAATAATAATAATAATAATAATAATAATAATAATAATAAAGTTGGAAGGGACCTTGAAGGTCATCTAGTCCAACCTCCTACTCAGGCAGGAAACCCTATGCCATTTCAGACAAATGGCTGTCCAGTCTCTTCTTAAAAATGTCCAGTGTTGGAGCATTCACAGCTTCTGGAGGCAGGTTGTTCCACTGATTAATTGTTCTAACTGTCAGGAAATTTCTCCTTCGTTCTTGCGTCCTCTGAAACACCATTTCCTCTTCAGATCCAGACTGTTGAATAGCCCAATTAATTAGTATGAGTTAGCAGTGTGATTTAGCTACAGATGAAGGCAATGCAGAATTCAGACAGCATCAAGCAGCATCACAGGCAGTAAATATTTTCATTTTATTCTGCTCGTGTACATTCGGGTTTGGTGCCTTACAGAAGTGACCACAGAACAAGAAATGGAGTGAAGAAAGATTGAGGGAGCTGCATTGGCTGCCAATTGGTCTCCGAACCCAATTCAAAGTGTTGGTTATGACCTATAAAGCCCTACATGGCATCGGACCAGGTTACTTACGGGACCGTCTGCTGCCCCATGAATCCCAGCACCCGGTTAGGGCCCACAGAGTCGGCCTTCTCCAGGTCCCGTCAGCCAGACAGTGTCGCCTGGCGGGGCCTAGGGGAAGAGCCTTCTCTGTTGCGGCCCCGGCCCTCTGGAACCAACTCCCCCCGGAGATCCGTATCGCCCTCACCCTCTCCGCCTTTCGTAAACTGCTTAAAACACACCTCTGCCAGCAGGCCTGGGGCAGTTAACATCTTGCCCCTAGCCAGTGTATGTTTGTGTTTATGTTTGTTGAATGATTGGTTTTCTTTTAACTTAGGGGTTTTTATATATGTATTTTAACTGGTGATTTCTATTTATGTTGTGAGCCGCCCTGAGTTCTCCGGAATAGGGCGGCATAGAAGTCAAATCAAATAAGTAAATAAATAATAAATATGCTAAGCCTTGAGCAGAGAGGACTGAGAGGGGAATAGAAAGCATTCTTTACATAGTTAAAAGCAAAAGATGCCACAGAGAAGAAAAGTAAGACCTGTTCTCTCTTGTTCCAGAGGGCAGGTCATGGAATAAAGGATTTCAATTAGAAGACGGCCTAACATTGTGAATAGGTTTACTGTGGAATTAATTACGGGGGGGGGGTCGACTCGCCTTCTTGGGATGTGTTCAAACAAGGACTAGACAGCCATGTGTCTGGGGAGGGGGTTTTATTTGGAGCTGGGGGAGGGAAAATTGATGGTCCTTCCCAACAAGGAGGCTCTGGTTGTAAGCTGGCCAATCTTTCCCATTTTGATGGGATGCACTGTGTTTCTGTCCATTATATAATATACATTTCCAGATTTGTGTTTTTACACATACGGATGGCCATAGTTCTATTTTATATACACCTGCATAAGCCTCCTTGAGATGGGGGGGCAGTCTATTAAGCAGATAACTTATTATCTCTATTTTGAGTTTAAGGGGCTGAGAGCCGGTAGCTGGCCTAAGGCTATCCACTGACAAATTGTAATCGAGTTAGTCCTGCTTTAGAGTTTAATCTCCCTATGTAAACGGGAAGAATGGGCTGCTCTGGATGGGGGATGCCATTTATGCAAAAACTCAGGGATTGGTAGTAGAATCTGGCGTCTCCGGGGTTAAAGGGGAGAGATGGGGCCCACGAGTCCTGGTGTGAGGGAGCCACGAGCCAAGCAGCTGGGGGCGCGTGTCAAGGCCGGCTCCCTGCACACTCCAAAGCAGTCGAGCTACATTCCATGACCTTCCCCACCCCACCCAACCCAACCAACTACCTGAGGGAAGGAATATCCACCAAGGCGGGCAGGTCTTGGGATCTGCCTCGCCCAGTGCCTGGCACGCCTCATCCTGTCTCGGCATTTTGTAGGCAAGGAGGGGGAAGCTATGAGTGAAGGCTGGGCCGAGCTTCTATGTGGGCTCAATAAAGAGCTGACAGGGTGCAGCAAATTGAATCTCAGCTGGGGAAGCAAGCAAAGGAAAGGCTGAATTGGAAGAAAAACCGGGGACCTGCCCAAATTGGCTCACTCAACACAAGCTGCTCTGATTTTCTTCAGTCCCCCTGCAGCTAATTCCAAATCAGCCTTCTCCATATTGGCGCTTTTGACTTCTAGTCCCATAATCCTGCAATCAGCTTGGGACTAGGAGTCCACCCGAGATGCAAAATCTAGGAAAGCCAAGTTAAGAGGGCATAATAAGACCCAGAAATGGTTGGTAATGAAGGACACTTGCTTGCTTGACTGATCAGAGTTGCCAACTTCTTTTGTTTACTGGATGCAGCTCTTCTACCATCATACAGAGTTGACGATGTTTAAGTGGTAACCAACAAAGGCCTAGACCAGCGGTTCTCAACCTTTTTGAGGCTGCGACCCCGACCTGCGCCGCGCATGCATGGGGCTACAACGTGCATCGCGCATGCGTGGCGCGACGACCTGCATCGCGCATGCGCGGTGCTACCTCGCACATGCACGGTGCTACCCCGCGCATGCACGGTGCTGCCCTGGGTGGCTGTGGTGGCGACGGTGCAGGGCGACCACGGGCTGGGCCACCAGCTGGCCCAGCCCAAAGGAGGTAAGACCCACGCGCGCCAAAAACCCTCCCTGCGCCCGCCACTGCCCCGCTAGCCTTGTCTTCGCTGCCGCCCGTTTGGGGCGGCGGCAGGCAGGCCCAGGTGCTCCTGGGCGGCCACGGCAGCGACGGCGCAGGGCGACCACGGGCTGGGCCACCAGCTGGCCCAGCCCAAGGGAGGTAAGCCACCCGCTGGGCCCCACGTGTGCCAAAAACCCTCCCTACGCCCGCTGGCCTCCCACCTCCCACCCCTGGCCCTCTTTTACTTACAGTTTTAGTAGTTCTCAGCAGGGAGGGGTGGAAACTTCCGGAGAGCTCGCCTTCGCTGCAGACAACTTGCAGCACCGTTTGCAGACTGGGACTTTTGGCGGGCTCAGCAGGGCGGAGACAGCCTGGACAATTCCTATTGGCTTTTGAAAGCCAATAGAATTAGACTCTATTCAAGAGAGTCTATTCTATTGGCTTTCAAAAGCAAATAGAATAAGAGGGAGTAGCATAGCTAAGGAAAAGGGAAAAAAATGGCGTAGCACAGCTAAGGAAAAGGGGAAAAAATGGCAGACTGCGTTGTTTGGTGACCCCCGTGAAATGGTCGTTCGACCCCAAATGGGGTCGCGACCCACAGGTTGAGAACCGCTGGCCTAGACAAATGGACCTCTGTCCTGAACCAGTCCAGTTATTTTTAAAGGGAGTAAGGTTATTTTTGCTTTCTACGTCCAAATGTGTGCCTGCCTACAATCACCAGGGGGGTAATGTATAAATGTGGTTATGCAGCTAAACCTCAGGAATTAAAGCATCATTTTGTATTCCAAATTTCCAGGATAAAAACCTAGCACTTACGAGAGTTATGAGAGCTGAGCCTTCTTTAAATAGATTCAGTGCATTTAGGGATGCCCACTTACTATTAGTGGATTATGGAGATAGCCTTGAGGTACGAATGCAAGAACTGCTTAGTAAATATCAATTGAATCCTGGGAAGGAAAAGTGTTGAGACAGAAATTCAATCTCCCTTTGTTGGTTCTTGACTTTTGACCACAATTGAGCCCAAAATTTCTGTTGTTAAGTGAGACATTTGTTAAATGAGTTTTGCCCCATTCCACGACTTTACAATTGTTCAGTGAACCACTGCAGTTGATTAGTTAGTATCCTGGTTTTTAAGTGAAACTGGCTTCCCCATTGACTTTGCTTGTCAGAAGGTTGCAAAAGGTGATCAGATGACATTGGGTCACAGCAGTGGTCATAAATAGGAACCAGTTGCCAAGCATCTACATTTTGATCACATGATCACGGGGAAGCTACAAAAGTTGTAACTGTGAAAAATGGTCATAAGTCACTTTTTTCAGCACCATTCTAACCTTGAATGCTCATTAAATGAACTGTGGTAAGTTGAGGACTACTTGTACTCCACAAAGAGGGGGGCAGAGGGAAATTGACAGGCTTTTGAGATTCTGTTATAATACTCTACTACAACAGGGGTCTTCAAATTTGGCCCTTTTATGACTTTTGGATTTCAACTCCCAGAATTCCTCAGCCAGGCACGCTGGCTGAGGATTTCTGGGTGTTGAAGTCCACACGTCATAAAAGGGCCAGGTTTAAAGACCCCTGCTCTACAACATAGAGTTGGGGTAGTCATTGCATTGCCTTTTCCCTCACCTGGCCCATCTCAAAGAGCTGAAACTTCCCTTTCTCCCCAGTATAATTATCCAGGAAAACTAAACTGGGTAGCAGAAGAATATAAGGCACTTTCTTCTTCATTCCTGTCTGTGTATTTGAGGAACTGACTGAGTCATTCTAATTTTTAAATCTCTGTTCTATGAATAATTGTCTGTATTATATGAATGTAAACAGATTTTTTTTCCCTGCCTGATCATCCCCCCCCCATCTAACACCCTCTGTACATGTTGGGGTTCCAGTTCCCAGGATACCCAGCCAGCATAGCTAATGTTTGAGAATGATGGGATGGTACTAGTAGAGTTTTCTTCAATGAGAACAGTTTCTGATTTCTCCCGGAGCAATCATTTTTTAAGGGGTATCTCTTTCCATCATCTCCCATTTATTGCTCTGCAAAGTTTTCCTCAGGTCTCTGCTTTTCTTTGAACTGCAGAAAAATTAAACTTCTTCTAAAACGAAACAGTAGCAGAGCTTCTGGAGCTTAGCATGGCTTTCCTGTTCTTCCTCTGCATTTGATCAAAAGGCAGGTAAAATAATAACAAGAATGTGTTGAGAGCATGTGCCATTTGAAGTATTTTGTAATGAGGAACACCCAGTAAGGTGTTCCATGTATCACAACTCGACAACAGCTTCTTGAATGGGCTGTCCTAGGAATGTATTTTCAGGTCTTAACTATGTTGGAAAGGAAGATACCGCAATGAAAGCTCAGGAAGAATGTCTAAAGCCCTACATGGCATCGGACCAGGTTACTTACGGGACCGCCTGCTGCCTCACGAAACCCAGCGACCGGTTAGGGCCCACAGAGTTGGCCTTCTCCAGGTCCCGTCAGCCAGACAGTGTCGCCTGGCAGGGCCTAGGGGAAGGGCCTTCTCTGTTGCGGCCCCGGCCCTCTGGAATCAACTCCCCCTGGAGATCCGTATCGCCCCCACCCTCTCCGCCTTTCGTAAACTCCTTAAGACACATCTCTGCCGACAGGCCTGGGGCGGTTGACATCTTGCCCCTAGCCAGTGTATGTTTGTGTGTACATTTGCTGAATGAATGGTTTCTTAATTTAGGGGTTCTCTTTTTTATATATGTATTTTTTATATATGTATTATGTAGTTTTTTATATTGGATTTCTATTTATGCTGTGAGCCGCCCTGAGTTCCCGGAATAGGGCGGTATAGAAATTTAATTATTAATAATAATAATAATAATAATAATAATAATAATAATAATAATAAAATGGGTTGTGCTGTTTGGCAGGAAGAATAAGAGGGGAGACAGACAAACAGCAGTATCACACTGACTAAGATGGAAGTGGTTATGTAGATGAAATTAGAAGTACAATTTCTGCTTTCAGCTTTTCAATCAAAACAGCCACAGTCTAAGTAGGAAAGAAGGAGAATCTTTGATTTCCCCACTGTAGACAAGGTCAAAGACTTAAACATTGCAGAAAAGGGTGGGTGGGGCATGAGTCCATCTTAGAATTGGGAAGCAGAATGTCAGTTCAAATCCTTGAATTGAAAAAGGATTTGAAGCTGATTCCCCACCTCTGTGTATAATGTACATGAGTAAGTGACACAGATATGAATGAGAAAAGAGAATTGATTTTTATATATAAATCTGGGACCATCTTCTGCCTTATGAATCCCAGCGACCGGTTAGGGCACATAGGGTTGGCCTCCTATGGGTCCCGTCTGTTAGACAATGCCATCTGGCGGGGCCTAGGGTTAGGGCCTTCTCCGTTGCTGCCCCAGCCCTCTGGAATCAGCTTCCCTTAGAGGTTCATACTGCTTCCTCCCTCCTAGCTTTCCAGAAACTATTGAAGACACATCTATGCAGACAGGTTTGGGGCGTGTGAGCTGCACTCTGCCCCTGGGCCTTTGATTGTGATTGTGTGTGGTATGAGTGTTATATATTATTATCTTGTTTTTATATAGTATTTTAAGTAGTAATTTTAACTGATCCTATGCTTTGTTTTACTTGTATTATTGTTGTGAGCCGCCCTGGGTCTGAGGAGAAGGGCGGCATATAAGTCTAACAAATAAATAAATAAATAAAAAATAATATAATACTAGCGGTTGTTTGGATTCTTGGGATTCAGAATAACAGAACAGCAGAATTGGAAGGGACCTTGGAGGTCATCTAGTCCAACCCCCAGCTCAGGCAGCAAATCCTACACCATTTCAGACAAACGGTTGTCCAATCTCTTCCTAAAAACTTTCAGTGTTGGAGCACCTACTACTTCTGGAGGCAGGTTGTTCCACTGATTAATTGTTCTAACTGCCAGGAAATTTCTTCTTAGTTCTAGGTTGGTTCTCTCCTTGATTAGTTTCCATCTATTGCAGGGGTTCTCAACCTTGGCAACTTTAAGACTTGTGGACTTCAACTCCCAGAATTCCTCAGCCAGCAAAGCTGGCTGAGGAATTCTGGGAGTTGAAGTCCACAAGTCTTAAAGTTGCCAAGGTTGAGAACCCCTGATCTATTGCTTCTTATCCTGCCTTCTGGTGTTTTAGAGAACAGTTTGACCTCCTCTTCTTCGTGGCAGTCCCTCAAATATTGGAACACTGCTATCATGTCACTCTTATTTCTTCTTTTCGTTAAACTAGATTCCAATATAATACATTTTGCAATTCCACTTTCATCAATATAGTCTGTATTTGGTTATTACATTAGATTTCATCTTTCCTGGAAGAACTTAAAGATGCTCATTCCCATATTGTTTTCACAACAATCTTGAGAGGTAGGTTGGGGGATAATGGCTGGTCCATCATTGTTCAGTGGATGTCATGGCTGAGGAGGCAACAGAAGGCCAGGTCTAGCATTCTAATCCCACCACCATCACAGAGCCTCTCAGTTTCCCCCTTTAAAGAAATTTGTATTGTCTCCTCCTCCTCCATCTGAAGTCTTCCTACATCAAGTGGAAATTCCCCCACCCCCCTTACCTTCATCTACAAATGCTGCCTGGAGGCAGCTGCATTTTTGCTCACCAGCTGGTGCCTCTGAAACACCTGGTGAGGCCTCCATCCGTCTGGGCCAAGAGTTCATGCCGGGCCTGTCAGAACCTGTTGAAAGTGTCTTCCAGGGGTCTGTGTTTAGGCCTGCTTAGGTTTAGCCAGGTGGAAGCTACAGGTAGAAGCTACAAAAGAACTACCGAAGGGTTGTGTGGTGTGAGCAAAGGACTTAGAACCCCACAAGATCTGGATTGCTTTGGGCATGTCATAATGTTTTTTTCTGCCACCCAAGATCTTATCTCTCTAGCAAATGGTACAGAACTTCTCTCTGCTTGGAGACTGTGCCAGGCTTTTGCCTAATGTGATGATAGCTCACTCCAAAACAGGAAGGGGCTTGGAGCCTGAAGGGTTGAAATGCATGTCTTAAGGATCTTGACCCTCTGTCCAATATTTTACAGAAATGCCACCCCCCAAACTGAAAATGTGAGGTCCACCCTTTCTGAAGGAATTCTGGGGACTGGAAAAAAAAAACTCCCCAGATTTTTGCATTCCTGACCTGGTAGTCCTATCAATGTTCTCTTTGCAGATGTAAACTTTTTATTTTTATTTTTAAAACACTGCTTAAAAGTAATATGTGAACCCAACCAGATAATTCAATTAGTTTTTACTTCTAAGTGAGCAAAAAAAATTGCATTTAGAGCATGCTCAAAATACAATCCTATAGTCAAATAATGGGAAAGAATCTTCCTTGAATTTTGTGGGACTGGCTTTAGAGTGTAAGTTTTTTAAAAAAACTGGGAAAATAAAATGAATGGTTTGCTAACATACCCTGACGAGGAGCCAACTGAACAATATTGATAGATATATAATTATTGATGTACCTTTCTACATAGTTCTTTGCCTTAAATTGGCTCCACCTAGCAATTAAAGCAATCTCAAGTTACGATATTACATACGAACATTCTTCTGCGACACGTAATCCAGGGCAAACTTGTGGAGTGTATTTGTATTCATTCATGACTTCATTTTTCTGGATGTGTGGAATAAAACCTCCCTGCATGGGCCAAGTTTGCACAGCATGTTGAAGTTCAAAAAGCCTATCCAGGAGAAGCATGAGCTAACATGCTGGCTGATCTGGTTTGCCTGGGTGAAAAATGCAATGAGTCATGTACAAACCCCGTCTTTCTTGAATGATTATTTCTAGATCTTGGATGAGTTGGCACTACATGTCAGGAAGGGGACTGAAACTATTGGAGGGAACTTACAGGGTGAGGTGGAGCATTGGAGGGTTTGGATCCAACCTGCAGCCTTAATCCCACCAAGCACCCACATTTTGATACTATGTGTTCTCTCCCCTTGTCCTCCCCCCATGTCTTCCATGCAATACTCATGAGTCTTTAATTACATAATAACAAGGGATTTAATAAGAGAAAGTTCCCCATTGTACATCTGGATGGAGGAGAGCTGCTTGATTTGTTTCTAGGAAAAATTGGGGACCATTCAAGCAGACAGAATATTTGGAAATAAGTGTATATTTTGGAATACCTTTGTTGGACTGTTTGATGACTAGAGGGTCATACCTGATAGATGGCACACTCAAAGGTAGGTTTCCCCAATGTGTGCCCTCCAGATGTGAAGCTGGGATGAAATCAAGTCGGGAAAAGCTGCCTTTCAATATTCCATGTGGTTTCCCCCGATGATTCTCCCAGCAGTCAGATATAGAGCTCCCAGAATTCCTGGAAACCAAAGCCCCAATACATCTGGAGAGGATTGTTTGGTGAAGGGCTTATGCAAAAAAGAGTTTGCCCTGTCCTTTGTTCAACCAGATGAAATTAGGACATCAGCGACATCTAGTGTCATCCATAAACAAGACCCGGCTTCTATTTATTATTAGGTCGTTGATGGAAAACGTGCTTCCCAGCTTTTCCCATCTGTCCCTTGGGTGACAGAAGTAACCATCAGCTTTTATTTAGCTGTTGTTTTTTTCTTGCTTCCCTTCATCTGCCTCTTTCTCTCTCATGCCTTGCAAAGGAAAGGAGGCTAGAGAATGGGATTTCCAGTTTCTTTCAGAATGGTTGCCATGGTGATGCCTGATCAGACAATACTCCCTCCATCTCCATTCCACCGCCCGCTCACTGCAGTCTCAGCAGCCTGGATGTTTGCTAAGGCGCCTGTCCTCTAATGCCATCGGATTAGAAAATGTGAGTGGTCCCACAAAAAGAAGCAGAGCATCCTATGTGAATAACAGCATTTCTGCAGTGGTGGACAATTTGCCTATCTCCACAGATTTTTCTTCAGGAGTATACATAGAGATGCACCGTCATGCATACAGTCGTGGCTAGATGACAAATTATGTTCAGCAGTTCAGATTTATTTAACTGAGACCACTTTTCCATTTGAAATGCCCAAAGCAGTTGGGAATAAAATTAAAAGCAACATTAAAAGCAACATACAAAAGTAAAGCAGATCTCTGCCTGGGGCCCATTTCTCCCATTCCCTGGAACAATGCTGCTAATTGTTGCACTGATATCTCTGTGTGGCTTAATAAATATGGACAGTTTCATACAAGATGTTTTGCATGAACTGCCTTAACTGTCATAAAGTCATACAGACACCTCTCCACAATGCATCACAGACAAGGCCCTGTAAAAATATGAAAACAAAACCTAGATATACCTATAGGAACTCCCTGTTCTTCCTCTCCCCTCTCTCTTAAAGCAACCCAGTTAGTTCAGTAACCGTTCAGTAATCAGTTCTCTAACAGCTTGATGAGGTGTAATTTAAAATACAGCCAGGGCTGGCAGACATGCAACCAGCTGTGGGTGTTATTAACACCTAAAGAACTCCTGGCAGGTCTGGAATTGAGACATGCAATTACCACTTAGTATGGAGGGAGGAGACAAAGCAAGAACAGGAGACTATTCCCACAGGGCCTGTGGGCGAGGCAATTGAATTTACTGTCAACAACCACTTTTTTAAAACACAAAACCACAGCAGGTTCAGATTCTTCAGGGCTTCAGCTTTCCAAACCCTGAGCTTTCTGAAAATATCCTATCAGATTTCTTGCCTTGAATATAACACTGAATTATTGTTTTGACTAAAGGGCCCCACCTCTCAACAACGACCCCTAAAGTCATTTTGTAAGCTATCCAAAACAACAACAATCACTTGACTATGAGCCAGCAGTGTGCAGCAGCAACCAAAAAAGCTAATATAATCCTGGGCTGTATAAACAGAGGCATAGAATCAAGATCATGTGAAGTAAATATCGCTTTATAAAACCCTAGTAAGACCACACCTGGAACACTGCAGCCAATTTTGGTCACCATATCACAAAAAAGATGAGAATTTGGAAAAAAATTAGAGAAGAGCAACTAAGATGATCAAAGGCCTGGAGACCAAAACATATGAAGAACGGCTACGGAACTTGGGTTTGGCTAATCTAAAGAAAAGAAGAAATAGGGGAGATATGATAGCAGTATTGCAGTATCTGAGGGTCTGCCACAAGGCAGAGGGGGGCAGGTTCACCAAAGCACCAGAGGGAAGGACGAGAAACAATGGTTGGAAACTGATCAAAGAGAGAAGCAACCTGGAATTAAGAAGAAACATTTTTGACAGTGAGGACAATCAACCAGTGGAACAGCTTGCCCCCAGAAATCGTGGGTGCTCCATCGCTGGAAGTTTTAAAAAGAGACTGGACAATCACCTGTCTGAGATAGTATAGGTTCTCCTGCTTGAACAGGGGGCTGGACTAGAAGACCTCCAAGGTCCCTTCCATCTCTATTCTGTTCTATATTATTATAGGAATGTTAATAATAACAACAGATCCATCTCACAGGGTCTACCAGTTCCCTAGGGTCTCCAGGCCTGCTGGCATAACAAGATTTGTGGGACCTTTGCAAGCTCAGGAATGCTGAGGCTGACCTCACCTTTGCGGGGAGAAATTCTACAATGTGGACCAATAGCTTGAAGTGAACCTGGAAATAAGCTGGTAACTAATGCAACCTGCATAGCACAGATCTGAATAGAATCGAATAGAATAACGGAGTTGGAAGGGACCTTGGAGGTCTTCTAGTCCAACCCCCTGCTTAGACAGGAAAACTTCTACCATTTCAGACAAATCGTTGTCCAATCTCTTCTTAAAAACTCCCAGTGTTGGAACATTCACAACTTCGGGAAGCAAGTTGTTCCACTGATTAATTGTTCTAACTGTCAGGAAATTTTATTTTAGTTCTAGATTGCTTCTCTCCTTGATTAGTTTCCACCCGTTGCTTCTGGTCCTGCCTTCAGGTGTTTTTGAGAATAGCTTGACTCCTTCTTCTTTGTGGCAACCCCTGAGATATTGGAACATTGGTATTTTATTTATTTATTTATTTGTTTGTTTCGATTTCTATGCCGTCCTATTCCGAAAACTGTATGTAATGTAATGTGCATACTGCCTGAAATACACATAACTGCTGGCAATGTTGTATTTTGCACCAGCTGAAAGTTTCTGAATACCCTCCAGGAGCAGCCACCTATAGAGTGAATTGCAAAAGTCCAGCTGGAGATGACTAAGGCAAAAGTCTTGGTTCATGAAGAAGCCTAATTACTAGTTTTCTAACCTGTCCATTTGCAACCTGTCCATTAATACACTGAATTTCCAGAGTATAACCTTCAGTCTAATGCATTCCTTTTGTTCTTATATATTCCTTTCACTATGTAAGCATTAATATAGGAATTAAAGCAGACTTTAAAAGAGTCATAAGTATTAAGTTCGAATGGTTACATAGATGGTAATTTGTTTCTTGATTTGTCTAGCTATCTTCTCAGATGGTGTTTGGTAAACTAGAAAGAGCATTTTAGAACAAGGTAGTCAACCAGTAGCCCCACCAGACACTGCCAACTTACCATTCCCTGGATCGCTCAGCATTGGATCTATTGGTTAAGACTGCTGGGAGTTAAATTCACAACATTATGAGAATCACAGATTTCCTACTTCTGAAGCACAGAGGATAAAGAGTTAATCCACGGACAAAGATACTAACATTTTCAGCACCAAGGATAGTACTCCAACAATCCTGTATTTTGAGCAGCTGCCTCAATTATTGTGCCATTAAAATGTTATAATGCAGCTTAAACTTTATGAACCAAATGAAAAAACCCCTCTCTCTCTGAGAGAGAGAGAGAGAGAGAGAGAGAGAGAGAGAGAGAGAGAGAGAGAGAGAGAGAGAGAGAGAGAGAGAGAGAGAGAGAGAGAGAGAGAGAGAGAGAGAGAAGTGAGGTTTATTTTATTTGCAGTGTCTACCTCAAAATGTTCTGCTTTTTAATGATGTCTCTGCCATGTTCCATCTGTGATAATATTTTTTACAGATATTGACTGCTTTAGTTTTAGACTTCTTTACCAGCAATATGAAGACAACCACAATAGAGCAATACATTTCTCGAAACTTGGGTAAAATATAAAAATAGGAAAAGGGAGGATAATAAAATGCCCAATGTTTTGGAAGATATGAAGTTACCAAAACAATAAGCCTAACATCATATATGACACAGCTAAATTTTGTTTTGCAAATATTAAAGCATGCAAGTAAATTACTGTAGAATTAGACATGCTTTAGCAAAGTATAAATATTATGCCCAGATTGAATTATGTTGTGTATTGTGTTATTAACATATTAAAATATTAACATTAATATTAACATACCGGTATTAACATCCATGGCCAGTTTTAAATCAGTTTATGCTATATTATTGTAATATAGTTTTGCTGTGCAACTCTTTTATTGTCCCAATATAAAATACATTTGTGATAAGAAACCAGCTTTAAAAAGCTTTTTAATATTTTAAAATATTTGCAATGGACAGACATCGGGCTTCAGGGATCTGAGTTTTTTAAAATTGATATATGAAGATTTAATAACTAAGCCAAGTGATTTAGCAGCAGACTGAATAAAGAATATGACATTTAGCCCAGTGATTTGTTTCCAACCCCAAAAATGAGTTCTATCTCTTCAAAAAAAACAGTCACATCCAACTTTTCTCTCAGGTTATCTTAATTTCATCAGTCAGATTTGTCTTACATTTAAATTAAATTTGAAAGTGTTACAAATAGAATTACACTTTCTGACCCGCTGCAAATCAGTCAAAGATTTTTCTTCTGCCTATCTTTTAAAGCATAATAAAAATGTTGGCAGCAGTAGTGAATTACCTTCTGTTGCTGCCACCTATGTAATTTAAATCTTTTTATGTAAAAAGAAAAACAGTAAGCAACAACAGAACAAAAAAAGGCAACTAAGACATATGTTTTAATTTCTGTCTTTTGTCTTCTTATATAGTTGGTCTTGTATATAGCCCAGCTCTCCTACTTTCTCTTGGTCTATAGTGTAAATGATGAATCCTTATTCCTACTTTGTCCATCTTTTCTGCTTGGGTCCATTTTGGAAAACTACTGGCTACTGCAGCTGCCTAATGCATATATCTGCACCATTTTGAAACTTGAAAGATCAAGAGAAGAAACTCTTCCTTTTTTTGCTCACGTTACTTTGCAAAGCATCTTCTTGTATGCTTCATATGCTATATACGAATGCATAAATAATGGACATGGAACACGTAGAATTTGAAGTGTCTTGGCGATGTTTCGATGAAGTCTCATTCGTCATCTTCAGGCTGGTGCTTTCGGCTTCTGCTTCTAGGAGCAATGTGAGATTTTAGCTGTTTCTTCCTTTTAACTGCCAGTGGGGGTTTGAACTGATTGGCTGGGAGCTCAGCTGTGTTCTGATTGGTTAGGGGCTTGGCTGTGCTCTGATTGGATGGGGGGGGGGTGGCTGTGCTCTGATTGGCTGGGGGAGTGTTCTGTTTGGGTGGGGGTTTTGTTGTGCTCAAGTTATTCTGAGTTGCAGGGGGATTAGAGATGGCGAGCTGCATAGCTGTTTGGCTTCGCGTTCGTGGTCGTGCCTCATCTTCATGGTGGGTGTCAGTTTGTTTCATGTATGGATTGGAGGGGTTTAAGGTGGCTAATGATGCAGCTGTGGTCTGGCTTCTGGTTTGTGGTCGTGCCTCATCATCGGTGTGGGTTTGGGTTTGCTTTTTGCCTGGATGTGTGGTGGTGACATCTTGTGTGGTTTTTGTGAGTGTAGGTCTGGTGTCATTCCCCGTGCTATGGACTCGTCTGTCAATAAGGGCAGGTTTCCAAATGGCTGGTAGGCGGGAGGCATCATCTCGTTTGTTCATGCTGTGATGGCGTTTTTCTATCTCGATGGCTTCTCTGATTATTCTGTTATTAAAGTGTTCAGTTTTGGCAATAGTTCTGGTCTTTTTGAAATCAATTTTGTGTCCTGTGGCTTTAAGGTGTTGGACCAGGGAAGAAGTTGGTTCTTCTTTTTTGACTGAGTTTTTGTGTTCTTCAATGCGTGCACTTATTCTTCTGTTGGTTTGTCCAATGTATGTGGTGGAGCAAGCAGTACATGGGATTTCATATACTCCTTGATTTTCTAACTCAATTTTGTCTTTAGGGTTTCTTAGGATGGTGGATATTTTTCTGTTTGTGCAGAATGCTGTCTTAATGTTATGTTTGTCCAAGATTTTGCTGATCCTTTTATGTATGGGAGGAGGGCTTTGCCATTTTCTTGTTCTCTGTCTTGTATTTTAGTGGGAGTTTCTTTTTGGATTAAGTTGGAAATCTTATTTCTTGGGAATCCATTGGATGTTAGTACATTAGTGAGAGTGTGTAGTTCGCTTTTTAGGTGTTGTTCGTCAGCTAGGCATTTGGTTCTGGAGATGAGTGTCTTGGCTACGGAGTTGATCTGTGCTGGGTGATGGTGTGAGAGTGCGTGCAGATAGCGGTTTGTGTGTGTTTTCTTCTGGTAGATGGTGTGTTCTAGGGAGCCATTGGATTTCTTGTAGACTAAGACATCCAGGAAGGGGAGTTGGTTATTAGCTTCTGTTTCCATGGTGAACTGTATTTTGGGGTGTAGGCTGTTGAGGTGTGTGAGGAAGTTGTCCAGTTTTTCTTTCCCATGTGGCCAGATTACGAAGGTGTCATCTACGTATCTGAGCCAGAGTTTGGGTTTGTGATCAGATTTTTCTAGAGCTTGGGTTTCAAAGTGTTCCATGTAGAGGTTTGCAATGACAGGTGAGAGGGGTGATCCCATGGGTGCTCCTTCTATTTGTTTGTATTTTTGTCCGTTATAGATGAAGTATGTGTTGGATAGACAGTGGTTGGTCAGATCTAGGATATGTTTGGGGGGGTTATATTTGTTTTGGATAGCTGTTAAGGCTTCTTTGATTGGCACTTGGGTGAAGAGGGATATGACATCGAAGCTAACAAGTAGATCGCTGGGCTGTAAGTTTTGTTTCTTTATGATCTCTATGAACTGGAATGAGTTTTTTACATGTGAGGTGATGGATTCTGCATAGGGCTGTAGTTGTTTGGCGAGAAATTTGGCTAGGTTTTATAGAGGTGAGCCTATGGAGCTGACTATGGGTCTAAGTGGGGTTCCTTCTTTGTGTATCTTGGGGAGACCATAGAGCTTAGGGCATCTGGATGATTTCTCTCTGGGAATGATTCTTTGCTGGATCTCTTCACTAATGGGGGAGGCTTTTATTTGGATCTAGTGGTTTTTTCCAGGTAGGTGGTGGGATCTGTGTTTAGGGGTTTGTATGTGGAGTCTTGGAGTAGGTTGGTTAATTTGGTTTGGTAGTCAGATGTATTCATGACCACCGTGGCGTTGCCCTTGTCTGCTGGTAGGATTATTATGCTGGTGTCTTGTTTCAGGTTAAGTAGTGCTGTCTGCTCCTCTTTGGATAGGTTGCTTTTGGGTGGCTTGCTGGTGCAGAGTATGTTGGTGATTTCGAGTCTGATTCTGTTAGCGTCGTAGGGGTTGATTTATATATATGTGTGTGTGTGTGTGTGTGTGTGTGTGTGTGTGTTTATTTACTACTGACATTTATTATCTTCTTTTTCAGTTTTTGGGTGAAAGTATTGTAACCAGACTTCATTTGTTAGGATCTTGGTGTTTGGGGAGTCTGTTCCTTGAGCCTCTGAAAGTGGGAGGATGAACTCAGAACTTGATTTTCCTGAAGACGCTTCCTCTCTGAGGCAGACCTGCACCTGATTTTGAGATTTGCAACACATCTCCTTTCCTACGAAATGCAGAGCAGCATTGGAACTAAGCTTTCCAATTGGTCTCACGATACCCTGGACATTGGCAATCACGACGACAGCATCAGCATTATGGGTATTGGCACAACAAGCATCGTCTCCAGAGGGGAACATAGCATCATAAGCATCACCTTCTCTCCCTGTATTCTGCATCTGTGCTGTCGGGTACCAGGCTGTACCATTCTCACCTGCTGGGGAGGGGGGGGAAAGGGAAGATAAATGTTGAGTTTTCCCCTGATCTTACTGGTTAATGGTGCATCCCTACATTAGTTTTGCAGAAGAGAGGTCGCTCCCATTGCTGCCAAGAGGGTCCAGAGGCGGACCCAATGAACTACCGGTAGGTAGAGCTGGTTGCTGAGGATTGCAGAAGGCGCCAGGACTTGCGAGGAGCCGTCTCAGGCTGTTTCCTCCCCTCCTATAAATATCCCCCACTCCTCCTCTCCGAAGCGCAGGGGCAGAAGGAATCCCTCCCCCCCCCATAGATCCTCCCCGCAGGAGGCAAGCAGAAGGCGAGAAAAACAGCGCTCTTAAAGGAAGCTAGTTGGAAGGATTCCCTCCTGCGAAATTCCATCTCCTTCGAGAGCGGATGTCCTCCTTCTCCTTCGAAACAGATCCCTGGTAGGCGAGCGCTCTCCTTTCTGTCCCCACAGCAAGCTGCTTTGCTCCCGGGAAATCAGTCGGAGAAACTTCGCCCGGCGATCGAAGCCTCCCACCTCTCCCGAAAGACCCTCTTTCCCGAGGCTGGCTGACTGGGTCGCCTTTTCGGGGGGTTCCCCTTCCTAGGGCACCTGGGCAAGCCCCTTCTCGAAGAGGGCTTCTGGTGGAATCCCCTCCAGGGGTCATCCCGAGGAAGAGCCCCTCATCTTTTCCCCCCAGAGACACCCCAATATAGCGACCCCCCATTTGTGGGACGCCCGTGTAACCCTCGAGACTTCACACCGCTCGTCGAGATGAATTACCTCCGCAGGCGACTCTCCGACAGCAACTTCATGGCCAACCTGCCCAACGGCTACATGACGGACCTCCAGCGCCCTCAGCCGCCGCCGCCGCCGCCGCCCAGCGCCACCTCTCCGTCGCCGGGCAGCATCTCCCCAGCTGAAAGGCCACCGGCTGCCCCCAGCCCTGGAGCCGGAGGCGGCGGCGGCGGCGGAGCCGGGGGTTTTTTCTCGTCGCTGTCCAACGCGGTGAAGCAGACGACCGCGGCGGCAGCAGCCACCTTCAGCGAGCAAGTCGGCGGGGTGGCTGGCTCGGCAACGTCGTCGGGACGCGCCAAAGTACTGTTGGTGGTCGACGAGCCAGGGACGGACTGGTAAGGACCTGAGAAGGGGGAGAAGGAAATGCATCCATCCGTGCTTTTCCTTCCTTCTTTCTTTCTTTCTTTCTTTCTTTCTTTCTTTCTTTCTTTCTTTCTTTCTTTCTTTCTTTCTTTCTTTCTTTCTTTCTTTCTTTCTTTCTTTCTTTCTTTCTTTCTTTCTTTCTTTCTTTCCTTCCTTTCCTCCCTCCCTTCCTCCCTCCCTCCCTCCCTCTCTCCTTCCTTCCTTCCTTCCCCCTCCCTTCCTTTCCTCCCTCTTTCTCTTCCTCCCTCCCTCCCTCTCTCCTTCTCTTCCTTCCTCCCTCCCTCCCTCCCTCTCTCCTTCCTTCCTTCCTCCCTTCCTTTCCTCCCTCCCTCCCTTCCTTTCCTTTCCTCCCTCCCTCCCTCCCTCCTTCCCTCCCTCCCTTCCTCCCTCCCTTCCGTGGTTTTTCCCATTCAGATTCAAATGAGCTGTGAACTATAGATGGGGGAAGGAGCAAATTTGGGATTTCCAAAATACTTCCTATTGAACTTCTTCAGGTAAAGAAAGGTGGCGGTAATGGAAGGAGGCGAAATGGGGAAATAGCCTCTTTTGTTTCACCCCTGCCTGATCCAGTTAAAGGGTCCCTTAGGCTCTTTTTGACAGGGCCTTGTTTCCTCATTAGTTACTTACATTTGCTTCTAGGATCACCCAGGGATGTTGAAGCAATGTACAATATGTCCCCGTTACTATTGTTTCAGCAAAATAATAGGTCAAGTGGCGCTAGAAGAAGCAATCAGTTCTTAGTGAGAAAGGTAGACAATGAGATGATGTAGTATTATATCCTAGCTCAAAATCCTTTGATATCCTTTAGCAGGGTGTTGTCCCTTGACATTCCTGACTCCTTTTCCACTTTTACTTCAGCCCCACAATCTTTGTGGACTTTCAGTTCTTTATTTGCTATTTAATTTACGCAGCAATCTGTAATTTCCTCCATAGAGGTATTCTTCTGTTGAAGCTATATATTTGCAGAACTGGATTTCTGTCTGTTCCATGTCTGAGCAAAGACTAGAATATCTATAAGCTCTTGGCATGATGGAGAGAAATACAAAGAACAGGATGAGAGGGTGTTATGGTGAGATCCACTGGAAAGACACTTGGGTGTATAGAGACTAGTTCTGTTCAAGGGCCACTGCCGCTCAGTTAGTCCCAAGAAGAAAATGCACAGTGACAAGAAAGGGAGAGTACACTTCCTGTGAAATTTTTTTGCAGTGCAGCATTACAAGACGTGGCAAAGGAAGTGCTGTTTCCAAGGATGTAAAACAGCAGTTTGGGAATTCAGATGGCTTCCAAAAATACCAATGCTTGTATCACAGATCAAGCTAGTTTGGGGCTGAATTGTGAAAATATCAACTAAAGTACCAGTCTGGCAGGTCTCCTACCCTGCACATTGGATTGTCTGGCCCTCTCTCCTTCCAGTTCAGCTTCAAGAGTTAGGGTGGCTTTAATAATTAATTAGAAGATTCAGGGATTTGATCTGGGCAATCTCCCCACCGCCACTTCATGAAAGATTAAGGAACAGCATCTGACATTTTTCTGCAGCTTATTGAGGGAGCCACTTGACTTGGTGTTTTTTTTTTCAAAGATGCTTAAGGAGGATGGCAATTTCCCTAGCCTCTGATCAGAATTATTCAAATGACTACAGGGTATGGTCTAATTTTAACTGAAACATATTCAGAGACTCTCCGATCTCCTAATAACAAGCACATTGATCCCTGTCTGATATATACCTGATACCGTAGTCATTCTAGTCTCTTTCTCTTACCCTATCATGCCTTAAATTGGTTTTCCATCATCAGGTTTCAGATCCCGTGGTAATTCTTCCTGAACCCACATTTTCTCTTTCTTTCTTTCTTTCCTTCCTTCCTTTTTTTCCCCAGCCTTGCAAGTTATTTAGCTGTGGGCCCATTCTGACTTGCACATTCACCAATTCATAGACCTTCAAATCCCCAAAATCAACACAGACAATTTATATGTATTTGTGGCCTGTTAACAGTAAAATTATGATCTACTAAGTAGGAAATGCAGGCCTTGAGCTTTCAGTCTATTTATGATTCAAGATCTTTCACAAAGCATAAGTCCAGTCAGGATAAAAGTTTAGAAAGGATGTGATCTATGACATGTAGTTTAATCCACTAGATGAATTAAACCTCTCCTTAGTGACTCATCCCATGGAATTCTTCTTCAGTTTTCTATTCTGCTTCCTTGGTTTCTAGTATTTGGTGCAGTCTTTTTAGTGCAAGAAATGAAGTAGCATGACTTCTCCAAAAGGAATATCAATAGAAGAAGGGATTGTTAATTAAGTACAACAAAGGGTTTTGTGGCACCTTAAAGAATCAAATATATCAAGGCAAAAAACCAAGGGTTAATATAACACGGCAATACCAATATGGGCTTTTTTTTTCATGTACCGAGAAATCAACATGAATAGATTAAGTCCTAAATGATAAATTCAGTCTCTATCAGATAATTCCCAAGACCCAGCAGGGAGTCTAAAATCTCATGGCTTCCTGATGATGTAGAGAGGCCAGTTTATGTGACTGAAGTATGGATGGTGGGTGAATCAGCATTGAGACGGAATGGGGCAACACCCTATTTCCTCATAGCTAAATGATAGGTTTCTATAGGCTGGAAAGGCCAGGCATGCACCGAGGAAGAATTTTTTTAAAAAAATATTTTACACTTTTTGAGAAATTTGTGATACTGACTACTGCCAGCAAGCAGATAGACAAGTCTATCCACTATCCACTTGGGGAAAATGGATACACAGTTCACGGTCCAAATGGGAAGACTAGCCAAAGTTTCCTTTAATGCCTTTAGATGCCATATGAGACTTGATACATGAGCAAGGAGAATTTATGGAGGAAAAACATCTTTCCTGACCTGAAGGGCACATTCTGGCTTGTACCTTCTAGGTTGAATTGCAGCCTTCCATTCTCATGGTTACTCTGTTGCTGTTGGTGGACTTTCTGCCTGTTCATAATGTTTATGGATTGCTCATATTTCAAAGGGTGCGAAGTAAGTAATCTGTTATGGATGGAGCTGGTCCATATAGCTTCTCCTGAAATGATTTAAAAGCCATGGGGGAGGGGGTGGACAAACTTCAGCAGTCCTTTACTTTCAAGGCCTGTAGAGGACTGTTGCCCAAAACAAGAAAACGCATCATCAGTTATGCTCTTGAATGAAATGTTAAAAAAAAAAGGAGAGGCCGCTTGGTAGGGATATTATGGGTAAATCTCAAAATGCTGTGAAGTATATCAAGAGGCAGGATTAAAAGTTGGCCATGAGGAGTCCATCATTTCTCTCTCTAACTACCGTAGAAGACTGAGTTTAAATAGCGTTGAGCAAGATTGAGAAATAGAATCACGGACTGGATTTCATATATTTATAAGAATTGAGGCCAAAACAATGGTGTTCTTGTTTAATTGTGCTTTTCTACATGGAAAACAACCTTGAATTGAAGATGACCTTTTCAATATAAGCATATATTGGACAAAAATCTGTCTGCCTCTATTTTTATATTCTTAGGAAACCGAAGTGGATCATAATATTTTAAAGGTAAAATATGTGTCTCTCTATTCTAAAGATAAATTATTTGGGGGGGGTGTTAGGAGTTGAGATAGCCTTTCAGATAAATTTAGTACTTGCTATCTACTTTATAGGGAAATACAAGGCTAAACATGAGGACAGTATGATAGTCAAGGCAATATTTGTCCAATGTCTTTAACCTGGACAAATGGCTACCATAAATCTAAAGGCTGTTTGGATGGTGTGGATAGGGACCAATCATTAGCCACCAGAGGCAGTCATAGGGATTGCAAAGGAGGAACAAACTTTCCAGGTTTGGTGAACTTTCAGGAGAAGCTAGACTTGCAAAGCCCCTCAACTTTCAAGAGGCAGAATTTCAGCCAGCTCATGCCCTCATATGGGAGGAAGGGTCATCTGCTGAAATCCTGCCTCCCATGAAAGTTTCCAGAGTGAGCTTGGTGTTGGAACCAGCTTGTTTTCCAGATGGGTTTTTGCACAGTCATTGCTGGAGCCTGGTCTCCTAATAGCAAGAGGGCATTACTCTTTGGGAAAAAAAGAAGACCAGCAGTCTGTTGGCCAATCACACTGCTGGCTATGCCCATTGTTGTTGTTGTTTTTTATCTAATGGGATATGCAACAAAATGTTACAGTCCGTAGTCTCCATCCCATTTGGAATGCTTTCATCTAGCTCAGGGGTTCTCAACCTTGGCAACTTTAAGACTTGTGGACTTCAACTCCCAGAATTCCTCAACCAGCTTTGCTGGCTGAGGAATTCTGGGAGTTGAAGTCCACAAGTCTTAAAGTTGCCAAGGTTGAGAACCCCTGATCTAGCTACTATGCCACCAGCATCAATTTTGATCATCTTATTATGTTTCACCAAAGGCAGCGGAAGAATCTTGTGGCCCCCTAATTAAAGAGTAATAGATATACTCCAGGAGGAGGGAGGGATCTGTAAGCCCCCAAATGTTGCTAATTTCTATTATAGCATTGACTTTTGGAGATTTAAACCAGATGTTAGAGTGTTGGACAGCAATTTATCTTTGGTTTCTAGACTATTAGCTCAGGAATGTCACTGAGCATACTCAGTCCTCTATGGGCCTGTTTGGAGGATTGTCTTCTTTTTGTTTGTTAAATTCTTTTACTTACTATATTTTCCTTTATCTGAGGAACATTAATACAACATTTTGTTCTCCTGAACATCCTGCTTTATCAGCCACTGAGCTTCATGGCTGAGGGCTGATTGGGAACCCTAGTGTCTATGATTCTGGTTCAGTTGGATGCAAAATGGTTGCAGTGCATCCACATTAATGTTGGTTTTCATAGAAAGGGCATAGTGCCCCAAGCACACCACCAATCAAGGCTTCCACCATTTATGTATAGATGAGCTCCAGAGAAATAAGAACCTTCCTAGGAAACTGGAAACCCTAGAAGAAGTGATATGACCATGTCTGCATCTTTTTTTTTTTAGTTCATGCTTTTTTAGGACAGTGTATTCACTTATTTCAGTGTATCCTCCATGGAACTCAAGCTTCTTCCTCTCTTTGATCCTCACAACAACCTTGTGACGTAAATTAGCCTGAGGGAATGACTGGTCACCAAGTAGACATCATTGCATAATGGGAATTTAAATCTGCAGTGACCCAGACCAGCACTAGGCAATGCATCATATTGATTTCATTTGTCCTGTTTGAGTGTTGGGCTTTTGTGCATCTTCCTTTGGCTGTGTAATAGTCAGGAGGCAAAGAAAAATCAGAGCTCAGCGTTCTCTGAAGAAACACACTGATCTTGAGCTTTACCACTGCAGAATACAGAGGTCTGACATGACTGAACATTTCTATGCTGAATATCAGAGAATGTAAATACAGCCTGGTCTTTTTCTAGGCCTCCTACTTTTTTGTGAGGAAGTATTTATTGTTTTTTTTAAAATGTTGCCTATAAGGAATATTACATGATCCTCCCACCTGCCTCTGCAATTTCTCACTCCTGAGAAAAAGTTACCTTCATGAAACCTTTACCCACCTGTTTTTCAGTGCTTTGATATAATATTGAGAAATGAAATTTTTCCAGAGCTCTGATGGTTAGTATATTATTGCCAAGGTGAACTGATTGAGACTGTACAAGACCAAAATCCCAATAGAAAGCAGCAAGGAGATATATAACCTGCTTGTTTGGTTTCATATAATTGCAAAACATGTAGATTCCATGTTTTGCAATCCAGAACCTAGCCCTAATATTTGTTTCCCCAAATGTATATGCAGCTCATGGCAATATCTTCATTTTACTAAGGGATGGGTCCACATATTACAATCTATAGAGTATAAAGTATTGTATGAACAGATCATTGTTTGAACCCACAGTGTGTTTTATAAACCTTAGTGTCAAGACTGCTAACATCGGATGTTCTTGCTTGCCATATATGAAGAAGCAAACATGTTTTATTTAGCCTGTATATCACTTCTAGAATTAAAGCAGACAATACTAGCTTAGTGGATGGGAAAAAATGTTAGCTAAACATAACAATATCTCAGCACAGCATTGCCAAGGTCAGCTGTAACGGGAGGGGCACTTCACTCTTCAGTTTAATTGGAGAATGTGATTGATGTTTGCAGAATGAGGGAGTGAATTATGCTTTGTTACGGTGATTGGGGGAGGGAAGATTCAGTTTTTGGCTTAACTTTCAGTGTGTGCCGAAGTTATGCAGAAATAAAAAGGATTCTTTAAGGTAAATAAGCCTCAAAGTTCTTTGAAAAACTGCTTCTTTTCGGAACCATGTCACTTAGTTTATGGTGTTCCTCATTATGTGATCCTATTCATTTATAGCCTGTTCAGTAAACCAAACAAACCTGGACATAGCCCAGTGCTATCAGAGCCGGGACTGCAAAAATGAAGACACCCACTAGATAAAAGATAAATAACAGTTGAAAACAAAAAGAGGGAGGTGGAAGAGTATGTTGATAACCACTCAATAGTAAGAAGGGTCAGGTCTTAATTCCTTATTTTCTTCTTTCTTATTTTTCCTTTGATTCTTTATATTTTTATTGTATTTAAAACATTCTAATACAAATAAATTTTGGAAAAAAAAACCCATTGAAATTGCTGCTGGCATCTGCTACCATGGAATTGGTCATTTAGATTTTTCCAATCCAGATCCGATAGCCTTAACATTTGTTTTCCTCTTTGGCTGATGTGTAGGTCCTTCCTTGGTACTTTATATTCACTAATATTGTAGACCATGGTGGACTTTTGCCCAGTGTGGTGGCCTCAAGATATGGTGGACTTCCACTGCAATCATTCTTAGTCAGAAAGATCTTGGGAACTGGTACTTAAGCAAACTGAGCTACACTTGGATAGCACTGTCTTGGGCTCAGGAAGAAATAGCACAAATATTACAGTTGCATATCAATTGAGTAAAGAGTCTGGTCAAAGTTGGGCAAGAAAATCTTGGTTTTAACAGGAGCTACTCAAACCTCCATGTCTTTTTAACAAGTCTCTTAAAGGTGGAACACATTTCCATAACAGATGGAGGGGGGAGATTTAGCCAACTGCACTTAACATTTTTGTTTTCCTATCTAGATCTAATTCTTTACAGTACTCCTTCCATGTTAACATACACCCATCTATAAAACTGCAATAAATTTGATTTCAGTAATTGAGATATGTATATATCTGAAGGGCAATGTATGCTCTACATAATATGTATATATCTGAAGGGCAATGTATGCTCTACATAATTATCCTCCTCTTTAATCTCACTATGATATAGACCCCCCACTACTTTTTATTTAGTTCCACCTGTGCACCTTCTGTTTTTAGTTAGTTCAAGATCCAAAGCTTTGCCATCCAAGCACACCCTGGGCTTGGCATGCCAACTGGTATCCAGACAATCTGAGAGATGCCAGGTCCTGTGTGACTGAAGGAAAAAGTTCTTGAGATATGAAGTCTGCCCCCCCCCCCGACATCAGAGGAAGCATCTTTGTATGCGGACTGTGAGATGGGACGTGGAAAAACACAAACATATATGTAGGACAGATTATCTGATGATTTACAAGGTACGATTTTTCTAGCATGTGTGAATCCCAGAAAGTGCTGCTGTACTTCAGATAGTTACAATAGGCTATATGGATTTGTAAAAAAAAAAAAAAAAGCAAGTTGCAACATTTAGCTATGTATGGATGATTTTTTTTTAACTTCCATGTAATCTTAGGAAACACACAGCTGCTTTGAAGAGTTGCAGACATGTGCTATGTTTGTGCCTCTAGCTGCTTCACTGGAATCAAATGACACAGCCCTAATTTTTCTTAACCCTCTCAAAAGTGGAAAAGTGGGATTTAGCTGGGATAGATTTTCATAAAAGGATGAAACCAAAGACAGTTCCATCAACAGCGATGAGATATGATGAAATGGAACCCCTGTGTCGGAATTTTCTGCTGCTAGGTTCATAGTATATTTACAAAAAAACCCAGATGTGATTTATTGCCTTTGCATCCTGCTTTTGAGGCTCCACAAATAATATTCTAGGCTGCTATTGGGAGAAAAAGATATTGGTCTAGACCAGGGGTAGGCAACCTTGACTCTTTTCTGACTTGTGGACTTCAACTCCCAGAATTCCTGAGCCAGCCTTGCCTCAGGAATTCTGGGAGTTGAAGTCCACGAGTCAGAAAAGAGCCAAGGTTGCCTACCCCTGGTCTAGATGGAGCTTTAGACTTAGTATATCTAATATTCTAATGTTCTCAATCAATTATAACAACACTACATTAATTCAAAACGTGTTAAATTGGGAAGGGGTGACTATACAAACACTTTATTTAAAAAGTCCTTGGTAAAGTAATAGAATGCACTTTCGTGATGTGGCCCTTTGTTATATGAGATTCTTAGGTCTCTGAGGCTGGCATGTGCCAGACTGACCCAGATGTTCCCAGATGCACCCCCAGATTTCTAGCAAGTGGAAGCCATCAAAAGCTTGCGCTAAGCTTGCACTGGTTAGATTGCAGAAGACAGACTAATAACGGGGCTACAAAGGAATTCCCTTTCGAAGGGACCTGGCCTGCTTGAAGCAGAGGACAGCTGAGATAAGAAAAGTGAACTGTCATGCCCTCCAAGGTTTTACTCAATATTTCTCCTTACAGGCTGCTCTTTCCCCACCTGACCGCTTGTTGGGAAAGGGGAGGCTCTTCTGCAAAGAAGCTGGTGCTTTAGGAGGATTGAGCCACAGGGAGCAGAACTGCTGGCATTTCTCACCGGATCCCTGCTGGGGACGATATGTTAGGATGCAGAGGTGGTTGTTTCCCAGCAGGCCAAAATGGAGGCTGTCAATGCCTTGGAGGCCGGCACAGCCCTAAGGAGAGGAAATTATGGCTTTGCTCTCATGCTGTCTCTCCTTGGTATGAGATCCCGACTAAGGGATGATCAAAAGGCTGCCCTGTAGGCCTTGTTATCCCTTCCCAGGCATACTCTCCTGAGCACTGCTTTATAAGGTGACCAACCGTCCTCCTTTAGGGAGGACAGTCCTCCTTTTGTAAGTTCTGTCCTCCCTCGAAAAGCGTCCTCCTACATGTCCTCCTTTTCTATATTTGAAGACTAATCTGCAGGCCTTTTTTTCCCCCTCATAGAACACTCAGAATGGCGTTCCAGCACCTTTTTTTTGATGGTTTTTTTTCAACTTTTGCATGAGCTGTGCTACTCCCGCTATTGGCTTTTGAAAGCCAATAGGAATTGCTGCTGAGCGCGCCAAAACACCCGGCTGGCAAATTTTGCACATGCAAAGTTTCACTGTATTATTGTTGCAATGAATAAAATGTTTCTTTTATTTACGTTATTTTTTTCTTCAATTTATTTGTGTCCTTCTTTTCATTGTAAAATGTTGGTCACCTTAGCTTTCAGGCTTTGCTTGAACCATCTGATCCCTTTTCCTTCCCCCCCCCTCCGATTCTTGTCTAAAAAGCAAGGTGCAGATAGCTGGGATACCACTTCTCATTATCCTTTATCCCTGGCTCTGCTGAAGGATTCAAAACTCATTGCTTTGAATGGCCTTTGGCTTCTGGGCGGGGTTGCCCACTTTTGTGGGCATTTCCCCAGCATGCCTAGATATTTTTCTTTCAGCCCCTTGCCAGGTAGGATTAGGCCCCCTTGGAAGTGTTGTTGCAGCTGTACAAGTAGTCCTCAACTTACAACAGTTCATTTAGTGACCGTTCAAAGTTACAACAGCACTGAAAAAAAGGGGACTTATGACCATTTTTCACACTTAAGACCCTTGCAGTATTCCCCATAGTCACATGATCAAAATTCGGGTGCTTGGCAACTAACTCCTATTTATGACAGTTGCAGCGTCCCGGGGTCATGTGATCACCTTTTGTGACTTTCTGACAAGCAAAGTCAATGGGGAAGCCAGATTCACTTAACAACCGTGTGACTAACTTAACAACTGCATTGATTCACTTAACAACTGTGGCACAAAAGTTCATAAAATGGGGCAAAATTCACCGTTAACAAATATTTCACTTAGCAACAAAAATCTGGGGCTCTATTGTGGTCGAGGACTACCTGTATTCATGCTACATGACAAGCTGCAGGTCCAAGGTATCACAGGGAGGTCCAGAGGGTGCTTAGCACATACTTCTTGTTTTCTGTGCTTCTTAAAGACATTCCCTATTTTAGAGCACCAATCCTGGTTAAATGATGGTGCCTTTTCTCTCTCTAGTTTCTCACTCGGCTGAACATTGGTAAGATTTGGTCATTCTGCAGTTGCTTCCCCTGGCTTTGTCACCACTGGATGTTTTTGACACAAAGCCCCAGAATGTAGTCCATGGGCTGTGTTGCTGAGGTTCAAACTGAAGAGGCTGCGGCCCAGAACCTCTGGAGCTGTTCAGGCTCAGGAAAGGTTGTTTTATAGCATTTCATTCCCTGTCCAAATTGTCTCTTGCCTGACATTAACAAAGCGATCCTCTGTGTATCTACTCAGCTGATACTCCCTTTCAGATCAGTAAGGCAGACATAATACAGAATAGGCCTACAAACACTTACCTGAGAGTAAATATATTACGGGAAAGAATGGAGCTGATTGAAATGGGGGAAATGCCTTTTGTTTTCAGTGCACCGGCCTGCAAATAGTGCATGAAAAAAAATAGAGACTGTTTTTCTCACAACACCTGTGTATGAAGTCTATTTTGAATTACTGACAACATATTGTGTAGGACACTTGTGCTTATTCCTTCCTAGAGCGGTGCCAAACTCTACCCCCTCCCCCATGGCTTTTAAATCATTTCAGGAGAAGCTATTCCAGACAAAATTAATGCTGCAGGCAGAGTCTTTGATAATAGGCTGGGACTAGGTGGCCAGAGAAAAAGTAGCTGAATGTGCAAATAGGAATAACAAGCATGTTTCTATTTCCATTTGCATGTTGTCAGATATTTTGGCAACTTTTCTGCACTCCTTTCAGCATCTATGCTGATATACAGTGTGCTGGATCTCTCTGCATCGGATATGTGGCTGTTCTCCTGTTTTAGACTAACTAGGCTATATTCAAAGGTGATCTCAAATGTACGATCATTGCAATACTTCTCTATATTGACTCATTGTTCTTCCAAAGCAATAGTCTGGAAATGTTGAAGAAATCCTTTTGATCTGAAAAAATGATCAGAAGCTCCCAAGACTCAAGGTCTAAGACATCTTTGGAGCTAATTCCCCATCTCCTCCTCTTTGCAAGTTCTTAATGGAGGTGCTTTTTTTGGGTGAGTGGCTGAGTGGGATAGTCTAAAAGTCTATTTCCATTTTAGTGGCCTGAAGGCTGCTTCCAAAGCCTATCCCTGTGGGATTCCAGCTATAGCTGATCCAGAGGGATTTTGTTGCAAGCCTTTTGCCTGGTGCACATTATTTCATGTCCAGCACTGCATCAAGAAGCGCTTTAGAAATGCTGCAATCCTACAGGTGTAGTCATAGTGATGGATGGATTTATGATTGGTCTGCAGCAGGCAGGGAAGAATTAATACAGCTTTTCAGTCAGGATCAATTTTGAGTTTAATAGAGTATTTTTGAGAGCAGGTAGCAGTGGCACAGGAAAGAGAGAAAAGGTGTGGTTGGTAAAATTATCATTATCTATATCCATCTATCTATTATCTATCTATCTATCTATCTATCTATCTATCTATCTATCTATCTATCTATCTATCTATCTATCTATCTATCTATCTATCTATCTATCTATCTATCTATCTATCTATCTATCTATCTAACAGTGGCTCCCACAGGAAGGGTTCGCAACTTGGGAATCCTCCTGGACTCACGGCTGTCCTTAGAGGACCATCTGACGGCCGTGGCCGGGAGGATGTTCCACCAGGTTCGCCTGGTGCGCCAGTTGCGTCCCTTCCTAGACCGGGACTCGCTACGCACAGTCACTCATGCCCTCGTGACCTCCAGGCTGGACTACTGTAATGCTCTCTACATGGGGCTCCCCTTGAGGTGCATCCGGAAGCTCCAACTTGCCCAGAATGCGGCCGCGCGGGTAGTGATGGGAGCGTCGTGGCGCTCCCACGTAACACCGCTCCTGCGTGAGTTGCACTGGTTGCCGGTGGTCTTTCGGGTGCGGTTCAAGGTGTTAGTGACCACTTTTAAAGCGCTCCATGGCATCGGACCCGGATACTTACAGGACCGTCTACTGCCAGCAAATACCTCCCGCCGTCCGGTACGCTCCCACAGAGAGGGCCTCCTCAGGGAGCCGTCGGCCAGACAGTGCCGGCTGGCGACCCCCAGGGGGAGAGCCTTCTCTGTGGGAGCTCCCACGTTATGGAACGAGCTCCCCCCCGAACTCCGTATAATAACAGATTTACGCACCTTCCGTCGGGAACTAAAAACATTCCTTTTCCGACAGGCCGGCCTGGCATAGAAGCTTCGGTTCCAATAGGGTCAAAATGTTTTAAGGGGACTGAGTATTTTTTAAGATTTTAAATTTTGTATGTTTTGGGTTTTAGGATTTTGGCCAAATGATTTAATTTATTTTTAATTATTTTAAATTTTGTATATTTATATGTTTTTTAAATTTTAGGCTGTACACCGCCCCGAGTCCTTCGGGAGAGGGGCGGTATAGAAATTTAATAAAATAAAAATAAATAATAATAAAATATCTATCTATCTATCTATCTATCTATGCTCGAACTATCATTTGTTGCATTATGTTTAGTGGGGGATTGGGAAAGTCTTCTAAAATAGCCTTCCTCAATTGCTTCCTCCAGATGTATTGATACTACAGCTCACAAGACTGGGGATTATAGTTCCAAAATTTTTAGAAGGCAGAGGTTGTTCCAAATCTATGATTAAGTCCCATCAAGAGAGGCAACCACATTTGTATTTAAAAACACCCAGTGCTTGTTTGGTTTCAGGAGGTGGAACCTGGGAGAACATTTGCAGAAGCAGAACAAAGAATTAAAGGTTATTTGGCTATGCTAAACTTCATTTCTGTCTGGACTTTGGGGGCGAAGTAGAGGAGATGTGGAGAACAGTAAAAGGAAAAACTGGTAATACCTCTCCAGTCATTCTACTGCTTAAGTATTAATCCTGCCTGCCTGTATTTATAAGGCCTTTGGGGGAGGATTGCTAGATGCAGGGAACAGTTGCCTTTCCATGTGATGTAGCCTAATGTCTGATGCAGCTGCGCATTAAATGGCACGTTCAATAAAGTGGACTCTACCATGCAGAGATTAAAAGCAAGGGGAGGATCACTGTATAGCAATGCATCTGCTACTCCCCCTGATGCACACATATCTTCAGCCACAATCACTGGAATCAAATCGATTGCAATTTCATAAATGGGGATGCATTAACGTGAAAGGCCTTTTGCAAATGGATTAGATCTAGACAGGAAACCAAATGTTAAATGAAGTGGGTCAAAAGTCCCTCTACTCTCTTCTCCATGTAGTATGACTAGAAACAGTGCCCCATATTTAAGAGACTCACAAAAGTGATGTAGTTAAAAAATACATTGTGGTTTGAGTAGCTCCTGTTTAAAGCCAGGCGCTGAAGTGTAAAAAGGATTGAGACATTTAGGCTCATTTTTCTTGAGCCCAATCTGTCCAAAAGTACAGACTTTGGTTCTCTTAAATCCTTAGCTCCTGAGAGGTGAGCCCTTTTGTGGTTAGGAATGATTGCAATAAAAGTCTACCAGATTAAGAAGTTGACCAGGGCTTACAATATTTGTGAATATAAAATACTAGGGAAGAACAAATATTAATGCTACTGGAGCTGGACTGTGAAAGTCTGGAAGATCATTAGATGCCAGTAGCAATATCAACTTTTATTTACCTTTTTTGCAGCTATTTAGTAGGAGCCTAGATTTCTGTACCTCCAGTTCTGAAAGCATAGTTCTATATCTAGATTTATTTCACTGTGGTTCATTCAATAATATGTACCGTACAACCAAGAATTGTTTACAAAATGCAATGTGAGTTTATATTATGATCTGTCCCTACAGTATTTTATAGCTTATTTAGGATGAGTAGACTGAGCTATGAGTTTACTGCTTCAAGCTGCTGGGGAAGATGGTTTGCGATCTTGGAACACAACATCATATAAACAGCTATTTCCAAATAAAGTAAATGGCATGTTAAAGCAAATGGCACATCTAGCTTAATCTGTATCTTCCTGAATTAATTTTTTTACTCACTGGTCATCACTTATTTAAAGGAATCTTAAAATACGATCCATCATCCCTTGTAACGTTAAATGGTGTGCTCCATTTTATGCTATCTTCAGATTTTTACTATCGCTGTACGTTACAGAGAAAGACTCAGTTTTTGCAAACCGTAATTAATATATGTACGTCTATGCATGTTTTGCATATTCTAAGTCTGAAAATGTTTAAGACAATTAGGTTACATTATAGTGCTGATCTCTGAGCCTTTCAGGAAATATTGGGATCTCTACTTTACGGAAGAAGAATACCTTGAATTGAGATGGTTATTTTTAGCAATATTCTCCCAAGTAGAGATCCCACCTGGAGCAACCCTTAAGAATTATATTAGGAAGGGATACTTGTTGTGTATAGCCATCCCTGCGCTCCTGCTCCCTTTGCAGATGTGGCAGAGGAAATTCAATATATATATTCTGAGGTTTTCGTGGGTGTTTGTATGTAGGTCTTTGGTTATTCGGGTTTTCTCCCGTGTAAAATTGGAAGTGTCTTGGCGACGTTTCGACGAAGTCCCATTCGTCATCTTCAGGCTGGTGTTTTCGGCTTCGTGCTTCTAGGAGCACGAAGCCGAAAACACCAGCCTGAAGATGACGAATGGGACTTCGTCGAAACGTCGCCAAGACACTTCCAATTTTATGCGGGAGAAAACCCGAATAACCAAAGACCTACATACACACAACACACACACACACACACACACACACACACACACACAAATACACAGGTAGTCCTCGACCGCAATTGAGCCCAAAATTTATGTTGCTAAGCAGGGCAGTTAAGTGACTTTTGCTCCATTTCATGACCTTTCTTGCCACAGTTGTTAAGTGACTCCCTGCAGTTGTTAAGTTAGTCACACGGTTGTTAAGTGAAATCTGGCTTCCCACTGACTTTGCTTGTCAGAAGGTCGCAAAAGGGGACCTCACCTGACTGCAGGACACTACAAGCGTTGTATATTTTAACCGGTTGCCAAGCATCCAAATTTTAATCCCGTGACCACAAGGTTGCAACTGTGAGAAATGGTCCTAAGACGTAACTTCAAACGGCGACTAAATGAATAGCTGTAAGTCGAGGACTACCTGTAACTGTCCCAAAGGAGATGATGTTTCTCTGGTAAGATAGGTCACCTGTTACACCGTTGCTGGTTTTAAGGCTTCCAAAGTCACCTTGCACCTCTCCCTCATAACTGGAGAGAGGCCGAAGAACGGCTGGAATGAAAGAGAGGGACCAGCATCAAGGACTCAGTTCCAGTGGCAATGAGTTCCCCCTTGGAACACCTGAAAAGACCAGGTTTGGCACACAATCAGTCTGGTGTGTACTTTGTCAGATATGGGTCCTGCATGATACGGCATGTGGCATTAAAGGGCTGCCCTATTTTTTAGCCTCTAGAGTCATTGATTGGGGTGCCAGGAGCGCATCCGAAGAGGAAATTCAGCCCGAGCAGTGGATGAGATCAAGAAAAGCCTACACTTGAGTTAATTACTTCCCCATTTAATTAAAAGTAAATTAACTAAACACAGCTAACGTGATTACTGATTACTCCCTGGTGTATTTAATGATTACATTGTATTAGTTATTAGATTGAAAATAAATATTTTCCTGGCAACATTTGGAGAGGCGGTGGGGACCATACTGAGCCTTAGGGCAAGGACCATACAGGGGGTCTGCAAATGCAGGTTGTGTACCCACGATCCTAACCTTAGTCTTGCATTTCATTAGTATCCAGTGAGATGCTGAGCCTTAAGAGTGCCCCTGGAAGGCAACCACACCTCCTGATTCATAACATATTCCTTCCTTCTCATTCTAAACGCTGTGTGCAGAGAGTGACGTGCTCTTCGCGTGCTCAGAGGTGCTTTGGTCAAGATGGAATTAGCATGTTAAAAAAAGAGGCCAGGTTTGAGCCTTGGATGAAGTTAATTCCAGGGAGGGTGGGTGGGTTCTGTGAGAATGCAGAGATGTATTCTTTCTTTCTTTTCAGAGGTCCAATGCAGAGGAATGGTGCTGTGAGGGTGCTTTGATGCAGCATAAGTTCAAGGCAGTGTGTGGCAATTCAGGATGTGTCGATTGTTACCCTTTCTCCTTGGAGATGAAGCAGGATGGTTTCACAGGGGGTCAGGTTATAAAAATACTGTTGTGAATGCTCACACAGCTCTTCCTGGAGAGCACTTGAAAAGCATTTTATTTTATTTTTAACCCAGCAGAAGGGACACAATACAGGTTGCTAAAACTTTAGCCTGCACTTCTGTCTTTTTTATTATTATTATTATTTATATATATAAAAAAGCCCTTTCAATAATCCTCAGGCTGTTGCTTTGTAGCAGGAGAATAAGTGCTACTGTTTTTCTCTAATCTTTGCATTTCCAAGAGATTTAGTGAGAGATTTGAACAATTTAGTGACAGCGTCACGTAGCACTAAGGGCAACCCGTTTGAGAGGATCTCACCATGTATATAAAAGGACCTGACACGTGTTTCCAACATGAAGTCTTCTCTGCAGTGAACGCAGGGAAGACGGGTGCAGATTTGATGCACTGCGGAGTCTGTGGCTTGCTTGTTGGGCAGACAGATAATGCGGAGCCACCGAGTCCTTTTGCAAAGGCTGCATGTTTGGCAGAACCAGTAAAGCTGCTTCTAGATGCTGCCCTTCAGGCTGTAGGAGGCTGGCACATTGGAATTCAACCAGAATTAAAACAAGAGCAAGCCTCTGCACGCAGAAAGCCCCTGACCCATGTCGTGACATACTTACGGTATCTGGGACTTACTGACTAGAATTCAATGGGCAAGGTTCACATATTAGTCTAATTCGTAAGCCATGGTTTACAAAATACCGTAGACTGCTTCAGGCTTGCAGGTCACGTTAAACAACAATCAAGTCACTTGTTTGCTTGATGCATGTTATGTGACTCCAGGATCAACACCATTTTTCTCTCTCTCAGTTAGTTTGGTTACAGTTGCTATTTGCAGGGAAGTTCCTGAGTGGGAAAACAACTTGGCAACTGGTTATGGTCCAACACGGAAAAATGTCACACCCAATTCTGCACCATGTAAAAAAGGTCTTTTAACTATGGGGTGCTGCTCCTTCTGTTAGACTGAAGTCCATGTGTGGTTATGAAGGACATGTTGAGGGCCACCCTGTAAACTGAAATGGAAACCCTGATTTTTATAATTTTATAATTTTTTATAAGCACGGAGGAGAGGTTAAGACTAGAGCTGCAGATTCTTTGAAAATTTGGAAGAGATTAGAACACGCAGGAACAGAAACAGCCAGGTCTTTTTTTTCAGTCTTACAATTAGCCTGGGGGGAAAATGCTACTGCTTTAATGCAACTCATGACATAAGCCATGTCTTTCTGAAACTCACCAAGCACCTTGAAATATATGTGACTGCTTGAAGGAGGCACTCATTCAAAATATTGTTAACTCTATCCCATTCGAATTTATACATTGTTTGTTTTACAATGTTATTTCTTTATATTCACAGAGAGCTCCCTGTCATTTAGAAAATTTTATAATAATTTCCACTCCTGTTCAAGCTTTAATATACTTTAATATAACAATTATAATGACCATTATTTATGTATAGTGTGTAGTATGATCTCTACTATCTGTGGCTTGTTCAATAACTTCGGATTTAAAAACCCAAATTCTTGAGTTAAAATGCTTGAGGTCAGTTCTCTGACTCTTAAAATTTCTCTCCTATTCAGGAATTATTTGTCTGCATTGTTTTCCAAATAAAGGAAAAGAGATTCAGTTAATTACAGAATAGTTAACAATCAAAAACTATGACCTGCCCTTTTTCCTACCCAGTTTGGGGGTCTCTGAGAACCATAAAAGGGATGCCACATCAAGGCCACATGCAGCCACTCCCCTGCTCTTTATTCGCCCCCCCCAGTTTAGCGCAACCTATATGTGTACTGTAAGTGTATGTACTGCAGAGAGAACATTTTGTTTAGAGTTAGATCTTCTTTTGCCCCACTCCCATCTCATGTACAGAACTGGAGTCCAAAGGAAAATGCTGTCATGATGAACATTCTGTGGTTTGCTGTTGTTTCTCCCCTCTTATCACTCCACACATACACAAGGAGAAATAGCTGCAGTGTCTCCTGATTGCTGGGAAAGACAGCAGTGGTGTTGATAGACATTTCAGGTCCAGGGTTCTGCATTCTGGAGTGTTCTCCTCTTCCTCCTCCTCCTCTTCTTCCTCCTTCTCTTTTCTTTGCAGGATGGTGAAAGATGACAGCACACTATAGGGCAAAAAAAACCAACAACCCCAGAATGGGGAATTGCACAGAAAGGAATAGATATGGAGGCATATGATGGGTTACGAGGAATATATATCTGTGTGAGCCTCAAAGAACTTGGCAGTACTTCTAAAGATGAGGTGCTAAAACAGATCTTAGGGAGAAGTGTAGTTGTGCCTATTGGAATCAAACCAGATAACAGTTGCCCCCTTAATTCTAGATTTCTCTCTTTCTGCTAGAATCTCATGAAAGCTAGATCCCTCACTTCCGGGGCAAAACTTAAAGCAGGGGACCCAAGCCTATGGTGTTGATGGTGGAACATTGCATGTCATTGCACCACAAAAAAAGCTGATCGAAGCACTGCAAATGTGAAAGAAGTGATGCTTCTCCATCAAAAGGATAGCTTCCTGCTACTAAGCTGAATGTTCAGTTACAGAGGATCTTTACAGGAAAAGCTGATGACATCCTCGTTCGCTATGGGATGAATGACTAGCTGGGGTGTATGGAATTAGCAGAGCATCAAAATGTACTCTTCTTTGTGTGGGTGGCGGACACAGTAGAGCACGTCTAAGCGATCAAAAGCGCAGATCTGTAGCAGTGCAGAAACAGCCCAGTTCCCTGTTACACAGTGGGTTTCAGTTTGGTAGCAATAAAAGGACTGCAGAGATAGTGAGCTGCAATGCGGAAACCACGGGTTTTTACCTAGCTCAAGTCTTTTTTTTTTTTTTTGAAGAAAAGCAACAGTGCCATGGAAGTTAAGGGATAATGTTATAAAACGTGCGTGTCTTAGTCACAGTAGCTGCTTTTCAATCTCTTTCCCCAGGCGGGCTATGAATGGTTTCCAGTTTTGCTGTACAATTGCAGTTAAGATAGCAAGCTCACGTGGAGCATGTTTTCTCATTGAAAAGGATGCCCGTTAATGGTCAGGGCGGTGCTCTGCAGCATAAATTAGGACTCGGTGACAGATTCCTGCCAGCAATTTTTCTCTTGGCTCAGTTATAATTTCTTTCTTCTGGCCCGTTGCCAGAACATGACACCCTATACTTATTTATTTAATTTATATCTTGCCTTTCTTTCAAGAGCTCAAGGGTGGATACATAGCATTTCCTCCTCCCATTTTCCCCTACAGAGACGGCATTGGGAAGTAGGTAAAAGAAAAAAAAATAAGGAAACGATCAGCCATCTTCTTCCTCTACCTTTTATTGTGCTTAAAAGATTACAAAATCCATTTTTGTCAGGGGACTACTTTGCCCATATGCCTGGGTAACTGCTTTTTTTTTTAAACAACAACAACTCTTCAGTAGGGTGGGGAAGGCAAAGGCTCCTTCAAGTGTTCAGACTCAAAAGCCTGCATGTTTAAAAAGACCCAGAAAGGAGAGCCACACAATAATACATTGCAAGGATTGAAACGTAATTAGCAAGAAGCATAAAAGCAGCCTCTCAACTCTGAATGCCAGGCAGGAGGAAAGTTAAGGGTTAAATGGTGCACTAGGACTGAACACGTAAACTACAGCACATAGCCGTGGATCCACTTGAGACTTTAGCTTTCGGTGGAAAACAGGATGGCTGAGCCGTTCACAGTGGCTCAGCGCTGTGCAATATTTTGCAGAACACAGAAGCGCGGACTACCCGAAAGTGCTGCAGCAAATCCTGCAGGAATTGGAAAGATTCCAGCGTCTTGTGTAAAGGTCGCAAGTGAATGACACGATATGCAGTAGACGGCAAATATATAAAGCACCAGGGCTGTCTTTGCAGGTTAAAAACAGAAATGTAGTTTGGATTTGCACAAACCCGGGGAACTTTCCTTAATGTAGTGCGTGCGAAAGGATCGTGCAGTTTTATTGCAGGCAAAGAATGGGAACGCACGCCTCCTTGATTTAGCTGTTCTTGCAGTTAAAAAGGAAAATGCAAATGGACATCTCCGTTTGTCTCCGGACAAATGGTGGTGGCAGTTTCTGAAGCAGTATTTTAGAGACAGGCTGCAAATTCTAGAAGGATCGCTGTACAGTAAATTGTAAAGCTGATAGTTGACCAGGCTATTATCTAGGGAAAAACAAGAGAACGGCTTTAGAAACGCAGTTGCTGCTGCAGAGATAACTGCGAACAGGGAATATCGATATATTTAGCCATGACAGCTGCTCTGACTCGCATCGGAGGCAGCTTTTTCCAGTTTAGCGCCTTCCGGCAGTTTGGGAAATAATCTAATTCCCTTTGGCCCATCTGATGAAGGATTATGGGAGTTGTGATCCTGCACGGCTGCACGAGGGGCTTTACAAAAATAGGGTGTCAGTGAAGCAAAACAGGGACCGAGTCCGCTTGGGAAAGGTGGCCCCTGAGACCTGGGTTTAGCAATGCAGCAATTGGAGCCTGAGCTCCAAGGGAAGGGTGCAGAGCTTTGCGCCAAAACGGGGGGGGGGGAATCTGCGCGTCGGGATCCCGCGCCCCGCAGAGGAGAAAGCAAGAGTGTTGACTGGGGAATCCCTATCGGGTGCTCTCGGGCTTTATTGGCTTGGTAGATTTCAGGCTAGCTCGAGTGGGCTGCGGACTTGCTCCGCGCGTGGGGAAGAATCAACACACAGTACAGCATCTTGCGACCAGCAGCTCCCCTCCTCTAAATTTGTCGCATGGCTAAAGCAGTTATTTTCTCTCTCCCCCCTCCCCCCGGTTCGACTAATCCTAGTGAGTCAGAAAGCTGTGGGGGCGTCTCCGCGATGCTCCTAATCCGTTACGGAAATGGGGGAAGGGGGGGAGAGAGGGGGGGAAAAGAGAGCTATTCAGGATTGGGAGGGGCTGGGAAAGGGGAGAGGGGTAAGTGTTCTGTCCTAAAGGGGCGACGCAGATCCGCAATGAGAGGTTTGTTGGTACCAGCTGCACGCTAATCCTTGCCCCGAATGGTAAAGGCGACCGTGATTAGATGGCTGGATTTTCATTCTTTGCAAGGGGCGCAACATTTTTTTCGCTATATTTTCAGGAAGTCTACGTTTGGCATAGGGAGAAGGCGGGGGGGGAGCTTTAATTTTGACAGCGCGGTGATAGGATGCCCAGTAGCTGGTCCCCCGTGAGTGGGCTGCGAAGCTAAATGGGATGAGGTTCTCAGTATGGGAGACCATCGCGGCATAGTATAGGTCAGGGGTTCTCAACCTTGGCAACTTTAAGACTTGTGGACTTCAACTCCCAGAATTCCTCAGCCAGCAAAGCTGGCTGAGGAATTCTGGGAGTTGAAGTCCACAAGTCTTAAAGTTGCCAAGGTTGAGAACCCCTGGTATAGGTCGAGAAACATCCTAGGAGCTCAGGTGCAAAGAGCTTGCCAAGAAAACATCAGGGGCTGGGTTCGATGGAAGAGGACGCTTTTAAAAATCTGGAGTGACCCTTTTATTTTTAAACCAGAATGGGATTCAAGCCTCCCGGGAAAAATTCCCAGTAAAGCCTACGGAACTATGACTCCCGACATGCCTCAAAGCGCTGCGTACTGGCTGGTGCTTCTGGGAGTTGTAGTTGAGCATGAGCAGTTTGTTTCCTTTTGGGGGGAAGACTGGTGCAGTGTCCTCTGGCGGGAGCATGGCAGGCCAACTGCAGGCCCTCTTTCCTTTATTTATGTTTGGTAAATTACAGGGCTCACTCTTGGCAGTGAAAACGCCTCTCTTGTTTTGTTGGTATAATGAGGATAGAAGAACTCCTGACAGGAAAAACAGGAGGTGATTTGTAATGGAGAATGGGGGGATTGTCAATGCTGGATTCCCGTCCTTTACATGTCAGAAAATAAAGAATCTACTAGTGGAGAATCTGGTCTGGAGATGGTGCAGTATTTGTTGATATTATAACTACATATGTCTGAAATATATGCACGGATTTCAAAGCTATTTGTTGGGAATGTGGATGGCCACTTTGGTCTAGTGCAGGGGTCTTGCAACCTTGGCAACTTTAAGACTTGTGGATTTCAGCTCCCAGAATTCCTGAGCCCGCATGGGAATTCTGGGAGTTGAAGTCTGCAAATCATAAAGGGGCTGTAGCTCTCCCCCCTTTCGCCTTACAGGGTTGTTTTTGCAAGGAAAATAGGAGGAGGAAGGAGTACTGTATGTGTTCACTGTCTTCAGTTATAAAAACAATAAAGGTGGAATATAAAACAGACAAATAAAAAATAAATAAAGTTAAGTACTATTTATATGGCAAAATGGGCAGTTTATGGTCTGTGGGCCATATGTAATAGTCTTGACCATCATGTTTAGCCAGCTCTGACATGCTGGCCTAGTTCTGCAGTTTCCTGCTGAAAACCATCAATGTCTTACCATTTTAAAGTGGGAAATAATGAAATACTCATTTATGCCATAGATTTTATACACCAGAAAAGAGCCAGACCTATCCCTCCTTGGGGAAAATTTAGAAAATCCTAGGCTGTGCTGTATAGTATGGCCTGAACCTGTGACTTGCTGTTTGCCCTGGTCTGGGGTGTTTCTCACAGCTATCAGCCTTGTGTTCAGTGGTTTGAATCTTCACCATATTTGGTCCCCTTTCTTTCTGCTACAGTCTCTGTTGACGTTTGGTAGACGGAGGAACAGCTTGTGAAGTTGCTCTACTGTACTATGCAGTGCTTTTCAACCTTGGTATTACTGTCAGTATTGCCAGCTGGGAATTCTGGAAGTTGAGGTCCATATAGCTTAAAGATGCCAAGATTGAGAAACATTGATACTATGTCTAGACTTGATAGAACAGGAAGCAAAGTCCTAAAATCTGCCTGTTTGGCTTACTCCTCGGTAAGTCCAGTTTGTGACACTAGAGGGCACCATCTTACAAAGACTGGCATAGCTGTTAGACTAGACTAGAGGGTAGCTTTTAATCATTTATATCTTATATATTCTATGGTACAATTATAATAGAAGGAAAAAAGGAGAGAAGCAACCTGGAACTAAGGAGAAACTTCCTGACAGTTAGAACAATTAACCAATGGAACAACCTGCCTCCAGAAGCGGTGAATGCTATCATATTTATCTTTTATGATACATATAAACTTAAATAGCATGCTTTATCGTAAAATCTCTCTGCAGTCCAATGTTGGCACAAAAAGACCACAAAGGGAGGCCCTGGATGCTCCAGACCTCAGTACTGCCTGAAACAGTACAAAGACAGCCCATATGAGGAACCATCAGTTGTGGCTATGAAAGAGATACAGGTGCCCTTTGGTGCTCACTGTCTGGGCAGAGAAAGGCATGCTCTTAACGGGCAGTAGAGTTTCCAGGCAAGGGCCTGCTTATTCTTGGCAAGAAGTGAGTACTGGTTCATTACGTTCATGTTCCTGATGGCTGGGCAGGAACACAGATTTGGGACCAGGACAATTGAGAATACCCTAGGAAGCAGCATTAAAAATCACAGATAGATGCCCGTCAAGGCAGATCCAGGAAAATGTAGTGTCTGAAATGGGTCACTCCCCGCTGTTGCAATTACAGCCAAGGCTCTCCATCTCTACTGCAGAGCAGCAGCTGTCCTTTGTGTGACTGGTTATGTTCAGTTGGCTCATGTGTCCCCTGGAGTTCACAGTGGTTCTGATTCTGTAATTTACTTTTCTTTTCCAGGAGGGACATCTTAAGAATGTATGAAATGCCTCCGTCGGATGTTCTTACCCTTCATTCAGCTGCAGTTGGTAGGGTCTGCTTGCATCTCACCTAGACTCCAGGATACTGCTAGTTATACATGCACTGATTATAAAACGCCGGCTTAGAGGACATTGGGCAAAAGAAATTAGACATTTTCTTATAGTGGTCCCTCTGTTTGCTAGTTGATAAAATGTAAGAGAAGGAGTGGTTTGTGCTACTGGAAACAAGCTTGGGGGGGGGCTTTTTTTTTTTAAAAGAGAACCAGCCACTGACCTCCACTTCTTCCCCTCCCCCTCTCTAAATTCCTTATGGAATTTGTTTACTCCTGAAATTGAGGTAGGAAAAAAAGCTTCTTGCACAAGGAGTAATGATTTTCGTGAATGCTGGCACCTAGTTTGGCCTGGCACTGGGACAAACAGCAGGGAATGGAATGCCCCCTTGGTGTTTTTCCTTGTTTGTGAAACTTGCAGCGGGCCGTTTCCAATGAAGCCAGAACACTGGATTAAATGGCAAGGCTGTCCTTAGGGAAGGGAAATTTTTCCCCATGTTTTCAGATTATTTTAATGCAGTAAATAGGATGGGGGAAAGCTAAAGACAATAATCGGGGAGTTACAGTTTTTGATTTTAATTGGAAAATCTCTTTCCAAAGGATAAAGCCAGATGTTTAAATGCAAAATAGGTTTGCTTGAGAAAAGAGAAAAGCAGGAAAAATAAGGGAAGGCAACAGTCCTTGCTGCCTTTCCCCTTCCCAGAATTCTAGATTAAGGTGGTCTAGCAGCTGATAGTTATGTATTGCCTGCTTGGGTGGGACAAACTCTTAATTTTTGGTTTGGCACCACTATGCCCCTAAAGTAGCTTCAAGTCAGAGGTCTAAACAGATGGAATTCAGTTGTTTTCCCCAGCCCAAAACAAAATGATTTTTTTTCTGGTGAAACTCAGTTTGTGGCTTTTTACTATTCTCCTTGAGGATTTCTGATTTGCTGGTTAGACCCAAGACAGTAAAAATGGAACGGCCCAAGTTTGAGACCCAGTCGCCATGTGATGGGTGAGCTCCCATTACTTGCCCCAGCTCTTGCCCACCGAGCAGTTCAAAAGCATGCAAATGCGAGTAGATAAATAGGTACCACTTTGGTGGGAAGGCAGCAGTGTTCAGTGTGCCTCGGCGCATAATCATACCACATGTCCACGGAAATGTGTGCAGAAAATGCTGGCTCCCTCGCATGAGAAACAGAGATGAGCACCATCCCCTAGAGTCGAGCGCAACTGTTCTGGAGAAATATTTATCTTTACCTTTATTTGATTGGCTAAAGCCTTAATCATTATCCTGAAAGAGACTGGCCTTAACTTACCTTCTCCACCCAACTGACGATTGTGCTCAGAAAAACAGGAAGGGACTTCCTAATAATATACAAGCAGAAGTCACCTCTTCTACTTTTCTCTGAAGATGTACTGAACCGCAGTGTCTTGGCCAAACAGGCACCAACTAATTTAGCTAGAGCAGTGGTTCTCAACCTTTTTCAGGTTGAGACCCCACTTGTCCCGCCCATGCGCGGCATGACCCGACGCACGCGCGCACGTTGGGCCGATCCGCGCATGCGTGGCGCGCATGACAAAAAAAATGGACTGCGACGGGCTGATCCGCGCATGCGTGGTGCGCGCGCGACGAAAAAAAAACCAAAAAAAACAAAATGGCGGACCGCGACGGGCCGATCCACGCATGTGCAGCGCGCGCGACGGCCCAAACCGCACATGTGCGGCGCGCGCGCAACGAAAAAAACAAACAAAAAACAAAATGGCAGACCGCTGTGTTCGACCCCAAATGGGGTCGCGACCCATAAGTTGAGAACCGCTGAGCTAGAGGGACTACATTGATTTTTAGGGTTGGGCACTCTTTGAAAATGACTTGGAAGAAGAGCTTCTGACCATCAGTGCCATTTTAATGCCTCCTCTGTTCATTAAGTTAGCCATTTTAATGCCTCTCCTGTATTCATTAAGCTAGCCTGATTTTTTTTCAGGCTGTTGTTCTTTTAAGAGTCACATGGATATCTTAAAGCAATGGTCCTTCCTTCCTTCCTTCCTTCCTTCCTTCCTTCCTTCCTTCCTTCCTTCCTTCCTTCCTTCCTTCCTTCCTTCCTTCCTTCCTTTCCTCCTTCCTTCCCTCTCTCTCTTTTTCTTTCTTCCCTCCCTCCCTCCCTCCCTTCTAATTGGAAGCCTAAAAAAAGTCAGGCTATTTTGGTGAGCAGTGGAGAGGTGCTAAACCTGTGGGTGACCCAAGCTTTCAGATGGGAGGTTCACCATATATTGCACCCAAGTTCCAAAAGACCACAATTCCCATGCATTTTATGCCTCGTAATAAGACTTGTTCATTCCATGAAAACTTGGCTAGTCCCATTTTTGTGTGTTTCTCGTACCTCCTGGTACTTTTCTACATGGAAACTATTGGTTGATTTAGAAACCATCTTTTCTTGTGAGAAATGCGAGCTTTGTTTTGTTCCAAGTCTTAATTCTGGTCTGTTTTACATGCTGAATAAATTGAAATCTTTTATTTGCTGCCTCCTTGGCCTGCTCCGAGTGGGTCTCATGTGTTACATCATTCTTACATGTTGACTCACACAAATCAAGACATGAAACTACATGTCATTAATTTGTGTCATTGTATAATTATTGGCATTATTTAGCAGTGATAATCCAGTGGCATTAATGCATTTTCCATTAATTAATGTGGGGGGGGGATAATGAAGCATTAAGAATTCTCCAGCTGGCAATATTAGAGTATCTGAGGAACATCAGTCTGACTAATGGCACTCTGTCCCAAATATCTTTTAGAGGGGAACTGTCTTAGAAAGGATTTGGCAGTGATTTTTAAAATTAGTATCCCTGCAGCTTATGCCAGTGAGTTTCAGATGTTAGGGAGAGTTCTTTGTAGAGAGAATTATCTGAGAGAGGAAGAACAGGTTGGCCTCCTGCTTAGATGCTAATTAGCTTTTTTCTTCCATCTGTTTTTCTCTTTTTTAGAGCAATAGGCTTAGATTTATAGAAAATTAAATGAAAGCCAGATACTTAGGGGACACTGTTGTTTTTGTCCAGTCAAGCAAAATGCTCGGTCTCTCAAATCATGAGTTTAGTTAGGAATGTTGTGGCTAAACTTACCTACTTAGTGATTTTAAAGTTGAACCATAAAAGTCCTGGCCAGTCCTAAAAGCTTATGTTAGAAGTGTCTGTTGGAAGAGTTTTGATGTATTTAGGCCTCTCAACGTGGAGCCAACTCACCAGATGCAGTGGGGGAGGGCAGTTGACACAAGGAGAAGAAAGGTCTCTTGTGAAGATGTATTTTCATCCTGGAATTGCTGTCTGGATTGGAGGGAGGTCTTACTTATCTAATTTGGCTTTTGCAGTTAAACTGGATGTAATTCGGAGTGGAGGGGATGATAATGTTTATTATTGCGTGGCTAGGTGAGCTGTTCCATGAAGGTGAGGTACAGTACTTGCCTTCGAAAGCTGCATTAAGTAAAATTAATTAAGCATTAATTAATTCATCAATTGTGCATTAATCACAAGTCATTGTAACAATTGTCCCACAGGGTTTCCATTGAATAGCGGGCTCTTGTGAAGTCCAGTGAGGTTTTTTTCTGGGAAAAAACACTCAATTCAGTTGTCCAGCTGATACTAATGCAAACTTTGGCAGCCTTCTAAAGCTCAGTGGAAGTTTCTATTTCAGTCCTTGGCAGGAGTGAATTATTTTTTTCTTAGCAACTTGATGGACAGGGAGGAAAGGATGGAAAAAAGAATATCATAAAAGGGAAGATAGAAGGGAATGGTTTGTCTCCTTAGTGGTCTTTCCCATTGTTGACAAGAAGCTTCTGAGAGATTTCTGTCCTGATCTATGTGTGTTTGTGTAATACTCCAATCCTGTGTTACGCATGGCTTTTGCCCCTCCAAATAGAAGTGCTATCTGGAGGGAAAAAATGTCTTCTGCTTTAAAAACAAACAGGTTATGGCACATTTACTACATCTAACCATCTTTATATTCTAAAGATTTTCCATTTTAAAAAAGGTTTGGAAAATCTCAGATGAGGCCACATCACTTATGAGTCCTTGGATGGGAACCAAATTGATGAACTGGCAGACATCTTAAATATCAACAGGGATGTTTACTTGTATTTGGAGATGATATTTATTTATTTATTTCTCGAACTTATATGCTGCCTTTCTCCTAGGACCCAGGGCGGCTTACAAACAATGCAATAAAATTATAACAATAAAATTAATCACATTCATACAACATACAAGCTCAGTCAACTCACATTCGCTGATGGAGGGACATTCCTAGGCCCAGGGGCGGAGCACAGCTCATACGCCCCAAGCCTGTCGGCATAAGTGCGTCTTTAACAATTTCCGGAAAGCTAGGAGGGAGGAAGCAGTACGAACCTCTGAGGGAAGCTGGTTCCAGAGGGCTGGGGCAGCAACAGAGAAGGCCCTAGCCCTGGACCCCGCCAGATGACATTGCCTAACAGACGGGACCCGTAGGAGGCCAACCCTATGTGCCCTAACCGGTCGCTGGGATTCATGAGGCAGAAGACGGTCCCGCAAGTATCCTGGTCCATTGCCATAAAGGGCTTTATAGGTCATAACCAACACTTTGAATTGTGTTCGGAGACCAATTGGTAGCCAGTGCAGCTCACGGAGAGCTGGAGTGATATGAGCATGTCTTGGGAGACCCAAGACAACTCGCGCGGCTGCATTCTGGACTACTTGCAGTCTCCGGACATTCTTCAAAGGTTGCCCCATGTAGAGAGCATTACAGTAGTCGAATCTTGAGGTGACAAGGGCATGGGTGACTGTGAGGAGTGACTCCCGGTCCAAATAGGGCCGCAACTGGCGCACCAGGCGAACCTGGGCGAGTGCCCCCCTCGCCACAGCCGAGAAATGATGTTCTAGACTTAGCTGTGGATCGAGGAGGACACCCAAGTTGCGAACCCTCTCTGAAGGGGACAAAACCTCTCCCCCCAGGGCAATGGACGGACTAATGGTGGAAGATATTGGCTAATGGTGGAAGATTCCTGAGCAAAAGTTAGCAGAAGAAAATCTGGTGAAGCGTAGTTCAAATCTGCTCTGTTCTTGGATGTTCTGGGTTCCTCCAGATTTACCAAGGAAATAGAAAATGATGGTTTAAAAGAGGTTAAGGTGTGGCATCAGTTCAAACTGATACATCTTGGCTTATCAGGCTGAGCTTAGATTTCCCCCCTTTGTAGCATAGATTTTGTTTCATGTGCTATGAGGAGTGAGTATGTATATTGACTCCATCTGGAATCATACCTTGAAGAACAGTCTGACTTGGGGGTAATTTAAACATTATGATGTCTTTTCCTTTTTCCAGGGCAAAATATTTCAAGGGGAAGAAACTTCATGGGGAGTTGGACATCAAGGTTGAACAGGTAAGTCAGGAAGCAAATATTAGGGACTGACTTCTGAAATCCTTATCAGAGTTTCAACCATATAGCTTTCCAGTTATTGTTCGGCTGCAGTTTCCAATTTCCAGCTAGGGCTGGTGGTAATTGGAGTTAAATAAAACCAGGACCATCTTCACTTGCTTATTGTGCATTGGCCCCTGTTATTAGCGGGATCCATTATTTGTCTGGCCTGACCCTCAAAAGTAGCTTAAAGCCAACTCACAGTTGTCCTCACATATATTGACCTTGAAATAGTAATGGAAGATGCAAAGACATGCCATTCAATCAAATGAATGCCAAATGACCTACCTACCATTAGTCATGGCTGACCTTGGAGGAACAAAATTCTTTTTATTCCTGTTCTACACAAAAGGAGAAGCAAATAAATTACTAGTGTCTGTGGTCCACATTCTTAGTTTACATTAGGTCTGGTAATATGCAAACAAATTAGAACAGTACTATGATAGGGAACTGCAAAGCCCCCAAGCTACCTTTCACCTTAAAAGACCAATGAAACAATAGCGTGCAAGTGAAGCCCTAGAGCTGATAACAGGCAAAAAGTAGGAGTCCCTTTCAATGGGAGAAGAAACTCCCTCTGCCTGCAAATATTAGTTTTACTCTGGCTTCAGATATATTCGAAAGATTGCTTACCCACAGAGTTGATGTTATAGGAATCCATAGGACAGTGGTGGCGTACCTATGGCACGGGTGCCAGAGGCGGCACTCAGAGCCTTCTCTGTGGGCATGCGCGCCGTTGCCCCAATCCTAGGCCTTCAGCTGGGTTTTATAAAACCTTTTCGCTTTAGGCCTCCGCTGCCATGTGCAAAAAAAAAAAAAAGTTCAATCAGTCAATTTCAACTTCTCGCGGAAAAAAAAAAGATCTTGCAAAGTTGGAATTGACTGATTGAGCTTTTTAGTCCCACCCAGTCTGCCGTTACCACCGCAGCCATGCCCACCCAATGGGCCACGCCCACCCAATTGGCCACACCATCCAATGGGCCACACCCACCCGGCATCCGACAATGCATAAGTGGGTTTTGGGTTGCAGTTTGGGCACTCGCTCTCTAAAAGGTTCGCCATCACTGGCATAGGAGCATGGTTCTGTTGCAAAAGTTTTTTTGTGGAGGTGAACAAACATTCATTGATGCCGAAAGTCATATTGCCTTGTGAGGAATTTAAGGAGTATTTTAGGTGCACCCTTGGTTAAGGGTAAGTCTACATGGAATGTTTGCTTAGGTTTCAGTGTTGCCTCAATTGAATTGCAATTTACTGAACTTAAAATGTGATCTATAGACCTTTCAGTTTGAATTGAGAATACAGCATAAAATACATACTGCCACGGAAGGTTAGACACATGAGCAAGATATATTTCAAGGAAGCTACCTCACCATTAGATTATATTTTTCTGCTGAGAATCTATTGGATAAAAACCAGGGAGGAGAGGTGTTAAATTCCATCAGCATGTAGTTTCTACATTTCTGCCCTTAAAATGAAACTGGGAATGAATTCAAAGTAAGAAGGCCTGATGGAAATCTCACCCTGTTTTTTTTTTTACTCTAGGATAATTCCAGAATTAGTTTTTTTCAAACCATTCCAGTAAAGTCTTATCGTATATGATTTATGGGGGTTGCAAATGGGGTGGTGAACTTCTGTCTACCACCAGAGATTATTTTCAGCCTAGACTTTTAAATGGTCTTCTTGTGATCATGACTCACAAATTGGATTGTAGTAGTTAAAGTGTTGGACTAGGGAGGTCTAGGTTCATCTTTAACCATGGGCCAGTCACTGTCTCTCAGTCCAATCCGTTGCACAGGTTTATTGAGGAGAAACAAGAAGCGAGGGTTGAGCTAAGTTGGGCTCTGGGGTTTAGAATGGAGTATATATAGAAGTAATTTAGTGTTACATGTGCAGCCAGGCCATTTTTGACTATTTTTTTTTTAAAAATCATGATTAATGCAAACCATGCAAATGGTTCAAGTGATACTTAAAATATATAATTTTTATCAGGAAGCACTTGGGAAGTCTCTGAATTTAGAAAAGGTGTCTGGAGGTTGACATGAATTCATGTAGTTGAGATCACTCTGGTTTTCTGGCCACTCTCTGGGAGCTGACAATGGCTATAGAGTATCATCTTAAAATTCTTCACCTTCTGCAGATAGCTGAGTACGTCCATATAATGAAAACAGGGGAAAATAGTTTTCAGTTGTAGCACTGGTTCCATCTTAATTTAATTATCTCAGATGCTTTTTCTTGGTTGTTTTCATTTTCTTACCACTAATCTCATTCTTTTTTATTCCATATCATGTTGTTACAAGCTTTGGTCTTAATAACTTAACTGAACTTTGAACTTCCTTGTGTTCATGTCAGAAGCACCAAGGGGCTCCTGGATTGAAAAGATTAGCTGGTACATCACTGTTGCTCAGGGGACATCCAATTGGGGGCTCCTTTCATGTTGCCTTTAATGTGCCCACCAGAGTGGTACCTACCGTATCTACCTACCTACCTGTGATTACTCACTTTCTAACTGCTGGGTTGGCAGGAGCTGGAGTGAATGACTGGAACTCGCCCTGTCACAGGCTCTTGAATGCGGCCTTACTGATTGTCACACCAGCATTCTAAGTTTCCTTCAAATGTAACTTGTCTTGTCTCACTGATTTTCTGACTGAAATATCTGTCCGTACTATTAGCTGGACTTCAGGATGGTCCAGGTTCCATTTGCATTTGTGGATGGAAAACTTGCTCTGTGGGCTGGGGCAATCATCAAGGGTATTCCCTTACCTTGAAAAATTGATGGGGTGACAGTTCTGAGAATGTATGAATGTGCTACCCATATATGGTTTTGTCTTGTTTCTACTAGGCAGAATTCTATGACTTGAACTTGGTGGCTCACGCTAATGGCAATTTTTCTGTTGACATGGAGGTTATACGCAACGGGATCAAGGTAGTACGGTGAGTAGAAACATGGCACTATCCATAGTTTATTACGATTGTTCAGAATGTTATGTATTTTATGTATTGATGGTTTATTAGGCTTTAATATATTTCAGAGGAAATACCGAGTTTGATTTTGGCTCCTGAAGAAATAATCTTTCATCTGCATGCTTAAGTAGTGTGTTAAAAATTGTATACCAAGTTTATTCAAATCTATTTTATAACTAGAAGTTGGGAACTTTCATGAAATTAGCAGTTACACAAAGCTTTGCTTTTTATGTGTAATTTGCCCTGGCTGGCCCAAGAGGAGAATATTGTTACTCTGCCCAACACTGTCAAACCTTCAAATGCTCCGAATTCAGCCATATTTCTTCGCTTTTCGGTTGCCACAGCAATGGTAGGAGGGAGATACATCCTTATAGTTTAGTCAAAACAATAACTTTCTTGTGGGAACCAAGGACAAGCAGCCTTAATGTTTGGTGGGCTGGAGCTACCGTTGGGAAGCCCACCAAAAGTGTTAATTGGGGATTGTGATTTATGATACATAAAGGGGTGGGGAGTTCAACTTTTACTTTGTAACCTTTGGGGGAGGGGTGATGTTCAGTCTTGGTTTCACCTATGTTCATGCTGATATTATGTAGCCATTAAAAGTATTGTTTGAGGAAAGCAATTGCCTCAGAGTTCTTATTTCTACTGGTCTCATTTATCGGAACCATGACAAACACTTTTCTGATTACTGAGATTGTGCAGTCTAACATTTCTGTGGGGTTACTTGACTTTCTAAATAATCTTATTTCTCCCTGCAGCTATTCTTCTATCTTCACAGCTCTTTAAGCAACATTTGAAAAATCAACTCTTCCTTACAAATTTATGTTCTCCTGTGTTCTGCTTTTCCTGAGTGCCCCTCCCAAGCTGTCATATACACCACAGGTCATATACACCTTTTCTTCGCCACAGATCCCCTTTAAATACTTTTGTGGCCATGGACCACCAAGACTTAACTCAAGATTTAAATCATAACATTTCTTCAAGCCTTCACGGACTCCTGTGATGACATTGCACTCCCCACCCCCGGGCCACTGCAGTATAAGATAGGTATATTTCTCTAGATGTATTGGACTTAAATCCCCATTATGTCCAACACATCGGGAAATTACCAGATTGGCCAATGCTGAAGTAGATTGTTCATCAATAGTGATTCTAACTTATGATGAAAGCTTGCTATATTCTCAAATGGAAACCTTTCCCAGCACTAACTGCCCAAAGTCTTTTAAAAAATGAAATGTCAGAGATGCTAAAAATGGGACCTTCTTGTATCAACTGTACCAATTTACTGTGTGAGCCGTGGTTCTTTCATATGCTTTGGGTCTTGGTGAACAGTTAGATAAGCCACTAAATGAAGGATAACTGAAGTTGCAGGGTTAGTTTTGCAAGATAAACTTCAGATATGGACCCCTTATCTGATTCAGGGCTATGGGATGGGAAGTAGGAAGCTTTTAACTTTTTCTGTCATCACATTCTTGATCTGAATTTTCTACCTGGACTGTCTCCCCCTCCCCCCATCCCTAGACACATCTGGTATTATTTGCATTAGGGAGTAAGCGTGTTTATGCTGACAGTCCTTTCCCCTAAGTAGTCATGGATGGGTCTATAAAGTTGTAAGGAAGCAACCTCAACTTAAAGGAATTTTATTTAACTTTTAGTCTGGAGCAAGACTACAGTGGGGACAAGTCTTCCTATCTTGAACTGGATTGGTTTTCTTTAATACAGAGGTTGTACTTTGAAGTGCACATACAAATGCACACACTCAGATAATGCAGTAATTTATTCAGACTTCAGGATGAGTGTGATATCAGCAAATATGCCAAAGATAAAATAAGTAGATAAATCCTTCAGGCACAATACATTTAATTCAATCAGTAAATCTATTAAAATGTCTGGATGAATAAAATGTTTTTAACTACTTGGTTTCTGCTAAATGTTGGTGCCAGATCAACCTCTCTGAATACTCTTGGGGCAGCATATAGAGACATCAATCTTTGTTATGTCAGGTCTGACATAGCCTAAAATGGGACATGGCCCAGTGGCCTTCCAAGCTGCAGAGACTGCAGTGAAAGTGTTGGAAGAAGCCTCGAGCATCCATGTTCTGATAATTGCTGGGAAATTTCTACTAGAGCTTGACCACCCATGAAGATTGAATTGTGATGGCAGAATAAACAGTGCACTGTCTGGAAATTAGTATAGTCTGTGAACACATAGTTATTGTTTATCCCTGAGCTTGGGAATGTGGCAGCCTTGGGTTTTAATGAGTAAGCTTTTCATTTTCCTCCAGCGACCAAGGAAACGAGACCAACTTGAATCAAGACTAATGGACTGCTTAAAACAAATTTTGCAAATTGCATGGATACTTAAAAAGCTGTGAATTTCCTGTATTTTGTATCTCAACATGTTATTTTATCTAACCCTGCAGATGTTCTGTAACCCTCTTAGTGGCAGTAAAAGTCCAAAGGAAAGAGAACATATTGAGCAAGAGGGTTTGATTTAGGCACCTAAAATGGAAATTATAGATGAAGAAGCAGGTTTTGTGGACAAATGCATTAGGTTCTTTATCCTGCCTCTCCTTTCTTTACATATTCACACCTTTCCTTCCAGGAGCCTGAAACCAGACTTTGTCCTGATCCGCCAGCATGCTTACAGCATGGCTCGTGGGGGAGACCACCGTGGCATTGTTATTGGCTTGCAGTATGCAGGCGTGCCCAGCGTCAACACTTTGCATTCCGTATACAACTTCTGTGACAAGCCTTGGGTGGTGAGTGGCAGAAGACAATGCTTGAGTGAAGAACCAGATCTGTGGTGCTGTAGATTCTGTATTAAAACTGGACATAGAAAATTTAACATTGTAAATTAAGGAACGTACAAGGTGGAGGATTTCTCTATTTTGTGCACAAAGAGGTATTCAAACTGCATCCAGGAGGGCTCACTCCATTTTACTAACTTAGTTTTAAGCTGCTTTTGGATAATGTAAAATGTGCAAACACAGTCATTCCTGCAGTTTAAGAAACAGTTAAACAACACCTTTGCAACAAGAGAAGGTAGTAATTTAAAAAAAAACAGCAAGTAATGTCAACTAATTAAAACCTCCGAGTAAACAAAAGCGCTGAAATAATTGCAGTGCTGTATTAGTTACTCTTTCCACAGAGAAACTCTTTCTCTTTGTCATCACATAATCTATCCAAGATGCTAACTCTCTTAGCTCATAGGTAAGCTAGCTTAGAAGAAGTGATCCTAGAATTAACTGGTTCCCAAACTCTTTATGTATTTAAAGATAGGCATGAGTGTTACCGTAAGTTGGACTTGGAAAGAAGTGAGTAATATCATTTTTCTTGGTTGAGTGAGTTATCATTTTGGATGCTGCATTCTATATTATCAGAACCTTTTACTTTGTCTTCCGAGGACAGTCCATAGACAGCATATTACAAACATGGCTAAGTTGTGCATGTCTAGGCTGACTAGGAGTCAGCTAGGTGTTACCAATGATGGTGGACATTGTGTAGGATTTCTGACATTTGCAACAGGTTCTGCTAATAGAAACTTTCCTGTTCAGACTCAGGTAGAGCAGGGGTTCTCAACCTTGGCAACTTTAAGACTTGTGGACTTCAACTCTGAGAGTTGAAGTCCACAAGTCTTAAAGTTGCCAAGGTTGAGAACCCCTGAGGTAGAGGGAAGGAAAAAGGCAGGAGTTGCAAAGTTGAAAAAGGCGGGCGGGCGGGCGGGGGGGGGGATTGATAGCAAAGTTAACCTTAGAAGCTTGTGAAAATAGATTTAAAAATATCTTCCTTGTTTCTTACTGCACTGTCTCTCCAATAGTTTGCCCAGATGGTCCGCCTGCAACGCAAGCTCGGTCCGGAAGAATTCCCTCTCATTGACCAGACATACTATCCTAATCATAAGGAGATGGTAAGTTGGACTGGCATGGGGAAGGCTGAGGATCTTTCTGATTATGTGCTGAGACTAGCACGTTCTCTGGCTCCTTTAATAATTAAAAAGGCAAGTAGCCATTTCTGAGCGGGACCATTGAGGGTGACCATATTTATGCATACATCTATGCATATAACTAGACGTGTAAATGTGGTTTTCAGATATAAAACATGTAATAGTCATTCCTCCCCAGCTAGCATGTCTTCATTTTCCTTTTTTAAAAATAAAGTTTAATTAATTAATTTTTTAAATAGAATTCAATAGTAATCATTCAACAAAAACGTGTTGTCTGAGTATCTTATTCACTAATACAAATTAAATTCCTAATCCCTAAATCTTTTCTCTAACCATTGATAAAATAGGTCCCAAGTTTGAAAATGTTCTGTTTCTTCTTTTTCTTTCACCCTTAAAGTAAGTCTGTCGATTTCCGCACAGTCTAGTATTTTTTAAATTATTTCTTCTCTGGTAGTGTTTCTTTGTTAGTCCAGTATTGTGCAAATATAATTCTTGCTGTTAATTGCATGTAAAATCAAATGTGCACTTTGCTTATCAAGTTTTTCTGGCATTATACCTAGTAAAAGAAAATTCAGGTTTATAGTTTCTCTAACATTTTTTCTAACCAAGTGTGAATTTTTGTCCAATATCGCCTTGCTTTTAAGTGCATGTCTTCATTTTCCTGTTCAAGGATGTGTCTTGCATGACAAGGCTTGACATCTTAATGAAGTTGCCATACTTCAAGCTGCACTTAGTTTGGGTTTTTAATCATGTGTTCATGGTTAACACAACTCCAAAAAAGTAGATAAACTCCATTTGAGCTTCATGTTAGAGCTAGTGTTGGAACTAATAGTCCAATGACAGTGGATACTATTCTCTATCCAAGAAGCCCCTGGGATATGTACACTCATATCCACATTTTTCTTACCCATTTTGTTGTAAACTTATTATTTACTAGCAAATGTTTTCTCATGCACCTTCTAATGAAAAACTTCATCTAGTGGAGGCAGAGGTGAACTACTCCTATGTGGCCAATAATGCTTGCAAGAAACATTTTCTCTCTTAAAGGCGATGAAATTAATTTTCTGTTAAAGGTGAAAACAAATCCTGATAATTACTTTAATCAATGTAGCAGATAAAAGATTAGTTTAATGAATGTAACATAATAATTAATATAATGTAGAGTAATATATTGAACAATAAATATAATTCTGGTATGCAAAGGCTCAGATTTGGACCCACTTAATTTGCTTCAGTATTCAATACTTACTCTACCATCGGGCTTCTTTTTGTTTTTGCAAGTGGCACACCCCTTTTCTGCCTATGGAAAACTTGGAAAATGTATTATTCTCATTTATAAATATTTGTGTTCTCTTTTTCCATCTTGCCATCTCCTGGAGGCTCATTTATGCTTGTGACCTAGCAACCCCTTCTCACAACTTCATTCCTACCCTCCATTCAGTTCTTTCTATTGTGAGGTGTAGGCAGAGACTTTAAAACCAATATAAGCCTAGTATAATTCTAAAGTGCAGTGATGAAAACCAAGCTGTAGAAGGTCAGCTTACTTTAGAATAGTTATTTTCAAAGTGCAGAATCATTTTGTGTGGTTTTGGGATGCAAAATATGACATTTCCTCTTGGCTATCCTCTTCCTTTCTATAGACAAGCACTCTTGGCAGGAGCTCAGTCATCCCTTAAAGTACATACTTTTCTGCTCTTTCTTCTAAATCCTGTATATATGTGCGCATTGCACTCCAGTGACCTTGCAGTTATTTAGTCATGGCTTTAAAAGTACTTTTCCTGTGCTTAGTGATATGCTGTTGTTAATGACAGTTTCTTATTCCCACACAGGATATCTGGCTGAGCTGTGCAGTTTTTGAAGATGATTTCTTTACTTCTAATCCAGAATGTGGGCAGTGGAATAGTAAACTCAGGACACCCAGACAGGAAGAAAGACTGGGGGGGGGAGGCGGGCTAGGGTTGCATTAGGAAAACTGGAAGGCACTTTGCAGGCCATTGTGCAGGCTACTGAAAGCTTCTTCTGCTTCTTTTGTGAAAATTATTTACATACATTCTTAAGTTTTTTCCCCAGGGAAAAAACATCTAACGTGTTCCCTTAGGTTTTCCTTAGAGGATTCACTGTATCCTACTGTAGAGGCCATTGCTACTGTCTTGCCAGAACCAGGACAGAATTTGAGCAAGCTTAATTGTTGGAATTGGCATTTATTTAAAAAGAGACAACTCAGATAGAAACGGAGGGATTGTCAGGGAGAGGAGTACCACTCCAGAGTCCATAGGATGTCACTGCCTCAGGAGGTGAGACTTGCGAAGGGACCCAGGTCCTTGGGAACTCAGGGATTGCCAGGTGCAGAAGGTAGAGCTTTCAGATCGAGGAAGGCAAGCCAGGCGCTTGGCCTGGAGACCATCCCATATCCGGGACATGAACCCATCTGTCCATAGGCACTGGTTGTCGGAAGAGATGAAACATGGCATGGAAAGGCAGGCCATGACCTATTGAAAGAATGGCAGAAGAACATAAGGATAGTGTGAGGGAGACGTTCCTCTCGAATATCATATAATACTACATTACTGTTAATTCCGCTTTGCTGTAATCTAGAATAGGCAATCAAATATGATGGGGCCAAAAAGAACTCAAAAGTTGTTGCAAGTTGGAGATTTACTGAAGGTCTTATTAGAGGGCTCAGTGTTGGAGAATTGTTTTAATTTTAATAGAATATACTGTATGCTTTGAATTGAGCAAGGACTGAAGGACAGATAACATTGGCTGTGTCATTTGTGTATTCCTTTGGAACCAACACTCAGGCAAAAGACACTTTAACCCATCTTCCCAAGTCATGTCACCATTATCCATCCCATAATTTATTATTTACCAGAGCTGCTCGTTCCCATTTACAGTACCCTCTGCCTCTGTGGATGGGTAATTGATTCTACATATAACAAGCTGCATCTTTGTATTTTCCCCTTCTCCCTTTTTTTTTGTTGCAAATACACCCACTATTACTCTGCTTTATCCTTCTAGCTTTCCAAGAGCCTAGAAGCTTTTGCTTCTTATTAGTTGTCGAGAAGGAAAAATCCTTCGGATCCAGAATGGAAATTCAGGATATTAATCCTTTTGTAGGCTAGGTTTTTAAAAAAATTCTATCAAGATCTGAATGAGAGTTGTGGTGGGTCTTCTTCCTCTGGAGCCAGCACGGTAAACAAAAATTTTGGAGGAGGTTGGTCTCTTCTCCTCCAGATCAGTCATGTGCATGGCAATCTATGGAACCCTGTACCATCATCTACAAGGATTGCATCTGTGGCCTGGCTAGACAATTGCTGCTGTAGATAAAGCCATAAATATGGATAGCCTTCATCAGCCTGAGGCCCTCCAGATACGTTTGACCTCAATCTGCATTATTTCCCAGCTCGTAGAGCCAATGACCATTATACCTGGAGGTTTTCAGAACTGTAACCTTACCCACTTGGAGGGCTTTAGGCAGAGGAAAGTTAGATAATGAGCTATAATTTCAGCTTTAAGGACCAGAAAGAAAGCTCTGTGTGTGTCTGTGTGTAATGTTTTTTTTGGCTAGCCTGCAAGTCTGCCTGCAAGCATTTGTTTCTGCCGTCAGATCCCTGAGACAGATTGTTTCCTAGACCCAGACACTCACTGTGCAGTTGCAGCCCTTGCTGTAGTCAAGGCTCAAGCCTCGTTTCTGCGCAAGAGAAAGCTGAGACCATGGCTGGATGAAGGAGCAGGCTGTGATCATGACGCGATCGCCATCCAGCATCCCTGTTGGCCAAGAAAGAGAGAGAGAGAAATTAAAACGGGGAATATAAAAATTCTGTCTGACGCATTAGTTGCAGATTTTACTTTTATGATCAAGCTTTGGTCCGCTGAGTATCCTGCAAATATATTACTATTGTACATCTTCACCAGCATACTGTGCTATTTTCCCCTTGCGGGGGATGAATAATGAAGTTAAATGTTGCTTCCATGGTAAGGCAAATTCTTTGCCAAAAATGTTTAAACTCGGTCCCCTGAATGAATAACGCATGTGAAGTTAGGGAGCTGGTGGGTGGTTTTTTGGGGGGGGGGGGCTTCTTCCTTTGTTGGTATTGCATCGACTTACCTATATGGAGAACTTTATAAAATATTTCTCTCCTGCTCACTCCAGATATTTTGTTAAGGATTTATTCTTTAATATGCCAAAAGCAAAACTGAAGCAACCAGATTTCAGCTAAACACTGAAAAAAGATGCTTTAACAGTATGGGTTATTTGATAGTGCAACTGGGAAGGGAGTCACTGGAATGATTTAACCCTTTGACTTAAAGATGTTCTAATCTGTATTGCAGATTTTTTGTTAAGCCAGAATATAGATCAAATCCAGGTTTCTTCCAAAATTTGAGACAATAGGACATCTTTTTTCAATTAAACGAAATCTGATATGCACTGTGAAATCAAATCCTATACTATATTATTTATGATAAATAATAAAAGTTTTGTGTTCTGTATCTTGGGCAATTAATTCTGCATTTAAATTCCCTTTCCCACAAAATGAACAATAGACTTTTTCTTTTCTTTTCTTTTTTTTCTATTTAGAGCAGAAACATATTGTTTGAGTTGTTTATTATAAGCAGTTTTGAGGTCAGCCTTGGCAGAACCACTCACTATGGGGCAAAACTGTTCCTGGACTGTGTCATTTCAGACTGCAGGTGGGGGGCTGAGTTTTGAATGCTTGGTTGAAAAAAAAATTCACTGCACACAAAAAGTAGATGTGAGAGAGAAAAGCTTTGGCTTGGCCTAGTTTTTCCATGACGTGCTGGTTTTCTAAATGTAAGAGGTGATTGTTTTTCTTTTGGGAGGAACTCTCTAATATGTAGCTTCGTACTTATAGTTGCAACCAAAATACATTTTCTTGAGGTGATTGCGTAGATTAGAATGAGATTATATGACAAATATTTTAAATAAATGGTATGAATGAAAACATTCCTTAATATAAAGAATGCCAGCAAGATCAATATGACGGTCAGGACTAAGAAAAAAACTGAATTTTACAAGGAGCTGTGAATGTCCTATAATGTTCTCTGTCTTGGAGACATGTTGTGCTTCAGCTTATCAGTTTAATATTGCTAATATAATAAATTTGAGACAATGTAACATATTTTTTTCAATTAAATGAAGTCTGATATGCACTGTGAAATGGCAAATTTTTTTAGACAAAAGCCTTTTCCAGTTCTCTATGAAATGTTAAAGCTTTGTTTTGCAGCTTTTGAATTACAGCTTCAAAAGACTGGCAAACGTTAGATCAGGGGTAAGCAACCTTGGCTCTTTTATGACTTGTGGACTTCAACTCCCAGAATTCCTGAGCCAGCATGGCTCAGCTTGGAAACCTCTCCCTTTCCCCTCAGCCTGGCTGGCTCAGGAATTCTGGGAGTTGAAGTCCATGAGTCATAAAAGAGCCAAGGTTGCCTACCCCTGCGTTAGATACTACTAAAACCGAAACCAATTGTGAATGGTTGGGTCTTTTAGTTTTAAATTATTTGTGTGGGGGAAAATTCACTATTCCTTCCTCTTCCATTTATGTTAGATATGACAGATTTCTTCAGTTTTTCCTCCCATTATTTATGTTTTCCATAAGAACATTTATAGGCTTGTTTTGAAACATTTCTCATCATGCTCAAATCTGTTTTTTTTTTTATTAAGCATCCAAAACAAACGTCCAAATTCTTTAGCTATAGGATATTTTACTGATTTTCAAACTATGGCCCATGAAGGTGTATGTCACACCATACCATAGTCCCTGGTACAAATGTAAATATAAACATATATTTTTAAAAAGTAGCTTTTAGCTAGTTTAAAAATCTTGGAAGAGCACCAACTCTCAGAAAAGTTGGGTATTGTCGCAATCTTGTTAGATTCTTGGTGTTCTTGCCTGAGATTTCATAAGATTTAAGACCAAAATCTTATGAGATTTGGCATGATATTTAATAATATTTCAGCTATTAATACTATTAAAGAAATTTTGGAGCCTTGTGGCTGTTACCAATGGGATTCATGTGTGTTCTGGTTCCTGCATATGCTAGTTACCAACTTTGAATGTATGTGCTGACCCTCAAAAATTTATGATAATGCTATAGTGGCCTATACAAAGATGAAAAAAAAATGAGAATGACTGGATTTGTTTTCAGTTGCTCCTGGTATTAAGGATCACCCCGTACCTGCAATGACATACTCTTCCCCTTTGAGTGGGCCCTTGTGTTCATAACCACAGAGGCTTTCCATAGATGGAGTATAGAGAAAGCGGACGTCTTGCATCTCTTCTGGGCCCTTGTATACCTGGAGAAAGAGAAAAACAGGAATGTGTACAGGATGGAGGAAAGAGGGAGAATTATTAAGACCAGGAAGGGACTACCATGAGGAAAAAAAGGAAAGTTAAGGCTGTAACTAGAAGACTTACGTTGTCTCTTAAGTTAGAGTTCAAATCTCAGTTTCAGTATAACCTGGTTGAACCACCAGATATCAACCAGTTTCTCATTTTCTTAAAGTTTGTGAAGACTAATGGCATGCTTCAGTAACTTTAATTGGATTTTCAGACTTAAGCAATGATGGAGAAATGAGACAGCAATAAAATAACCAGAATCCATTAAATGTATAATGAAAAATGCAGAGTTGAGCAGTTTCAGATAAGGATACCCAGTGAATTTTGTTTCATATTATTTTACAAAAATATTTTTTCATAGACTTGTGTCTTTCAACTGTTGGACAAGGCTTTGTAAAAAGCATCTTCTGTTAACAGTCTCCTTAAAGGCAGCTTTGGGGGGGGATATTAGTGGGTTTCCTGGTTTCTTTCAACCATGGAAATCACTGGGTGATTTTGGAACAGTCACAATCTCTCACAGTAGGTTAATTCACAGTCTTGTAGTGAGGTTGCAGAAAGAAAAGGAAATACTTGTCAAATAACTAAGAGGAAGTGCTAACCTTGGTTGTTTTGATTTCATGGCGTATCCACCACACAGGTTCTCCCACAGAAATGTTCACATGCTGCTTGCTGACACTCACAAATTTGCCTCTGATCACTACAAAAAAGAGGTGGCAGGTAACATCGCGTTTTCCTCAATTCTATCATTAATTATTACTTGTTTCTGTAGTTTTAGCTGAAGGATTGTTTGTGATCCTTTAAATTCCTGGGACCTCAGATAGAACTGCTGGCTTGATTTAGTCAGTTTGAAAGTTCAATTTCTGTCTGGTATCCCTGGATCCTGCTATAAAATGATACACAATGTCTGGGTAGGGTCAGTGGTTGTCCTTCAGCTTTTTATGTTGGGTGATTTTAAAATGGTTGTAATTGTAGAGAGCAGGCAAGGCACTCTTATTAAGAAATCTCTGGATTCTTTTTAGCATTTAGAGATATCCACTACACCGATTCTCATACAGTGAATCTGGAGTTACATAACTAGCTATTTAATAATAATAATAATGATAATAATGATAATGATAATAATAATAATGTTGGAAGGGACCTTAGAGGTCATCTAGTCCAACCCCCCTGCTCAGGCAGGAAACCCTATACCATTTCAGCAAATGGCTGTCCAGTCTCTTCTTAAAAACTTCCAGTGTTTGAGCATTCACCGCTTCTGGAGGCAGGTTGTTCCACTGGTTAATTGTTCTAACTGTTTTTTGGACCATTAAGAATTATTCTGTGACCATACATTTGTTCTCAGAAATGATGGGAAATGCATCTCTTTTTTTCCTCATCACCTCCCCAGAATAGGGTTTGAACACCATAACCTAGGTTTGTGTGGAGATAGTGTATGATGGTGAAGGACTTGACTTCAGAGTGAAAAGCCAATCTGAATTCTTTCCTGCAGTCCACTCAAGGAGCTAGTGCACAAATGCCACTTCAGTAATTGGTAACAAGAATAACAAAGGACATAAAATAGATGGAAATACATTTACACGCATCTCAGATCTAACAACATAGCCAGGAACACCTTTTACACAACAGTATCTTTCAGTTAGGTTAATTTGAACTTTCAGTTATTGGTTGCGGAGTGTATAGTAACAAAGCCATGAGGAATCTGCACCAGTCTTAAGAAAATTACAGAGAGAAAAGTTGTGGAGAAGTAATCTGTCTATCCCTCAACCCCCCCCCACCTTTCCTTTCTGTGAATTTTTCTATCTAGAAGAATGCAGAGGAGGAAAATGGTGTGTTTTTCTTTCTTTCTTTCTTTCTTTCTTTCTTTCTTTCTTTCTTTCTTTCTTTCTTTCTTTCTTTCTTTCTTTCTTTCTCTTCTCTTCTCTCAACTCCTCTAAACTATGGCTCACTATGTTTATGTGTGCTATTTGTTGTGAAATCAGAATCAGCAAACCATGTTTGGAAGGAATCAGAGCTCAGGTATAAAATACCTGCTTTGTATGCAGAAGATCCCAGGCTTAAAACTCAGTTTTCTCTATCTAAAAGAATCAGATAGCAGATAAGGGGACCGATCTAGAGAATCTAAGGTTGTGTTTGCACATCATGCTAAGCTGTAGCAAATGGTGGTTATAATTGCAGTCTGAATGCATTCATTCCCATATATTGTTTTCTTCCCATCTCTACCACACAGCAACATATTCCGCTCTTACTTGTTGAATTGTAAGGATGTCATAAGGCTACTGTTTTAGGACATCTGTGAACCTGTGCTTTGTTTTAGAGTAGCTTTTCCTTTATGATACGCCTGTCCTAAATGACTCATTCTTAGCTGCAATGGGACACTACTTGAGGGCATACACACAATATTTTTAATGACAAAACATATGTAAATGTAGCCAGAGCTGGTCAGAATAGTTAGTATGGGGATCTAGTCTGACTCTGATATGTAGTAAAACTATAAATCTGTGTTATCATTTAATATCAGTTTGTTATAATTTAATACCAATAATACCATCTGGAAGTTCACTGCATGATTCTGAATATCATCTCAGCTCCCCTGTCAGAGTTACTGTCTGGATTAATTGGAGGAGGAATACTATGGATGCTGCTTTGAGTTTGGAGGGCGGGGGAACGGCAGGATATGAATTAAGAGACAGCTGGAGATCACCCATCTCTGTGCTGAAGGCATTAAAACAGACTAAATAGGTATTTCATTACCCAGAGGCGAACCTTTATACTCGTTCTTTTTCCAGCTGTTACACTTACTCTTCCCTGAATGTTATATAAAATCCAGGCATTTTTCAAACAACAAGAACAAAATTGAAACATCTCAAAAGTTTAAAAAAATGGAGTCAAAACAGTTGAAGAGAAAATATTTTGTGCATTAGAATCAGACATACAGATTAAACTTGTCCATTTGCTTAACTTGTTTTAAAATGGTAGGTATTGAATTTTCTACTAAGAGATACTGCAATCTGGTAAACAATGCCTTCCAGAAATTGATTCCTTTGAATAAAGGAACGGCAGCCTAGATTGTATTTAATAGCACCCTATAGGAAGAGTGCTAAACATCTGTGATTTGTATGTGCATAGTAGCATAGTACTTAATAAGATTTCAAAGGGAATAAATTCATGTATTTAAATGTTTCCACAAATAGGCAAGACGGATAAAACCCTAGCATTCCGTGATATGTGAACAACTTTCCATTTAGACTGCCAATTTATTTAGCAAGGTTGGGGGCCATCTCCTCTGCCTTTAACAGCTGCCTGATCTGTATATCCCAGCAAAGGAAAGTTTTCTGGTATACATTACATTTTTTGGGGGGGGGGCAAATAAAAGCTGGCAATCTTATTTCAGTTGCAGTAGGCTGAGGAGTTGATGGATGGAAATCTTCTCTGCCTTTATTCTTTGTAAGTGTTCCAGAGTAATAAATTTATAGCGGTTCTAAAAGTCCTTCAACCTCCCCTTCCTATAAATGTGAACATTATGGCTACAAATCATGATCATTATGTATTATTTCCAGGACCAGTGATAGCATGTTTTTCTGTGCCAGTTGCTGGGAAACAAGCATAGAGATGCTTGAGGGTTTTGGGAAGCATCTAGTTAAATATTATAGGACTCAAAATGCTGGCTTTAATAGACGGTGCCAGAAAACTAAAGACAGGAAAAAAAGCCCTGCTGGTAGTTTATCCAACAGGGCTTTTATTCTGTCTTTCGTTTTCTAGACAAAACAAGTGTTTTGGGTAAGAGGAAGGAAATAAGGCATCGGTTTTGCAAATTGCAATCTCATCTGGTTTCCCCCCCCTTATACTGTTTATGCCTTTTTTTTTACAGCTTTATTCAAGGAACTTTGAGGGTCACCAAGTCCAACCCTTTGCTGATGCAGAAAATAACTACTTCCCTGATAGGTAGTCATTTAGGCAGCTGGAAAAAAAAGAGAATGGAAGACTTTGCTTTTTTTCCAAGGGAAACTGTTCCACCATTAAGCAGTTATGCCATCAACTTCTTAGGAAGTTATTATTAATGATTGGTTAGCATAGCTTTTCTTGTAATGTAAAACTATTGATTTAATCTAAAGTGCCCTTCGGGGTGACCGAACCTAGTTATTGAGCAAATATTTCCATATTTGGAAACAAAAAAAAATATGACTCTACAAACTTGTAAGTATATAGCAGATCGCAGCTAACAAAAGTTATGAGAGAGGGATAGACAGCAGATTGGTGGGCTGTAGCAGAAATGACATCCTGAGAGAGTGAGATAAGACACAGGAAAGAGGGAATGATTGAACTTTTATTACTGTATCTATCTATCATCCAGGCACTCACCAATATCAGCACTGCAGTAGGCAGACTGAGGATGTCTAGGGGCACAGGAACAGGCTGCTGTTGGATCTGCCTTCAGACTGAGGAGAAAAACGCCGACCGCAAGGAATCTGCACATTTTAGAATCCATTTTGCAGGGAGGAGGCAAGGAGAGAAGTCGCTCAGACGTAGCCTACAAGACAGAGACAAAGTGTTATTCCAGGAGAAGAAATGGCAGGAAATGAAGGGGTGTGAAAAAGAAACATCAACTATGAAGTACCAGTAAAAACTCCTGGACTTGGGCAACCTTGGTTTCCCTCTTTGCAATACCAAGGAGGGGAATTCCTTACTGCCTGGATGAACACAGCAGGGCAGGATCTAAATTAAGGGTTAGATGACTGAAGGAGTGAGCCCAGTGTGGGGAAAGACTCTGGTTTCATTTTGCTCAATTCATTTACGGTGGCCTCTTCATATAGAAAACACCGTCCACCACCACCCGGCACAACCGGGGATATTTACTTGAAAGAAGAAAGCCTTAGCAGAGCTCGGGGTGACAACCTGGCTGAAAAAAACAATTTTTAACTTCAGAAGTTCCTGGGTGTCACAGGAAAAATAAAAGATAAAGGGAGAGGCTGCCAGGACTAAAAGAAGGGGAAGGTCTTCTTGGAAATGATCAGAGTTTTCCCAGAGGAATCAGCTGAAATTTCAAAAGTGGGGAGATTACAGAGGGATCCCCTTGAGGTGGGAAAGAGAATCTAGGGAGGACTTGGCGTGTTGCAAAATAATGGCCCTTCCCCTCACCTTTCTCTCTGTTGCAGTCTAGGCGTCTCCTGCCACTTCAAGACTGCAGCTCCCAGCCCATCGGATTGGTATTTAAAGCTCACCCCGCTTCCCCCATGACCCCCCCTGCTTTTCCTGTCCTATCTGCCAAGGAGGCGTGACTGATCCAGCCTGCGGTTTTTAGCAGAGAGCCAACCATGCCAGGGTGGGGTGATCAGTGCCTTTAGAGATGGGGAGGAAGGAGCAGCATTAGCAACTTCGGAGGGAAGAATTTGTCAGGAAGTTTTGGATTACTCAACTGAAAAAAGAGAGATGGTGGTGGTGATTTAGAAGGCTGCCTTTGAAGGGGAGGCAGACAGGTGAAAATTCAAAGGGTGTCCAGAGGGTGGCACTATAGAGTTGATTCCCTCTCAGAATGTCGGCCTTGTTAAAATAGATGGTAGATCAGGAGTTCTCAACCTTGGCAATTTTAAGACTTGTGGACTTCAATTCCCAGAATTCTGGGAGTTGAAGTCCACAAGTCTTAAAGTTGCCAAGGTTGAGAACCCCTGTGGTAGATGGTTTAGGCGCTGTGGCAAGTTATTTCTCACCTGTTACCTGACTGCCCTTGCCCATTTTCTGCCTATTCTCTCTCTACTGACAACTGTGTCCATGTGGTCAAACTGGACATAGTCAGTCTGTGTGAGATTAATAAGCCAGTCTATGATTAGAAAGAAGGACAAACTTTTCAGTCAGAATGAACATATTGAAGTTATGGTATACAACATTAGACTAGAATAGACCTGACCAGAACAGAGAACAGAACAGAACAACTGAACAGGCAGATGATGCAACCTTAGGGCTCTGAATTTTCCATCTGTTAAATCATATAAAGCTTGCACAATAATGATGAATTGTTTTAATGAAAATATCATCTTACCAGCCAAACTTTTTCCTTCATGACAAGCTCTTTCAATCCTCTGTATCATACTCTTATGTTTCTCATTACAGGTAGGTCTCGACTTTTCAAACTTAATGAAGCCTGCCCATTATGGTCATAAGTTATGACATCATAAAATGGGTCACTCATATGACCAGACTACCTTTTTTTGCAGTATTAATTAAGTGAACCAATTATTTGTTAAAGTAGATGGTAGATGGTTTAGGCGCTGTGGCAAGTTATTTCTCACCTGTTACCTGACTGCCCTTGCCCATTTTCTGCCTATTGTCTCTCTGCTGACAACTGTGTCCATGTGGTCAAACAGAGAACAGAACAGAACAACTGAACAGGCAGACTACCTTTTTTTGCAGCATTAGTTAAGTGAACCAATTATTTGCTATGCTCCGGTTTTGCCGGAAACCAGAAGTTTTTAAGAAGAGATTGGACAACCATTTGTCTGAAATGGTGGAGGGTTTCCTGCTTGACCAGGGGGTTGGACTAGATTAGAAGAACTCCAAGTTCATTTCCAACCCTGTTATTCTAAAACCCTTTGTTGCTGTCTTGGTGTCAATGTGCTTCACTCCTGAATTGCAATAACAAACCATTTGTGAACAGTTTTTCCAAAACGTTAAGCACTTACATTTGAAAGGGTTTTAGATTAGGAAAAAAGAATTTGAAAAATGAACAACATCTGTGTTATGTCTTTTGCTGACTTTATATAATTTTTACTGCAGAGTTAATTTTCAGAAATACTTTGGATTTAATCTGTTTTTAATCTTTAATCTTTTTTGGTTGTCTATTTGAAGTATCTTTCCTGATGGTATTGTATTTGGGTATCTTAGTTTGCAATGGAAAAAATGAGCAATGCTAATAAAATTAATACAATGTTCTGAACATTTTAGGAGATTTGACTGGCTACTCCCAGAAAATGATTATTTTATTTGTCAATATAGAAAAATACCCTACACATTAATTTTTATTGTCTATATGTTAATTTACTGTCTGTTAAATAGTCTACACTGTTCCCTGTGGCCTTGTTCACTTCCCTTTGGGTGGGAGGGGGGTTGTCCACTTGATTTCCATATTTTCTTTTTAAGCCCTTTCAGTAGCACATTACATACAATTAAATGGAGGTCATAGATGGAAAAAAAAGATTGCCCATCCTGTCATATTGTGATCTGCCAGGGAGTTTGATAAATCTGCTTTTACTACTTGCCTGCTGGGCTTCTGGTTCAGATTGGTGGATTAGAAAGCTAAATAAATATGAGGGAGAAAATGATTTGGAAATTTTTAGCTATTTGTAAGTCTTGTGAGAATCCTCTTTGCCCTCAGAAGATGGCACAAGAGTGTGTACCCTTGAAGCTATGCTTCTACTTCCTTTTTTAGTTGGTCCTACGTACAATTTGTGGGGCATGCTGAGTACAGCTAAGTGTCAGAACGTAACTACGATATTACGATTGTCTTCTACTGAATGACTCAGAATAAGAGATTCTAGATCCTTTCCTCAGAACGGATTAGTAAAAGTCAGCACGTCTTGCTACAAAAACAAAAATCCTGAATGTCATCCAGACAGACGATAGTCAACACATGGCTACTTCTGAGTAAACAATAACCCTGAATGTCACTCATCCAGACTAATAGTCAGCACACAGCCAAATCTGCAGAAGCAAAAATTGCTAACGATGCTTTGTTTATATTGATGATTACCCCAAACTTTAATGTACTCGTTCTGTTCCTTCTGTGAGTTGAGATGGCCAGCCAAAGCTCCAAATTTGAATTTATAAGGAATCACGTTGAGGGTCAGGCGTCTCACCCAGCATAAAATTACCAAAAAAAGAAAAAAAATATTTAGATAATATATCTTGTGCTTGTTTATTTATTTAAAACAATTGGGGTGTGCTTTTGCAAAATAACCTGATCTGAAGCACAAGATACAATATAAGACCAGGACTGTCTTGAGTGGCAAGGTCAGGATTTTCTGGTAGTTGTTATCTTGGTGCTTACTTCATTTTAAAAACTATGTAAAACCTATTTTAGGATTTATACTCTATTTTTAATTATTTCCTGCCTGAAAACTTCACCACTTTTTAGCAACTATAATTAAAGGAGCTATGGTTTTTTTTTTATAAAAATGGGGACAAATTTGGCCCTAGGGCAGGGGTAGGCAACCTTGGCTCTTTTATGACTCGTGGACTTCAACTCCCAGAATTCCTGAGCCAGCATGGCTCAGCTTGGAAACCTCTCCCTTTCCCCTCAGCCTGGCTGGCTCAGGAATTCTGGGAGTTGAAGTCCACGAGTCATAAAAGAGCCAAGGTTGCCTACCCCTGCCCTAGGGCTTAGGCTGTGGTACCTCTGATATAAAGGATAGTGCTACTTTTTCCTACCATTTCATAAAAGGCCACACTGTGCCCTTTTTCAACCTTGTTCTAAATTCTATCTAAGTGGTTATATATGCAGTTGAGTTAAGGGATGCTAAGTTACTGTGTCATACATCCTTGTTGCTGCGTACACTCTGCTTTCTAGTAAAGACACTCTGTACATCTTCTCAAGCATTGTTTGAATATTTCTAATCAAGAATGCTAGCCACGAGATTATTGATACAAAGTTCATAGTAAGAGCAAAGGCTTTTTTTTAAAGCGAAGAAACCTTTTTGGGCTTCTTGAAGCCTCTTCCTCCTAGCTCTCCTTCTTTATAGAAAATGGTACATTGATGTTTGGAGTTTTCTCACAAAATAATAATAATGATGATGATGAAGTTAGAAGGGAACTCGGAGGTCATCTAGCCCAACTCCCTGCTCAGGCAGGAAACCCTATACCATTTTGGACAAATGGCTGTCCAGTTTCTTCTTAAAAACTTCCAGTGTTGGAGCATTCACCCCTTCCGGAGGCAGGTTGTTCCACTGTTTAATTGTTCTAACAGTCAGGAAGTTTCTCCTTAGTTCTAGGTTGCTTCTCTCTTTGGTTAGTTTCCACCCGTTGCTTCTTGTCCTGCCTTCAGGCACTTTGGAAAATAGCTTGACTCCCTCTTCTTTGTGGCAGCCCCTGAGATATTGGAACACAGCTATCATGTCCCCCCTTGTCCTTCTCTTCGTTAAACTAGACATACCCAATTCCAGCAACGGTTTCTTATATGTTTTAGCCTCCAGTCCCCTAATCATCTTTGTTGCTCTTCTCTGTACTCTTTCTAGAGTCTCAACATCTTTTTTACATTGTGGTGGCCAAAACTGGATGCAGTATTCCAAGTGTGGCCTTACCAAGGCATTGTAAAATGGTATTAATACTTCACGTGATCTTGATTCTATCCCTCTTTTAATGCAGCCTAGCACTGTGTTGGCTTTTTTGGCAGCTGCAGCACACTGCTGGCTCATATTTAAGTGATTGTTCACAAGGACTCCGAGATCCCTCTCACAGTTACTACTATTGAGCAAGGTACCCCCTATACTATACCTGTGCATTTGGTTTTTCTTGCCTAAATGTAGAACCTTACTTTTTCACCATTGAATTTCATTTTGTTAGATAGTGCCCAGTGTTCAAGTCTGTCCAGATCCTCCTGTATCCTAAGCCTGTTTTCTGGAGTGTTGGCTATTCCTGCCAGCTTGGTGTCGTCTGCAAATTTGATGATTTCCCCATCTATCTCCTCGTCCAGATCGTTGATGAAGATGTTGAAGAGCACTGGGCCCAGAACAGAGCCCTGGGGCACCCCACTACACACTTCCCTCCATATAGATGTGGTTCCATTGAGGACCACATGCTGAGTATGGCCGGTCAGCCAGCTATGGATCCATCTGGTGATGATGCTGTCTAACCCGCATTTTTCTATCTTATCAAGTAGTAGGTTGTGGTCTACTTTGTCAAATGCCTTACTGAAGTCTAAGTAAATTATATCCACAGCATTCCTCTGATCCACTAATTTTGTCACTTTGTCAAAGAATGCAATAAGATTTGTCTGGCATGATCTGTTTTTGACAAACCCATGTTGGCTTTTAGTAATGACTTTGTTTGCCTGATTCGTTGTTTGATTATCTTTTCCAGAATCTTCCCAGGTATTGAGGTGAGGCTGATAGGTCTGTAATTTCCTGGGTCCTTTTTCCCCCCTTTTTTGAAGATGGGAACTACATCAGCTCTTTTCCAGTCCTCTGGTAGTTCCCCAGTGCTCCAGGATCTTTGAAAAATATAGTTCAGTGGTTCTGAGATCACATCTGCCAGTTCCTTAAGAACCTTGGGGTGTAATCCATCTGGTCCTGGTGATTTGAACTCGTCTAGGCTGGACAGGTGTTCACTTACCATTTTCTTTCCTATCTTAACTTGTATTTCTATTTTGTTTTTTATGGCACTATTTTTGATAGGTTGGTCTGTTTTTTCCCTTTGTGTAAAGACAGATGCGAAAAACGAGTTAAATAGTTTTGCTTTCTCCCTGTTGCTTGTCACCTTCTTGCCACTTTCACCCACTAATGGACCAATTGCTTCCTTCACTTTTTTATTGTTCTTTACATGTTGAAAGAAGCTTTTTTTGTTATTTTTGACTTTGGTTGCAAGCCTTAGTTCATTTTAAGCCTTAGCTTTCCTCACTTCGTCTTTGCAGGCTCGGGCTATTTGCTGATATTCTGACTTAGTTATGTGTCCCTCTTTCCACTTTCTATACTTGTCCTTTTTATCTTTCAATTGATCAGAGAGTTCTTTATGCAGCCATGCTGGTTTCTTTTGAGAGCTGTTATTTTTCCTCTTTGTTGGTATTGTGCTAGACTGGGCCTTTATTATCTCACTTTTCAAAATTTCCCAAGCCTCTTGAGTTGTTTTCATCCATGGAATCCTTCCCAAACCCCCTCTAAGTTTATTGAAATTAGCTCTCTTGAAGTCCAAGACTCTAGTTTGACTGTGTTCTATTGTTTGTGCTTCCATAATGTTGAATTCCAATATTGCATGATCACTTCCTCCCAAGGGTCCTATGGCTTCAACACCTTGATCTAGAAGTGTTGCTTTAACAAACAGCTCAGATTTCTGGACTTTGCAGAGGTATGGTTGTGTTCTGCTAGAGAGACTTCTGCTGCTGAATCCTCAGAAACTGGCTGAAATGTTTTCATGTGGAAGAGCAAATGAGAGGTTTAGAAGTGACGTTTATTGAAAATGAAACACCCAGGAAGAAGAGTGGTAATTTGCTGAACCCTTTGAATCATATCTGAATTTTTAAAATCACAAAATGATTTGGAGCTGGGCTTTATTTGTTTGCAGGAATGTAGTCCTGTCACAGTCCATGATGCCAGTATCCTGGATAAAAAAAAAATAAAAAATCCTTGGATGCTGAGTAATTGCTAGACGCTGTAGTATCCAGAAAAGTGTAAGGAAGCCATGTGATTTTTCTTTATATCTTCACATGCTGAGACATTGTTTAATCCTTTCATGGGTATTTCTTGCCAGGGATGACAAAAAAGAGGATACAATACAATGGTGGAGCCTGGCTTGCTGAAGAAAGTCTGGAGGAAATAAGAGCAAGGAAACATACTCTTCCATGCCATGCCCACATGGCTCTAATCTCTATCCAGCTTTGTCATGCTTATCTGGGAATAAATAGCCAGAATCTGGCCATTCAAGAGCTTTCTAAGGTCCGCCCATAGCCATTTTCATGTGTATGTGAGAGAGGGAGAGGCCGGGTGGAGAGAGAGAGAGATCTTCATACTATTCCTCCCACTGGAACATGAATATCAAAAAGGGTGTTGCCAGAATTTCATCACTTAGCTACCTCAATCCTATGCCTCAGCCAAGACACGGGTACATGGGAGGAGGAATGAATGTTTCAGAGTAAAGGGGTGTAACAGCCATACAAGAACTGATAATTATACTTTGTCAGTCCTTGCATCTGTCATATAGGAAAATTGGAATGAGCAGCTGTGCTAGATTATAAGAAGAGGTGTGTGGCAGGCTTTTCCTTTGCTATAGAATTAAACTGATGGGTTAAATGATTTTTGTTACCCATATCTTGGGTTAGGACAAATGCTCAAAAGGGAAGGCCCACATTTCTGAACCTTTTGTTTTTACTCAAGAAATTATGACTCAGGATTTTTGTAGCTCTGGGTCCTTTTTATAAGACATCTTTGAATAGTACTTTTGTTAACTCTGCCATCATCACGATGTTAGCAAAGAATATGCAACCCTCAATTTACGATGTCTAGCTGTGTCTTTGCATTATTATGCATTTCCACTTTTCTGTTTACTATAGACTGCAATGATTATATGTCTCTATCTATATATCTCTATCTATCTATCTATCTATCTATCTATCTATCTATCTATCTATCTATCTATCTATCTATCTATCTCTCCACAAAAGTGATTATTCTGCATATTTTAAAAATTATGTTGCTAAGAAAGTAGGATTCTGTGTTTTTGAACTGACTGCAAGAGAATGGAATTCCCTTCATCCATCCTCTATTTATGGAAATAGAGGATATTAGCATTACTAAGATACTAAAAATAGTTCCCATCATGAGGTCTTGAAAAAAGGGTGGATCTAAAAGGTTTTTCCCTTCTTTCTCAACCACATTGGAGATGAAGCCAAAGAATGGAAAGAGGACAGAGAGGTTTGTTGTTCATCCAGCTACCTGCCCATTCACCCACACAGAATTCTGTGCACTCACCTGTATGGAATTCTTAGGTTGCCCTTGTCAGTTAGGTGATTGACTATACAAGGTTGATGGACAGGACAAAGAAATCCATAAGTAGATGTATTTTCTATTGAGTCATTTTCCACTGTATAACATGATAATCAGTTTTTAAGCTCTGCAGAATTTTTTTTGTGGAAGATTAATATTTGGTATATTATTTCTTTGTGGATCTTTTGCCAGGTGTTTGATTACTGTTGCCAGATCTCTGTGACACAGCATCTCCTAGTGGCAAGATGCTTGGTACACAACCACCTCAACTCAGATCTTCTTATGCATAGCGGTTACTTGAGCTTGCGGTAGTATGAAATTACACAAGGAAAGTGTGACGTAATAGCCAAACTGGCTTCCTATTGAAATGTGGCTTAACCATATGAAGTTTTCGGTCCTTCTGCTTCAGCATAGAAGAGAGGGTTACGCTCCCAAACAGAGTCCTTTTTAATTATGTACAGTAATGTCTTTGGGCTGCTCACACTTTTCTTTCCTGTCTTTTGTCTTTCTTTGGTAACCTTTTAAATTAAAAAATGTCCCAGAGCCATTGGGAGTCAGGCAGTCTGTGTATAAATAAATAAATAGTATAAATAAATAAATGCTTATGTATAAATAAACAAGCAAGTAGCTCTCTAGATTCTCAGATGAGGAAATCCCCTCTCTGTTGAGATGCAAAGGAACCTTGGCATCTTCTGCACCCAAAGAACTCAGAGCATTTCCTTGCCTGAATACAAATTGTTTTATCTTGCATCCTTCAAGACTTCAGGTCTTTAATGAGGGATGTCACTTTCGTTGCAAAATTTGTTTTGACACCTGGATTATCAATGGAAGGTCCATTGTTCTTCATGGCAGAAGAATTAAACATGAATATTAATTGCCTGAACCTTCCTGGCAGCAAGTGGTACACAATATTTGCAGTGGTTTCTCTTCTTTTTCTCCTTTTTGTAATCATAGGCAGAGAAACTTCTTAAAGATAGATATATAGAGAAACTAGAAATTCTGCAGGCTTTATATACTCCCTCCCTCCCTCCCTCCTTCCCTCTTCATTACAGAAAAAAGGACCAACTCATTCTCAGGAACGTATCATGGACATTTATGTAAAGGTGCTTGGAGGACAATCTCAAAAGACGCCACATGGCATTAACCAGTGCTTTTTTTGTAAAAACCAAAACAAAACAAAGGTGCTGGAACTCACACACGTCATACAACCTGCCTTGCCTACCCTACAAGGTTTAGCTTTGTACTTGAAAAAAACCCCTTCAATTTTTAGTGTATCTAAAAGACTAGGGTTTTGTTCAAGGCAACTCTGGAAAATCCGTTGAGTGCGTTCTATGACAAAAAAAAAAGCCCTGGCATTAACTATCTCTGAAACTGAAACAGAAGAATTCAAATCTTATTCTACCATAGTGGTTAAGGCACTAAGCTAGAAACCAGGACCCTGTAAATTCAAGTCCTGTCTTAGTCATGAAAGCCAACTGACTGACTTTCTCTCAGCCCAACCCACCTGATAGAGTTGTTGTGAAGAAAATAGGAGAAGAAAGATTTGTTGGATATGTTCATCACTTTGAATTGTTTGTAAAAATAAAGATGGGATGGGATGGGATGGATGCATGCATGGATATGTGGATGCATGCATGGATGCATGCATGGATGCATGGACGAACAAACAAAAACAATTTCTTACCTACATGCTGCTCTAGCTATGTGGTATGCCTTCAATGAAACAGTCTGACAGAATGAATCATAGTACACATTATTGTAATTAACATGAAGCAATAATAAAACATCACTTTTTAATTTCTTTAATCAACTTTGTTGGCAACATAGATACTTACATATGGTGGCTATTGTATGGAAGTAATTTCCCACTGATATTTCCTAGGATTTTTTTTCAACTTCCCAATTTAGCCCACAGATCTAGGATTTTCTAATAGTCTCCTATCCAAGTATTAATCAGATCCAATTTTTATAGAATCAGATAATTCCTGAATTAGATCATTTAGTCCAACCATCTGCAATAAACAGGAAAAAAAACTGTGCAGCAAATTGTTGAAAACTTCTAGAGATGGCAAACCCACAATCTCATTAATTAAACAATTTTTCCTTACACTTAAACATGGTGATGGATTTGCATATGCATTTCAAGAAGTGCTGCTGTAGCATCAGATAATAACAGCTATGCTGTGAGTTGGTATTTAAAATCTAACAATACAATTTCACAATTTCATCTCTAAGACAATGCCTTTCACAGTTAGTTAATAATTCAGCAGCTGCCTCTGAGGGCAATTCCACGTGTTTCTGTTTCCATTCCCCAATCCTTGAAAATCATTTTGACATCAAGTATATATTTTCACGTGTTTGTTTTGGTATTGCAACAAGCTACTTGGCAGTCAAGATATTCTCATATACATTTCCGGGTAAAGGATGTGATGATTGTAAAGTATCATGGTTTCACATGTAGATGCTTTTCCCAACATTGCCCACCCTGTTTGTAGGTTGTTACAGAAACATCTTTCTGCGAAATTCCTTCCCAACTTGGGGTGGGGGGACACACCGAAGTAGACAGAACAACCTAAGAAGTGTCGTCTTCTCTACTTTTCCCCTTTATTTCAGCTGTATTTTAAATCAGCGAGTTTATGTCTGTTGTGCTAAAACTGTGCCATGAGTCCCCAATGAAAGAAAAGTAATCATTAGTATTGTACTGATGATGTTTAATTTTGATGTGTCCATTTAACTAGGTTTTTGAGACTATAGTTCAGTGTTAGTTCATCTACTTGTATACAGAATATATACCTGTCTAGGTCTTACCATTTCTAGCTAGATAGGATTGGGTATCAAGTGATGAGGTCTCTTTCAATCAATCAATTACATCAATTAAATATGAGCCAACAGTGTGCAGCAGCTGCCAAAAAAGCCAGCACAATCCTAAGTTACATTAACAAAGGGATTCAATCAAGATCATGTGAGGTACTAATACCATTCTATAAAGCCTTAATAAGACCACACCTAGAATACTGCAACCAATTTTGGTCTACACACTATAGAAAAGATGTTGAGACTCTAGAAAAAGTGCAAAGAGCAACAAAGATGATTAGGGGACTGGGGGCTAAAACATATGAAGAATGGTTACAGTATGGCTAATCTAGTGAAGAGAAGGAGCAGGGGAGACATGATAGCAGTGTTCCAATATTTGAGTGGCTGTCACAGAGAGGAGGGGGGCAACCTATTTTCCAAAGAACCTGAAAACCAGACAAAGAATAACAGATGGAAACTGATCAAGGAGAGATTCAATCTAGAAATAAGGAAAAATTTTCTGACAGTGAGAACAATCAATCAATGGAACAATTTGACTCCAGATGTTGTGGGAGTTTCATCACTGGAAGCTTTCAAGAAGAGACTGGTCTGCCATCTGTCGGAAATGGTGTACAGTCTCCTGCTTGGGCGGGGTGGGTGGGTTGGACTAGATGACCTACAAGGTCCCTTCCAACTCTATAATTCTAATTCTCTCTCAGACATTGGAGAATCAGTGCCAGTCCTGTCAGACTACTGCAGTCGGCAATGTAAACAACTGAACTTGATATAAGGCTCTTGCTATATGATTAGAGACACTATTGCCATTTAATTTTTCATATCAAATGCCCTAAAATCCAGTAGCCTTTCTGCTAAGAACGAGACAAAATGGAAATGAAGCTTCCACCACTTAGCTTTACAAGGATGTATCTTCTTCTTAGACACATTCTTTTTCTGTGACCTTCTGCTTCCAACCTCAATATTTCACTCTTTCAGTCAAAGAAAGAAGAACCAGATTATAAAAAATAAACATATTAAAGAATAAAGTTTAAGGAAGGAAGGAAATTTATTTAGATTAGAATAAAACCTAGTATTAAGTATGCCTGTTTGCTTAAGTGATTTCAGTTACTGATTCTGAACTTTCTAGTGGTGGTTTCCTATCATTTTTAATTGTGCAATATTAGCTGCATATCAAGCTCTGTAAATACAATCCGGTGGATTCTAGTCCAGGAAATATATGCCAAAATAATTGTGAGTCTTCAGAGTATAGTGTGTATGAGAGGTGAGGTAAATAATGAGAGCAACTTTCCATTCGCCAACATTACCCATGTTGGTAATTCACCAGTTTGCCAACATTAACATTGTGGTATATAAACTCAGGGTGTCCCATAATACACATCCAAGTTGCTTTTTTAAGGTGAAGAGAAGAAAGCCAGGAAGCAGCAGAGTTTAACTGAGTTCATTCTTCGGCAGAGAAGACACAGAATAGAATGACTCAGGCAGGATGGCTGGGTGGGCAAAGAGAAAATGCTATTTCAGAAGAAGGAGCTGCCTTATAGAGGAGATAGGACAATTTTCAGCATGGATTCTGGAACTGTCAGAAAAAAGACAGCAGAACTGTACATAAGAACTGGATGACAGAAGCATCTGCAGGATAATTAATACATTGAGCTTCTTCTGTTAGCTCCTAGTTCACTTGACTTAGTTGCATTATTCCCCATGATTTTTCTGCCTTGCCAAGATATGCTAGGCAGTGTTTCTCAACCTTGACAATTTTAAGGCATGTGGACTTCAACTCCCAGAATTCCACAGCCAGCAATGCTGGCTGTGGAATTCTGGGAGTTGAAGTCCACATGCCTTAAAATTGTCAAGGTTGAGAAACACTGTGCTAGAGTCTAGGCACATCTCTAGTTTTAAACTAACCACCTTTGAATGATCAAGAAACCAATAGCCATAATATATGGATAATAGGTTCTGCATTCACTTTGGTGGGTCACAAGCAGCTCATGCTTCTACAAGCAAATTCAGACATTGCAATTACAGCATTACTAGTGAATATTTTAATTATTTTCAATTTTTGGAACAGAATGCTTTTATTTACGTTATTATTATTATTTACATTTATATGTCACCCATCTCATCATCCAAACCAACCCTGGGAAGAATATGGTGATAGAACATTAAAAAGATGGTGATTACATTGCTGTCCCTTATTCTTGATCTGACTTCAGTGATGGTGCAAGGTCATGTGTCACAGAAAAATATGCCGTTGCTATTGCTCGTGCCAGTTTCTTCCTGATACTGAGCTCGTGTAAAGTGTTATATAGTAGCTTTTAAAATTGCGCATTAGTATATGACTCAGAAGACTGGTTTCTCATCTTTTCTACAGAACTGCTAACGAAATCGAGCTTAGCACAGCTGAGGAATGATCTGGCACAAACTGAAGCTATGGTTTTGTGCAGGAGAAAATCTATCAGAGGATTGTATCTACTGTGCAAACCTCCCAGCCAGTGGTGGGATTCAGCTGGTTCACACCATCTCGGCAGAATCACTAGCTTATTTTTTGTTGCCCAAGCCCAGAATGGACTTCTGGAAGCAGCATCCACACATATTTGTTGTTCACATATTTGAATCCCACTATTGCTCCCAGCCTCACCTTTCTAAGATTAGACTGGAACATGCAGTTCAAAGAAGAGTGCATAGTCAGGGCTGGGCAGAAAGGCTTAACTGACACTGCTCTTGACAGAATAGATCAGGGGTTCTCAACCTTGGCAACTTTAAGACTTGTGGACTTCAACTCCCAGAATTTCCTGAGGAATTCTGGGAGTTGAAGTCCACAAGTCTTAAAGTTGCCAAGGTTGAGAACCCCTGGAATAGATGTTGCAACTGTGAACACTGAGAAACAGGGCAACTGTAAGACTATTTTATAACCATGTTAAGGAATGTGGGGTCAACCCGGAGGCTTGTAAAGCTTGTCTCTTTATAAACAATTCCCTCTTTTTCATTTCATTTTCAGACTTCATAAGGAAAAGGTTATGCCTACTTTTAATGCTGTCAATGATCATAGTTCCAAATTACAGTTCATAATTTTGCTACGTGAAATACTAAATTAGATAGCTTGCTCCTTGTATTGTAATGCAGATACAGCATTACAGGAAAAGTGAAATTCATATGCAAAGGGAAGGGAAAAAGAACATAATCATCTCTCTGAATATCCTAATTATAGTTTAGGAGATTGGGCTGGATTACATTTGTTCACAGATGATTAATTAGATGGCTATTGGAGACAGCCACAGCAAAGCATGCGTTCTGGATGTACATGTCCAGACAGGCCTATTTGCACATATTTTGTACTTGAATAATCTGCCAGTGATATCTGCTTATAATGTAAAAAGACTATCAAGCAACATTCATCAGAGAAACTACTCTGGATACTCTCCAAGATTCCTGGAGAAATGTGGCACAATGATCTATTCTTCCAAAGTAACCTTGGGTACTTCCAAATGAAGCTTATATTGCACAATTTATGTAATTTTCTTGGGCATTCAAAATCGTTATTTTTCATTCTATGATTCTTCCATGGTCTTCCATGACTTCTTGACCAGGTTAAAGAGGAAAAGATTGCCCCATTCTGTAATGCTCTTTAATTCGGTACCATTGGCAAACAAGCTATCCATTTGAAAGCAAATTCTGATCACTATGAGGCATTATTAGCACAGAAGGTGGCTTAAACTATTTTATTTATTTATTCATTTATTCGGATTTGTATGCCGCTCCTCTCCGAAGACTCGGAGCTTTAGCTCTTGGAAATAGCCATCTTTGAGCTGCGTTTCCATTTATAGTTTCTTCCTTTTCCCGGGAATAATAAATATCAGTTTGCTTTTTGACAAAGACCCAGTGTTCTGCAAAACCATGCTAAAAATCTGGGTGCAGGAGTTCAGGTTTTCAAAACACCTACATGTATAGTTTTTAAAAGCACATTTATGTAGGTGATTTACTTTTGAAGAAAAAAACAACTTCAAAGCATCACTTAAATCAGTACATGTTTTGATTGGCCCACTATTTGTTTGCACTGAAAATCCTTCCCATCTGGTTTAAAGTCATATTTATTATATTTATTATAAATTTTGAGATACTAAGAAATAGGAAGGAAGGATTGTACTTGCCGTGCTTGGTGGAATTTACACAAGGAGATAATCTCTTAGACAACTGAAGTCTCATCTCTACATGCATTTCAGCTGGAATTTGAGCAATACCTCAGAAACAGATGATCTGTAGTGGGCTGTTGATAACTGCATTACTCTGGCAGATAATTGGTGCGATCCTTTTCCTGGTGACTGAGTACCCCTTTCCCAGTTATTCATCTTCCACTTCCTTATCATTGACTATGGCCAAAATTCCCCTTTTTGTATAATTGAGGAAATCATTGCAGTATTTCTTTATGCAGGTGTTTGCTATTTATGGACTGGCCCAATTTTCATCCTAGATAGATTAGATTAGATAGAAATAGATAGATAGACAGACAGATAGATAGATAGATTTCAAAACCTCTTAAAGGAGAATCCACAGAGAGAATTAAGTTATTAATTAATAGCTATTAATAATAGTTATTATTAATAGCCAGAGGAATGTGTGAACCATTTTCCTCTGTCTTGCAAACAGATTTTTGTACTTGCTAGAACAATCTCTTACTAGAAGATGAAAGGAACATATTCTTTGTGCATTTGCATTTGTATGAAGTATAAATCGCTCTTTGAACCACACAAACATAATGCAATCAGGCATCTGTGATGGAAAGGAAATCTGACTGGCTGAGATACCATTTCATTGATAGTAGATTTCTTCTCACAAATTATCCAGCAGTATGACGAATGAGCCAGGGTTAGGAGAAAGAACACCTGTGGTTACTGGATGTGTGGCTGAGAAAAAACAGGCTGAGGAAATTGTTGGTGAAAAGGGAAAATAGATTTTTCCATTCATCATTGGCAGGAAATCAGGACTTTTTATTTACTTTTTTTCGGTGGTATTCAAGATGAGTAAAGTTGTTATGAAAATAATGCAGAGGCCCCAGGAATGGAGAGTACTTGGCATTATACTGTATGTTCACTCATGTTTCCGTCTCTTAAGATTCTTCTGGTCGCAAGGATTTGCAACTCTATTTTATAATTATCTGAAGGTCAGGAAAAAGCAGGCAACAGTGCTAGCATTGGAACAGGAATCAAGAATAAAAATCAGGGAAAAATATATACATGATAAAAGGGCAAAAGCCGAGGAGATAGAGCTAAGTGTATTAGCTCAATACAACTGCATGTGTTAACAATTTTCAGAGCTTCCTTTCTCTGTCAACTATTAAAAAGGCCCCAATAAATCCTTGACATAACTGGTCTTTGGAGACCAAACTAAAATCCTATGGGATGCATCAGAATTGCAATGAAAATTGAGAGAAAAATATATTACCTAAGATTAAGGTGAAATTTGAAATGGTATATAGCAATATTTCTCAACCTCAGCAGCTTGAAGGTGGGTGGATTTCAGCTCCCAGAATTTCCCAGCCAGCATAGCTTGGAGTTAAAGTCCACCCATCTTAAAGTTATTGAGGTTGAGAAACACTGGTATATAGCTTATAATTACAGGTTTGAACACTAGTCTCATTGCAGACTAAGTTGCTTTTGAAACACAACATAATTTGTAAAATAGATTATAACATGACATGTAGAGTGAGAGTTCATATATATCAATCTGAATCAAGTGTCTCACTGAAAATGCAGAACATTTTGCATAAAGCTGCTTTCTAGAGCATTAAAGAAATCTGTTACATTTTTGCTTACTCCAAAGCCTGAACAAGGATAGACAGAAGTTTCATCAGCTTAAAACGTTTTTCTTTCTTTCCTGTGACTCAGTGAAACATACTGTAAAGTAGTGTTTATTTTACCTTCAACTTGCCATTAAAGTTTCAAGAGCATCATTCATGAAGGATGGAGGGAAGAAAGGAGTGACTTTTTTTACAATGTCTGCCAAACATAACTTTTTAAGTTTCAACTAAAATTATAGTAGAACTTGAGGGTCTGTTTATTAGATTTATATCCTGTCTTTCCTTCAGGAACGCAACACAGCATACACCATGCTCCCACCTCTGATTTCTTTCCCACAATAACCACTGGGTGAAGTCAAATGGACTGAGAAAAAATGGCTGGCAAAATTACTCAGCGAGCTTTCATGACTTTGGCAGAACATAGCAGCCTCACCATCAGCATATTAGATGTGTGCTCAAGTCCTTATGCTGGCTTCCTACTAGCTTCCAGGTGCAATTCAAAGTGTTGGTTCTCACCTAACTAATTCCCTCATGGCTACAAGTGACTTGCCAGACTCCATCCTCCAGCTACCCTCCAACCCATGTGTCTCAGGAGAAATTGGCAATTCCTCATTTCTGTGAGGTAGAGGCTCAGAGGCACTGCTTCTCAGTAGCAGCATTTCTCTTACGAAACCTCTTCCCTGAGAAATGAGGTTGTCTCCCTTTGTACTGGCCTTTGGAAACTCTTAAAAATTGAGTGGCTCCAAAGAGTGCACGATAAGTTATGGAATGCCAAGCTTGATTATTTTTTAAAAAAGTTTTGGGGCTTAAGATTTCAGAATGTTACATATTTTAGATCCTACCCTGGAACTAAAATTTGAAAATACCTGTCCTGCTATACTAATTGTAAATTGCTAAGAATTTTGCATTTGTGGAGGGTATACATATGGTAAATAACTAAAATAAATTGTATTATTTTACAATTGTATTATAAAGTTGTGTTATTTTTAAAAGTTAAACTAAGCTTCACATCTTGCAGTCAATCATGGCTAATTCTTCTGTGCTGAAGTATGTTCCCCCAACATTTCCTGTGGCGAATGACCTTTCATTTTATTATTCCTGTGCTAGCATTCTTTTGTGTTCCTCATTTTTAACAGTTTGGGGAACTAAAGTCTGTCTTTAGTCTGGCTGTTTAGTTTAGTTTTTTGGTTTTTTTTTTTTAAGTCCCCAACAGATATCAACTACAAAATGTAATCCAATCACTTCTATCAAAATCTCCTGAACATGTATAATGTGGTTAATTTAATTCTCCGTATAGGAATTGATTGATACCACTACCTGAGACCTTTCTAAATGATAATCCAGAATGGATGAAGTTTTATTCATCAAATAGTGCAGCCTTAATTAGATAGTATGTACTGAGTACTGTTGCTAAAGTCCAAAAGAGTATTTCCTACTCAATAAACTCTTAGTGGCTTTTTCCTCTAACCAGATTTCCCTAACCTCCAATTCTCCTAAATTCGATACGAGGTTTTTTTCCCTCCCTTTCTTCAGTTGTTTCTAGGATTTTTGCCAATAGTTCCCTCCAGCCAGATTTCTTCATCAACTCTGCAGATGTGTAGTCTGTTGCCTTTATAATTGGCTCTCAGCAGACTTCATCCCATTTCTACTGTACCACAAATTTTGGCCTCTCCTCGTTGGTGGTTTGCTAGCAAGATTCCTTCAGACTAAAAGATTATCTTGTTCCCAGATCCGAGCTCAGCCTCAGCAGTCTGTTATTCTAACTCGTTCTCCGCTTGTTAAACTTTTCTAATTTAGAATCCTGATCAATGTCTGGAGCAGAGAGCTGCTTCTGGTTTTCTAGTAATCAGTCCAAATAGGCTGAATCTACTTTCACTTTCAAACAACTTGAACTACTGGTTCCCTAGTAACCATCCATCAGTGTGATGCAGAATATGAAAGGTAGACTTTTGACTTACAGAGTTATCTTAAAATACCATTCAAAGGGCACTTAGAGGACACAAATATGGCAGTATGTAAACAGATAGGAATCAATTTTGTACACTTTGGTACACTTCCATATTAACTTTTCCCCCTGTCATTAATATTCTCCACCTTTAAAAATATGTGCCTAGGAGTTGCATTCCAGTGTAAGCCACCCATTTTTATGATTTATGACTTTATTTGTAGTTAATTTTACTAAGTAACAGCAGTGTAATGACAATGTACTTGGTGTGAATGACAAAGTGATATCAGGCTATTAGGAAAATAGTTCACTGGCAGCTAGCTGGAATTACTGTAATGTTTATTTATTACTAATTTTTAAAATTTGCATGCTGCCTGACTCCAATGACCTTGGGCAACTCATAACTCAAGACATACAGTGTGGTTCACCAATGTAATCCAATGGTACATTGCAAACTGGTTGGCTTTCCTTGCTGACCTTCCCTGACCCTGAGTAAAATCTAAAGAAGTCCAAGTAGGTAGCCTCATAACATTTCCCTCGTTCAAAAAAACCAAAAGTCCATAGATCAGCATTATCAATCAAACAATACCACAAAACAGTCATATCTTGAATGTGATTAAAAGCAGAGCCCAGAAGCCCAGCTGGAAGAATCTATGGTAGATTTGGTGAAAGTTACAAATCTGAACATGCTTCTTTCTGCCACTTTTTCTGCATGCATATTGGCAAAGTAGCTAGGCTGATCCTTTCTCCTTAAGTTAATTGTGTTTTTAGTGCGAAGCATTCAGACTTACAATTTTCTTTCTAACTAACTATGCATTCACTATCGACTGTACATACTATATTTCTCTTTGGTAATCTGAATTAGAAATTTGAATTTAGAATGAATAAATGAATGAGGTTCTCTGACTTGAAAATTGGTGAAAGAGAAATTGTTCTGGGCTGGAGGAGAAATAATACCAAATGGTAGTTCTTTTGACAGGAACTAGCTTGGGAATAAATTCAATTAATTTTCATTCATTGAATAAATATGGTATAATGAGGGGAAATCTATCAGTATGTTGCAGAAAACTATGTTTAAAGTCCTTTTCCAACTCCATTTAAAAAAATGATGAGGCAGAACTTTCCCGTCATCTGTTAAAGTGAAGCCAAGCGGATTCAGTAAGAAACTTTCCATATACAAAGTATGCTATGTAACACAACTCTGGGCGTAAATTTCTTTAAAAGCTTTTTAGGCTACAGCGGATATTCATGTCAACTACATTAAATGAACTTTTGGTCGCTTAGCATGTAACCAAGATCCACGACTTAAACATTCTATTCTTATTTTCTCTGCGGTTAGACCTGGTTGAGTTTGAAACCAGGAACCGTAAATTCTAATCTTGGCTTTGAGTGGGCAGTGAGGCTAGTGAAGAGAAAGCAGATATGGTTATTTGGAGCACGGCTGCGTCCTTCTCAAGACAAACCCGTTGTACTATAGTAGCTTCTAAGGATGGAGCATAACTGTTTGTGTATTCAGTTATATGGGGGTGGTTCACTTTCCCTGAATAATCCATTGTTCCTGGAACTGGTGTAGGGCTGAATAGCCAGGCATTTGTGTGAAAAGGAAACTCAAGCTGGGCCGAGAGCCAGGCCTCAGTTGGAAACAGCTGCTCTCGCCCCTCTGAGCAAAAACGGGTGGGAAGCCTGACGGTATTTATGTGTGGGGACAAAGTGCTGGTAGTAGTCACAATTAGGATTGCAACAGAATGGGGCCAAAAAAGGAAACCATGGGCAGGGATGTTGAGTTGAGGGGGGTGCACCTTGTCAGGTTATGAGTAGCAAGGTTGAGAGGCAGCTGTTGAACTGGGAATATTAGAGAGAATCAGCAGAACTTTCCCCCCCCCCTATGTCTTCATATGCTCTTCTCTGATTTGGCGCTGTATCAGAGTACTGGGGTCTTGTGACACAGCAACCAATATTTTCTCATGCAGATTTATCCCTCACGTTAGAACACTGACTGCCCTGGCAGTGAACTTCTAACTGCTAGAAGACTGCCATCATTCTGCATATTCCTTTCCAAGAAAGAAGGATGGAGTTCTCTCTGAAGCAGATCATCTTCAGCTGAGCATATGTGGCAGAAGTAGATCTAACTCTGTCCACACAGACTCTGCGCGGTGTTATGGATTCAGATAAAAAAGAGTTTTGAAGTATACAAGGACCAGATGGTGCCTTTAGTCTTTGCTTAGTAAAATAATATTAACAGTGGCACAAGTCTTGTAACATGCTGATGGTTCTCATGTGAAGAGAAGAGAAAATAACAGAGTTGGAAGAGACCTTGGAGATCATCTAGTCCAACCCCCTGCTCGAGCAGGAGAGTCTGTACAATTTCAGACAAATGGCTGCTCAGTCTCTTTGTCGTGGTTCTGATAGACAGAGACAAATAAATCAGAACTCCGAGACTAGAGGCTTCCTCAAAGAACATGTTTATTGGATATAAAATATTGGTATGGTCAAAAGTGAAACCAAATCTAAAATTCCCTCCAAAGAGTTACACTATTACAAAGTCAAACTTCCTACCCCAGTGCTATGCAATCAGTTATGTTTCCCAATAGAATAGTTTGGCGGGCGTTCTAACACCCCACCCAACCCCCTAGCACAGTGATGGCGAACCTTTTTGAGACCGAGTGCCCAAACCGCAACCCAAAACCCACTTATTTATCGCAAAGTGCCAGGGCCACATCAGCATTGTGGTGCCCTCGGGGAGGCAGGGAGGTGCCTCTGAGTACCACCTCTGGCACACAAAACCCAGGGGCGCAAAAATGGGCCACTGTGCTGCAGGGCGCAAAAACGGCTGACACTGCACTGTGGGGTGCAGATACAAGGTGCTGCATCACGCAAGAACGGGGCAGGGCTAGTGAGTATCATGCAGGCACTAGTCCCACCCCATTTGCAGCACGTGCATGCTCGCGGCCCCGTGTGCGCCTGCGCGCATGTAAAATGCTTCCCCCTCCCTTTTCATCCAGTCTACCAATCGACAATGGTTGGTGACCTCTGCTCTACCACCTCTACTCGAGCTTGCTAGTTGGCCGCTTCACCTCCTTTGTGCTGGGCAGGGCTCCTGCTCTGGGTGGCGGTGGCAGCCTGATGGACCTGCTACTGGCGGGGGTGTCCCGCATGCCAACAGAGAAGGCTCTGAGTGCCACCTCTGGCACGCTTGCCATAGGTTCGCCACCACTGGACTAGCATAACCAAAAGAACGACCTTAGTTCCCACAGGATACAGAATTGTTTAGACCAGCAAAAATCCTCCATACCTCCTCCCATTCATGTGGCAACCTAGAATGAGCAAAATGGCTGCAGCCAGGTTCGTTGTAGAGTTGACACTCTTCTTGAAAACTTCCAGTGATGGGGCACCCACAACTTCTGAAAGCAAGCTGTTCCACTGGTTAAGTGTTCCCACTGTTAGGAAATTTCTCCTCCTAGGTTGCTTCTCTCTTTGATTAGTTTCCATCCATTGGTTCTTGTCTTGCCTTCTGGTGCTTTGTAAAATAAATTGACACCCTCTTCTTTGTGGCAGCCCCTCAAATACTGGAACACTGCTCCATTAGTCCTTCTTTTCACTAGACTAGACATACCCAGTTCCTGCAACTGTTCTTCATACGTTTTAGCCTCCAGCCCTCTAATCATCTTTGTTGCTCTTCTTTGCAATCTTTCGAGAGCTTCTGCTGAGGTTTTTGGTGTGTGTGTGTATGTGTGATATAGGGTTACCCAACCATTGCTTAAAACTGCAGTGGTATTCAAGACCTGAAAAGGAAATGGGATATCAGGGGAAAAGGAAAAACTGATGTGTAACACAATATGGCAAAGTGATGTTTATTCATAGAATGAAGCAAACTGGCTAGAAAAATAATCACAGTTGAGGGATCCAAAAGCTTGACATTTTTGAGGTTGATTATTGTTTCCTGGCCCATTTTACAAACTAAGTCTTGCGATTATACAGCAGCATTTGTTGATTGCAGCATTTGTGCAGTGTAGTTGGCATGCACTGGATCGTTGTTTTAAAATCAAAGGTGAGAAAACAGTAAGTCAGAAATCTGGGCATTTTGGAGCCCTGGTAGGACTGCTGAATCCACAGCAACATGATAGGGAAGTGACAGAAGAATTTAACATCACAGTATTCCACAAAAATAGGTGGCGTAATTGTGAGGCAGGGGCCAGGAGAGGGGAAGCTCACAGCCTTCTCTGACCAAGTGGATGTGTGGGGGTATCGCTGAGATCATGTCTTCCCTCATTTCTGCTCCAACAATGATTCTGGTGACTGGAATTGCTCCAATAATTACCACATCAAATAGTTATATGTAATGGGAATACAGCATCACTTCATAAGTTTCCGGTTAGGACTGCATTTTTAGTGGGAATAAAAGTGGGAGTTTCAAGTATTCAGATAATACAGTTGTTGTGACATGAAAGTCCAGACTACGCTTGACATTATGACATTCATTGTCTTCTTCACTGGGGATGATGAGTAGCAATGACTGATTAAGCCTCAAACTGATCAAAGAAGGAAAGATTTTAAACCTCTTTCTTCTGTGTGGGCCTCCTAAGAATAATTCCATCTTTCAAAAGTGCTAATACTATCTCAAGAAACTGCGCTGTTGGTGGTGAGGATTTTTGGTTGAAAGATTTAAAAACCTGGTTTTCGTGGTCTGTTCCATCTCCCCATCAAATAAAAAGTAGATGCTATTTAAAATAAGGTAAACATGAAAAATTAAGCATTAACTACACAGCACAGGTCACCCTCAACTTACGACCATAATTGAATCCACAATTATGATTATAAGTTGTGATAGTCTTTAAATGGTTCACAACAGGAGCATGCCAAATTTTACATTTTTTCCCCAGCAGTCATTAAGTGAACACGACCCTCATAGAGTGAACACATGGTTGTTAAGCAAATGCCACGTTATTAAGTGAACCCATTGTTCGCTATGAGGTGTTTTTGCCAGAAACTGGAAGTAAATACCAGTTTCCAGAAAACATGTTTAAATCACAGTCATATGATGACGGGACTCTGCAAATGGCCATAAATGAAAGCCAATTGCCAATTGCCCATTGCCCAAAATGTGGTCGCATGAATACAGGTGTGGGGGGTGCTCTTCAGAATTTCAAATCTGTCTTTTAAATAGCCTTTTCAGAGTCCATTAAGTGACTGGTAGTAGGTTGAGCTCTACCTGTACCATTCATGTTAATTTAACAGTAAATCTCAATCTGTTCATATGCCTAGGAAGGACCATCATTAACAGTTACATGGTACGGCATCCTTCTGTATGTCTGATGATCACAGTTAGAAATGCAGTGCTAAACAAGGCACTGCAGGTGATGGAAATTGCACTCGTAGTTAGGAAGTACCATTTATGAGTTCCTTAGAGAACTACAGCTCCCAGTTTTGTTTGCAGACCAAAGCAATTTGAGGACAAATATTGCTTTAAACTTGAAGGGTAGATTTCCAGAACATGGGGAGCCATCAGCATACCCCGTGGCCTAAAAAAAATAACGTAATGGTGATTTTGGGTGACCTTACTACAGTACACAAATAATGTGGTATAAAGTGGCACATGCTTCCTTAAATTCGTTTGTTTTTTTTCCTCTTGGAAATGAAACTATAATTAAACTACCTCTCCTCTGACTATTTAAAGGTGATGTTGACATTTTCAAGAAACTAGGGTTCCTTTCCAGGGACTCTAAACTATTTTGTAGATCAGTGAAGACCAGTTAAATGCGGCCACTTGTTACGTTGCGAATCTGACTACAGCTAGTAGTGTTTTATGCCAGAGTATGAAATTTTTGCTCTTGTTGTTCAAAGGGTAAGCAGTTTATCAAAGTTTTTGACAGATTTATCAAACCCCTGCTACTACCTGATACCTTGACAGACCTTCTAGCTTCCCTTCTAGCTCACTAATTTCTTTCTTTTTTCTTTTTACTCTTCACTCTGTTTTCTGGATGCATTGATGACAAGGATTTGCCTTGATCATTAATATTAAGTTGACATGTGGTTTCAAAATTGCAACCTTTGAAAGAACATCTGTCTTAATGAGAAATTCCTCGTTTCCCTGAGTATCCTTGTTTCTCTGTGGCTTAATCCCTCTACTTGCTAAGAAGTAGATCAGTTGGAATTTGTGTCCTGCTTTAACCCTGAAGATTAACTCTTCCGTTAAAAAGTGCTAGTATCAGGAAAGGAAGCCGGTAAATGGGGAAATAAATACAATATTTGCTGTTACAGAGGTTCTGAAAAGAGTGACAGTAACATTTTCTTACAAAACTATATTTGATATTAACTATCTGGATAATACGGGAGCTACTTCCTTAACAACCACCCCTTCAGCAATCATTTGAACTTGTGACGGTGCTGAATGAGTAGTATTTATGACCAGTCTTCAAAGTTCTGTCCATTGCAACATCCCTGCATTCATGTAATCACCATTTGCAATCTTTGTTGACTTCCCAGCAAGGTCAATGGGCAAGCCAGCAGTAAGTTGTAAATGGTGACTACCTGAGGTCCTTGCTTAATGACACTGTGGGATTCCCTTAATGATGGCAACCGGGAAGTGCTGGAACTGCTGTCACTAAGTGATGCAATCATGTTGCATTGCTCTTTCCAACCACATCATTTATTAAATGAAATTGCATTCCCAGTTGCCATTGTTCACCAAGGATTACCTGTATTTTATATTCAACACTAGCATTTGAGGACATCAAAAATTAATTTTTAATTGATAATGCTCTGCAATAATGTTCAATGTGAATGGTTGTTTTGGAGTCACTGTGGCCAAATTCTATACAATTTCCATTGTTTTGTCATTTTGCGAATCCTAGTAGAGCTCTAAATAAGAAATATGCTTTTGTAGAAAACCTAAAAAAATGAATGTACCTGTTTATGACATTATAAATATTAAAAGTTAGAGTTCGGAATCAAAGTTTTGAATTTGCAAAATTTGAAAATCCTACCTGTATTTGCAAAATGTATTTCATTACTACAGTAGTTTGAAACTTATCTTTTCTGCTAAAGGCCACAATCACTTGACCTTTCGTGGTAGTGATTCTTCCTACGTTATATGGGTTTGAGGTGACTGATATTCTTGTTTGTTTTTATATAATTTTTATTAAAACTTTCAAACAAGAAGGTAAAAACTAATATAAACTAATATAAAGAAGAAAAAATATGACAGAAAATGCAAAAAGTGCAAGAAAAAAAGTTGAAGAAAAATAGAAAAGAAATAAGATAAAAAATGCCATCTGATATTTTTCACAACAGTTATAAGTACAAATATATTTTTTACCTCTTTAACATTTTATATCATAATTGTTCTTTCTATCATGTCTAATCATATCTCACATATTCATTTTTTAACTTTTTGCAAAATGTCCATAAGAAGCTTCTAGTTACCATTAAATGCAGATAATATTTTTTCTCTAATGAAAGAAGTCTACCAATTTCAGCATATGTATGTATGTATGTATGTATGTATGTATGTATGTATGTATGTATGTATTGCAGTCACCTCACTTCATTTACCAGTCGTTATAGCCAATTCAGATACCATCTTCCTAAACCTGCATCTTCCATGTTTAATCCTTCTTCGATTAAGAAGGAATAATTGCATAATATCTTTGAATGTAGTGCCAAAAGCTCTTCATTTGCCAGCATCCAGAATGTTGCTCAATTTATTTCTAAAGGTTGAAATCCCTATTATTTACTCTCAATCTATTTCTTCCTTTAAAAAAAAACCAACAAATCTGTATTGTCTGGGTAATGTTCTCTGTTTCTAAAACATAATACCAGGACATGCGTATTGGTAGAAATCTTCAAACGGAATGACATACGCATCTTCCTGCCAGGAAGTTATTATTTTTCCATTCTTAATGTTGTGTAATAAAAAAAACAAAGGGTAGGGAAGCACAGGAATATTACAAGTGAAAAGCGTTGTCTAAACATCCTCCAAATGCTGTAAAATTCTATGAATGAGGTAGAGTGATGTTTTAAAAAATGCCTTGAAGCATCACAAGTTCCCACTGAAGCTGATTTGGGTTTTCCCATGATGAGGCATTTTAGATACACCATTTAGATTTCAGTGAATGTTGGTAATAAAGCATTAAATGCGTATTTGGATGCATAGGTATCTTGCCAGTAAACCAATCAGGAATTTAGGAACACACTGGGACTTTTTACTTGTTATTTTGTTTCTCCACCTATGTACTGAATGTACATTGGCATAAGTGTAACTTCTGAAGTTGTCTCTCTGAGAGCGTGCATATCCCACATTTGATTTTGGTGGTGCTCCGTATATTACAAAATTCCTACGTAGGAAGGTGAACTTTAGACACTCATATCTGGTGACTGTACAATGGTTGTGTAACAGGCAAAGTCATTTGCATGCTGATTCCAGGCTGATGATGAGCTCTCAGTTGAGGGATTTTGTGATGAATCAAAGCTCTGGAGCTGCCTTCCTCAACTTGGTATCCTCCAATATGTTGGACTTCAACTTGTATAATTCCCAGCCATGTGATTTTAAGTAAGCTCCCCTGAGTTCCCCTTCTCCAAATACGATCTTCTTTAAAAGGGTAAGAAAATACGTTATTTCTTGGTGATAAAAATGCAGGCAAGGTTGAGGTTCTTTTTCTTTCTTTTACAGGAAGTAATAGAAAAATTACAGAATTCAGGGGAAAAGGGGAAAAATACATTGAAAAACCTACAAAAACAAAACAAACCAACAAAAAAATGGGGGAAACTATTGATATGCATCTATCAAATGTAAACAGATTTCTAAAGTTAGGGAAAAATATTGCCTAACATTACAAGACGTTGCAAAATATATGCCCCAGGAAATTGCCTTGAGTCACGTTTGATTAAGAGATAAATTGCCTTTTTAAAATGGACGTCGCATATCTTGTGAACCCAATCCTTACTATTAGAAATATTATACTTTTCTAATTCTTCAAAATAATTTTCTTAGCAACACCTCAGGCCAGAAGCAACCATAACTCCTCAAAAATAGTCAAATTCCAGAGTTTTAGTATTTAACATCTTTAATACTAAAAGATTTTCCTCTTAAATTTATTTATCTACTGTACCTTTAAATATTACTCCAAAATGGTATCAGTAAATCACAGGACAAAATCATAGTAATCAATGAGTCCTCAATTATTTTACATCATCACTAGAGAAAGTCATGGTGCAACTATTCTGTCTCTCCTTTAGCAGTGAATTTTTTTTTTATGGTAAGAGAGGTTATGGATGAAATGTTGGTAAGACGCAGAGAGTTACAAATAGAAGACAAGATCATCTGAATGGCAGAATTCCATGAACGGGACTAGACAATGGCACACTAAAAATCTTTTTGATTATATATTAAGGTCCAAAGTCATGGGAAAGCAGCATGGCAAGATTTCTGCTTTCTTACCTGTGCCTTCCTCAAAACGTCTATGAAGATGCTAAAATCTCATGTGAAATTTTGCGCAAGATCTGAAGTGGAATGCTCAAAATCTTGTGAGATACAGCAGTCTTGTGAGATTTGGGGCAATTTAATGAATAACAAGGTTGGGGGGAGGGAATCCTGCATATTATGAGGTGGCATTCAGCAACAGAAGGGTTTCTCAAATCTGTCCTAAGACAAACAGTATATATATATATGTATATAATGCATATTTCAGTTTAGTTCAGTAGTAAATTGGCTACCCAAACAGTTAACTTCCAAATAGATGGAATAAAATCCTGATAAATTGCAATCCTTTGACAACCCAGCCATAATATGTTAATTATCTCCACTGTCATTACTGCTTTGCATTCCTCATTTCCCAGAATAGTCTATTTTGAGAGCAACTTTATTCTGGGTTTGGGATACGGTCAGCAACTGCCTCACCTTGCTGGGGCATAGTTAAGCAGGGTCCGGTATGGACAGTACCTTTTTCATTTATTTACATTAGGTATTTAAAAGGTTTGCACAGGTACTCATTTTAAAATGCAGCTCTGGGTGGCTCACAAGAAAGATTCCCAAAGTAATAAAAACATAACACAATCCAAACCTGGCAGCTTAATCATCCCCTTGGGATGCCCCAACTATCAACCCCAAACATCTTCACTCCATCCCAATGGCTGGGTAAAGGCTAAAAGGCTGGGTACCTGCTCAGTCATTCCATGTGTGTGTGTGTGTGTGTGTGTGTGTGTGTGTGTGTGTGTGAGAGAGAGAGAGAGAGAGAGAGAGAGAGAGAGAGAGAGAGAGAGAGAGAGAGAGAGAGAGAGAGAGAGAGAACGAGAACGAGAACGAGAATGTATTCCATAAGGTAGAAAGTGGCTTCCAAAGGCCCATTAGACGGCAATATTTCAGGCAAGTGACCTGGAGTGTCGTTACCCTATCTGGTAGGCTAGGCAGATACTCTCAAGGAGAAGTCCCACAAAAAACCCAGTCCCATGCCATGTAGGACTTGGGAGGTGGTAACCAGTGCCTTGAATTGCACCTCGAAGGAAACTGGGAGCCATTGCAGCTTGCAAAGCAAGAGGTATAATGTAGGCAAAACTGGAAGCATCCAGAACTGTGTGCACAAATCTGTTCTGCAGCAGATGTAGCTTCCAGATAGACTTCAAGGGCAGCCCCACGTAAAGTGCATTGCAGTAATCCACTCAGGGAGTGACAATGGAACAATTTTCCTTGGGAAAACATCAAGGAATTTCAGAGTTTAGGCTGGGAAGTTGAAGGAAAAAACAAACAAAACCACACCCGCCAAAATAAGGCAGGAGCAAATTGCTTCTGTACTTTTGCCGAGAAAGTTGTATGTTCCTATGCCACCCAGCCAGCCAGGAAGGTAACACTGAAAAACAGACAAACAAACAAACAAACAAATAAATATCAATTCCTTTGTAGACAAACTGGTATCTTCCAGAAGTTTGAAACATTCATTATTAAATATATATCTTTATTTATGTACAATTAAAGTATAAATTTATGAAAACAAATAACAAGTTGCAAAACAGGACAGTAAATTAAAACCACTATCATTTACATCACTTGATGTTGCTTCAATTTTCATTAGCCATTGTTTCAATAACGTGCTTATGTGTCCCCCAAGAATACCTTCTGATCACATATTGTTGAAGACCAGGAAGAGGGATAACTTAAAACTTCACTGGGAGACCCCCTTTTCCCAAATATTTCCCAGTAAAAGGTATGTACTACAGGCTGCTTCCAGTAAAGCTGGATTTCATGACTTACCAAGATAGTCTGTCTGCCGCAGGGCTCTTCAAACTTGGCCCTTTTATGACTTGTGGACTTCAACTCCCAGAATTCCTCAGCCAGACACGTTGGTTGAGGAATTCTGGGAATTGAAGTCCACAAGTCATAAAAGGGCCAAGTTTGAAAACCCCTGGTCTACCACAACCGGGAAGTTCTTGGCTGTTTTACCAAGGACTTCTGCCTTCAGCTCAGCTATAGGAAAAGATAGGAAAATAAGTAGCAAAACTAGGCATGTAGCCATTAAAATCCCACTCAGGGTAACAAGAAAATATTATAATATGGAAATAAAAATACAACAGTTTCTTTTTATCCCATATACTTTGGTTCTAACAAACGGAATACTATTCTTTACAACTTACATGCACGGTACTGGTATCTTTCTCAAATCTTGGCAACATCTTGATGTTCTTTTTACTAGCAATATGTTTAAGCTTTTCAGAATCCATGATTCCTATGTAAATGTAGCCTGCAGGAATTAACATGCACAATTATCAGTAAGAATAGCATTTGCGTGTCCTATGGAATATATTGCAGTTGTCTGGAAAAGTAATTCATAACTATATTCTGTTTGGATGAACATTTATTTGTTGTAAATTTAGGCTTGATTTCAAGTTAATATATACAGCTTGGAGCTTTATTTAACACTGGACAGTTGCAACATTACAGATCAAATGTCACTGGTGGAGTTTTAAATCATTCAGGGAATTCAACTTACAAATCACAAAGTATTAAGGAATCACTGAGTTGTACCAAAACAACCAGCTGCGTTCATTTATTTGAGTACAATGATTCAAAGCTACATATTTGCGCATGGCCCTTTGGATCATTCTCTTCAGTATCTACGGTAAATGAACAGGTTACAATATTTTTTGACTCATTGTATTCATGGTCTCTTTATCTAGTTTTAAGACTTGTGTGGAGAACAGATCATGTTTTAGGTCATATTTATTCTGAAATTTTGAAAATTCAAAAGGGTTCACAAATTTTTAAGCATCACTGTACATGGCTCCTTGTTTTGTGCAAGCCTATATTGTACACTGTACATTTTTAATGGCACTGAGCAACACTTGCCATTGCAGTGACCTTTGTGGCAGACCGTGGTACCTAATGGCAGTGATTGTCAACCTTTGGTGATTCTTGTTTCTTCTTCTTTTTCCAGCTGACAACCTCTAAATACCCAGTGGTGGTAAAGATGGGACATGCTCATTCTGGAATGGGAAAGGTGAGGGTGTAAAAGTTCTCAAAAGCTGAGCCTGAGTACTCTTGAGTGTTTGAGAGCACACAAACCACCATCCTTCAATAAAGGTCACCCAGATATTCCTTTAAGATATGTTGATGATGTAGCCCTTTCTAAAGATTTTTCCCCACTTGTGTTTAACCATAGCATAAGCATCTTTTGGTAGCAGCGATTTTTTTTTTCTACCATGTTTCATGATCTTGCCTTCCTGTCATCTCCAACTTTCTGAAATGGGCTTTCTCAGTCATCCTTGGCCATATTAGGGTTAAAGTAGCATTTCCCTATTCTTTTGATACCATCCAAGAGTAGCCTCGTAGTATTAACTTCTGTTAGGCTTACTCATTACCTCAGAGTAGGATTATCAGTTGTTCAGCAGAAGGAGGCTCTTGTGTCCTCACGTCCTTTATCTAGCAGGCATAGCCTTAACATCAAAAATTGTCCAGCTCTTTGGGTAGATCTTCTCAAACAGTTTTTCACTGTGGCACAGCATTTCCCTAAGTGCTAAGTCCAGGTTAACAAGCTCAGCACTGTGAGCTTATATAGTACTCTCCTACCAATATGACAGCTGCCTGAAATTCACAAGACCTTAATTACAGATTGAAGGCGTTTGCCTCTTAAGGGCTAGCACCTTCTTCTCAATGTGTATTGTGTACCTGTTTACTCACTTGTAATCCCTTCCTCTCCAATGAATAAAAATTCAAATACTAAATAGTGAGTCTTCATCCAGTGTGTCCATTTTTCCTCTTTTCCAATTGTCCCCCTCAGATATCTGGTAACCCTACCTTGGAGGGGAGTCATGGGATTGGCAGTGATCTGAAACTGAGGCCTAGAGCCAGGCACAGGGATTTTCATTGGGGGTCAACCATTTTCACACTGTTAAAATTTTCTGCTTGCTCAAAGCAATTTGACTCAGCAGTGGAGAGAGGGCCTACAAGGCAACTCAAAGGTTTTTTTTAAAAAATGATCTAGATTAATTAGTTTTCCTTCCTCTTTGTTTATCTCGGTATCTGTTACATGCTGATCACTTAGATCCCTGCTCTGCCTGGAATGCAAAGTTTATTACCTAGACCACAGAGTTGCTAAGCTCCTGCTTTGTATCTCTTCCCAAGTTGCAAGTAACATAATGTTCTGTTCTTTTCTCCTAGGATATTTTCATTGTTGAGACAGAAACCTATTAGATTGTAGGGCATTCCCATTTTGGCTCTGAGGTCCCCATTTGCTCTCCTTCTTAGGGGGCAATTGTGGGAAGAATAATCTTTCCTCCCAATAACTTCTGTCCCAATTAGTCACAAATAGATTTTCCCAGCAACTCCAACTGCAATTTATAATGGATTTCTCTTTTGTTTAGGAACAAGTATAGAAATTGATTTTGTTTGTTTCTTTATTTAACTGTGCTTATGACCTAGCCCAGTCCTGGAGGCCTTGGGCAGCATAAAACCACAAATAAAGACCAAAACAAAAAGAACCCACAGTATAATGAAAACACCATGAGAAAGCAAAAGCAAACTCAAGATAGCTACCCACAATCATTCAACTGGGACCAAAGACTTGTTAGAATTGAGCTTTTGAGCTGTTTCCAAAATATCTGCAAAGTGGAGGCTTAGAAACTTCTGTAAGGAAGACATTTCCACCATGAAGGCCTGCTGTCTGATCCATACCTGCTATACCTCACAAAATGGGTCTCTGTGTGTGGGTGGGGGGGGGGAGGCAGGGTTGGAAGATCTTCTCTGGAAGACCAGACTGGATGAGTACAATTGGCTGGAGAGCTGTTGCCTGATGTTTGGGAAAACAATAACAAGACACAAAAATAAAGGAACAAAAGTTGACAAGAACTAGACAAGAACTGAAGAGAAACAAACCCACACAATCCAGGCAATTTCACTCATTGTTGATAAAGGCCTGGGAGAAGCCAAGTCTTCAAGGCCCTTCAAAACACCAGTAGAGTGGGAGTCATCTGGATCTCAGGGATAGCTTCATTCCAGAGAGCAAGTTCTACTACAGAGAAGGGGCACTTCTGGGGTCCTGATAGAGGGCATTATTTAATCAAAGGAACTCAGAGAGCGCCAATCCTGCCAGATTAAATCAGGCCGGTTGATACTATGGGAGACATGTGGTTCCTTAGATAATGAGGCCCTGTGCCACGTAGGGCTTTAAAGGTATTCTCCAATACCTTGAACCACAAAGTGCAAATGCTACATTGGCATACCAAGGCATGACCATCATTGCCTGCACTGCTGCATTCTGGACCAATTGAAAATTCTGAGTGGTCTTCAAAGGTAGAACTGTGTAGAACATACTACAGTAGTTAGGTCGTGGGGTGACCAGGGCATCAGTGACTATCTGAAGAGTCTCCCAATCTAAGAAAGGACAGAACTGGTGCACCAGATGAAGCTGGGCAAAGGCCTTCCTAGCTAAGGCTACAATCTGTTCCTCAAGCAGGAGCTGTGAGCCTAGGAAGACTGCCAGATTGCATAGTCTTAAATGGAGAAATGCAATCCCACCCAGTCAGAGATGGAATATCTCCAGATCTGATAGACAAAACATCCACAGCCCCTTGATTTTAATGGGATTGAGTCAGAGATGGTTCCTTCCTGTCCAAATCTGCATTGCTTCCAGACACAGGAATAGAACATCAATAATCTCACTTGGCCAATCCAGAGTCATCAGTGTATCAAACCTCAAACCAGTGGATGATCTAACACAGTAATTAAAAGGAGAGGAGAAGAATGGAGTGATGTGAGTTCCGTCAAAAGAGAGGCCAAGAGAATGATCTCTCTCTCCTCTGCCCCCAACAATTATTATTATTATTTATTTAATTTATTTAATTTAATACCAACAGGAATCGGCACAGAGAAAGGAAGAGAACCACTGAATATATGTGTCTCAGTTTCCCACCCATAGAATTGACTTAGAAGGATACTGTGGTTGGCAATGTTGATAGCCACTAAAAGATCAAGAGTACAAAGGATGGATGCACCAGCTTCATCCTGGTTCTACCATATCGTCTACATCAGCGGTTCTCAACCTATGGGTCGCGACCCCATTTGGGGTCAAACGACCGTTTCGTGGGGGTCGCCGGACACCGCGGTCCGCCATTTTGTTTTTTGTTTTTGTTTTTTTGTCGCGCGCCGCGCATGCGCGGTTCGGGCTGTTGTGCGCACACCGCGCATGCATGGTTCGGCCCGTCACGCGCATGCCGCGCATGCACAGTTCGGCCCATTGTGGTCCGCCATTTTGTTTTTGGTTTTTTTCTTTTTTTTTCCGTCGCGCGCGCGCTGCGCATGCGCGGATCGGCCCGTCACGGTCCGCCATTTTGTTTTGTTTTTCCGTCACACGCGTGCCGTGCATGCGTGGATCGGCCCAACGCACGCGCACGCCGGGGTCGCACCGCGCATGGGCGGGGCAAGTGAGGTCTCAACCTGAAAAAGGTTGAGAACCACTGGTCTACATCAATAACCAGAGCTGCCTCATTACTAAATCCCAGCCTGAAGCTTGACAGAAATGGGCTTGGATAATTCATTTCCTCCAGGTTTTCACCAACTACAGACTGATCACCTTGTCAACAGCTTTTCCCAGAAAGGAAAGGTTGGAGACTGGATGATAGTTATCAAGACCCATTGAGTCCATGATGGCTGTCATCACTGGCTTTTTCAAGGCAAGAGGCATCATCCCCTTTGTCAAAGAGGCTGACGCTACAGAATGGATCCAACCATAGATAAACATTTTTTGCTAGTTTTTTATGGCACGTTGAATCCATGAGAAAATGATGTCAGTCAGTGTTCCCAGATAAAGAGCTTCTAGCACTATATAACCTGTTGTGTTTATTTTGTATTTTCCTGCTTAACATTTTGGTGAAAATAAATAGAAATAATGGGCTACAAATAGAAGGCACTTTTTTATTGTCTGAATCCAATTTGACATGTGATCAAATGAGGTAGAGAAATTGGCACAATAAACCCCACCTATAAAACACACAATTTGAGAGGGCAAATCAGATTTTAAAGAGGTCAAAATTCAATTGCTGAAGTGTGGGTGATATAAAGTTATTTGCTTATATTTGATACAGTAAATGCAAAGGCTTCTCTTTATTGCAGGTCAAAGTGGAGAACCAGTATGATTTCCAGGATATTGCCAGTGTGGTAGCTCTCACCAAGACCTATGCCACTTCAGAACCTTTTATTGATGCCAAGTATGATATCCGTATACAGAAGATTGGCAATAACTACAAAGCCTACATGTGAGTCTGGAAAAAATCCTCGTGTTTAATAACTCTTTACTCTTAGCAAATGTTGCAACTTCCCCATAAAAGCTTCTTGACCTGCACTTGATCCCACCATTACTTAAATCAACTTCCTTTCTACTTTGCCTCCTCCCTTTAGCAGAATGATGTCTTCCATGAAGCTTTATTGATCCTGGTCAGCATTTTCAAATCACTTTCTAGAAACAATCCTGGAAGAGGTGACCATATGCAAAAGTTTGGGTCTTACATCTTTAATAACTGATCTTCATGGGAATTTTGGCAGACACACATTGTCATATAACATTAAATATCTACACTTGCTAAAATTCTAAAAAATTTTTTTTTACAAACTATGAGAGACATGTATGCCCCTCCCTTTGGACTGTATATGTCAAGGGTCTTCAAACTTGGCTCTTTTATGACTTGTGGACTTCAACTCCCAGGCATGCTGGCTGAGGAATTCTGGGAATTGAAGTCCACAAGTCATAAAAGGGCCAAGTCTGAAGACCCCTGGTATATGTGCTATTAGATTGTACTTCCTTTGAGGACTCAATTTCTTAAAATACTGTATTTAATATACCCTTTATCTGACAAACCCCATTTGAATTAATTTCCCCCTTTCAGTCTCTATCAATCTCTTTCTTGATGTTATTAACCTCCTTTTTCAAGGAAAAAAATTGCTCTCTGGATCTTTAGTACCCATAATGCCCTCTCTCTTTCCCGTGGCAGGAGGACTTCTGTTTCAGGCAACTGGAAAACCAATACTGGCTCTGCCATGCTGGAGCAAATAGCTATGTCAGATAGGTGAGTGGTGCGGTGGGGAAACATGATTGGGTAGGGATTTAAAATAAATGGCATAGAATAAATGGTCTCTTCCTCTCTATGGCTTCTCACGATCTTCTCTGGTCTAAATATACCTGAGTGAAAGTGATAAAATTAGGAGGGCTCTGTACTTGAACTTTTATAGTTTTGTTTATAAGTTTGTCTCTTTTCTTGATCTTTTCCATTCTGTGGTAGGTACAAGCTATGGGTGGACACTTGTTCAGAAATTTTTGGTGGTTTGGACATTTGTGCGGTAGAAGCTCTGCATGGCAAGGATGGACGTGACCACATTATTGAGGTGAAGTGCTGGGAATGCTTATATTTTAACTAATATACCGGGGAACACAAACCTTTCAAAAAATGCTAAAAGAAGGGAAGATTAGAATTTATAAGATACAGAGCCAGATTAAAAGTTTGTTTTTTTGTTTTTTAAATTGAAGATTTTTAAGCAAATCAGCTCTTTTTAACAAGTTTGTTCTGGAAACAATGAAACCTCAATATACAGTACATGTGTTTTTAGGATACAGGGATAGTATTGTATTCTCTCAGGCCAAAGAGATTTGAGTTGAAATACATTTTCATCTGCGATGTTCACTAGTTGGCATCAGGCCAATTACATTCTCTCTCTCCTTTTACTCAAAAAATTCAGCACTAATTTAGTCTCTCAGGGAACCTCTGTCATTGCTATTGTTGCAGAAAACCTTGTGGATATTTACTGAAAAGATTTGGAGGATGGTTTAAAAAAACCTTGATCCACATTAAAAATTAATATTTTTACTAATATTCAGAATATATAGTTCAATGTGTCTTGGAAAGCTCAACCATGACAAAACAACTGGTGGTTAAGGTTAAGGTTGATGGGTCCTCCTTTGAGAGGTAAATATATATATATATCACTCTGATTCTACTGCATTTCCCTATGTTTTTGGTGAATGTATGTTTTGTCTATTGATATGACGTGTAATTGGTTTTCCATGTTACAGGCAGTGGAACAAACTGGCTTAGTTCCAGTTACTTCCTGGCTACATGGATCAGACTGTATTCTTTGAGTCACCACCCATTGCACCATGTGGTTTATACACACAGCACACGTAATCCTTTCAACAAATATCCTGTAATGGTGGTCATCTGTTATTATCTCCATTCTGCAGATGATTATCTTCTGCAAGGAAAGGGGCTGTCAGAGGAAATATATTCTCTGGATATTATCCATATTTCTTATTAGCTATTTGTTTTCATCCCAAGTTGAAACTTCTGCTATTAATTTGCTAGTGCCATTAATGTTTAAAGTAGGCATTTTAAAAAAGATAAAAGGTCATTTCCTGCAGAAAGTCTTAGAGTAATTCACACATGTTCTACTTAAGGGAAACAACTCAGCTTCCTGTTTTTTCCCCCTGGTTCTTCCTCTAGGTAGTGGGATCATCCATGCCTCTGATTGGAGACCATCAGGAGGAAGATAAGCAGCTGATTGTGGAGCTGGTACTGTCACGCATGGCCCAGGTCATTCCTCGCACACCAGTGCCCTCCCCTGTGCGTTCTGCCTCAGGACAGCATGCCCAGGTATTACGACTTTGTTTTTCATCAGAAACACAACAGTAGTCATTCCTTTTTTTATGTTTTCCCCCTGTAATTTATGATTAGTCACTGCTTACAAGAAATTGAAGGAAAGGAGTCAGAAGGAGGAGGAAATGCTGGCTCAGAGCAGTAAACGGTCATAGTGAAGTTTACAGTAGGGTTCAGTTTATGGCAACAGTAGTGGGGAACCAAGTACAGTTTGCCTGCATAAGGACCAGGGTTAGTATCTGAAATTTCTAATTAAAGTTGGTGAGTCAAACAGAGGCAGAAAATTTCAGCACGAGGGACTCTTTGAGCAAAGTGTTCCTACTGCTAGATCAGATCGTGTATGTGTGTGTGTGTATGTCTATTTAGTCCAGTACTCTGTTTTTGACAGTGGACAGCTAGATGGCTTAGAAAAACCTATACGATGAAGTCAAAGTCAACATTTCTTTCTAACTATTTGACCTCAAGCACCTAGTGTTCCTGCATAATACTGTAGAGATTTCACCTAACTGCCATGGATAATAAATGTTGGTAGATTTGTCTACTTCGAATTTGTCCAGTCTTACTTTCAAGATCTTAAGAGGAGCATTCCTGGATGTTATCCAGTGTTCTGTTTCCCACAGTAGCTGCCAGCTAGAGGCCACTGTGAATTTAACAAGTGCCACCAGGTCCTCCTATTCATGGTTCCTAGCAATAGGCATTCAGAGGCATGCTGCCTCTAATTCTAGAAGTATATAACCGGCTTAAGTAAAATGGCTATTATTAATGTTCCTTAAAAGCCATTGAAGTTGGTGGCTGCCATAACAGTTTGTATTGTGAAGAAGAATGCTTCTCTCATGCTTTGAAGCTTTTCCTTAGCTAAATTGCTATCATTACATCTGGCACGACAAATTTCAGCTGTTTAGAGATACTTCCTAGCCCTCCCCCATGTATTACCAAGCATCTGGGAAAAAGGAAGGGCAAGGAAAACTCTCTCTTTGTCCATCCATTCTTCACATTTTGCAACGAGTTTACATGGTTCCTAGTATTTGATGGCTCCAGTGGAGAAAGATTCCTCCATGTGTCATCTGTTCATTTTTATTATTTTTTTTGGATTGAATGTCTGAATGGGCAGTCTACTAGGGAAAGATTCAGAAGCCTTCTTGTACTGCATGGCCGATGCTACAAAGAAGACAAAATATCGCAGAAATAGGAAAAGTATAGCTGGGTAGGTGGGACAAAAGGAAAAAAGGATATATTTTGATGCATGCTCCTGCTTTTGTTTGTTTTCATTCATAGGCTCAGTCAGCTCAAGCTGGACAGAGACAAGGCCCTCCAGCCCAACAGAGACCTCCACCCCAAGGTGAATTATGCTTTGGGGGAAATTGTGACTCGGGCGGGAGGCATCAGAATTTTTTTGTTGGAAGGGAATTCTAGCAGATTAGGTAAGCTAAAACAGCTTTCCCTCTGTCTTTCAGGAGGACCTCAGCAGCCACCTCCAGGCTCCCAGCGCCCTCCGTCTCAGCAGCGCCCCCCTCCCCAAGGCCAGCAACTCTCAGGCCTTACCCCACAGCCCAGTGGTCCTGCAATGGGTCAGCGTCTGCCCAGCCCCACTACCCAGCAGCCCCCACCGCAGGCTCAGCAACGTCCTGCCGGGCAGCGCCAGCCTGGGCCTGGAGTCCAACAGTCTCGCCAGCAGGGTCCCCCCTCTGCTCCACAGTCCCCCCAGCCCCAGAGAGGGCCAAGCCCCAGTGGTGGAGGACAGCAGCAGTGGCAGCAAGGTTCTCCCCCGCAGCAGCAGCGGCCTGCAGGGGCTGGCCTGCCCAAGACAGCATCTGGGGGCCTCCCAGGGCAACAGCAGCAGCCCCAGCAGGCACAGCGCCCTCCAGCAGCTGGCGGTCAACCACGGCAGCATCCACGGCAGGGCAGCCAAGGGGGCCTGACTCAGCAGCGCCCACTGGGAGCAGGAGCACAGCAGCAGCGCCCATCACCACCCACTACCCAGCAGCCGAGGCCCAGTACTCAGGGGCAGGGTCCTGGTGGCCCAGGGCAACAAGGGAACCGCCCTCCACCAAGCCAAGGAAAGCCACAAGTTGCCCAGAAACCCAGTCAGGATCTGCCTCCTCCACCCCAGCCCCAGCTGAAGTAAGCGTTGGACTCTTGGGTTCTCTGTGAAGGGAGCAGGGTTTGGCAGGATCCAAGACTTATTTTTTTTGCAATTTAGGGATTTTCCTAGCTAAACAAGGGTGTGGTAGGTTGCCATGGTGATCTGTTACCCTCAGATACTTAAGGGCACAAACAGTGCTACATGCACTTTCCCCTAACACCAATTCAGGGTTAGTTTTGCAAATTCAGTGTGTTGTCATTTTGTGTCCTTTTCACTTTTGTCAAAGTTCACTAAGAGGTTAGGGGAGAATATTAAATGAGAAAGGATTAGGTGCAGTAGGATGACAAGGCAGGGCACAGAATGAAAGGTCACTTGCTTATAAGAAACTCTTCACTGACATCACTGCAGTTGTCTTGCTTTTTTATGTTTGCTTTTGTTTGCCACTGTGAGAACTAGACACTACTTTTTATACAAAAAAACCCCCCACACCTCCTCCTGAAACAAAAAAAAGTTAATTGATTCTCCACATATACAAAGTCATCATTCAAAAGGACACAAAAAAACTCATGTTTTAAGATATCACGTTCTTGAGATAAAATTTGAAAAATCGAATTTTAAAAAAATGTATACCTAACTATATAAATCAAACCTTGCAGGATAAATTTGAAGCTGAAGGGTTAGCATAAGTTTAGGAAAGATGTATTTCATAATCACTTGCGCTGCCTGTGACAAGTGTTTCCCATGGCCGCCTCTAAGAGGTGGCATGGAAACAGGGATGAAATTGTTTGACCACTGAAAGGGAGAACAGAAAGTGTTGCCCTCACTTTCAGTTGGATTCGCACGTTATGCCAGTTATAGGAGCTCGGTTTTGTTGAGATCAACAAGAAGATATTTTTCAACAGAGAAACAGTTACATAGGAAGGCAGCAGCACTTAGGGCTTCAGAAGAGCCCTTCTTGCTGAATAACTTCTTCAGATATTTGCTGTAGCTTTTTGTTTGCCCGAGCTTGCCAAAATCACAGAGGGAGTTCATGCTCCTCTGCTCTCAATTCAACAGGATCTATCCATAATGAAAAGAATTGGAAAGAAATGGAATGGGGTGGGGGGGGAGGGGGGAGTTTCAATTAGAAGAAAATGCCTAAGAATTTCCCTCTCCAAATTCTTTCAGCTTTTCCATCATGTTTTCCTGCTGCAGGATCATTTCCCTAGTCTTTCCCTACTGGACACACCCTCCTTTGCAGTATTAAATTAGGGCTGGAGGGGGGGGGCAATGCGGCCTCTCAATGGCCTTGCCCCCTTTTGCGGCTCTGTGCTTGCTTCTTACCCTACTCTTGAGAAGGAGGGCAATGAGTCCCAAACTCCCCTTTCTTCTCTCCCAGCATTTCAGACAAAGCAAGTTCTGTTGCCTGACCTGATTTTAATAGTGTGTTTCTCATTTCTCCTCTCCGTCTACCCCTCCCTTCTTTCCTGCCCCCCCATTCCTCCCTCACTGTTCCTTAGCAAATCCCAGTCTCTGACCAATACCTTCCCCCTTGCAGAGGCACCGGTGCCACGGGGCAGCCTTAGTCAGGATGAAGTGCGTGCTGAGAGCATCCGCAGCCTCCGACAGAGCTTCGCCAGCCTCTTCTCCGACTGAGAGACTTCCCCTCTGTACTGCGACCCTTCACTTCCCCGGGCCTAGTTCCCTTTCCCTGTCTTCTGAGACTCTGAACCCCATGTCCCTTCACTGCTTTGACCAACCCCCTCCCCCCCATGGGAATGCTCTTCCAAAATGAATCTATTCATTTGTTTATTTTTATCCCCCCCCTTCTTATTTTGAAGAATTTTTTTTTCTCCCCTCCCCTCCATTAATGGCAATCCCATGGAAAGGGGGAAGCAATACGTATCCCTGGCGATCCCTGGTAAAAGGAATGGCACCTGCTGGAAATGGTCAGCGCTAGAAAATGGGTTGATACTAAATCCCCAGGAATACTCAGGCTTTTGAGGCCAGTCGTTCTGAATGTAAAGTGGGTTGGTTGGTTGGCTTAAAATTCATTTGTTTGTGTACTTATTTATTAGATTTTGTACCGCTGCTCATCTCACATATGTGACCTCTGGGTGGTTTACAGTGAAGAAGTTATCTGTACAGAGCAATTATCTGGGGGGAGAGAGATACACATATATACAGATACACATATATATTCTACCCTAAATGCAACAAGAACTACACAGTCTTCTGGGAAGGAGGCTCTGTTTATGTTACCTTAAAATCCTAAATCTTCCTTCTGCCACCATCCTTCATTCTAAGGACCAATTTTTTGCTCTGTTTTCTATGACTGATTCTGTATCCATTTCTGCAGAATATACTATCCCCATGCAAGTTAAACACGTCAATTATCAGAGATTGATCAGGAGCTCCCTTTTCATCTGGAGGCTGCATATTACTCAAGTCCACATCTCTTCTATATAAATATGCAAACTTTATGCCTGATTCTCTTCTCCCAGCCTAGGGGTCCCCAGGCCTGGGAAAAAGGGAGAGGAGAGAGGTCTCCAGGGATCTCTATATATAGCATGAGGGAGGGGACTTCTCCTGAGGCCATGTCTGTGTTTGTGGCCACAAAGATGTCTGTGTTGCTGTTTGTGAATAAGCCAGTCAATTGCCACTTGCCCTTTGCACAATCCTGTTGTCCCCACTCCTTAGCTGCCTGCTTCCAACTCTGTTGCCTTGGCTGCAGGTTCTGCCTCCACTTCAGCAATGTGCAACCTTCTTCCCATGCGTTTTGGTAACCGTATACTTGGCAAGCCTTAATCTAGACACACCCCACCTTTCCATCCTACCTCACACTGTTTTTTTTTCCCCACCCTCCTAGTAGCACTGCAGAAAACTCCCAATCTGACACTCCACTGTAAGCTTTAGCATCTACTGATCATCAGGAAGGTGCTGGGCAGGGCCAATAAGGTACTTAGCAAATCTTTTGCTAAGCTGATTTAGAACCCAGCCATCATGGAGGAGAGACAATTGACCAATGATTTGAGTTTGCGATGGAGAATGCAGTTGTTTTTGTCAAACCCATTTCCTGTTCTTCCTCCCACTTGGCCAATCAAATCTATCTGCTCTTCTCCCAAAACAGCCATAGTACTGCCACTATAGCCAAGGTATGCTTTTGCTATTTTGATGACTGAAGAAATAAAACGTCATCCCTGATGGACACATAAGGGGTTCACATCCAAAAGCAGAACTTGGTCCCCACCCTCTCCCCCTTGTATATAACTCAAGAGAGAAACTTCCCACTCTATTTTTGTGATTCTCCTTTATCCCTAAAGCTGTGTCAATTACTCTTGTCCCCTTCTTTGAAAGGTCACGGGGACAGGGGTAAAGAGCCACTTAACCCGTGGTGGTCTGATAGCTGCAAAGTCGCGTGTTGTAGCTGTGTTGTGACATGACGCTTTGAGCTGTGTTTGCAACTTACTGTCAGGTTGGGGAGGGGATGCAGCAGAGGCTCGATCCCTGTGTATTACACCCCCTTTCCATTCTTCAGCCTCTTCTCCCCAGAGATCTATTCCTTTGCCACCAAGAGATCTGGGAAGGACAATTTAAAGTGCTAACTTGGTATCTTTGTTATTTATTCTTGTCTGGAAAGTGCATCCCCCTCGCACACTATTTTTGTGGGAATAGAGGCCTTTCCTATTGCTGTGATTCTGTCTCTGTGAATCAAAGTTTCAATGGATCAGTGATGTAAAAAACATAAATAAATAAATAAATATATCTATATTAAAAATCCGAATGCTTGCTGGAAAAATGCATGTTTTGTCACTGGAATGAAATCAGTATACACACACAGGCACTACATATGAATAGATATGAAGAGAAAGGGGTATGATGACATCAGAATGGAAAAGTGGATAAATGAAAGCAAGTATGTGTATTATGAGAACAAAGGGGTGTGGATTTTCTTCTGTCTATGTGGCCTCAAGGAGTCAATGACAGCTTGGTGTAATCTGTCCCTGTCGGTGAGCTTCCAAAAGTACACATTGGTCCTGTTGAGATACAAAATGCTGGGTTACGTGGATAGTTACCTTGATTTGATAAGACTGTTTTTTAACTTTGTTGATGTATCCTAGCAATGAAAATATTTTTTTGCAATGTCCCACATTCTTAAAAAAAAAGACCCTTCTTCACACTGAAACCTCTGAGACCAATATAAAACATTACTTTAAAAAAACAGCATTTATTGTTGTATTACTTCTATTTTATAAACAAAATTCCAATGTAAAATAAGTAAGGGTATACTGTATGCAAACACACCATTTAAAGCAGTTGCTTGTTTATTATAGTAGTAAAATGTGGCTAGGAAGCCATTTTGTAAAGGGCAGCAGTCTCATTTGCTGCCATGGATCATGTGGTCTACTTTTAAAAAAATAGCAGCCATTTAAAGTCGAGGGGAATTTATGCTTAGGCTGTATAGCGTTTTGAACATAATAATTTCCAGTAAAAGATTTAGATGCTGTTTTATAGTACAATACAAAGCTATACTGAGTATTGACGTGGCAACATTGTAACGGATCCGAAAAATTAGATTGCATGGATGTTACTACACTTCCCAACGTTGACAGGGAAGAAACGCAGAGCTGACTCAGACAAGCATATAAAAAAGTAAATATTTATTTTGTTTATATACTGGTGTAATTATAGACTCCTGGAGTAGATCCATCCTGCTCTGTTAATTGGTCTGTACAAGGTGAATTTCTTTAGAAAACATATGCGTGGAAAAAGAATGAACTGTGTCCATTGTCAATGCAATTCAAACTGATTAGAAATTTCGATAATCCTTTGAACAGTTTTAACCAAAATAAATTGGTGGATTGAGGTAATCCTCTCTGTGATGCCAGGATACATTTGGGGCTCTCTTGGCAAAGAAAAGGCAAGTGGTAGGGTGAGAGTGAAAGGCATGTATCATCATGTATGTATCTCACATGTGTCTCACATGAGTGAGAGGCATGTATCAAAAAATAATTTTTCATGAAAAAATGGACAGACACCAATTTTTATTAAAGGGTTTTAAATACAGATACTTCTAGTGTCCATAGGTGAGACTGGCAATTTGGTTTTTAAGTGAAGTGGTTACTAAGAGAAACCATAACTGTGCTTACGATCTTACTTCAGCTTACCTTTGTTGAAGAAAGGCATTAAAGGTGAAGATTGGTTGTAAAGTTACTTTTTCATCACTCATAATGGCAAATGATTGCTAAATGCAGTTGCTAAATAAAAACCACCTATATATGACTATTGGCCATTGGCATTACAGCAGCAATAGTTGTCTGCTTGCACTGTGTAATCTGGTATGCAAAAAAAATAACTGATATAGTGTCATGCTAGTTCTTCCTGAGGTGAAGCAGAGAGAACTATTTTAGAGTTCTTTCTACAGCAAGGAATGCTGAAAGTCCAAAACCTAGGTAAGTCTAGCCTCACATCACACATAGGCTGTGGGGCCAGGCCACTCCACTTCCATTTGATGGCAGCTCTGATTGTGACTCTTTGTTAGGAGAAGAAGGGAGGGAGAAGCTGTAAAATGAGTTTAGGCTCAATTGAGTCAAGATGCTTCAAAATTCCAGTTTCTGGAAAATACAAATGGCAAACCTCTATGGTGTATTTCTTTACAGATACTCCTTAACCTATAACCATTTGTTTAGCAATTGCTCTAAGTTATAACGGCACATAAAAAAGTGACTTACAGCGAGTCCTCTCACTTATTACTGTTGCAGCATCCTTGCAATCACCTGATCAAATTTCAAGTACTTAGCAACCAGCATGTATTAATGGTGATTGTAGCATACCAGGTTCATTGATTGCCATGTGGGACCTTTCTAGTCGGTTTTGGACAAGTAAATTCAACCGGGGAAGCTGGATGTGCTTAACAACCATGTGTGATTCACTTAATAACTACAGTGATTCGCTTAACCTTGGCAAAAAACGGTCCTAAAATTGGGCATGACTCAGCAACAGCACTTAGATTATATACCACTTCATAGTGCTTTATGGCCCTCTCTAAGTGGTTTACAGAGTCAGCCTATTGCCCCCAACAATCTGGGTCCTCATTTTACCCACTTCAGAAGGATGGAGGGCTTAGTCAATCTTGAACCGGTCAGAATCGAACTGCTGTCAGTCGGCAGAATTAGCCTGCAATGCTGCTTTCTAACCACTGCACCATCATGGCGCTTACCATAGAACATAGATCATGTCTTTAGTTAAAACTAGAGTCTAAGGTCTAAGCTCTAGTTATTGTTGTGGGTGTTTCTAGACCAGCTGGGGACATATCAGAGGATGACGAAGCAGAACCAGGCCCCTCTGGGTATTTTCCCCTCCCGGCAGCCGAGCTAGACAATGAGGAGCTTTGTATGCATTCTGAGTCAGACTCTCAAAGTGATGAGTCAGATTTGGAACAAGAAGATAAATGGCTTGATCCGAGATTCAGAAGGTTTGATAAGCGAAGGTGTCAGTTAAGTGGGAAAAGGAAGTAATGGGGGAAATGACGTATCGGAAACTATATTAGAAGGGGAAAGAGAGACTACGCCTTTGTCACGAGCAACGTTAATCAAGGAGTAGCCTGATACCTTGAGCAGCGCGTTTAAACTCAGTTTTCTGGTGTTTTTTGAAATCTACGGAAGAATAATGAGGTCTTGGACAATGTGATTGATAAAGAGTGAGTTAATTGGAAGGTGGGGGGAGAGCATGTTTAATCTAAATGTAAATAAATCAGAATTGGCCGTTCTGGCCAGCAAAATGCCAGCAGCTTGCTTTGAAGTGAATCCTTTTGAAATGTGTTAAATAAAACTCTTAAAGACATATTTATGTGGATTTTACTGAGCTGAGAGGGGCTAGATACAACAGTTATAGACCATAAACTCTAGTTCAGCGGTTCTCAACCTTTTTCAGGCTGCAACCCTGACCTGCACCGTGCATGCGCGGCACGACCGCCCGCACCGCGCATGCGCGACGCGGCTGCCCGCATTGCGCATGCGCAATGCGATGGCCCACATCGTGCATGCGTGGCACGACAGCCCGCATCACGCATGCGCGGTGCTACCCCGCGCATGCGCGATGCTGCCCCCTGCGCCGGCCGAGGGGAAAAGGGGAAAAAATGGCGGACTGCATTGTTTGGCGACCCCCGTGAAATGGTCGTTCGACCCCAAATGGGGTCGTGACCCACAGGTTGAGAATCGCTGCTCTAGTTAATAACTGTCTTGCTTAGCAGTGGAAATCCTGGTCCCAATTATGGTGGGAAGTCTAAGACTACCTGTATTCAACCCATTTGTATTCCATCCAACACCTAATGACTCTTATTTATTGTCACCTGTTTATAGCGTTTCTGGTGACAGGTTTGGCCAATGTAAAAAACAATAGAGTGAACTAACTAGACCTTTGGCTTGATTCAGCAAGCTTTCTGGATTGCCAGTGCTCCTTCTTTAGGAATGGCATAAAGAATATAGTATCTTTCCCTACTTAGATCCCTGTGTCACATTAGTTACTGTTTCAGGACTTCCTGCTGTTTTCTCAGACTATTTATCATGCTTATCGCCACCATAATCATCTTGGCCCCAATTGCTACTGCTCTCACCAAGTCTAATCTGCATTTTTCCTGCTTCCCCCACATCTGCCTGACCTTTTTCAATTTTTATTATCCAAATGCCACTTTCTCTAAGTCCTGCTCACTCATTCATTCATCTATTTCAGTGTTTCTCAACCTTGACAATTTTAAGGCATGTGGACTTCAACTCCCAGAATTCCACATGCCTTAAAATTGTCAAGGTTGAGAAACACTGATATTTATTTCTCCAACCCATCAAAAAAGAAGAAAAGAAGTGCAGGTGTTTCCTTAATCAATACAGGGTGCTAGAATACTGAGACATTGTATCACTATTAAAAAAAATGCTCTATTCTCTTGTCTTCAAGAAAGAAGGCTGTGAAACCTAGTCTATAGCACCTCCAGCTGGTACAGGAAATAGCTACTTAAGTTAATGTTTTTGTTCTAAGTTCCCCCACATGACAAAATAAAACAAAATGTAAACATAAACATTATAAATTCAAATAATAATTGTTTTAAATTAAAGTATAATCACTACCAAATTTACAATTAAAATCAATGTAAAATAAAAAAATGAACCCAACTTTTGGAGTATAGTCCTTGACATGCTATTCAAGAAACCCCAAAACCAAACTCTTTCCTGTTTTTGTTTTAGACCTGTGATTGGTCAATCTACGTCTAGATAAAATCCTACTGCATATTCAGTTGCTGATGAAGAAAAAGGAAATCTGAAGGCAGAATTACAGTAGGAACAAGGAATGTAAGAAGCATAAACAGGAAAATTCAACGCATTGAAAGATGAGATGAACTGATTATACATTGAGCATTAATGAATTGAAATGGACTAGAATCTCACCCCTTCATTTTGGAAGATCATTTTTTACTACTCAGGACAGGAAAACCAAAGGAATGGTGCTGCTTTTATAGTAAGGACAGTTCTTGGATAAAATGTAGTCAGTGACTGAGTAACATCAATTAAATTTCACAGGTGGTCCTTTAATATGCTAATTATTCAGGTTTAAGTTTATGTTCAACTATCAATGAAGAACAGGAAACTGGCAAGTGCTATGGTCAAGTTCAGGCAAGCAAGTTGTGCTGCTTGTATTTTGATTATGGAATGCCAATGTAGGACAAAGTAGGAAGGAAAACATAATGGAACGATACGATCCAGCAAATAAAAATAAAGCAGAAGAATTATTTATCATAATGTGGCTGGTATATCATGCTGACAAGTTATTAAGGAAAGGGATTTTTGCAGCTACCTAAATAACATGCATGCAAATTATTAAGTGACCACCACTTAACAAAAAGAAGGAAAGAAGGTTTTTTCCCCCTCCTTTCATAATTCATTGCAATAGCAGAACCCTGTCAGATTAATTAATTAACTAGCTTTTAGGCTCAGGAAGAGATGACATCAGACTTTGTAAATTCTGGGTTGGAGACAAGACAAAGTGATATCATATGACTAGATGGACTATGGAGTTGTCAAATGTTCTTGTTCTAGTGTAGACTGCAGTTGAAGAAAGAACTGTGACCAAAGAACATAAAGTTTTTGCATTTTTGAAAATGAGTTTTCCACTCATAGAAAAAATCTATGTGGTTGCTAGGAACTGAAAACAATTTGATGGCACATAATCAATCAATCAAATTTTCCTCAGAGTAATCCTGGTGTTTTAGCAAGGATAAACCATTTTTAAACATCATGCATGGACTGGGAAAACTACCACTTGAGTTATGAAAAAAAAGGGGAAAAAAGGAAAGCCAAACAGAAAAACAGAGAGGAGGAAGAGATACAGACAAAGGCACAGAAAGCAAAGAGAAAGTAGAAGGCAAGTAAGAGAGTAGAGTGCGATAGGGGAAGAAAAGCAGTGTTTAAGATGACAAAATGACAGAAAAGCTGAGAGCAGAAAAAAAAGCGACCAAGGAAAATTTTACGGAATGGATGGAAAGTTCAGCAGTGGAGAGGGACAGAGGGTAAAGAAAAAAAATGGGGATGTGAGAGTGTTGAGCATAACTGAGAATGAACATGGCCCCTCACTTCTTTTTCAATATTGTATTCCCATCTTATTATTTATTGATTTGTTTATCTTATTCAACTTGGATGCTGCCCTACTCCAACTGACTCTTGGTGACACCCAGTGTAAAAACAAACAACAAATATACAAAAAACATATAACAATAGCAATAACTAGATGGAAGAACTAGTCAAGAAGACAAATCCAGGAGGGTCTCGAATCACTCTAGCTCAACACCTGGTGCAAGGCCTTTAAAGCCTTCTGGAATGCCCTTTAAAGCCCTTATTTTACAGATGAGGCCTGGTGAAATCAAGAGAGCAATTTTGTGCCGTTGCTGTCTTATGAACATTAAACCTGAGAAAGGGGATTCTGAACTGGAATGGTGAATGCGGTTTGCACTCCTGCTTCCCACATCCAACCCTGTCAAGGAATTGCACAGCGGCTGTCCAGATGAAGTTAAAGACATTGACACAAATTTGTAGTTTTATATAAATAAATATATACTGCTCACAAAAATAAAGGGAACACAAACGTATAGGATCCTATACGTTTGTGTTCCCTTTATTTTTGTGAGCAGCATATTTATCACTTATGTTTACAGCCGACAAGATAGGGACCTAGGAACATCATGAGGTAAATCAAACAGCATACAGAACGCACAGAAGAAAAAGACGGGGAAAAAAGGGAAACTCCCCCTTTATACCCACAGCAAACAACAATAATAATAATAAAGTTGAAAGGTATCTTGGAGGTCATCTAGTCCAACCCTCTGCTCAGGCAGGAAACCATTTCAGACCAATGGCTGTCCAGTCTCTTCTTAAAAACGTCCAGTGTTGGAACATTCACAGCTTCTGGAGGCAGGTTGTTCTACTGATTAATTGTTCTAACTGTCAGAAAATTTCTCCTTAGTTCTAAGTTGCTTCTCTCTTTGGTTAGTTTCCATTCATTGCTTCTTGTCCTACCTTCAGATGCTTTGGAGAATAGCTTGAGTCCCTCTTCTTTGTGGCAACACCTGAGATATTGGAACACTGCTATCATGTCACCTGTTCTGTCCTTATCATGTCACCTGTTCTGTCCTGGGCCTGATGAGGAAACTCAGCAGGCCCAGAATTGTTACAAATGGTCCCGGACATTCTAAAAGCTGCCCGGGACCAGATAGAGTGGCGCCAGCCTTGTGCGCATGCGCAAGGCGCGAAGAAAGAAGAACTCTTATTGGTTCACTCTGTCCGGGTTTCAAGCCCTATAAAAAGGTCTTTGTGCCTTTTGCTTTTTGCTTGGAGTTGGAGTAGAAGAATAAAGCATTGTTAGTTGTCACCATGTGTCTTCATCATTTGCACACGAATGAAGGATTTAACACTGGCAACGAGGGTGGGATCCTTTGTAAGCTGAAACAAAAGATTTAAGAACTTACCCTGGAAGTCCTGAAGAGGGAAAGACGGTGTCTGAATCAGCATCCCAGCCTGCCAGTATAGCGTCACTGGAGGGTGAGCTTGGCTAAAGGACCCTTTCCCCAAACAGCAGCTTGCAGAGGAAGCGAGTGGTGAAGATCGTAAACTTTAGGATGTCGAAGATTGGCCGCTTGACTGATTTCGATGTCTCCCACCCAGAGAGATGGAATTCCTACGTAGCACGGGTGGAGAACTACTTCAGAGTAAATCAGATTAGAGAAGACGGCCTGAAGGCAGCAACTCTTTTGTGTGCCTGTGGACAAGAAGCTTTTGATATCGCAGAAAATCTGGTGACCGTCATTGCTTGGAGGCACGTGTTCGAGCAGAGAGACCAGAGGCTCGGTGAATCTGCTGCGGACTTTATTGCGGCCTTAAGGCAAGCAGCCAGACCTTGTGAGTTCACGGATCTGGAAGAGAGGCTGCGAGATCGCTTTGTCTGTGGCTTAAGGAGCAGAGACTTACAACAAATTTTTGCAAAAGAAGATGTTTCCTTCGAAGACACGTTGTGAGAGGTGGCAGCTGAGGACGGGGCTCTGAAGGCCTTGTGCCTCACCAGGAATCCTCCAGACACAGCTACCGTCCATTAAGAGGATGCTTGAGAAGGATCAGAAGTGGATCCTGAAGAGGAGGTCGACAGACTTCACCAGCCAGCTGAGAGGAGGCAGAGGGGATGTCCTGTCAAGGCCCCAGCATCTCTTCAATGCTTCGGGTGCGGAGGACGCCACAAGCGAGCTGATTGCCGGTTCCGCTCCGCCATTTGCCGGGCGTGTGGCAGGCAAGGCCACATTGCATCCATCTGTTTGGGTCGCCAGAAGGTTCAACCTCGGGAAGAATTGCTTCAGAAAGGTACCAGGGTCCCAAACCAACACTGGGTGGGTTTTTCCGCATCGCGCAGGAACATTCTGAGAACAGGGACACACAAGCCCCTTAAGAAGAAACTTTCCATTAATGTAAGGTTGCAAGGGGTTCCCTTACTGATGGAGTTGGACACTGGGTCCGCTCTTTCCATTATTTCAATTAATACCTTCTAAAGGATTTGCAACAGTAGTGGCCTTCGAGTTAAACTTAGGCCATCGAATCTAATACTCACTGATTTTCAAAATTCTATGGTGTGTGTTAAGGGGGAGGCCACCCTTAAGGTGCAGTATAAGGATTTTGAAGGTTCCCTAGATGTGGTGCTTGTTGGGGGTGAACATACAAGTCTTATTGGACTCGACTGGCTCGAGGCTCTGGGAATCCAGGTAACTTGGCTGCATAGCTTGCAAACGCTGGGCCTTGCAGAGGTTTGCAAGGAGTTTGCAGATGTGTTTAGTTTCGCTATTGTTAGACCCAACCACCACACCCATCAGGGTTAAGCCTAGGTGGGTACCTTTTACCCTCAAGGGTAAGATTGATGCTGAGTTGGAAAAATTGCTCCAGCAGGGCATTTTAGAACCTATGGATTCTAGTCCATGGGAAACCGCCATAGTAACACCTCTAAAGGCTAATGGGGAAATACATATATGTGCAGACTACAAGTGTACACTGAATAAGGCATTGCAACAGCACGCTTATCCAATCCCTGTTGTAAGCCACATCCTGGCATCCATCAAGGGGTGTGTGTGCATTTTTGCGAAACTTGACCTGGCACAGGCCTATCAACAGCTACCTGTTGATGAGGCAGCTGCAGAGGCCCAAACTATTGTAACTCACAGGGGGGGCTTCAAGGTCAAGAGACTGCAATTTGGGGTCAATGTAGCCCCTGGCATATTCCAAAGTGTCATGGAGAGCACACTTTGAGGTATTCCTGGGGTCTGTCCCTACTCCTCATTGCTGGGGAGTCATCTCAAAACTTAGCAGAAAGATTAAGGGCTGTCTTGCTTCATTTTCGAAAAGCAGGTCTTAAGCTAAGGCAGAATAAATACAAGATAGGAGTCACTTCCACTGACTTCTTAGGTTTCAGGATTGATGCCCAAGGCATTCACCCTGCTGAAGCTAAACTACAAGCTTTTCAACAGGCCCCAAGCCACAAGTCCAAGAGTGAGCTGCAAGCCTTCTTGGGGCTCTTAAACTTTTACCATACATTTCTCCAACACAAAGCTCTGTAGTGGCAGAGCCGTTACATAGGCTCTTAGACAAGCAGGCTCCTTGGCAGTGGACTAAAGTCCATGACAAGAGCTTCAATGAGGTTAAGGCCTTGCTCACTTCTAATGCTGTTTTAGCGCATTTCAATGAGCAACTGCCTGTTTGCATCGCATGCGATGCATCTCCTTATGGGGTGGGAGCAGTACTTAGCCCTCTGAAGGGTGATGGGACACAAGTCCCTGTGGCCTATTATTCAAGGACTCTGTCATCTGCAGAGCAGAATTACGCTCAGATTGACAGAGAAGCCTTGGCCATAGTGGCTGGCATAAAGAATTTCATGATTTCTTATATGGCCTCCACTTCACGGTCTATACAGACCATAAGCCTCTGTTGGGTTTGTTTATTACTAATAAACAGACACCACATATCATTTCTCCTCGTATGCTGAGATGGTCCATTTTCCTGTCAGCATATGACTACACTCTAGTTCACAAACCTGGAAAAGAAATGGGACATGCAGATGGCCTAAGCAGATTGCCTTTTACTCGGGTAGAAAACGACCCTGCTCCTGCCATAAATATTCTTTCCATTCAGGAGTTGCCTGAATCTCCCCTCAATGCTAGGGACGTGGCTGCTGAAACTGCCACTGATCACACGCTTACATGCGTGCTGACATGGGTGTTGTCAGGATGGCCTGACATGTGTCCAGATGCGACATTTCAAAGTTTTTGGCAAAAAAGACACGCACTGTCTACCTTTAATGGGTGCCTTTTATGGGGTAGCAGGGTAGTCATCCCAGCCTCATTGAGGTCTAGAGTCTTGATCTCTCTGCATGAGGGATATCCTGGGATATTCAGGATGAAAGCGCTTGCGTGCAGCCATCTTTGTTGGCCTGGGCTTGATAAAGCTATCGAGGCTCAGGTGCACGGGTGCCAAGTGTGCCAACAATCACGGCCTGAAATGCCTCAGGCCCCTGTACACAAGTGGAAGGAGACACACACCCCTTGGTGAAGGGTACATTTAGATTATGCTGGGCCCTTCCAGGGGCAATTCTTCCTTATCCTTGTTGATAGCCATTCCAAGTGGCTAGAGGTTTTTCCTGTTTCCTCCAGTACTATTGCCAGGACTATCCAGGTGTTGAGAGGAATTTTTGCATCACATGGACTTCCAGATGTCCTGGTTTCAGATAATGGCCCTCACATTACCTCTTCTGAGTTTCAGGCTTTTCTTCAGGCCAACCTAATCCAGCATGCGACGTCAGCTCCCTTCCACCCTTCCACCAACAGGCAAGCTGAACGGATGGTGCTCACCACCAAGGATGTACTCAAAAGACTAACATTCGGTAACTGGCATCACAGGTTAGCTGACTTTCTTCTTGCACACTGTACCACACCTTGCACTACCACTGGGAAGAGCCCAGCTGAACTCCACTGGGGTCACAAACTCATTACTAAATTGGACAGGTTTCACCCAAACTGGGTGGCTTCACAGGTGTCGCAACTGCGGGCACCAAGGAGACTACAGTTGGGTGATCCGGTCTGGGCTAGGAACTACTCTCCTGGTCATCTGTGGGTTCCTGCTGTCATCTGTAAGATCTCTGGACCTCTATCATACAAAGTGACCTTGGGAGACGGCCGTGTGCTGCGGCGTCACATTGATCAACTGCGCTGGCGGTTGTCCCCTGTGGATTCCGCCCCTGCCTCCGCTCTCGGAGAGGAGGGGGCCCAGGAAGCACGTCACACTTCAGGTCAACCTTCTGAGACACAATCTCACTGTTCCTGGGAAGTACCGCAGGTCGCTAGGAATTTCCCAGGGGAGGTGCAAGGACATCCTCAGAGTTCAGCTATTATGCCAAACAGGGAGTCATGTGTATCCGCAAGAGCTCCAAACAGGAATTCACCTGAGGCGGGGTTTGCCATAGAGGCGGCTCCTGACTCTGGCACCTTGGCCACAGGGGACTGGGAGTATTGGGGCACACCTGTAATGCAGGTCACGTCTGAGACTGGTCGCTGGCTCGAGGGACTAAGTTCCCTGGAGCCATCCAGGGTAGTTGGGGAATCCTCAGCCAATTCAGAGGGTTGGAGAATTTCAGCTGCTCTCACGGACCCTGGGGAGAGCTCTGGCAATTCTGCCGGCACGCCTCACCAGGGGTCACCTGCAAAATTTGTGCATAAAAGTCCTGGTCTAGCAAGCCCAACAGATGGGCCGGTAGGCCAGGCGCCCTTAAAAACAAGTCCTTGTCTGCCTAGCCGGGCAGGTGAGCTGACAGGCAGGTACCCTCACTAACCTTGCATAGGTCACAACGGGCTAAGGCCCCTCCTAAGCATCTAGGCAAATATGTGAGGTTCTTGTCAGTGCAAGGGACCTTACCGGTCTAGGTTGAGGAGATGGGACCTATGTAGGGTAGAAGATAGACACACGAAGTCCACATTAGAGAGTGGGTTGGTTAGCTAACTCTATTAGTTATAAGAAGGGTGTCTGCATGCGAGCAGACTATTATTTTCTTTTAATTTATTTTATTATTATTATTATTGTAAAGAAATTTGGAATTGTGTGTGTTCTATCCAGGGGGGAGGGGTGTTGTGTCCTGGACCTGATGAGGAAGCTCAGCAGGCCCAGAATTGTTGCAAATGGTCCCGGGCATTCTAAAAGCTGCCTTGGACCAGACAGAGCGGCCCCAGCCTTGCGCACATGCAAAATTAAGTCTGGAAGTAGGATGGATGGTTGTTTCTGTTTGAAGAGGGAATAGAAATGAAAGATGACCTGTTTAAGACTTTGTCTTGTGTTGTTCTCTCTGGGATTTGATTTAGGGTTTTGGCAAGGTTTGTAAGAAACATTCTGCATTCTTAATGTAAATATAGCACCTCCCCCGTTATTGACTTAGCAACTCATCACATTATATAATAAGCCTCTATTCCATTTTTAAGAGTGCTACTAAAATAGTTTCAGCAGCATCATTTAAGGACAAGGGAAGACAAAGACAATGTTTATTATTCTTTAGGATGCTTAAAAATTACTTTAAGAGTAAATTTAAGGCAATCTTACATTGCTCAAAGTCAGATTTGGTAAATAGTTTGTTGAGGCCTTAGGTAACATGCTCCACAACCTGTAATACACTGTGCAATGCTATCCCAAGGATGCAGATGTTTCAAAAAGGGGATACAGATTGAAGCTTTCTGGGGCATGTTTTGCTGGTCTCAGAGGCTCTATTCTCTACATAAAACTGAGCTTTTCCATATTTGAATGGTACCTTGCTATTAAATTAACTTGTGAGATGTTGGGAAATTATCATAGTATTGCTGTATTTCAGAAAACTGTTTTTAACATAGTAAATTGTACAGAGTTTGTTTGTTTACCTGTCTTATCAATGATATTTACTGTGGATGTTTTATCATTTGTATATAAGAAGCTGGAATGACATTAAGAACATACACATCTGATAAATAAATGACACTCTTAAATCAATATTTTATTTTATTTTATTTTATTTCATTTATTAGATTTATTTGCCACCCATCTTGTTTTGAACATTTGCTTTCTTGTAAGAGGCATTCAGCTTCATCTAGTTTATTTATCCTTCTCAAAGCATTAGCATATTGACAGCGATGGCCCTGAAGTTTATGCACAAATTTCACTGCAGTCCCTACCAGCGAAACCATAAAGGTTCATTTTCTGTCTTTCACTTACTTGATCCCACGGTTTTGCAAAGATGCACTTTCCGATTTCAGCATAATTTCCATTAAATGACCCTTTTGAAATAGAAAAGATACATAAAAATGGAGTCAATGTGTGACTGTAAAGATTGCAGGTTTCCCACTGAAGTGGTACCCATTGATCTGCTTGCAATGTTGTACACTTTCGAATGGCTGGGTGTGAAGGAGCTAGGGATCTAGTTATGGGATGTCTCACAGAGCTGGGCTCTAACCATTGGAGTGCAGACCATTTCTGGCCAGCAGTTCCAGTGTCATTAAACCACTGTGCCACCCCATCCCTCTTTCTCAGAAAATCTGTAGTCTTGTAAAGCAAGCTTCACATCTCTACAGGAACTGACAATACCTCACTGACACTTGCTTATCCCTCCAAAGAAATAAGACCAAGAAATAAGATAGACTAGATTGGGAATAATGATAATGTTGAAAGTATTGGTATGCAATGTGCCATCCTTTTTAATTTATATATGTATTAATTGTGTTGTTACTAGTTTATCGGTATTCTGTACCTGAAATTAGGTAGTCATCTTCTAGGAAAGGGCCTTGATGTACATATCCACAGTCATACACTGATGCCGGCGAGTAGAGAATCCGTGCATTTACTGCTCTCCGTGAACCCTTGTATACCTTCAGAAAGAAAAATAATTCAGTATTTGATAAGGGCAAGAATAGGTCAGGAGAATTTGTCGGGGGGGGGGGGTTTGCGCATGCGTCAAGGTGGTTAGACGCTCTGCCGGACGCTCTCCAAAATAAATATCATAGCATCGGAATTTAACCCCCGCTGAACCCTTCAGAGCCTCAAACTAAAGAAAAAAGCTAAAAAAGCTAAAACCTCTGAACCTGGAAACACCCTGGGTGGATTGGAGGAGGATAAGGAGCTGCTGGAAACTTTACTTTCTGTTCTGAACTGTGAGTAACAAAGAGTGAAAATGGCGACGGACACGCAGGTAGAACTCACAAAAAGAATGGATGCTTTGGTGCAAACTTTTTCTGTTATTGGCCAGCAGATAAAAGATATGCAAGATATTGTTGTGAAAACAGCAAGTGAATTAAAAGATGTGAAATTAGAGCAGAAAGCACAGGGTGTTAGGGTGAAGAAGTTGGAGGATGATAGGGACCAAGATCGTCTTTGGTTAAATATTTTGGAGGACTGATCAAGAAGAGCTAATATACGTTTGAGGGGGTTCAAACAAGATTTCGCTGACAGTAGAAACATGATTCAGAATGTTTGCCAATGGTTTAAAGACAATAAAATTAAAATTGAAGAAGATCAAATTGAGTGTGCGCATTGGGCTTTTGGCATACGTGGAATCCAAAGGGATATTATAATTAAATTTCTTTTTGAAAAAACAGCTACGGAAGTCTACAAAGATTTAAAGAAAATTACCAACCTTAATTGTAAGGGGATCCCGATCAGGGTTCTGAAAGATTTGTCCAGGCAAACATTACAAGCCAGAAATAAAATGCGACCAGTTGCGGATGCCTTATTTTAAAGAGACATTAGGTTCAGCTGGCAATATCCGGCGATTATAATTGTTTTTAAAGATGGGAAAATGTACCGGGCAAAATCTTTGGATGAAGGAAAAGAACTGTTGGTGAAGCTCGGCTTTGATCTGGATCTGAATCAGCAAGCGGAGAAAGAAGCTGGGATGGCTGGAGCAGTTGGATGTGAAGGAGTTAAAAATGTTACTGAGTCATCGGCCCCCCAGCCTTTGGAAATGGAAGTAGGTGGAGAAATTGAAGCGCTGGAAGAAAGACTGGCCTTTTTAAAAGGAAAAGAACTGGAGAGAGCGGAGATGCCCAAGGAGGGCAGAGTTACGAGACAGAAGAAAAAAAATGAACAGTTTGAAATAGTGTGATTCTTAAGGTTTTACCTACTTGTAAGGGGAGTGATAAAGGCTTAGTCCTTAGATTCAACTTTAAATTTTGAATGAAATAAGTAAGGGAGGCTTGGGGAGGGGGAGTGTGGGGGTTTTAATTTTGATGTGACTTTTTTTATTAAAAATGTTTAGGGGGAACAGCAGATTCGGCAGAACCGAGCCTCCAATGGTGCCTGGCCGTCATAGCGGAAATTTTTCCGCTCTTTTCTCTTGTTGAGAGAAGTGGGGGGCACTCTGGTGGGAAGATTTTTTTATAAACGTGGAAATCTCATTAAAGCTCTGGGTTGCAGAAGGGAAAAATGATAAATGGAAAAGTTATGAGTGATCAAATAATTATGGCAGTGAATATAAATGGTTTGGCATCGTCCTTGAAAAGGTATAGATTAATGAAATTAGCAAAAGAAAATAGTGTGGACTTTTTGTTCCTCACTGAGACTCATAAGGCAAGGAAAAAGATGGATAAATTGATTAATAATTCTAGTGATTGGAAATGGATTTTTGAATCTCGGGGAAAAACAAACAGTAAGTGATACAAACAAAAGGGGATAATGAAGGTAGATTATTATTTGTTAAAGGTAAAGTTAATCAAATGATGATAACTTTAGCAGTAATATATGCTCCAAATGTAAATGCCAAACAATTTATATTGAATGCAAAACGTAAGCTAGATGCTTTCTCAGAAGGGACTGTGGTATTCGCAGGGGATTTTAACGTGGAAATAATGGCTAATAAGAAAGAAAAGAAACAATTGAATTTAAATAAATTAAATATGATAGATGCTCATGCTGATAAACTAAATAGGGGAACGTTTTACTCTGCAAGACACAACAAGTTTAGTTGTATTGATTATATATTAGTGAACAAATTAGGAAGTATTCAAATTAAAAAAGCAGAAATAAAAGGTAATTGGATCTCAGATCATGCTCCTATAATGGCGGTCTTGAAAATACATTTTATTAGGAAACAAAGAATTTGGAGATATAATCAGGTTGTCTCAGTGAATGAAAAAAATAAAGAAAAAATACAGAAAGACATTCAGGAATTTTTTAAAATAAATGAGGATGGGGAAATAAAGCAATCAGTAATTTGGGATACTAAAAAGGCAGTTATTAGAGGAAATTGTATTAGCCTGGAGTCTTTTATTAAAAAAAGTTGGGGATGGGAAAAAGAGGAAAAGATTAGAGAGATAGAGACAATACGTGAAAGATTAAGGATAACAAGGAATAGCGAATGGAATAATTTATTAAAAATTAAGCAAAGACAATTAAAGGATATAGAAGAACAACAATGGAATAATATGAGGATGGTGGTAAAGCAGAGAATTGAAATATGGGGGAAAAAGTCAGCAAAACAAATGGCAAATTATTTGAAAAGAAGGAAAGAAAAATCAACTATTAATGTTCTAAGAGATAAAAATGGTTTATTAAAATATGATAATAGAGAGTTAGAAGTTGTAATGAAAGAATTTTATGAAAAACTATATGAGAAAGAACATGTCATTGTACAAGATATAGAGGTTAATGAAAAGTTAAATGAAGAAGAAAGACAATTGTTGAATACAAATATAACAAAGGGAGAAATAATTAGAGTTATTAGAAATTTGAAACCTGGGAAGGCCCCAGGCCCTGATGGGTTTACAGGAGAATATTACAAAATGTATATGGAGGTTTTATTACCACATTTGAAGAAATTATATAATAATGTTTTATTAAATATGGATATTCCACAAACGTGGAGAAACTTTGAAATTGTAACAATCCCAAAACCAGAACGAGATTTAAAAGAACCTGGTTCCTACCGCCCAATCAGTTTGCTAAACCAAGATTACAAGATTTTTATGAAAATTTTAGCAAATAGATTAGAAAATATATTACCCAGAATAATAGGGAAAGATCAATATGGGTTTATAAAAGGAAGAAGAATTTATGAACCAATTAGAAATATAGTGAATGTGTTACACCATGCTACAAGAACTAAACGGAAATTAGGATTGTTGAAGTTAGACGTTTATAAAGCTTTTGATAAAATAAATCATGATTTTTTATTCCGATTATGTAAAACTTTAGATATGGGGAATAGGTTTAGTCATATAATAAAAGAAATATATAAAAAAATACAGCTTATATCAGAGTAAATGGGAATAGAACGGATGAGATAGAAATAAATAATGGAACTAAGCAGGGGTGCCCCCTATCTCCGATGCTCTTCGTAATGGCAATTGAAACATTAGCCAATAAAATTAGAAAAGATAAACAGTGGAAGGGATACCGAATTGGAAATTTAGAATTAAAATTAAATCTCTTTGCCGATGATGCTATAATAGTTACATAAACACCAATAGATATGTTGAAAAGAATGACTATTTTACTTCAAGAATTTAAAGAGCAATCAGGGTTAAGAGTAAATATGGAAAAATCAGAAATTATTTGTTTAAATACTGGACCCAAAGAACAGATTGAAATACGTAAAGTATCAGGTCTAAAATTGGGAAGTAAAAAGATGAAATACTTAGGAATATGGTTATTAAAAAATCCAGAAAGAATGGCCGAGTTTAATTATAATTTAGTATGGAAAAAGATTCAGAAGCAGATTAAAAGTTGGAAAAATAAAAATTTGAGAAGAATGGCAAAGATTAGGGCATTAAAAATGATGATAATTCCAAAAATGTTATATATATTACAAGTAATGCCGGGGACCTTCCCTAAAGCAAAATTAAAAGAGTGGGATAATAAATTGAATTTTTGGATTGAAGGTAATAAGAGACCAAGAATCAAAAAAAGGTGGTTGGTAGCCATGGAGAACGAAGGGGGGTGGGGAAACCCATGCCTGGAATATTATAGGGATGCTTATCAAATAGATAGACTAATGGATTTACAATTATTTGAAGAGAAATTCTGGGTAAGATTAGAAAAAGAAATTAATGATATAAAGGATGAAGAATTATTATTTAGGAAATGGAATAGGATAGTTATAAACAGGTTAATAGATCCTGCTAAGGCAGTTATAGAGAGTTGGATGAAATGGGCAAAGTAAATTGAAAATGACGAATTCTAAACTAGCGGACGCTGCAGGTAATAAACATAAATAAGGAAGGTAATCTCACAAAGATAATAAGGGAATTAAGGAGTAAAGGAATAATGAGAATTGAGCAATTATATGAAAAAGATGGAAAGATTATTAGAAGTAAATTAGAGCAATGTCTGGGCCAAGAAAGATGGTTACAAGTTAATGCAATATGCACATATTTAAGTAGAAGTGAGAATAAAGAAACATTCCTCAGACATGAAACAATTTTAGAAAAGATATTAAAAGAAAAGAATAAGAGTACAAAAGCGCAAGTAGGTAATATATATAGGGTTTTATTACAAGTGGAGGAGGAAGTGGTAAAAGGATTGACAAGGTATTGGCAGGACGAATTAGAAATTAATGAATGGGAAATGGAAAGCGTAGTAGAAGATATTAGGAAGATTAAAAATACAAGGATAAGAGAGATGAGAAGAAAAATTTTACATAAATGGTATTATACACCATTACAATTAGCGCACTTCCAAAGGGAGAAGAAAGGGAATTGTTGGCATGGATGTAAAGAAAAGGGAGTATTTATGCATATGTTTTGGGAATGTGCTGAAGTTCAAAAATTTTGGAAGCAAATACAAATTGAGGTAAATAAGATGCTAAATATTAATTGGAGAATAACTAAGGAGGTGGCGCTATTAATAAAAAACAGTGAGGTAAAGGAATATGAAGAAATTAAAACTGCAGCAATAGAAAGTGCCCAAGCAACTATAGTGCTTGGGTGGAAAGATGCGAAGAAATGGAATATACAAAATTGGTGTAAGTATATGGTAGACCACATTCACTATCAAATAATGGAAATTAGATTACACAATTATAATGAAGGTAAATTGGTAGCAACGATGAAGCGGTGGGAAAAGGTTAAAAATTATATGTTAAATTTAATAGGCGATGTAAAAATAAAGAATAAAATTCAGTCACTCTATAAAGTATGAATAATGTAATCCAGAGTTGAGAAGTATATATGTAATAGAAATTGAATCTTCCCAATTGGTGGTGGGATTAATGTTTGTATTTTTGTAATTTGTCTGGTGGAGGGCACTATTCACAGTGCACTGTTTTATGTATTAGATTAATAAAAAATAAAAAGATTGTTTTAAAAAAAAGGAGAATTTGTCATGAGAGGAACAATATCCCTGCACAAAAGATTGAATATCTGCCAATTTGCTCTTTGTCATATGTTTCAGGAAGATGAGAGGATTACCTGAATAATCCGAACAGAAAATTTATTCATCTGCAAATACGAAGGAGAGTCAGGATCCCGCTGGACACCCATAAATAGGACCCTCATCACTAGAGAAGGAAGGAGAGAGAGAGGGTGTGAGAGAGATTTTCCAGTAAGAGGTTTTAAATTACAGATTTTTCAAGACAGAACAAACTCATTGGTGCTGGTTAGTCTTATTCACAAAGGATTCTGAAATAAGTAATATATTATTCGCCTTTCATGACAGGAATGATTTTGCTACAACTGGAAGGATTAATGCAGGCAGAAAAACCTGCAAAGTAGAGAAATGGGGAGTGGTAAGGGATGGGAGAAAAATATCCATTTTCAAAACTCACCAAAGTTATGTTCGCAACATGCTTTCCGGAGACTTGGTGGCTTACATTGGCAGGTCTCAGTGAGATCCCCCAGGGGCACGAGGACAAGGAAGCTGGCTAGGAAAAATCCATATGGTTTTGTAGTATCCATTTCTTGCTTTGCATGAAGCCACTCGCTTAGGACAGAGGTAATGCTTCCTTTCTGCACCAGTCTTTCTGGAAGAGGGTTGAATGAGAGAGCACCAACTAAAGATTAAAGACAAATTGTGACAATTGTGTCCTATAATTGTGACAATTGTGTCCTAAAATTGGTCATAGAACAGGATGATTCAAGTACTGAAATATAAGCTTTTTTCCAAAGCGCCTGAAGTCAGGACAAGAAGCAACGGATGGAAACTGATCAAGGAGAGAAGCAACCTGGAACTAAGGAGAAACTTCCTGACAGTGAGAACAATTAACCAGTGGAACAACCTGCCTCCAGAAGCGGTGAGTGCTCCAACACTGGAAGTTTTTAAGAAGAGACTGGACAGCCATTTGTCCGAAATGATATAGGGTTTCCTGCCTGAGCAGGGGGTTAGACTAGATGACCTCCAAGGTCCCTTCCAACTTTATTATTATTATTATTAGGGAAGGTCATGGGTGTTTCATCCTGTGGAACAACTTCAGATTTAAAGCTTGGGTCCTACCTGTCTTGCCCACTACACCAAACTGGCACCCCTAGAGAGTTTGCTACAAAAGAAATTGGCTGTTTTTTCCTCACCTTATTCTCTGTTGCTCCTGGGTCCTTCTCCAGAGGCAAACTTTGTTCCCTAGTGTATTCTGCTGGTATTTAAAGCTTCCCCTCACACCTTCTCCCAAATTTTCTCTTGCCTTCATGTTAATAGTTGCCATTCAAACTAGCCACACTTGATTTCTCAAAGAACTGGCAGCATAATATGTCCCCATTTGGTTTGCTGAATAGATTAGATTTCTGGAAGACAGGTTTGGACACAGCGTATCTTACCTTATCTGACCATAAAAATCAGCCATTTGTGTTTCTGGCATCAGCTCTTCTCTTCAGTAACTAATGGGGGAGGATGAGGAAAACATATCTCTGCTAGAGAGAAGTTCCCTGAGTCCGAAAGCTTGGAAGATTAACCCTCTGCTCCCAGTGACTGAGCCAGGTGGGATCCTGCAACATTATCCTGGGACACATATACTCACCTTCATTCGAAAATATAACTGTCCAAGACTTTTGCAGACTTCATGATGTAGGGATCTTGGCTGCCAAACCTATTTGTTTATTAACAGATGAGCAGTTACGCTTTAATCCCAAATCATATGAGAAACCGAAGTTGTGGAATAACCAAATTTGAAAATGACAGAGAAGATGTTTTGCTAGAAAATGTGGGTTAAATAAGAGATCAAAATCAGTTGATTTCAAATGTTTTAATGGTTTGAGTGATTCTGAGTTGAATATTACCACTGTACAATCTTTGCTTGGCTGGATATGCAGTTGAAACATAAGCATTGAAGAGTATGGCCCAGATCTTCTAACTTTAGGAGCTTTAAGAAATGCAGTGGTTGAATCAACAATTCATTTTTTATCAAAAATTTAAATAGTATATCTGAATTGTGGAATGAAGAATTGGACTATCTAGTTTTGGAGACTCAGTGGTTTCAAGTGTTAAGAAATGTCAAATATACTTATGACCTAAACATGACATTAACTGCTCAGAAAATATTATTTTCCTTACTGGACCCCGTGAAATTTTTTTTAAAAAGACATAGATGATCATTTTTTTATGCTGGTGTTTTAATAAATTAGGTAACTAATTCACTAAGGTTCCTTTAAAAAGGCTCTGTAGAGAAGACTGGACAGTTGCAAGAGAGGCTACTATTAGATTTGAGATCTATATTCTTAGCGTGAAGGTAACTGCAGGGAAAATATAATGAGTTATGACTATGTTTTCTTTACATAATCATTCTTAGGTGTGCCCCTCATTTCTCTGTGTGCTTGTGCCTGCATTTATATTGGGGAATAGATTATATGGAGTAAGCGGTTCTTTTTTTTTTTTTTTGCTGATTCAGGCACCTCACTATTCTTTGTTATATCAGATCGATTTGTCAGAGCTCAGATCCCTTGAATATAAACGTGGTTCCCAGGTTATGACTTCTCATTCAGCAACCGTTTAAACTTGTGGCAGCATTGGGCAAAGGGTCCTGGTGATGGGTCCTTAGTATTCCAGCCATTGCACTGTCCCAGCGGTCATGTGATTGCAAGTAAGTCTCTTTCTGATTACGGCCTTACATATTAGCAGGAGAATCCTTTTGCTACCTATCCTTGTATTCAGTTCTCTCTCCTTAGAAGACTTGGTGCACAGGTTCCATATATCCTTCAGAAAGACTGCTCAGTTGCTTATTGAATGTTTGCACTGAATTGCACTGCTAAATTTTCATTGAAATCTTGGATGCCCTTGTAGACATTCTTCAGATGTTCTCATCTTAGATACAGAAAAGGAGATCTTCCTTTCTTTGCTGCCAGTAGCTGGGACACGATGAGAAGAGATTTGGAGAATTTGGAAAATGGTTGTAGTCCCAGCGTCTCTTATATCCCAATTGAAAATCTGTAGAAATCAGTTTGAGAGTTATTCTAAATTAGGACCACCAGATGTGGGCAAAGAGTAGGCAGCAACAAGCAGTTGTCACTTTCTGTTTAGTTCTGCTGCTGAGAGCATTGAATCCAGAAAGTGGTGAATGACTCATTGTGGGTGGGAAGATACGCCCCCTCTTTAAGAGCCACACCCCACATCTGGCCCATTGGAAGACCACCCTATCAGAAGCCTTCCTTTCTGGGAGAAGATACTGACAAGGCAACCACAAAACTCTGGAGAAACTGCATTTTTGGGAGGGTCCCTTTCAGTCAGGATTTATTCCCAGGCTGGGGACAGAAACAACATTGGTTGTATAGTTAATGACCTTTTCCAGGACTTTGTTTGGGGTAGTTCCCCACTTCTAGTACTGTTGTACTAATCATTAACTTAGGTTATTATCAGCCTGCAAAGTTTGGGACTGTTTTACAGTAGTTTAACTCCTATCTTAGGCAGTTGCCATGAGGGGGTAATGTGTTCAATGCCCTGCACAAATTACTGATAATTTTCTGAGTGAAAATCCAAGGGCTGGTTTTGTCTAATAGAGCCCCACATGGCTGGCACTACAGTATTTTCAGGACAAGCTTCTCCAACCAGGATTGACATACATAGATACATAGATCATAATGACAGAATCCCAGATTTCTATGAAGTAAATGGGACTGAGGGGAGATTAGGAGATTATGTCTTTTCATCACAGCAACAAACCTAGGGAACATCTTCCCTTTGGAGAGAAGAAAGTCTCCCTTACCTCATCCTTACAGAAAGTGATAAAACTGAACTGTTTCATACTTGAATGGCACCTTGCTATTAAATTAACTTGTGAGATGTTGGGAAATTATCATAGTATTGCTGTATTTCAGAAAACTGTTTTTAAGATAGTAAATTGTACAGTGTTTGTTTGTTTACCTGTCTTATCAATGATATTTACTGTGGATGTTTTATCATTTGTATATAAGAAGCTGGAACAACATCTGATAAATAAATGACACTCTTAAATCAATATTTTTTTCATTTCATTTATTAGATATGTTTGCTGCCAATCTTGTTTTGAGCATTTGTTTTCTTGTAAGAAGCATTCAGCTTCATCTGGTTTATTGTCTTTCTCCAAGCATTGGCATATTGACAGCGATGGCCCTGAAGTTTATAAGTTTTCACAACTTGTACTGCAACCCCTACCAGAGAGACCGATGAGGTTCCTTTTCTGTTTACCACTTACTTGATCCCACGGTTTTACAAAGCTGCATATTGAGATTTTAAGACGATTTTCATAAACTGTTCCTTTTGAAATAGAAAAGATAAATAAAAATGGAGTCAATATGTGACTAAAGATTTGTTCACAGTGACTTGTCAAAACCTCTTGAAAATTTGTTGGTGTTTCCTCTACATTTTAAGTAGGGAATGATGTCAGTTCCAAATAAGCCAAATTGCTCCTTTTCTCAACATTTATTATTTGTTTAGCCTATGGCATACAATGTCAGGGAAATCTACACATGCTAGACCCAATGCAGGCTTGGCAGCTTAGATTGCTAGCTCATCTATTTGATGCTTGAGTGCATACCTCACTGACACTTGCTTATCCCTCCAAAAATGGGATGGAAAATGACCAAGAAATAAGATAGATTAGATTGGGAATAATGATAATGTTGAAAGTATTGGTATGCAATGTGCCATCCTTTTTAATTTATATATGTAGTAATCGTGTTGTTACTAGTTTATTGGTATTCTCTACCTGAAATTAGGTAGTCATCTTCTTGGAAAGGGCCTTTATGTTTATATCCACAGTAAGACTTTAATTCTGGTGAGTAGAGAAACTGTGCATTTACTTCTGTCAATGAACCCTTGAATACCTTCAGAAAGAAAAATAATTCAGGGCAAGAGTAGGTCAAGAGAATTTGTCATGAGAGGGACAATATCCCTTCACAAAAGATTGAATATCTGCCAATTTGCTCTTTGACATACATTTCAGGAAGATGAGAGGCTTACCTGAACAGGCCGAATAGAAAATTTATTTATGTGGATATATGAAGGAGAGTCAGGATCCCGCTGGACACCCATAAATAGGACCCTCATCACTAGAGAAGGAAGGAGAGAGAGAGGGTGTGAGAGAGATTTTCCCGTAAGAGGTTTTAAATTGCAGATTTTTCAAGACAGAACAAACTCATTGGTGCTGGTTAGTCTTATTCACAAAGGATTCTGAAATAAGTAATATATTCGCCTTTCATGACAGGAATGATTTTGCTACAACTGGAAGGATTAATGCTGGCAGAAAAACCTACAAAGTAGAGAAATGGAGAGTGGTAAGGGATGGGAGAAAAATATTCATTTTCAAAACTCACCAAAGTCATGTTGGCAACATGCTTTCCGGAGACCTACTCGCTTACATTTACAGGCCTCAGTGAGATCCCCCAAGAGCATGAGGACAAGGAAGGTGGCTAGGAAAAATCCATATGATTTTGTAGTATCCATTTCTTGCTTTGCATGAAGCCACTCGCTTAGGACAGAGGTAATGTTTCCTTTCTGCAGCAGTCTTTCTGGAAGAGCGTTGAATGAGAGAGCACCAACTACAGATTATAGACAAATTGCGACTCCTAGTTGAAAATCTTCCTCCCATTAGTCATAGAACAGGATGATTCAAGTACTGAAATATAAGGGAGGTCATGGGTCTTTCATCCTGTGGAACAACTTCAGATTTAAAGGTTTGGCCCTTAGCAGAACCAAAACACCAAGTCTGAGTTGTAAAGAAGAAAAGTGTGACAAGTTAGGCTCAAAGACATATCAACTCTCAACAAAAACAGAGCTTCCTGTGCCAGCCCAGGAAAGACAGTTTTGCTACTTATGCTTTACTAGGGCATTATTTTATTTCTTTATTTATTTTGTGTCCAAAACAAACCTTAAACTACACCTTTTTAGCTTTATTGTTTGCCAGAAACAAATCTCTTTTGGTGCACTCTATTGGTAGTAATGGACAGACCAACAAATGGACCAGGTTCTTGTCATCCCCATTCACACTGCGTGTTGTTATCCTGCTGCAATCTCTATTTGAGCATATTTGTCTTACATTTAGGCACTCCCACCCTCAGCCTATTCAAGTCCTCCAAGTAACATAAGGGATATCCTACCTGCCTTGCCCACTACACCAAACTGGCACCCCTAGAGAGTTTGCTACAAAAGAAATTGGCTGTTTTTTCCTCACCTTATTCTCTGTTGCTCCTGGGTCCTTCTCCACAGGCAAACTTTGTTCCCTAGTGTATTCTGCTGGTATTTAAAGCTTCCCCTCACCCTTCTCCCAAGTTTTCTCTTGCCTTCATGTTAATTGTTGCCATTCAAACTAGCCACACTTGATTTCTCAAAGAACTGGTAGCATAATATGTCCCCATTTGGTTTGCTGAATAGATTAGATTTCTGGAAGACAGGTTTGGACACAGCGTATCTTACCTTATCTGACCATAAAAATCAGCCATTTGTGTTTCTGGCATCAGCTCTTCTCTTCAGTAATTAATGGGGGAGGATGAGGAAAACATATCTCTGCTAGAGAGAAGTTCCCTGAGTCCGAAAGCTTGGAAGATTAACCCTCTGCTCCCAGTGACTGAGCCAGGTGGGATCCTGCAACATTATCCTGGGACATGTATATTCACCTTCATTCGAAAATATAACTGTCCAAGACTTTTGCAGACTTCATGATATAGGGATCTTGGCTGCCAAATCTATTTGTTTATTAACAGATGAGCCGTTATACTTTAATCCCAAATCACATGAGAAACTGAAGTTGTGGAATAACCAAATTTGAAAATGACAGAGAAGTTGTTTTGTTAGAAATCCTGGCCTAAATAAGAGACCAAAATCAGTTGATTTCAAATGTTTTAACAGTTTGAGTGATTCTGAGTGGAATATTATCTACTGTACAATCTTTGCTTGGCTAGATATGCAGCTGAAACATAAGCATTGAAGAGTATGGCCCAAATCTTTTAATAGCCACCTGCAACTTTAGAAGCCTTAAGAAAATTTAAAAAGACATAGATGATCAATTATTTTCATGCTGGTGTTGTAATAAATTAGGTAACTAATTCACTAAAGTTCCTTTTAAAAGGCTCTGTACCCAAGGCTGGACATTTGGAAGAGGAGAATACCATTAGATTTGAGATCGCCGTGGATTATATTCTTAGCATGAAGGTAACGGGGGAAAAGATAATGAGTTATGACTATGTTTTCTTTACATAATCATTCTTAGGTATGCCCCTCATTTCTCTGTGTGCTTGGCCTGCATCTATGTTGGGGAATAGATTATATGGAGTAAGCGGGGGTTTTTCTTGCTGATTTAGGCACCTCACCATTCTCTGTTGTATCAGATCGATTTCTCAGAGTTCAGATCCCATGAATATAAACGTGGTTCCCAGGTTATGTCTTCTTGTTTAGCAACTGTTTAAACTTGTGGCAGCACTGGGCAAAGGGTCCTGGTGATGGGTCCTTAGTATTCCAGCCTTGCAATGTCCCAGTGGTCATGTGATTGCAAGTAAGTCTCTTTCTGATTACGGCCTTACATATTAGCAGAAGAATCCTTTTGCTATTTATCCTTGTATTCAATTCTCTCTCCTTAGAAGCCTCGGTGCACAGGTTCAATATATCCTTCAGAAAGACTGCTCAGTTGCTTACTGAATGTTTGCACTGAATTGCACTGCTGAATTTTCATTGTACCTTGGATGCCCTTGTAGACATTCTTCAGATATTCCCACATTACTGTAGATACAGAAAAGGAGATCTCCCTTTCTTTGCTGCCAGTAGCTGGGATACGATGACACATGGAAGGAGACTGTGATACACCCCCTCTTTAAGAGCCACAGCCCACATCTGGCCCATTGGAAGACCATCCCATCGGAAGTCTTCCTTTCTGGGAGAAGATACTGACAAGGCAACCACAAAACTCTGGAGAAACTGCATTTTTGGGAGGGTCCCTTTCAGTCAGGATTTATTCCCAGGCTGGGGACAGAAACAACATTGATTATATAGTTATTGACCTTTTCCAGGACTTCGTTTGGGGTAGTTCCCCACTTATAGTACTGTTGTACTACTCATTAGCTTGGGTTATTATCAGCCTGCTATCCTTTAGATCACCTGCAAAGTTTGGGGACTGTTTTACAATAGTTTAACTCCTTTCTTAGGCAGTTGCCATGAGAGGGTAATGTGTTCAATGCCCTGCACAAGTTACTAATTATTGTGTCCTGGGCCTGATGAGGAAACTCAGCAGGCCCAGAATTGTTCAAAATGATCCCGGGCATTCTAAAAGCTGCCCGGGACCAGACAAAGCAGCGCCAGCCTTGTCCACATGCGCAAAGCGCGATGAAAGAAGAACTCTGTCTGGGTTTCAAGCCCTATAAAAAGGGCTGAGTGCCTTTTGCTTTTTGCTTGGAGTTGGAGTAGGAGAATAAAGCATTGTTAGTTGTCACCATGTGTCTTCATCATTCGCACAGGAACAAAGGATTTAACACTGGCGATGAAGGTGGGATCCTTTGCAAGTGGAAACAAAAGATTTAAGGACTTCCCCTGGAAGTCCTGAAGAGGGGAAGACAGCGTCTGAATCAGCGTCCCAGCCTGCCAGTATAGCATCGCTGGAGGGTGAGCTCGGCTAAAGGACCCTTTCCCCAAACAGCAGCTTGCAGAGGAAGCGAGTGGTGAAGATCATAAACTTTATGATGTCAAAGATTGGCTGCTTGACTGATTTCGATGTCTCCCACCCAGAGAGATGGAATTCCTACGTAGCACAGGTGGAGAACTACTTCAGAGTAAATCAGATTAGAGAAGACGGCCTGAAGGCAGCAACTCTTTTGTGTGCCTGTGGACAAGAAGCTTTTGACATTGCAGAAAATCTGGTGGCCCCTGCACCTCTAGAGTCAGTAATGTATGCTGACTTAAAGAAAATGTTGAAGGAACACTTCCAGCCAAAGTTATCCGTCATTGCTTGGAGGCACGTGTTCGAGCAGAGAGACCAGAGGCTGGGTGAATCTGCTGAGGACTTTATTGCAGCCTTAAGGCAAGCAGCCAGACCTTGTGAGTTCAAGGATCTGGAAGAGAGGCTGCGAGATCGCTTTGTCTGTGGCTTAAGGAGCAGAGACTTACAACAAAAGATTTTTGCAAAAGAAGATGTTTCCTTCCAAGATGAGTTGGAGAGGTGGCAGCTGACGAAGCAGCAGGCAGGGCTATGAAGGCCTTGCGCCTCGCCAGGAATCCTCCTGTCACAGCTACCGTCCATCAAGAAGATGTTTGAGAAGGATCAGAAGTGGATCCTGAAGAGGAGGTCGATAGACTTCACTAGCCAGCTGAGAGGAAGCAGCCAACACACGGTGGATTTTTGTGCATTGCACAGGGACACACAAGCCCCTTAAGAAGAATTTTTCCATTAATGTAAAGTTGCAAGGGGTTCCCTTACTGATGGAGTTGGACACTGGGTCTGCTCTTTCCATTATTTCAATTAATACCTTCAAAAGGATTTGCAGCAGTAGTGGCCTTCGAGTTAAACTCAGGCCATCAAATCTAATACTCACTGATTTTCAAAATTCTATGGTGTGTGTTAAGGGGGAGGCCACCTTTAAGGTACAGTATAAGGATTTTGAAGGTTCCCTAGATGTGGTGGTTGTTAGGGGTGAACGTACAAATCTTATTGGACTTGATTGGTTCGAATCCAGGTAACTGCACTGCACAGCTTGCAAACGCTGGGCCTTGCAGAGGATTGCAAGGAGTTTGCAGATGTGTTTACTTCAGAACTAGGATCCTACAAGGGGCCTCCCGTTTCGCTATGGTTAGACCCAACCATCATGCCCATCAGGGTTAAGTCTAGGAGGGTTGATGCTGAGCTGGACAAATTGCTCCAGCAGGGCATTTTAGAACTTATGGATTCTAGTCCATGGGAAACTCCCATAGTAACGCCTCTAAAGGCTAATGGGGAAATACGTATATGTGCAGACTACAAGTGTACGCTGAATAAGACGTTGCAACAGCACGCTTATCCAGTCCCTGTTGTAAGCCACATCCTGGCCTCCCTCAAGGGGGGGGGCGCATTTTTGCGAAACTTGACCTGGCACAGGCCTATCAACAGCTACCTGTTGATGAGGCAGCTGCAGAGGCCCGGACTATTGTAACTCACCTGGCGGCTTTCAAGGTAAAGCGACTGCAATTTGGGGTCAATGTAGCCCCTGGCATATTCCAAAGTGTCATGGAGAGCACACTTCGAGGTATTCCTGTGGTATGTCCCAAGGCATTCACCCTGCTGAAGCTAAACTACAAGCTTTTCAACAGGCCCCAAACCATAAGTCCAAGAGTGAGCTGCAAGCCTTCTTGGGGCTCTTAAACTTTTACCATACATTTCTCCCACACAAAGCTGCAGTGGCAAAGCCGTTACATAGGCTCTTAGACAAGCAGGCTCCTTGGCAGTGGACTAAAGTCCATGACAAGAGCTTCAATGAGGTTAAGGCCTTGCTCAGTTCTAATGCTGTTTTAGCGCATTTCAATGAGCAACTGCCTGTTTGCATCGCATGCGATGCATCTCCTTATGGGGTGGGAGCAGTACTTAGCCATCTGAAGGCTGATGGGACACAAGTCCCTGTGGCCTATTATTCAAGGACTCTGTCATCTGCAGAGCAGAATTACGCTCAGATTGACAGAGAAGCCTTGGCCATAGTGGCTGGCCTAAAGAAATTTCATGATTTCTTATATGGCTGCCACTTCACGGTCTATGCAGACCATAAGCCTCTCTTGGATTTGTTTACTACTAACAAACAGACACCACATATCATTTCTCCTCGTATGCTGAGATGGTCCATTTTCCTGTCAGCATATGACTACACTCTAGTTCACAAACCTGGAAAAGAAATGGGCCATGCAGATGGCCTAAGCAGATTGCTTTTAACTCAGGTAGAAGCAGACCATGCACCTGCCATAAATATTCTTTCCATTCAAGAGCTGCCTGAATCTCCCCTCAATGCTAGGGACATGGCTGCTGAAACTGCCACTGATCACACGCTTACACGCGTGCTGACATGGGTGCTGTCAGGATGGCCTGACACATGTCCAGATGCGACATTTCAAAGTTTTTGGCAAAGGAGACACACACTGTCTACCTTTAATGGGTGCCTTTTATAGCATAGCAGGGTAGTCATCCCAGCCTCATTGATCTCTCTGCATGAGGGATATCCTGGGATAGTCAGGATGAAAGTGCTTGCGTGCAGCCATCTTTGGTGGCCTGGGCTTGATAAAGCTATTGAGGCTCAGGTACACGGGTGCCAAGTGTGCCAACAATCACGGCCTGAAATGCCTCAGGCCCCTGTACACAAGTGGAAGGACACACACGCCCCTTGGTGAAGGGTACATTTAGATTATGCTGGGCCCTTCCAGGGGCAATTCTTCCTTATCCTTGTTGATAGCCATTCCAAGTGGCTAGAGGTTTTTCCTGTTTCCTCCACTACTACTGCCAGGACTATCCAGGTGTTGAGAGGAATTTTTGCATCACACGGACTTCCAGATGTCCTGGTTTCAGATAATGGTTCTCACATTACCTCTTTTGAGTTTCAGGCTTTTCTTCAGGCCAACCTGATCTGGTATGTGACGTCAAGTCCCTTCCACCCTTCCACCAACGGGTAAGTTGAAAGGATTGTGCGCACCACCAAGGTCGCAATCAAAAGACTAACGTTCGGTAGTTGGCATCACAAATTAGCTGACTTTCTTCTTGCACACTGCACCACACCTTGCACTACCACTGGGAAGAGCCCAGCTGAACTCTGCTGGGGTCGCAAACTCATTACTAAATTGGACAGGTTGCACCCAGACCGGGTGGCTTCACAGGTGTTGCAACCGTGGGCACCAAGGAGACTACAGTTGGGTGATCCGGTCTGGGCTAGGAACTACGCTCCTGGTCATCTGTGGGTTCCTGCTGTCATCTGTAAGATCTCTGGACCTCTATCATACAAAGTGACCTTGGGAGACGGCCGCGTGCTGCGGCGTGACATTGATCAACTGCGCTGGCGGTTGTCCCCTGTGGAATCCGCCCCTGCCTCCACTCTCGGAGGGGAGGGGGCCCAGGAAGCACGTCACACTTCAGATCAACCTTCTGAGACACAATCTCACTGTTCCTGGGAAGTACTGCAGGTCACTAGGGATTTCCCAGGGGAGGTGCAAGGGCATCCTCAGAGTTCAGCTATTGCACTGAACAGGGAGTCATGTGTATCCACAAGAGCTCCAAACAGGAATTCACCTGAGGTGGGGTTTGCCAAAGAGGCGGCTCCTGACTCTGGCACCTCAGCCACAGGGGAGTGGGAGTATTGGGGCACACCTGTAATGCAGGTCACGTCCGAGACTGGTCGTGGGCTCGAGGGACTAAGTTCCCTGGAGCCATCCAGAGTAGTTGGGGAATCCTCAGCCAATTCAGAGGGTTGGACAATTTCAGCTGCTCTCATGGACCCTGGGGAGAGCTCTGGCAATTCTGCCGGCATGCCTCACCAGGGGTGACCTGCAAAATTTGTGCATAAAAGTCCTGGTCTAGCGAGCCCAACAGATGGGCCGGTAGACCAGGCACCCTTAAGAACAAGTCCTGGTCTGCCTAGCCGGGCAGGTGAGCTGACAGGCCAGGCACCCTCCCTAACCTTGCGTAGGTCACAATGGGCTAAGGCCCCTCCTAAGCATCTAGGCGAATATGTGAGGTTCTTGTCAGTACAAGGGACCTTACAGGTCTAGGTTGAGGAGATGGGACCTATGTGGGGTAGAAGATAGACACATGAAGTCCACATTAGAGAGTGGGTTGGTTAGCTAACTCTATTAGTTATAAGAAGGGTGTCTGCATGCGAGCAGACTATTATTTTCTTTTAAATTATTTTATTATTATTGTAAAGAAATTTGGAATTGTGTGTGTTCTATCCAGGGGGGAGAGGTGTTGTGTCCTGGGCCTGATGAGGAAACTCAGCAGGGTCAGAATTGTTGCAAATGGTCCCGGGCATTCTAAAAGCTGCCTGGGACCAGATAGAGTGGCGCCAGCCTTGTGCGCATACGCAAGACGCGAAGAAAGAAGAACTCTTATTGGTTCACTCTGTCCGGGTTTCAAGCCCTATAAAAAGGCCCGCATGCCTTTTGCTTTTTGCTTGGAGTTGGAGTAAGAGAATAAAGCATTGTTAGTTGTCACCATGTGTCTTCATCATTCGTACGCGAACAAAGGATTTAACACTAACAATTTTCTGAGTGAAAATCCAAGGGCTGGCTTTGTCTAATAGAGCCCCCCATGGCTTGCACTACATTATCTTCAGGACCACAGCAATCCCAGATTTCTATGAAGTAAATGGAACTGATCGGAGATTAGGAGATTATGTTTTTCCATCACAGCACCAATCCTAGGGAACAGCTTCCCTTTGGAGAAAAGATGATTTTTCCTACTTCACCGTTGCAGAAAGTGATAAAACTGAGCTGTTCCATTCTTGAATGGCACCTTGCTATTCAATTAACTTGTGAGTTGTTGGGAAATTATCACGGTATTGCTGTATTTCTGAAAACTGTTTTTAAGAGAGTAAATTGTACAGTGTTTGTTTGTTTACCTGTCTTATCAATGATATTTACTGTGGATGTTTTATCATTTGTATATAAGAAGCTGGAACGATGTTAAGGACATACATATCTGATAAATAAATTACACTCTTAAATCAATATTTTTTTTCATTTCATGTATTAGATTTATTTGCCACCCATCTTGTTTTGAACATTTGCTTTCTTGTAAGAAGCATTCAGCTTCATCTAGTTTATTTGTCCTTCTCTAAACATTACCATATTGACAGCAATGGCCCTGAATTTTATAACGGTGCACAAATGGTACTGCAGTCCTTAGTAGCGAAACCATTGAGGTTCATTTTCTGTCTTTCACTTATTTGATCCCACGGTTTTGAAAAGCTGCACATTGAGATTTTAAGATGATTTCCATAAAATGTCCCTTTTGAAATAGAAAAGATAAATAAATATGGAGTCAATATGTGATTAAAGATTTGTTCACAGTGACTTGTCAAAACTTCTTGAAAATTTGTTGATGTTTGCTCTACATTTTAAGTAGGGAATGATGTCAGTTCCAAATAAGCCAAATTGCTCCTTTTCTCAACATTTTTTTTTTTTGTTTAGCCTATGGCATACAATGTCAGGGAAATCTACACATGCTAGACCCAATGCAGGCTTGGCAGCTTAGATTGCTATCTCATCTATTTGATGCTTGAGTGCATACCTCACTGACACTTGCTTATCCCTCCAAAAATGGGATGGAAAATGACCAAGAAATAACATAGACTAGATTGGGAATAATGATAATGTTGAAAGTATTGGTATGCAATGTGCCATCTTTTTAAATTTATATATGTATTAATTGTGTTGTTACTAGTTTATTGATATTCTCTACCTGAAATTACGTAGTCATCTTCTTGGAAAGGGCCTTTATGTTTATATCCACAGTAAATCTCTGATTCTGGTGAGTAGAGAGCCCGTGCATTTAATCCTCTCCATGAACCCTTGAATACCTTCAGAAAGAAAAAAATTCAGTATTTGATAAGGGAAAGAGTAGGTCAGGAGAATTTGTCATGAGAGGAACAATAGTCCTTCACAAAAGATTGAATATGTACCAACTTGCTCTTCGTCATACATTTCAGGAAGATGAGAGGCTTACCTTAATAGGCTGAATAGAAAATTTATTTATGTGCACATATGAAGGAGAGTCAAGGTCCTGCTGGACACCCATAAATAGGACCCTCATCACTAGAGAAGGAAGGAGAGAGAGAGGGTGTGAGAGAGATTTTCCCGTAAGAGATTTTAAATTGCAGATTTTTCAAGACAGAACAAACTCATTGGTGCTGGTTAGTCTTATTCACAAAGGATTCTGAAATAAGCAATATATTCAGCTTTCATGACATAGGAATGATTTTGCTACAACTGGAAGGATTTATGTTGGCAGCAAAACCTACAGAGCAGAGAAATGGGAAGTGGTAAGAGATGGGAGAAAAATATTCATTTTCAAAACTCACCAAAGTTATGTTTGCAACACGCTTTCTTGAGACCTACTCGCTTACATTTACAGGCCTCATTGAGATCTCCCAGGAGCACGAGGACAAGGACGCTGGCTAGGAAAAATCCATATGGTTTTGTAGTATCCATTTCTTGCTTTGCATGAAGCCACTCGCTTAGGACAGAGGTAATATTTCCTTTCTGCAGCAGTCTTTCTGGAAGAGCGTTGAATGAGAGAGCACCAACTACAGATTAAAGACAAATTGTGACTCCTAGTTGAAAATCTTCCTCCCATTAGTCATAGAACAGGATGATTCAAGTACTGAAATATAAAGGAGGTCATGGGTCTTTCATCCTGTGGAACAACTTCAGATTTAAAGGTTTGGCCCTTAGCAGAACCAAAACACCAAGTCTGAGTTGTAAAGAAGAAAAGTGTGACAAGTTAGGCTCAAGGACACATCAACTCTCAACAAAAGCAGAGCTTCCTATACCAGCCCAGGAAAGACAGTTTGTCTACTTACGTCTTCCTAGGGCATTGTTTTATTTCTTTATTTTGTGTCCAAAACAAACCTTAAACTACCAAAATGAGGACACCTTTTTAGCTTTATTGTTTGCCAGAAAGAAATCTCTTTTGGTGCACTCTATTGGCAGTAATGGACAGACCAACAAATGGGCCAGTTTCTTGTCTCCCACATTCATACTGCATGTACCGGTAGTTATCCTGCTGCAATCTCTATTTGAGCATATTGATCTTATATTTAGGCACTCCCACCTTCAGCCTATTCAACGTCCTCCAAATAACATAGGGGATATCAAATCCCTCAGTCATGTTCTCTTCTGGGATTATTTCTTGTTCTGTAAATTCTCTCCTCCATCTTCTAATTTGGTTTTTCTCCTGCGTGCCTTCAAGAATATTTGTTCTTGCCATAAAACTCTTCCTAGATCTGAATCAATGAGTTTGGGACACATATCCATTCAGAGGATGCCAGAGATCATTCTGTTGCTTGATTCTCTCCAGAACTGCTATTACTTCTTTTCTAATTCTAGGTGGAGCAATACCAACAAGAGGATACACTTTCTCAATTGATGTGGGTTTAAGGAATCTTGTCACTATACACACTGCTTCATTGACAGCAATGTCAACTTGCTCTGCCTGTGTAGATGCACTCCCTAGGAGAGCCAATTTGGTGTAGTGGACAAGGCACTGGCTCAGAAGTGCCTTGTCCACCACACCTCTGCTGCCGAAATAGACAGGGCCAAAACTGATGTCTGCAGAGTGGATGGCTGAGTGCCACATACTGTATATAATTTGTCAGTTTCCTGATAATGTTATTCCTCATGCTAACATTAGCCTTAGTATATAGGCAGTGTTGTTTAAATGAAAGTGTCCTATCATGTGTCACACCCAGATACTTTGGTGTAGTGCAAGGCGGTATTCGATTCTCTTGTCATGAAACATTCAACTCGACTCCTGCATCTCAATTTCAAAGACGAAAAGCACACACTTGGGTCTTGCTTGGATTGGGTCTCAAATGATTGATGGTGTAATACCTGTTAAGTCCTTCCAATAATGGCGAATGATGAAGACACATCTTGTACAAAATAACTCTTTATTTTTAATTCAGCCAAAACACCAACAACGAGCAGAGGCACGCAGGCCTTCTTTTATATGCCCAGATCCCCGGACACAATGGCAACAAAAAAGGTGCTTTTCCCGCCTTGCGCATGCGGCAAAGCCGGCACCACTCAGTCTGGACCCGGGCAGCTTTTGCAATGCCCGGGACCATTGCAACATCCCGAGCCTGCATTGCAGGCTCAGGACACAACAATACCATTCTAATTTTTCAGGTGCAACAGTGAGTCTTCCTACCAACTCATCAAAACTTGATCCTTGTGTGACCACTGCTATATCATCTGCATAGATAAATAATCATGTTAAGTCAGAGACTGGTTGATCATTTGTATATATGTGATGCAACATTGGAAATAATACACTTCCTTTCCTAGGACTGAAACTGAGTGAACGGCTTATGTCACCAGCTAATTTTTATTCTTCACTAGAACTCTAAGTTCCTAACCTACCTGCCTTGCCCACTTTTCTAAAGAGTTTGCTACAAAAGAAATTGGCTGTTTTTTCCTCACCTTATTCTCTGTTACTCCTGGGTCCTTCTCCAGAGGCAAACTTTGTTCCCTAGTGTATTCTGCTGGTATTTAAAGCTTCCCCTCACCCTTCTCTCAAAATTTCTCTTGCCTTCATGTTAATAGTTGCCATTCAAACTAGCCACACTTGATTTCTCAAAGAACTGGCAGCATAATATGTCCCCATTTGGTTTGCTGAATAGATTGGATTTCTGGAAGACAGGTTTGGACATAGCATATCTTACGTTATCTGACTATAAAAATCAGCCATTTGTGTTTCTGGCATCAGCTCTTCTCTTCAGTAATTAATGGGGGAGGATGAGGAAAACATATCTCTGCTAGAGAGAAGTTCCCTGAGTCCGAAAGCTTGGAAGATTAACCCTCTGCTCCCAGTGACTGAGCCAGGTGGGATCCTGCAACATTATCCTGGGACACATATACTCACCTTCATTCGAAAATATAACTGTCCAAGACTTTTGCAGACTTCATGATATAGGGATCTTGGCTGCCAAACCTATTTGTTTATTAACAGATGAGCAGTTATGCTTTAATCCCAAATCATATGAGAAACTGAAGTTGTGGAATAACCAGATTTGAAAATGACAGAGAAGTTGTTTTGTTAGAAATCTTGGCCTAAATAAGAGACCAAAATCAGTTGATTTCAAATGTTTTAACAGTTTGAGTGATTCTGAGTTGAATATTATCTACTGTACAATCTTTGCTTGGCTAGATATGCAGTTGAAACATAAGCATTGAACAGTACGGCCCAGATCTTTTAATAGCCACCTGCAACTTTAGAAGCCTTAAGAAAATTTAAAAAGACATAGATGATCAATTATTTTCATGCTGGTGTTGTAATAAATTAGGTAACTAATTCACTAAAGTTCTTTAAAAAAGCTCTGTACCCAAGGCTGGACATTTGCAAGAGGAGAATACCATTAGGTGTGCCCCTCATTTCTCTGTGTGCTTGGCCTGCATCTATGTTGGGGAATAGATTATATGGAGTAAGCGGTTCCTTTTCTTGCTGATTTAGGCACCTCACCATTCTCTGTTGTATCAGATCGATTTCTCAGAGTTCAGATCCTATGAATATAAACGTGGTTCCCAGGTTATGTCTTCTTGTTCAGCAACTATTTAAACTTGTGGCAGCACTGGGCAAAGGGTCCTGGTGTTGGGTCTTTAGTATTCCAGCCATTGCAATGTCCCAGCGGTCATGTGATTGCAAGTAAGTCTCTTTCTGATTACGGCCTTACATATTAGCAGAAGAATCCTTTTGCTATCTATCCCTGTATTCAGATCTCTCTCCTTAGAAGCCTCGGTGCACAGGTTCAATATATCCTTCAGAAAGACTGCTCAGTTGCTTACTGAATGTTTGCACTGAATTGCACTGCTGAATTTTCATTGTACCTTGGATGCTCTTGTAGACATTCTTCAGATGTTCCCACGTTACTGTAGATACAGAAAAAGAGATCTCCCTTTCTTTGCTGCCAGTAGCTGGGACATGATGACACATGGAAGGAGACTGCGATACACCCCCTCTTTAAGAGCCACAGCCCACATCTGGCCCATTGGAAGACCACCCCATCGGAAGCCTTCCTTTCTGGGAGAAGATACTGTTCTGGCCCTTCTGAAAAATCTAGCTCTCCCCTTGATCCTGGTGATGGGTGTAGCTCGGGCCCTGGGCTCAGGCTATTGCTGCTTAACGCCAGGTCGGTTAATAATAAGGCCCCCCTCATTCATGATCTTCTCATGGATGAGGAGACCGACTTGGAGTGTGTGACTGAGACCTGGTTGGGCCCTGAGGGGGGAGTTCCCCTCACGGGCATGTGCCCATCAGGTTATCAGGTATGGCATCAGCCGCGACCCCAGGGAAGGGGGGGAGGAGTGGCTATTTTGGCCCGGGAGAACTTCAGTCTACGTAGACTCACTGTTTCCAAAATTCCGGGTTGCGAGTCCATCCTTATGACGCTGGACCTAGGGGTCCAGGTGGGCTTACTGCTTACGTACCTGCCTCCCAGCTGCGTGGCATCAGCCTTGCCTGTGCTACTCGAGGAGGTTGCTGGGCTGGCGGTGGAGTTCCCCAGGCTTATAGTCTTGGGGGACTTCAATCTGCCGTCGCTTGGCGAATCCTCAGGATTGGCACAGGAGTTCATGGCCGCCATGACAACCATGGACCTGACCCAAGTAGTGCAGGGTCCGACGCATGAGGGTGGGCACGCCCCAGATATGGTTTTCCTTTCGAAACAGTTGGGTAATGATCTGGTTTTAAGGGGCTTAGATATCTTGCCTTTGTCATGGACCGATCATTTTCTGCTTTGACTGAATTTTATGGCCCCAATCCTTCCCCGCAGGGAGGTGGAACCGATTATGTGGTTCCGCCCCAGATGCCTGATGGATCCAATTGGCTTTCAGACAGTGCTTGGGGAATTACCGAGCTCCCTCATTCACAGTCCGGCGGAGTCCCTGGTAGCGGCATGTAATACGGCCGCGAAGGGGGCTATTGACCGGATTGCGCCTTTGCGACCTCTCTGTGGTGCTGGCCCCAGGAGGTCTCCTTGGTTTACTGAGGAGCTCAGGGGGATGAAGTGCCATAAGAGACGTCTAGAGAAGCGATGGAGACAAAGTAAGTCTGGATCTGACCGAACCAGATTGAGCTTATTTATTAAAGCCTATCTGAAGGCGATTAAGGCAGCAAGATCTTCGTATCTTTCTGCTTTGATCGCGTCTGCGGAATCTCGTCCGGCCGCCCTATTCAGGGTGACCCGATCCCTCATTAACCCAAGGGGTCCGGGCCCACCCTTGCAGGGTAGTGCTGAGGACTTTAATAACTGTTTCGCAGACAAAGTGGCTCAGATCTGGGCCGACCTAGACTCCAATTGTGGAGCAGAGTCGACTGATAATGATTCAGTTGAGGGGACAGGGGCATGTTCTTGTCCGGTCATCTGGGGTGAGTTTGAGGCTGTTACGCCTGAGGAAGTGGACAGGGCCATTGGATCTGTAAGTTCTGCCACCTGTTTATTGGACCCGTGTCCCTCCTGGCTGGTTTTGGCCAGTAGGGTGGTGACACGTACTTGGATCCAGGAGATTGTCAATGCTTCTTTGAGGGAGGGGTCCTTCCCGGCTCCTTTAAAGGAGGCACTTGTGCGCCCCCTCCTCAAGAAGCCTTCCCTGGATCCAGTAATTTTGACCAACTATCATCCGGTGTCCAACCTTCCCTTTGTGGGGAAGGTTGTTGAGAAGGTGGTGGCGGATAGGGTGATAGGGATAGGGGGATGTGGTGGTGGGGGTGCCGAGCAGTTATATTAATTGTTTGGAAAATGTGGTATATGCTAGTTTTCGGTTGAGTTATTATTATGTGTCTTTTTTGTAAAAATTTTAAAAAACTAATAAAAATTATGTTAAAAAGAGAAGGTGGTGGCGCATCAGCTCCAGCGGTCTCTGGAGGAAGCCGATTATCTGGGCCCTCTGCAGTCGGGGTTCAGGCCCGGCTACAGCACCGAAACTGCTTTGGTCGCTCTGATGGATGATCTCTGGCGGGCCCGAGATAGAGGCCAGTCCTCTGTCCTGGTGCTTCTTGACCTCTCAGCGGCGTTCGATACCATTGACCACGGTATCCTTCTGCGCCGGCTGGAGGGATTGGGAGTGGGGGACACCGTATTGCGGTGGTTCTCCTCCTATCTCACTGGTCGATCGCAGTCAGTGTTTGTGGGGGGCCGGAGGTCCACCTCTAGGTTACTCCCATGTGGGGTGCCTCAGGGGTCGGTTCTCTCCCCCCTACTTTTTAACATTTACATGAAGCCACTGGGTGAGATCATCCACTGCCACAGAGTGAGATACCATCAGTATGCTGATGATACTCAGCTGTACATTTCCACTCCTGGCCATATCAGTGAAGCGGTTGAGGTGATGTGCCGGTGTCTGGAGGCTGTGAGGGTTTGGATGGGTGTTAACAGATTAAGGCTCAACCCCGATAAGACAGAGTGGCTGTGGGTGATGCCTCCCAAGGACACTTCTATCTGTCCTTCGATTACCCTGGGGGGTGAATCTATAAACCCCTCAGAGAAGGTTCACAACTTGGGAGTCCTCCTTGATCCACAGCTGACATTGGATCATCATTTGTCAGCAGTGGCGAGGGGGGCATTTGCCCAGGTTCGCCTGGTGCACCAGTTGCGTCCTTACTTGGATCGGGAGTCTCTCCTCACAGTTACACATGCCCTTGTCACCTCGAGGATCGACTACTGCAACGCTCTCTAGATGGGGCTACCCTTGAAGAGTGTTCGGAGACTACAATTAGTGCAAAATGCAGCTGCGCGAGCAGTTGTGGGCCTTCCTCGTTGTGCCCACATTTCATCAACTCTCCGCATGCTGCATTGGTTGCCTATTGGTCTCCGAGCCCAATTCAAGGTGTTGGTTATTACCTATAAAGCCCTTCATGGCATGGGACCAGGATACTTACGGGACCGTCTTCTGCCATATACTTCCCTTTGACCGGTGAGAGCGCACAGGGTGGGCCTCCTCCGGGTCCCGTCAGCGAAACAATGTCGTCTGGCGGGCCCTAGGGGGAGGGGCTTCTCTGTTGTGGCGCCCACCCTCTGGAACCAACTACCTCCTGAAGTCCGCGTTTCTCCGACTCTCCCGGCCTTCCGAAAGAATTTAAAACCTACATCTGCTGGCAGGCCTGGGGATGATTGCTGATTGTGGTGTGACTGAGGAGTATGTGTGGGGTTTATTTTTAATGTTTTTTTTTCGGATTTGTATTGAATTGTTTATTTGTATGTTGTGAGCCGCTCCGAGTCTGAGGAGAGGAGCGGCATACAAATCCGAAAAATAAATAAATAAATAAACCACAAAACTCTGGAGGAACTGCTTTTTGGGGAGGGTCCCTTTCAGTCAGGATTTATTCCCAGGCTGGGGACAGAAACAACATTGATTATATAGTTATTGACCTTTTCCAGGACTTCATTTGGGGTAGTTCCCCACTTCTAGTACTGTTGTACTACTCATTAGCTTGGGTTATTATCAGCCTGCTATCCTTTAGATCACCTGCAAAGTTTGGGGACTGTTTTACAATAGTTTAACTCTTTTCTTAGGCAGTTGCTATGAGAGGGTAATGTGTTCAATGCCCTGCACAAGTTACTAATAATTTTCTGAGTGAAAATCCAAAGGCTGGTTTTGTCTAATAGAGCCCCACATGGTTGGCACTACAGTATCTTCAGGACCACCTTCTCCAACCAGGATTGACATACATAGATCATAATCACAGCAATCCCAGATTTCTATGAACTAAATGGGACTGAGGGGAGATTAGGAGATTATGTCTTTTCATCACAGCACCAATCCTAGGGAACATCTTCCCTTTGGAGAGAAGAAGGTCTCCCTTACCTCATCCTTACAGAAAGTGATAAAACTGAACTGTTCCATACTTGAATGGCATCTTGCTATTCAATTAACTTGTGAGTTGTTGGGAAATTATCATACTATTGCTGTATTTCAGAAAACTATTTTTAAGATAGTAAATTGTATAGTGTTTGTTTGTTTACCTGTCTTATGAATGATATTTACTCTGGATGTTTTATCATTTGTATATAAGGAGCTAGAAGGATGTTAAGAACATACACATCTGATAAATAAATGGCACTCTTAAATCAATATTTTTTCCCATTTCATTTATTAGATTTATTTGCTGCCTATCTTGTTTTGAACATTTGCTTTCTTGTAAGAAGCATCCAGCTTCATCTGGTTTATTGTCTTTCTCCAAGCATTTGTATGTTGACAGTGAAGGCCATGAAGTTTATAAGTTTGCACAACTTGTACTGCAGTCCTTGTTCAGTTTATTTTTCTTTTTAGAATTTACTTTATTCCATGGTTTTGCAAAATTGCACATTGAGATTATAGGGCGATTGTCAAAAATTGATCCTTTTGAAATAAAAAAAGGTAAAGGTGGTGTCAATATGTAACTGTAAAGATTTGTTCACATCCCTAACCTTAACCCTTGAAAATTTTTTGATGTTTGCTCTACATATTAAGTAAGGGATAATGTCAGTTCCATATAAACCAGCTTTCTCCTTTTCTCAACATTTATTATTTGTTTAGCCAATGGCATACAATATCAGGGAAATCTACACATGCTAGACCCAATGTAGTCCTGGCAGTTTAGATTGCTAGTTCATCTATTCAATGCTTGAGTGCATATCCTTGGTACACCTTGGGGGCAAACTAGCTTTACACCAGCTAACTAGCACTGATTGGTTTGCTGGCTTATCTGGATGCATCCGCTGGTCTCACCTCGCCTCACGTCATGTCGTGATGCCTCACATCTGGGCAGGTCCAGCACCGGCTTCGACTCTTTGCACACACGAATGCAGCTTTCCCACTGAAGTGGTACCCATTTATCTACTTGTAATATTGTATGCTTTCAAACTGCTGAATGGGCAGGAGCTAGCGATCTAGTTATGGCATCTCAATCTGTCTCAAGGAGCCAGGCTCAAACCACCGGAGTGCAGACCATTTCTGGCCAGCAGTTCCAGTGTCATTAAGCCACTGTACTACTGCGTTCCCTTTTCTCACCAAATTTATAGTCTTGTAAAGCAAGCGTCCTATCTCTATGGGAACTGACAATACCTTACCGATATTGGCTTATACCTCCAAAAATGAGACGGAAAGTAACCAAGAAATAATATCAACTAGGAATAATGGTAATATTGGTTTACAATATGCCATTCTCTTTAATATATCTATGTATTAATTATGTTGTTACTAGATAATTGGTATTCTCTACCTGAAAATACATAGTCATCTCCTTTGAGAGGGCCTTTGTGTACATATCCGTAGTATTCACGTGAGATTGGGCTGTATAGGAACTGTGCTCTTCTTAGTTCCTCTGGACCCTTGAATACCTTCAGGAAAAAAGATAATTCAGTATATGATAAAGGCAAGAGTAGGTCAGGAGAATTTGTCATGAGAGGAATAATATCCCTTTACCAAAGATTGGATGCCTGCAAACTTGCTGTTCTGATAATGTTTCAGGAGGAGGAGGAGGGGCTTACCTTGATGGGCTGAATAGTATAGATATTTTTGGGAAAATATGATGGAGATTTAGGATCCGGCACGACACTCATAAATTTGGCCCTCATCACTGGAGAGATAGCAAAAGAGAAAGAGATTTTCTAGTAAGACAGGGGTGTCAAACAGCCGGCCCACAGGCAGATGGCATCATGCGGAGATTGCGCCCACCCCAGTTCCAGCAATGCGAAAAAAGTCACCCGTCACAGGATGTGACAAGTTTGACACCTGTGTAGTAAGAGGTATCTTCAGATTCTCAGTACAGAGAAAATTCAGTGGTGCTGGTTAGTCTAATTTACAGACGCTTATGAAATAACTATTATATTCAGCTTTCATGACATAGGAATGATTTTGCTGCAACTGGAATGATTAAAGCTGGCAGCAAAACCTACAAAGCAGAGGAGTGGTAAGAGATGGAAGGGAGAAATATATTACTTTTCAAAACTCACCAAAGCCAGCTGAGCAACATGCTTCACGGAGAGATGTTTCTACACATATGCAGCTCTCTGTGAGATCCCCCAAGAACATGAGGACAAGGAAGCTGGCTAGGAAATATCCATGTGGTTTTGTAGTATCCATTTCTTGCTTTGTATGAAGCCACTCGCTTAGGACAGAGGTAATGTTTCCTTTCTGCAGCAGCCTTTCTGGAAGAGCGTTGAATGAGAAGCACCAGCTGTAGATTAAACACAAATTGTTACTCCTAGTTCAAAATTGTCCTATAATTGGTCTTAGAACAGGATGATTCAAGTACTGATATAAAAGGGAGGATCATGGGTGTTTCATCATATGGGAGAAATTCAGATTTAAAGCTTTGTTCCTATGGGTGATCACTCTCTATAGGAACAAAGCAGAGCCAAAAGATTAAGTCTGAGTTGTAAAGAAGAAATTTATAACAAGTTAGGCTCAAAGAAACATCAATTCTCAACAAAATCAGAGGTTCCTATGTCAGCCCAGGAAAGATAGTCATCTTCTAAATGGAGATGGGGCTAAAGCAGCTGTTCTCAACCTGTGGGTCGCGACCCCATTTGGGGTCGAACGACCATTTCACGGGGGTCACCAAACAACGCAGTCCGCCATTTCCCCCCCCCTTTTCCTTAGCTGTGCTACTCCCTCTTATTCTATTGGCTTTTGAAAGCCAATAGAATAGACTCTCTTGAATAGAGTCTAATTCTATTGGCTTTCAAAAGCCAATAGGAATTGTCCAGACTGTCTCCACCCTGCTGAGCCCGCCAAAAGTCCCAGTCTGCAAACGGTGCTGCAAGTTGTCTGCAGCGAAGGCGAGCTCTCCGGAAGTTTCCACCCCTCCCTGCTGAGCAACTACTAAAAATGTAAGTAAAAGAGGGCCAGGGGTGGGAGGTGGGAGGCCGGCGGGCGCAGGGAGGGTTTTTGGCACGTGTGGGTGGTGGCCCAGCCCGTGGTTGCCCTGCGCCGTCGCTGCTGCGGCCGCCCAGGAGCGCCTGGGCCTGCCTGCCGCAGCCCCAAATGGGCGGCAGCAAAGGTAAGGCTAGTGGGGCAGCGGCGGGTGCAGGGAGGGTTTTTGGCGCATGTGGGGCCCGCGGGTGTCTTACCTCCCTTGGGCCGGGCCAGCTGGTGGCCCAGCCCGTGGTCACCCTGCACAGTCGCCGCCGCGGCCGCCCAGGAGCACCTGAGCACCTGGGCCTGCGTGCCGCCGCCCCGAATGGGCGGCGGCCTATGCCTCGGCCTGCACAGGGGGCAGCACCACGCATGCACGGCGCAGGGGGTAGCACCACGCATGCGCGGCGCAGGTCGGGGTCGTGGCCTGAAAAAGGTTGAGAACTGCTGGGCTAAAGCATGAAGGAAGACCTTACAATAAGAATTATTGTCTAGATACAGGTATTTTATTTTTGTAAGTTTCAAATTATGCCTTCTGGTGTCTGCATGTTTAACTCCATGCATTTTCTTGATAACCTTTTCCAGAAATATTTTGCTATGGACTTCTTCCTAGGGCATTCATTCATTCATTCATTCATTCATTCATTCATTCATTCATTCATTCATGTCCAGATCAAACCTTAAACTGACAAAATGAGGCCATCTTTTTAGCTTTATCACTGGTTGAAAACAAATCACTTTTGGTGCACTCTATTGGTAGTAATCAACAGACTAACAAATGGGCCTGTCTCTTGTCTCCCACATTCACACTGTGTGTTGTTATCCTACTGCAATCCCCATTTGAGCATATTGGTCTTACATTTAGGCACTCCCACCCTCAGCCTATTCAATGTCTTCCCAGTAACATAGGAGATATCAAATCCCTCAGTCATGTTCTCTTCTAGGATTATTTCTTGTTCTGTAAATTCTCTCCTCCATCTTCTTATTCGGTTTTTCTCCTGTGTGCCTTCAAGAATATTTGTTCTTGCCACAAAACTCTTCCTAGATCTAAATCAATGACTTCGGGGCACATATCCATTTAGAGGATGGTTGATCGGCTGGTTGATCATTCGTATATACAGTGCATTCAGAAACTATTCAGACCCCCTTCACTTTTATCAATTTTGTTATGCTGCAGCCTGATTCTACAGTTGTTGAAATTCATTTTTTTCTCATTAATCTACACTCAGTACCCATAATGACAAAGTGAGAAGAGAATTTTAGAAATGTCTGTAAATTTATTAAAAAGAAAAATCTGAAATATCACATTGGCATAAGTATTCAGATCCTTCACTCAGTACTTTTTTGGCAGCAGTTACAGCCTCAAGTCTTTCTGGGTATGATGCAACAATCTTGGCGCACCTGGACTGGGGGATATTCTGCCATTCTTCCTTGCAAATCCTCTCAAGCTCAGTCAAGTTTGATGGCATACGTCAGTGGACAGCCATTTTCAGGTCCCTTCAGCGATGTTCAATAGGGTTCAAGTCAGGGCTCTGGCTGGGCCACTCTAGGACATTTACAAAGTTGTCCCTAATCCACTCCTGGGTTGTCTTGGCTGTTTGCTTAGGATTGTTGTCATGTTGCAAAGTGAACCTTTGGCTCAGTCTGAGGTCCTGAGTGATGTGGAATAGATTTTCATTGAGGATATCCCTTTACTTTGTTCCATTCAGCTTTCCCTGAACCCTGACCAGTCTCCCAGTCCCTGCTGCTGAAAAACACCCCCACAGCATGATGCTGCCACCACCATGCTTCACTGTTGGGATGGTATTGGGCAGGTAATGAGCAGTGCCTGGTTTCCTCCAGACATAACATTTAGAATTGAGACCAAACAGTTCAATCTTGATTGTATCAGACCAGAGAATCTTGTTCCTCACAGTCTGAGAGTCCTTCAGGTGTTTTTTTGAAAACTCCAAATGGGCTTTTATGTGTTTTGCATTGAGGAAAGGCTTCCATCTAGCCACTCTGCCAGAAAGCTCAAATTGGTGGTGGGCTGCAGTGATGTTCCATCTCCACACAGGAACTCTGGAGCTCAGTCAGAGAGATCATTGGGTTTTCTCTCCCGATTGCTCAGTTTGACCAGGAGACCAGCTCTTGGAAGTTTAGCCAAACTTTTTCCATTTGAAAATTATGGAGGCCACTGTGCTCTTACGAACTTTCAGTGCAGCAGAAATTTTATTATAGCCTTCTCCAGATCTATGCCATGCAACAATCTTGTCTCTGAGCTCTGCAGGCAGTTCCTTTGACCTAAGATTTTTGCTCTGCTTCAGTATGCATTGTCATATGTGCCTTTCCTAATCATGTCCAAGCAATATAATTTACCACAGGTGGACTCTAATCAAGGTGTAGAAATGTGTCAGCAATGATCAAGAGAAATGGGAGGAACCTGAGCTAAATTTCAAGTCTTTTTGCAAAGGGTCTGAATACTTAAGCCAATGTGATAGTTCAGCTTTTTTCTTTTTAATAAATTTACAGACATTTCTAAGACTATATTTTTACTTTGTTATTATGGGGTACTGCGTGTAGATTAATGAGAAAAAAATGAATGTCAACTGTAGAATCAGGCTGCAGCATAACAAAATTGACAAAAGTGAAGGGGGTATGAATGCTTTCTGAATGCATTGTATGCGATACAACATTGGAGACAATACACTTCCTTTCTTAAGACTGAAACTGAGTGAATGCATATGTCATCAGCTACTTTTATGCCTGACTAGAAGTTCCTAGGCTACCTACCTTGCCCACTACACCAAACTGGCACCCCCTAGAAAGTTTGCTACAAAAGAAATTGGCTATTTTTTCCTCACCGTATTCTCTGTTGCTCCTGGGTCCTTCTCCAGAGGCAAACTTTGTTCCCTAGTGTATTCTCCTGGTATTTAAAGCTTCCCCTCTCCCCTTCTCCCAAATTTTCTCTTGCCTTCATGTTAATAGTTGCCATTCAAACTAGCCACACTTGATTTCTCAAAGAACTGGTGGCATAATATGTCCCCATTTGGTTTGCTGAATAGATTAGATTTCTGGAAGACAGGTTTGGACACAGCATATCTTACTTATCTGACCATAAAAATCAGCCATTTGTGTTTCTGGCATCAGTTCTTCTTTTCAGTAACTAATGGGGTGGGGGGAGGATGAGGAAAAAATATCTCTGCTAGAGAGAAGTTTCCTGAGTCCGAAAGCTTGAAAGATTAACCCTCTGCTCCCAGTGACTGAGCCAGGTGGGATCCTACAACATTATCCTGGGACACGTTTATACATCTTCATTCGAAAAAATAACTGTCCAAGGCTTTTGCAGACTTCATGATGTAGGGATCTTGGCTGCCAAACCTATTTGTTTATTAACAGATGAGTAATTATGCTTTAATTGCAAATCATATGAGAAACTGAAGTTATGGAATAACCAGATTTGAAAATGACGAAGAAGATCTTTTGTTAGAAATCTTGGGCTAAATAAGAGATCAAACTCAGTTGATTTCAAATATTTTAACAAATATTTGAGAGAGTCTGTGTTGAGTATTATCTACAATCTTTGCTTGGCTAGATATGCAGCTGAAATATAAGCATTGAAGAGTATGGCCCAGATCTTCTAACAGCTACCTGCAAATTTAGGAGCCTTAAGAAATGCAGTGGTTGAACCAACAATTCATTTTTATCAAAAATTAAAACGTAAGATGGAAGTATTAGCTATATATCTGAATTTTGGAATGAAGAATTGGACTATCTAGTTTTGGAGACTCAGTGGTTTCAAGTGTTAAGAAATGCAAATATACTCATGACCTAAACATGACTTTAACTGCTCAGAAAATATTATTTTTCCTTATTGGACCCCGTGAAAGTATATCAAGACTCATTCATAGCGTATATAGGCACAAGGCCTTCCATCAGTATTTCTCATATAAGAGCTATGTAATGTATACATACTGTACATAAAGGCTATGTAGCACTTGGAGGAAGAATAACTTTATTATGATCGTAGACCGGCAATAGCCATCACTTTTTACAAAATATTATTATTATTATTATTAATAATAATAATAGTAATAATAGTAATAATAATAAATAGTACTAACATTAATAGTAAATAATAACATCCCTGTTAAGGAAATACATGTTCTCAAAATGTTAGGGTCACTCCCTAGTGGATAGCCGATTAGTGTGTGAGTAAATATAATGTTCCAAACATTATTAGAGATATCTCCCAAAAATTGGCACAAGTTGATGACTATAAAACTGTAACCAATGTTTTTCTTGTGGACATTGCAGCAACACAGTATTTTGCTACTGCATGCGTGATAGAAGGGTTTGAGTCCTGGAGGAGAAAGCCTACATAAAAATTGTCTGCCCTTCCTGGAAATCTCTCTAATAAAGGGAGAATATATGCTGTCCTATAAACTTGGTATAACTCACAGTACAATAAAACATGTGAGATATCTTCAAATTCTCCTTTACCACGTATACATACCCGTTCTGCTATTGGTATTCTCTTAAACCTGCCCTGTAGGAGTGCTGAGGGAAGAATGTTAAATCTGGCTCTGAAGAAAGCTATTCTTTGTTTTGGGAAGGTCAGATCATTCAGATATCTTGCCAATTCCCACACACCCTGTTTGATTCTATCCCTACTGTGGCAAGGCAACCTATTTAGTTCTTCTTGGAACTCCATGTCCTTTATTCGATTGGATATTACTTGCTTTGCTTGGTCAAAGCCTAGGGACATTAAGAATATCGAAGAGAGCTCATAAGAGCCCAGTTTATGATCTATCGCCTGCTTTCAGGGGGAAGGAAAGTTGTCAGTCAGCACTAACGAGGACAATCCCTCTGGAAAGAAATGCATTTTAAGCCAGTGAATGATCATCATCTTCCAGGCTCTTACCTGGATTTGGGGCATGCCTGTCTCAATTCTTAATTGGGCATTTGGGGTTCCTTTGGGTGCAGCTAAGATGGCTCGCAGGAATTTGGTTTGTATGGTTTCCAGCAAGTTTTTCTTTGCAAGGATTCCTGTTTGTGCCCCTTATAGAATTTGCACCAATGTTTTGGCCTCAAAACGTTTTAAGGCAGCAGGTACTAATTGACCTCCGCTTGTGTAAAAGTAATGTTTGATTGCATTTAAGGATCTATTGGCTGCTTGCAATGTATGATCCAGGTGTGCCTTCCATGTCCCTTGTGAGTGGGTATCTAAATGTTCTAACCTGTTCCAAACTATGTCCTTCTATTTTCCAGGAGTATTGACTGGGTCTTTTAGCAAAAACTAAAATTTTTGATTTATCAAAGTTAAGGACTAACTTGTTCTGTCTGCAGTAGCCAAGTGTTGCCCTTATTGCTCTCTTCAGTCCTACAGGAGTTTGCGAAATAATCACCGCCTCATCGGCATTCAGAAGAATTGGGATTTTGCGAGATTTCCGGTGGCTCCGCTGGCATCGCCACAGCCTCCTTTGGAGGCTCCGTTCCCGGGGTTTTGTAAAGCCGCAAAAACAGCGAACATCAGCTGTTTTTTGCGGTGAAAAATCCCCCCTTCGGGCGAAGAAGGGGTGAAGAGCAACGGGCGTGGGTTGAGCTCCTCTAAAAACCCCCTGAAAAAGTTTTCAGGGGGAAAGAGTGAGAGCTCCCCAGGCGCTCGAAGACGCTCCTGCCCTGGGACGCTTCTGTTGGCTGACAGAAAAAGACGCCGCGACCATCCCTGCTTCAAATAAATACTTAAGAGAGACCTGCATGCAGGCGGAGTGAATACAGGAGTTCTTTATTGCAAGTATTTTTTTTATTTTTTACTTCTGACCACATATTTCTACAATCAACATAATGTATCCAAGATGGCGATCGCTTTCACTGTAAAGGGAAAGTGACGGGGAAAGTGAAAGTGATTTTTTTTTCTCAGAGCAAAGCCAGAGCGACCGCCCAGATTTAAACTTTAAAACCCTATAAATTACAATTAAATTTTGATTTGAAAGAAGATAAGAAGAGGAAATTATTTTGGCAATATATTTGTAAGGATTCTTTTTTATTTAAAGTAACTTTTTAAAAGTGACTGAATATAGTATGGCTGCCAGACAAACTAAAATAGCTTCTGCGAAGGTGGCAGTATCTTCCCCGGCTCAGCCCTCTAAATTACAAGTAAGTACTCTTGTTGCTCCCCCAGCCTCTTTAACATCTACAGAATCTCAAGCCCCCTCGTCTACTCAACCTCCTCCAGAAATGTTTACCATGAAAGATTTGCAGGTTGCATTCTCAACAATGACTGAAAAATTGGAGAGAAAGATTGAGGAACAAGTTAAAGGCATAACTGATGAATTGGAGACAATTAAAGAAACAATTGAGACTCACAATATTGTGATAAGAGAAGATATTGTGGATGCTATTAAGGGGGTTTGGGATTATACTTTGAGAGTTGAAGAAAAGGTGGAAGGGATTGAGCAACAAATTGAGGGGAAATTTGATGAAATTAAAAGCGATATACAAGATCAAGCAGTCATGGTACAATATAATCAAATGATGTTGGCTATTAGAATCAGAGGGCTGAAAGAAGTTGCAAATGAGAATCAGGATGACCTGAGAAGAATTTTTGAAGAGGCTTTGGCACAATTTTTAGAAGATGGAGTACAAAATGTCTCTTGGCAGATTGACAGGATCTACAGAGTTAACTCATGGATTGCAAGACAAAGAAATTTACCTAGAGACATTGTGATTTATTTTGTTACAAGGAGATTCAGAAATTACGTTCTTACAACATCTTATAATAAGAAATTAAGTGTTGCTGGCCAGGAGGTTGTGGTTTTGAAGGAGATTCCTCCGAAGATGTTAAGAGCAAGAAAAGATTATGCATTTTTGGTGGTTGAACTTAAAAAATATGGCATGCAATTTACATGGGAGGCTCCAGCTGGACTGTCATTATTTTACCAGGGTAATATATACTGCTTGAACTCTGTTGGGAAAGCGAAAGGTTTTTTTGAGAATGTGTTGAAGGCTGGTAAACCCCCATCTCCAACACCAAAAAGGGCAGATTTACCAAAAGAGAGAGACATGGAGTTAAAACAACAAATACAGTCTTCAGAGTCACAACCCCTTGCAGCATCAGGAGTTGACAAAGGAGTTTTGATGGAGCTGCCCGCGCAGAGCATTGATATTTTTCAACCTTTGGAAGTAGAGAAGCCTAAAGATCAAAGGCAAACAAGAGCAACTACTAAACGCATGGAACAACAAGAAAAGGAACAACAAATACATCCAATCCAAGCTGTATCTACATGTCCGGAAACCATGGGAGCAAGACCAAAGAAGAAAATGGATGAAAAACTTGATTTGGCCTTGCAAAAGCTTTCTCAAGTTGGTCATGTCAAATAAATATTTGACATGGAATGTCAATGGTTTAAATTCTCCACAGAAAAGGAAGAAGATATTTCACTATTTGAAGCAATGTAAAAATGATGTAATCTGTTTACAAGAAACACATATTAGAATTACTGATCAGAAATATTTGATAAATAATAAATTAGGTTCACATTTTGTGGCAGCGGCTGCTGAGAAGAAGAATGGAATTGTTATCTATGTTAAAAATCATATAAGAGCTAAATTAATAGAATCAGATATTCAAGGTAGATTTTTAGCAATTGAAATTTTAATAGATGGGAAGAAAGTTCTTTTGATGGGTATATATGCACCAAATCAACAACAAGGAATATTTTACAAGTTATTACATAAAAAGTTAACACAATTTGATTATAGGTCTTGTATTTTAATGGGAGATTGGAATGGTGTTATAGATATTGGTTTAGATAAGAAGAAGACTTCATCAATTCCTCAAACACGTTCTATGTTGCCTAAATCTTTTTTTTGATATTAAGGATGGTTTTGATTTGATAGATATATGGAGAGAAAGACATGGTAAAGAGCAAGAATTTACTTTTTTTCTGATAAACATCAGTCATTCTCTAGAATTGACTTTATATTAAGTACAAGTGACTTTATTTTTAGATTAAAGAAGGTGAAAATCCTACCCAAAGTTTTAACAGACCATAATCCGGTTTGGATGGAATTAATGATAGGTCAGATCCCTAAAAGATCTTGGAGACTTAATGAAAATTTGTTTAAATATGATACAAATGTGAATGAATGTAAAAATGTTATGAAGGAATTTTTATGTTAAATCTGCATAAGGATACAACAATAGAAATGGTATGGGATGCTAGCAAAGCGTTTATGCGTGGGGTTTTAATTGACATGAATAAAAGGTATAGACGTAAACATGAGGAAAAAAGGAAGGAGTTAGAGGAGGAAATAAGACAGAAAGAGCAATTATTAATAAAGAGACCAGATGATAAAAATATTAAAGAGGGGATCAAGATTCTACGGAAACAATTTGATTTGTTGATGACCGACCAAGTTGCTAGGAACATACAATATGCTAAACGTAATACATTTTTTAATTCTAATAAACCTGGCAGATGGTTGGCCTATACATTAAGGAAAAAACAAAAATCCCGCATAATTGATAAAATAGAATATAAAGGGAAGGAGGTGTTTCAACAAGAAATTATTTTAAAAGTTTTTTTAGAATTTTACTCCAAGTTGTACGCTGAAGAGAAGATACAAGAGAATGAGATAGATACTTTTTTGCAAAATGAAAATGTACTGACAATTACCAATGAACAAAGAGATAGGTTAAATGCACTGATTACATCAGAAGAAATAACTTCAGTGATTAAACAACTGAAAATGGGAAAATCTCCTGGGACTGATGGGCTAACGGCAATTTATTATAAGCATCTTCAAATGGAAATGGTGGAACCTCTTAGAGAGCTATTTGTTAATATACAAGAGGGTGGTCAGGTTCCACCTTCATGGAAAACAGCCTATGTTTCTTTAATTCCCAAAGAGGGGAGAGACAATGCTCAACCAGAAAATTTTAGACCTATTTCATTGTTGAATATGGATTATAAGATTTTTGCAAAAATTATGGCTAATAGATTAATGACAGTTTTACAACAAATAATTCATTCAGATCAAACTGGTTTTTTACAAGGGAGACAGATGAAAACTAATGTTAGACAACTCATTAACATAATAGAATATTTGGATAAGCATATCCAGGTGCCTGCAGTTCTTATGTTTTTGGATGCAGAAAAAGCTTTTGATACACTGAATTGGTTGTTTTTGAAAAAACTAATCGTTAGGATGGGAATGGGGGATCAGTTTATTAACTCTATACTAGCAGTTTACCAGAAACAAACAGGTCAGATTATTGTGAATGGGCATTTAACAGATTCATTTAATATAGAGAAAGGCATTAGACAGGGATGTCGTTTATCCCCTTTGTTGTTTGTTCTAACTTTAGAGGTTTTATTGAATAGGATAAGAGTTTCAGATGACTTAAAAGGTATACAGATTAGACAACATGACTACAGATTATGTGCTTTTGCTGATGATTTGCTTGTGACACTGACTCAACCAACACAGTCAGCTCAGAGTTTGATGGAGATAATCAAAAATTATGGTAGGGTATCAGGCTTTAAATTAAATATATCTAAGACAAAGATGTTAGTTAAAATTTAGATATTAATTTAAAACAGGAACTGGAAAGAATAACGGGTTGTGAGATAGTTAAGAAAGTTAAATACTTAGGAATTGATATTGAAGCTTCATAATGGGAAGCTATATAAAAATAATTATGAAGTTTTGTGGAATAAGATACAAACAGAACTGGACAAATGGAAAAAATTACAATTATCTATGCTGGGTAGGATAGCGGCAGTTAAAATGAATGTATTGCCAAAATTTTTATTTCTTTTTCAAATGTTACCTATACTTAAAAAGGATGTGAATCTGGAGGAGTGGCAGAAGGGTATTAATAGATTTATTTGGAATGGCAAGAAACCGAGGGTCAAATTAAAAATAATTCAGGATATAAGGGAAAGAGGTGGTTTGAAAATGCCCAATTTTAAGTTATATTACCACGCTGCTGTTTTAGTAGCGATACGTGACTGGGTTAATCTAACTAATGATAGAATATTGAATATTGAAGGGTATGGTTTATTATATGATTGGCATGCATATCTAGTTTATGATAAAAAGGTGGGTAGGAGTTTCAAAGAGCACCTACTGAGAAGTGCTCTGTTGCGTGTTTGGGAAAAGTATCAGTATATATTAAATGAAAAAATTCCTATGTGGACGGTTCCCAGACACGCAATAGAGAATATAAATAGAGTACAAGTTCAAGATGTGTTGCCCTATGAGAAACTCCTAATTAAAGAAGGGAATTCATTATTATTAAAGTCCTTGAACATGCTAAGTGACGAAGGAATAGTCCATACTTGGTTTTCATATTTACAACTGCAGACTAGATGGCAAAAAGATTCGAAGATAGGTTTATCTCAAATAGATGAAAATTTAGTTAAACAAGTTAGAGACCAAAGGTCTATGCATATTAAAAGATTATATAATGTACTGATAGAAATTGATTCTGAAACTGAATTAGTTAAGGACTGTATGATAAAATGGGGACAAAATTTTGGACAACCAATCATGATGGAAACTTGGGAGAGGATCTGGGTGAGAAATGTAAGGTTTACACAAGCGCAACACTTAAGAGAAAATTTTTATAAAATGTTTTATAGATGGCATATGGATCCGAAAAAATTATCATATATGTACCCTAATTTACAACCTAAGTGCTGGAGATGTGAATGTACGGACGCTACTTATTTTCATGTATGGCGGACTTGTAGAAAAATTAAGGCCTTTTGGATAAAAATATGGTGGATACTTCAAAATATTTTGAAAAAACGTATTGAATTTTCACCACAGTTGTTTTTGTTAGGTATTATAAAAGACTGTACCACCATAGAGATGAACTTAATTTTGAACTTGATTACAGCAGCAAGACTGTTGGTGGGACAATATTGGAAGAAGCCAGAATTACCATCTATTGAAGAATGGACTTTGAAAGTTATAAATTTGGCAGAAATGGCCAAAATATCTGCATATTTGAAGGATCATTCAAATGAAAAATATATGTTGGACTGGAAAAAATGGATAGAGTATATACAAGGGAAATATCAATTTAAGAAATTGTATTTACTATATAGTTAAATTTTTATATGTTGGATCAAAAATATAGTTAAATTATTATTAGGACTTATATAATAGTTTTGTTTAGTTTAGTGGGTTTTCTTGTGTTTTACCCTGTATTCACTTTGGGAAGTCGGGGTGGGTGGGTAGGGGGGGTGTAATGGTGTACTCAACTGCAATATTGGTAATATATAAGAACAATATATTTAATAGATATAAGAGGGGTTGCTCGGGCAGTACCTCTGGACCACATCTGGAGGGGGTAGATTGAGGAGTGAAGGTGGAGGGAAGTAGGCAAGTTGTAGGAGAGGAGGGTGGAGAGTGAGGGAGGGAGGGAGAGAGAGGGGGGGATGGTAGTAGGTAGGGAGGAAGAAAGAGGGGGATGTGGTGAACGGGGTGCTGCCGAGCAACACCCATAGTTATATTAAGTATTTTAAAAGAATGTACGCTTTGTTTTTTATGGGAGAAAGTTGTAAAAGATTGTATTAAGTTGAGTGGTATTCCATTTGTTTTTCTTTCTTGTTTATGATTATAAAATTAATAAAACTTTTTCAAAAAAAAAAAAGAAGAATCGGGATTTTGCGATGTGCTGGGTTGGGTGGATGCAGATCAGGGTTCTGCAAGAGATCGATCAGGGGGTTGATATAGAAGTTAAAAAGGGAGGGAGACAGGATGCAACCCTGCCGTACCCCTTTTTTGTACCCTTACTAAGCTGGTTAAAGTCCCTTGGGGATTACACCTCACTTTCAAGGTGGAATTCGCATACAATTTTTGTATGAGGAAAAGGAGGCATTTATCAATAGTAGTGCCTTCTAATTTCTTCTATAGGGTGTTCCTAGATATTGAGTCAAAGGCCTGTTTAAAATCGAGGAAGGCCACAAACAGAGAGGATTTTTTTTATATGTGTATTTTTGTACTAGATGGTGAAGTACCAAGATATGATCCACCGTTGATCTTCCTTCTCTAAAACTGGCTTGTTCATCTTTAATTATCCCTCCCCTCCCCAAAATTAGCCAATCCTGAGGTTTATAATTTAGATGTTTGGCATATATTTTACTAATAACACTCAGAAGACTAATGGGTCTATAATTTCCTGGGTCATTTCTACAACCTTTTTTATAAATTGGTATGATAATTGCTAATCCCCAATCTCTTGGCATATGGCCCGTTCTATCTATAAATGTAAACAGAGATGCTAAAAGTGGAGCCCACCAATTAGAATTATTTTTTATTATTTCTGGCAGGACATTGTCAGCACCAGGTGCCTTATTAGCCTTGAGGGCTCCAATCAATCGGGATATCTCACCTGGTGTAACAGGGGGCCAATAAGGGGTTTGGTCCAAATTAATTTGGCTCTCATTAGTTACATAGTCAGGGTCTCTAAAATATTCTTCCCAGGCATGAATGGGCAATAGAAATGACTAGGCAAAACATTCAATACAAACCTGAAACATTACTATTAGGAATATTAGAGAAAAATGTAAATAAAGGGGATACATATTTAATTATTCACATGGTTACAGCGGCAAGGATACTATTTGCTCAAAAGTGGAAAGCAATGGAAGTACCGAGTGGGGAAACACTAATAAAGAAAATTATGTATTGCACAGAACTAGATAGGATAACAAAAATATTAAAAAATCAGGAAGAAACAGAATTTTATCAAATATGGAATAAATTTTATAGATGGAGGGGAAAAAATGGAGGTCACAGTAAAGAGATAAGTTGAGACAGAGACCAGAAATGTATAGTTGTATATAGATACGTATATTATATGTAATTAATGTACAATATGGACTGAGATGTCAGTCAAAGATGATTTACCATGTTCAATGTTTTTAATCCTTTGTTTTTCTTTGTACTCAATAAAAACTTATTAAAAAATAAAAAATAAAAATAAAATATTCTTCCCAGGCATGAATCGGTACCCGATTAGTTGGCAGTAGGAGGGATTTCCCCAATCCTCTGGTAATGTGCCAAAAAAGGGATGTATTTTTTGTCCTGACTGATGCAATTAGTCTATGCCAAGACTCCTTCAGAGCTGCCCTTTTCTTTTCTTTTAGAAGAGTCTTATATTGTGCCTTCAACTGCTTTAAGCAGTGAGTGTGATCCTCAGAAGGGGCATTTTTACTTTTTCTGTATTCCTTGTTATATATTTTTTTTAGTTGAATGCAATCCCTGTCAAACCATCTTTTATTCTTTAAAACCGGCTTTTTGGGTGAGCTAGTGTTCTGTTAATGAGAACCGATTTCAAATTTAAAATTAAAGTTTCAAACCCCTCTAAGTATGATCCTTCAAACTTATTCCTTAATAGAGAGGTATGTAATTCTATGGTTTCTGGGGCTAACATCCATTCATTAACTTCCTTTGCATTTTTCTCTGACCATTTAATTTTTATCTGGGTATTTTGGTTCTCTAACCTAGGTAGATAGGTTGAGCTAGCCCTTAGCAATTTCTGGTGTAATGTAAAAGTAAGGATTAGTGGATCGTGATCGCTTTCCAGTCGCGAGTCTACCTCCATCTTCTGCAGGAACTTCAGGAGGCCGTATGATGTTATCCAGTAATCAACTGTGGATGTTCTTCCTGCTCCCCATAGGTATAATCTGCTGAGTAGTCATCCCATGTGGAGCCATTAAGGACACAAAGATCCAAGCGTACAGTCATCTGTCTTACACACAGACCTGCCCGATTTGCCTTGGTGTCTTTAAATTGTCTGGCAAGCAGGGGTTCCCCTGGTACATTCTCATCATAAAGGATCTTAAATTGATTAAATAATGCTTGATCGTTTGGGCCCATCCTAGTGTTTAAGTCCTCCCCAATAATTATTGCTGCTGTGGGATATTTATCTAATGTTGAAGACACATTTATGCAGACAGGTTTGGGGCGTGTGAGCTGCACTCTGCCCCTGGGCCTTTGACTGTGATTGTGTGTGGTGTGAGTGTAATAAATTATCTAGTTTTTATTGTAAGTAGTAATTTTTAATTGATTCTATATTTATGTTTTACTTGTATTGTTGTTGTGAGCCGCCCTGGGTCTTAGGAGAAGGGCAGCATACAAGTTTAAACAAACAAATAAATAAATAAGCAGCCCAGGATAAAATCTTCTATACCCTCCCAGATCTTATTGATCAGATTATTCTTGTTGAGTGGGGGAATATAGATATTAAAAAGCAAGATCTCCACCTGTTTAAATAAAAGTAGGGTAGTCACAACCCATGGCTGAAGAGGTGGTAACGGTACACATTTAAAATGCAAAGATGTATTCACTAATGCCACAATGCCCCCTTTAGCTCTCCCACCCACCTTACTTGGAACTGCTGGGATAGAGTTACCCCAGTAACCATCTAACTGTATCTCTGTAGGAGCCCAGGTTTCCTGTAAAAAGAGAATGTCAAATTGTGATATATAGCCCAAAAAATGTTGGTCTTTTGATGGCACAGACCAACCCGCTATATTTCAGGTTATAATGGAGAGGGCATCATCTTTTGCAGCTCGTCAGGAGATTTGATTTATACAAAGGGAAGTTGTAGGGTTGTTGCAATGGCTTGAGGTGTCATCCTGCATGAAATTGGCCTTCTCTAAATGGAGGGGAGCTCCATCAAAATTCTGTGTAGACTCCTGGGAAATTTGTTTGAGGTATGAAGATTTAGCACCGGCTAACAAGGCTTGCCATTCTGGAACCTCTTTACTACCGGTAGGTGTAGAGCAGGGGGTTATTAGATCATGCTCTATTCGGCTTTGCAATGATGGCACTGACAGGGGTCCTTCCTGTTGCAGAAGGTATCATCAGAAACTCACATAAGGATGCTAACATCTCCTTCTCTATTGGGGCCTCTACTGGCCCCTGTGTATCTTGGCTTCTGCTTTCCATGAACTCATATTCTTGCAAACTCTTGCCCCCTGGGGGGGGGAGTAAGAGGCTCAATTATAGGGGAAACCAAATCAATAAGCAGTTCAGATGTATCGATTGTGACCAATAAGGATTTCTTTAGATTTTCTAACTTGAGTAGTATATTATCTTGTTCACTCCTTGGGAGAGCACCAAAAGCATTAATGAGCCCAGTTTCTGTGCTATTAAGTACATCTTCTGTAAATGCTGGCTTACTCCCACTTTCTCCCTCTCCCTTTCTCTGGGTTGAGGATGCGGAAGAGACAGCAACCTTGAGAGCTTGCATGTTAACAATTAAGGGTTTAACCCTTTCCTCGAAGAAAACTCTGATGGGAGAGATTTGAAAGGAGGCTAGATAAGCCTTCATCTTAAATAGCATCAGTGGTATGGTGGGTTGTTTGAAGGAGAGAAATATCCGCTTCCACTTTGGGGCCTCAGGGAGCCACTCCGCAGTATGTAAATCAGTGGTTCTCAACCTTTCTAATGCCACGACCCCTTAATACAGTTCCTCATGTTGTGGTGACCCCCAACCATAAAATTATTTTCGTTGCTATTTCATAACTGTAATTTTGCGACTATTATGAATCGCAATGTAAATATCTGATATGCAGGATGTATTTTCATTGTTACAAATTGAACATAATTAAAGCATAGTGATTAATCACAAAGACAATATGTAATTATATATTGTTAAATATTTATTTCTAATTACAAATAAATGAAATTTTGTCTTGAAGCATGGTGTAGCATGGGTAACAGTCTTAATATAACAACAGTAAACTACATTGCTACATTTTTCAACAGTATGCGTAAGAAGACAATATCAGTGTGAAGGTTGAGATTGCTTCTTTCGCACCAGATCAGCAATTTCGAGGCAGTCTTTACAAGAGCACAACAAAGATCATCTTCCACAACAAGTCTACTTCTGTATTTAGACTTGATAACCAACAAGCTGGAAAACCCTGTTTCACAAAGATATGTTGTTGGAAATGGAAGAAGAAGGCGCAACATAGTCTCAGACAGAACAGGATATGACTGCAAACATTTGATCCAGAATTTTGTAACTGGCATTGTAGAGAAATCAGTTCTCGCTGCATCGCTGTTAATAAGTTCAATGAACTCCACTTGTGCTGTCTCAGGAACATTTTCAACTTTGACTGTGAATGGGCTTCTGGCAAGTGTAAATGGGGTGTCAGGTATATTTGGAAAGTATGATGAAATTTCATCTGCAAGCATGTGCAAGTGTTCTTCCACAGAAATTATCATTGTAATCCTTTTGTCTGGTTCAATATCATGTTCCTCAAAGAAAGCAGATAAGGTAGGCAACATGTAAATTTTATTTTCATCCAATTTTTTTTGCCAAAGCTGAAATTTCATTTGGAATGATCGGATCTTTTCAGATAAATCGAGGCACATTGCATTTGGTCCTTGCAGTGATAAATTTAACTCATTCAAGATGGCAAAGATGTCAACCAAGTAAGCTATTTTCTGCAGTTCACTGTTATTGCTGAAAAGTGCTTTCTTGAGTCCATCAGCCTTGCATCTAAAATACTTGGTATCCTTGCCAGCAAAGCTCGGATGCTTGCTCTCAAAATGCCGTTTCAGTTTGTTCAGCTTCATAGATTTGGCTGATAGGACTTCACAATAAATGACACATTGTGGTTTCTCATTTCCAGCTGCAATTATTGAGGTAAAACTGTATTGTAGAAAATCCTCACTATATTTTCTTTTCTTAATGTTCTTCTCTACACGATCCATTGTCATGGGATGGTTTGCTAATGAAAGTAATATATAACAATAGCTTTAATAATACAAAAGATGATACATGGCGTAGTTCTGTCAATACCGTTCATTAAAGTTTCCTATGATTTACCATTCTCTGTGTTGTTGTTTTTTTACATACCTGTTACTATAACCCAGTGTTTCTAAACCTTGACAATTTTAAGGCATGTGGACTTCAACTCCCAGAATTCCACAGCCAGCAATTTATAACCCAAAATGCATGCTTAAAGTGATGTTTGAATCCAGTCATTGCAAAGCAACATTTATGACACAGTGTATGTCCTAAATAAGTCAGTTTGGGGCATACTCAGGAAACTATGGCCTAATAATATGTGTGAACCTATATAGAATATCCTCCCCTTCTGCTTGCAAGGAAACCTGATCTTAACTTGTACTGAGGAAAGTCCAAGTCTGCTCCAGGCCTGACTCGGAAGCCCCTCGGACCTTCCTGGAGCAGAGAAGCATCCAGCCATCTGCAGGAAGTTCGGCTTGGCCCCACGGGGGTCCTCAGCCTCCCCTCACTCCCTTCAGGGGTCTGGGCAGAGCCCTTAAAGCTCAGAGGCTTTAGCGAGGGGGTCTCTCTCCAGGGTCAGCGGTGCCGCTCGCTCCCGGCTGCCCTTAGAGACGCCAGAGAGAGGCCGGGTTTTGTTCACACCCCGGGACGCCCAGCTTGGCTCAGCCGGGCTCCCAGGAGGGGACCCTTGTCCGGCTTCGTCAGCCAGGGAAGGGTGCAGGTGGGGTCCCCTCAGTGCCCCCCGGCTCTGGCTACTCTCCGCTCAGCAGCAGCGCCGCCACCGCTCTTCGGCAGAGCCTTTCCTCCTGTAGGGAATGGGCCGCAGCCCGGCACTTGCCTACCTGCCTGCCTGCCTGCCTTCCTCCCGGGTGCCCGACCTGCGCCGTCAGCTCACCAGGACCGCGGCCCCGATGCTGCAGGCATGGATGACGCGGAGCCTGGTCAGCTGCTCAGCCATCTGCCATGCCCCACGCGTGCCGTTTTCCCACCCAGCGCTTGCCGCTGCCCCGCCAGCACCACCTCCGCCGCCACCTGTCCCGCGCAACCCTGCTGTGTGAAGCGGGCCCCGCAGTTCCCATTGCGCCACCCGCATGCCACACGATGGCGCAGCGCTTGCATTTGCCAAGCCGGACACCAATGGGGGGTGGCGGGAGGGTGCGGATGGCAGGCAGGCCCAGACGGCAGCAGGCGTTGTAGGCCAGGCACTCCCGGGTGGCCATGTAGGCACAGGATGAGGCAGCAGTGGTGCAGGTCCAACACCAGCCAGGCCACCAACTGGCCCGGCCAAAGGAAGGTCAGCTATCCGCCGCACCCCACGTGCGCCACCTTCACACCCAGCGCCAGCTGCTGCCCCACCAACACCACCTCCACCTCCGCCTGTTCCACACAATCCCACTGTGTGAAGCGGGCCCCACGGCTCCCACAGCATCACCCGCACACAATACCGATGGCGCATGAGGTGAGCACGAGGCAGGAGAAAGAAACTTTAAAAAGACATAGATGATCAATTTTTTTATGCTGGTGTAACAAATTAGAAAAAGGCACTGTACCCAAGACTGGACAGGTACAAGAAGAGGATACTATTAGATTTGAGGTCTCAGTGGATTATGTTCTTAATGTGAAGGTAACTGGGAGGAAAAGATAATGAGTTATGACTATGTTTTCTTTACATAATCATTCTTAGGTGTGCCCCTCATTTCTCTGTGTACTTGGCCTGCATCTATATTGGGCATAGATTATATGGCGTAAGCAGGGGGGTTTTTTGCTTAATTTTTCTGATTCAGGCACCTCACCATTCTCTGTTGTATCAGATCGATTTGTCAGAGCTCAGACCCCATGAATATAAACGTGGTTCCCAGGTTATGACTTTTTATTCAGCAACCATTTAAACTTGTGGTAGCACTGGGCAAAGGGCCCTGGTGATGGGTCCTCAGCATTCCAGCCATTGTAATGTCCCAGAGGTCATGTGATTGCAAGTAAGACTCATTCTGATTACGGCCTTACATATTAGCAGAAGAATCCTTTTACTACCTATCCTTGTATTCAGTTCTCTCTCCTTAGAAGCCTCGGGGCACAGGTTCCATATATCCTTCAGAAAGACTGCTCAGGGGCTTCCGGTGGCTCCGCTGGTGTCGCTAGAGTCTCCACTGTGAGGCTCCGTTCCCTGGGTTAGTAAAGCCGCTAAAAACAGCGCTCATCAGCTGTTTGCCGCGGCGGAAAAACCCCTCTTCAGGCGAAGAAGAGGTGTAGAGCTGCAAGAGTAAGGTTGAGCCCCTCTAAGATCTCTGGAATTAATTTTCAGAGACGGAGAGGGTGTGCTCCCTAGGCACTTGGAATGCTCCTGCCCAGAGACGCTTCTGTCGGCTGACAGAAACAGACGTCGCGACCGCCTCTGCTTTTAAGAAATACATAACAAGGATTTTATACAGACGGAGTGAATACAGGAGTTCTTTGAGTAACGCAAGTACTTTGCTACTTTGTTTCTGCCTATGTAACTATTACTCTTTTAAATCAACATAATCCTTTCAAGATGGCGATAGTTCTTTGTCCTAAGTGAAAGTGCTTGAAAGTGAAACTGAACTTTCTCTTCTTTTGCGGAAGTGAAGTTGAGAAACCATTTTGACCTGAATTTTTTATTAAATCACAACGTAACTGGATTTTAAAATAACTTAAAATAAATTAAGAAGGGAGGAAAATTTGGTAACTTAAGAAAAAAAATTTCTTTTTTTAAAAAATGACGACGAGACAGAAGGCAGCTGTAGCGAAGGCGGCTATACCATCCCCTGGGCAGCTAGCAAAATCACAATCTGCCCCTTTAGCCCCCGTATCGCAGACTCCGACAGAACCTCAAGCTTCTACACAACCCCCTCCAGAAATGCTTACAATGAAAGATCTGCAGACTGCACTGGCCTCTGCATTATCTACAGCATTATCTACAGTAAATGATAAGTTGGATAAACTGGAGGAAAAGATAGAAGAACAGAAAAAAGATTTTAAAGTCATGATAGAAGCTCATAATTTAGAGATAAGAGAAGATATTGTTGAAGCTATTAAAGGAGTATGGGATTATGCTGTGGGAGTTGAAGGAAAGTTGGAAGGTGTGGAGCAACAGATGGAGGAAAAATTAGAGGAAATTAGAAGTGATTTACAGGATCAAACTGTCTTGATACAATATCACCAGATGCAGATGGCTGTTAGAATCAGAGGCTTCAGAGAAATATCAAAGGAGACTCAAGAAGATTTAAGAAAAAATTTTGTTGAAGCTTTAGCAACTTTTTTGGAGGACACGGTTGAAAATGTGGCCTGGCAGATGGAACGTATATTTAGGATGAATTCACGTATTGCAGCACAAAGAAATTTGCCCAGAGACATTGTGATATATTTCAGTACAAGAAAATTTAGAAACTGGGTTCTTACTAAAGCTTATAATAAGCAATTAAGTATTGCTGGTCAAGAAGTACAGGTTTTGAAAGAGATACCTCCCAAAATGTTGAGAGCAAGGAAAGATTATGCTTTTTTGACAGATGAGCTCAAAAAAAGAGAGATACAATACAGGTGGGAGGTGCCAACTGGACTTTCTTTATTTTTCCAGAATAACAGATATCGTTTAACCTCAGTTGCTAAAGCGAAGGACTTTTTTGAGAATATACTGATAGGTGGTAAATTTGCATCTCCAAGACCTAAGAGGGCAGCTCTTGAAAAAGATATGGAATCATCTCAACTTATGGATCTTCAACTAACTTCAACACCAGACAAGGATAAAGAGGTAGCAGCGGATCAACCAGTGCAGAGTATTGATATTTTTCAACCTTTGGTTGCTGAGAGGCCCAAGGAACAAAGGTATACACGTGAGGCTATCAAGACTACGGATCAAAGAGAAATAGCACAGCCAATTTACATTAAACAAGCTGCATCGACATCTTCGGAAGCCATGGGAGCAAGGCCTAAGAGGAAGGAGGAGGTGGTTTCGGCTTTGCAGAAGCTTTCACAAAAAGGTCATGTCAAATAAATATTTGACATGGAATGTGAATGGTTTAAATTCTCCACAGAAGAGGAAGAAGATATTTCACTATTTGAAGCAATGTAAAAATGATGTAATCTGTTTACAAGAAACTCATATTAGAATTTCTGATCAGAAATATTTGATAAATAATAGGTTGGGTACACATTTTGTGGCAGCATCTCTAGAGAAGAAAAATGGAATTGTTATTTATGTTAAAAATCATATAAAAGCTAAATTAATAGAAGCAGATAATAAAGGTAGATTTTTAGCTATTGAAATTTTACAAGATGGGAAGAAAGTTCTCCTGATGGGTGTATATGCTCCAAACCAGCAACAAGGTACATTTTATAAGTTATTACATAAAAAACTAATACAATTGGATTATAGATCTTGTATTTTGATGGGAGATTGGAATGGTATTCTTGATGTTGGTTTGGATAAGAAAAAGATCTCATCTGTTCCTCAATCGCGTTCTATTTTGCCTAAATCTTTTTTTTATATTAAGGATGATTTTAATCTGTCAGACATATGGAGAGAAAGACATGGTAGGGATCAAGAGTTTACTTTCTTTTCTGATAGACACCAATCATTCTCTAGAATTGATTTTATTTTAACTACTAGTGATTTTATATTAAGTTTAAAGAAAGTAAAAATTTTACCTAATGTGTTGTCAGATCATAACCCGGTTATGATGGAATTAATGACTGGTCAGTTTACTAGAAGATCTTGGAGAATTAATGAAAATTTGTTTAAATATGAGGCAAATGTGGAAGAATGTAAAAAGGCTATGAAGGAATTTTTATGTTAAATATGAACAGGGAAACGGCAATAGATATTGTGTGGGACTCTAGTAAAGCTCATATGCGTGGAATTTTAATTGAATTGAATACAAGGCATAGACGTAAACAAGAGGAAAAAAGGAGAGTGTTAGAAGCGGAAATAAAGAAAAAGGAGTTATTATTAATAAAGAAACCAGATGATAGCAATATTAAAGAAGGGTTAAAGATTTTACGGAAACAATTTGATATGCTGATGGCTGACCAAGTTGCCAGGAATTTGCAATATGCTAAACACAATACATTTTTAATGCTAATAAACCTGGCAGATGGTTGGCTTATACATTAAGGAAAAAACAAAAATCCCGTATAATTGAGAAGGTAGAATATAAGGGGCAAGAAGTATTTCAACAAGAAATTATCAAAAAAGCTTTCCTAGAGTTCTACACCAAATTATATTCTGAAGAGAAGGTTCAAGAGAAAGAGATAGATGCCTTTTTAGAAAATCAAAATGTTTTGAAAGTTACACTAGAACAAAGAGACAGATTAAATGCACTGATCACATCAGAAGAAATTATTGCTGCAATTAAGCAATTGAAAATGGGAAAATCTCCTGGAACTGATGGTTTTACAGCGATTTATTATAAGTCTCTACAGGAAGAAATGGTTAAACCTATGAGAGAGTTATTTGTAAATATTCAAGAGGGGGGTCGAGTACCACCTTCATGGAAAACGGCTTACGTCTCCCTGATTCCTAAAGAGGGTAAAGACAATGTTCAAGTGGAAAACTTTAGACCTATTTCGTTGTTGAATACTGACTATAAGATTTTTGCAAAAATTTTGGCTAATAGACTAATGACAGTTTTAACTCAAATAATTCATCCGGACCAAACTGTTTTTTTACAAGGGCGACAGATGAAAACTAATGTTAGACAACTACTAGAATATCTGGATAAACATATGTTATCTGGATAAACTAATGTTAGACAACTACTAGAATATCTGGATAAACATATTCAGGTGCCGGCAGTTCTTATGTTTCTGGATGCGGAAAAAGCCTTCGATAGATTGAACTGGTTATTTTTGAAAAGACTTGTAGTCAAGATGGGAATGGGGGACCAGTTTATCAACTCTACATCAGCAGTATATCAGAAACAAACAGGGCAAATTATTGTGAATGGTCAATTAACAGATTCATTTAATATAGAGAAAGGTACCAGGCAGGGCTGTCCCCTATCCCCTTTACTGTTTGTGTTAACTTTAGAGGTTCTACTGAACAAAATCAGAGCTTCAGATGACTTAAAAGGAGTTCAGATTAGGCAACATGATTATAGATTATGCGCTTTTGCAGATGATTTACTTGTGACATTAACGCAACCAATACAGTCAGCTCAGAGGTTGATGGAAATTATACAAAACTATGGAAGAGTATCAGGTTTTAAATTAAATATATCCAAGACAAAAATGCTGGTTAAAAATCTAGGTGATAAATTAAAACAGGATTTGGAAAGAATAACGGGGTGTGAGATAGTTAAGAAAGTTAAATATTTAGGAATTTATATTGAAGCGTCAAATGGGAAATTGTATAAGAATAATTATGAACTTTTATGGAACAAAGTACAATTAGAGTTGGAGAATTGGAAAAAATTACAATTATCAATGTTGGGAAGGATAGCTGCAGTCAAAATGAATGTATTACCGAAATTTTTATTTCTATTTCAAATGTTACCAATACTTAAAAAGGATGGGAATTTGGAGGAGTGGCAGAAAGGTATTAATAGATTTATTTGGAATGGCAAGAAACCAAGGGTTAAATTAAAAATTATTCAAGATATAAGAGAGAGAGGTGGTTTGAAAGTGCCTAATTTTAAGCTATATTACTATGCAGCAGTTCTAGTAGCAATAAGTGATTGGATTAATTTAACTAATGAAAGAATATTGAATATAGAAGGGTACGGACTATTGTATGGATTTCATGCGTATTTAGTTTATGATAAAAAGTTGGATAGGGGTTTTAAAGAACATTTATTGAGAAATTCACTGTTGCGTGTCTGGAAAAAGTATTCTTATAAGTTAAATGGTAAAATTCCTTTATGGACAGTTCCCAGGCATGCAATAGAGAGTATGAATAGACAACAAATCCAGGATGTGGTGCCCTATGAGAAGCTTTTAATTAAAGAGGGGAATAGTTTAGAACTGAAATCACTAGATAGGTTAAGGGAAGAAGGAATAGCTCATAATTGGTATTCACATATGCAATTTCAGGCTAGATGGCAAAAAGATGTTAAAATGGGTTTTTCTTTAAAGGATGGAAAATTAATTCAACAAGTTAGAGATCAAAGAATTATGCATATTAAAAGATTATACGATGTTTTAATTGAAATTGATTCTGGAAATGAATTAGTTAAAGAATGTATGATTAAATGGGAAGGTAACTTTGGACATCCAATTATGATGGAAACCTGGAAAAGGATATGGGTGAAAAATGTAAAATTTACACAAGCTCAGCATTTAAGAGAAAATTTTTATAAAATGTTTTATAGATGGCATTTAGACCCCAAAAATTATCACTTATGTATCCAAATATGCAACCCAAATGTTGGAGATGTGATTTTATGGACGCTACTTATTTTCACATTTGGTGGACTTGTAAAAAAATTAAGGCTTTTTGGATAAAAATATGGTGGATTCTTCAAAATATATTGAAAAAGCGTATTGAATTTTCACCACAGTTATTTTTATTAGGTATTATAAAAGACTGTACCACCATAGAGACTAAGTTGATTTTGAATCTGATTACGGCGGCAAGACTGTTGGTGGGTCAATATTGGAAGACATCTGAAACACCATCTATTGAAGAATGGACATTAAAAGTCGTGAACTTGGCTGAAATGGCTAAGATATCTGCATATTTGAAAAACCACTCAAATGAACAATTTTTGATGGAGTGGAAAAAATGGATAGATTATACACAGAAGAAATATCAATTGAAGGAATTATATTTGTTTTATAGTTAAATAATTATGTATAAGTAGTTTAGCGGGATTTCTTGCGTTTTTACCCTGTATTCACTCTGGGAAGCCTGGGGGGGAGGGGGGAGGGTTTTAATAATAGTTATTTTATATTTTTTCAACTGTTTTGGGGATTTTCTTTTTTCTTTTTAGGTGGCAAGGGGTTGCTCGGGTGGCCTCTGGGCACCACATTGGTTGGAAGAAGAAGGAGGAGTGAAGGTTAGGCAAGTAGGAAGAAGGTATGAGGGAGAGGATGGAGGTGGGAGGAGAGGATGGATCTAGAGAAAGGTTTAAGTAGGTTGTTAGAGGGGAAGAAGAGGGGGTTAGTTTTGTTTTAGGAGGATGTGGTGGGGAGGGGGTACCGAGCAGTTTTGTTTGAATTGTATATGTACATAATTGTTCACAGTTGAATTGTTATTTCATTTTTTGTTAAAAATTTTATAAAAAATCAATAAAAATATTTAAAAAAAAAAAGAAAGACTGCTCAGTTGCTTATTGAATGTTTGCACTGAATTGCACTGCTAAATTTTCATTGAAATCTTGGATCCCCTTGTAGACATTCTTCAGATGTTCTCATCTTAGATACAGAAAAGGAGATCTTCCTTTCTTTGCTGCCAGTAGCTGGGACACGATGACACATGGCAGGAGACTGCGATATTTCTGCTCTTTAAGAGCCAGAGCCCACATCTGGCCCATTGGAAGACCACCCCATCAGAAGCCTTCCTTTCTGGGAGAAGATACTGACAAGGCAACCACAAAACTCTGGAGAAACTGCATTTTTGGGAGGGTCCCTTTCAGTCAGGATTTATTCCCAGGCTGGGGAACAGAAACAACATTGGTTGTATAGTTATTGACCTTTTCCAGGACTTTGTTTGGGGTAGTTCCCTGCTTCTAGTACTGTTATACTACTCATTAGCTTGGGTTATTATCAGCCTGCTATCCTTTAGATCAACTGCAAAGTTTGGGGACTGTTTTACAAAAGTTTAACTCCTTTCTTAGGCAGTTGCTATGAGAGGGTAATGTGTTCAATGCCCTGCACAAATTACTGATAATTTCCTGAGTGAAAATCCAAGGGCTGGTTTTGTCTAATAGAGCCCCATGTGGCTGGCACTACAGTATCTGCAGGACTATCTTCTCCAACCAGGATTGACATTTACAATAATCATAATCACAGCAATCCCAGATTTCTATGAAATAAATGGGACTGAAGGGAGATTAGGAGATTATGTCTTTCCATCACAGCACCAATCCTAGGGAACAGCTTCCCTTTGGAGAGAAGAAGGTCTCCCTTACCTCATCCTTACAGAAAGTGATAAAACTGAACTGTTTCATACTTGAATGGCACCTTGCTATTAAATTAACTTGTGAGTTGTTGGGAAATTATCATAGAATTGCTGTATTTCAGAAAACTCTTTTTAAGATAGTAAATTGTACAGAGTTTGTTTGTTTGTTTGTTTATCCTGGCTTATCAATGACATTGTACATATTTTATCCTTTAGTATATAACAAGCTGGAATGACATTGAAAACATACACATCTGATAAATAAATGACACTCTTAAATCACATTTTATTTCATTTCATTTATTAGATTGATTTGCCACTCATCTTGTTTTGACCATTTGCTTTCTTGTAATAAGCATTCAGGTTCATCTAGTTTATTTCTCATTCTTTAAGCATTAGCATATTGATAACAGCCAAGAAGTTTATGACTAAGGACAGGGCACATTGCAGCCCTCACCATCACCACTTTTCAGGATTTCTTTCTGTTTAGAAGTTACTTTATCCCATGGTTCTGCAAAGCTGCACATTGAAATTTTGAAACGATCATCTGAAATTGACCCTTTTGAAATAGAAAATATACATAAAGATGATGTCAATATGTAACTGCAAGGATTTGTTCACCACCCGAACCCAAACCCTTGAAAATTTGTTGCCATTTGGTCTACACTCTAAGTAGGGAATGTGTCAGTTCCAAATAAGCCAACTTTCTCCTTTTCTCAGCAAATCTATAGTCTTTTAAAGCAGGCTTCAGTTCTCTGCAAGAACTGACAATATCTCACTGATACTGGCTTATCCCTCCAAAAATGTGATGGAAGGTGACCAAGAAGTACTATAGAGCAGATTAGTAAAAATGATAATGTTGAAAATAATGTTTTGCAATTTGCCATCTTCTTTCATTTATATGTATTAAGTATTACTAGATAATTGGTATTCTCTACCTGAAAATACATAGTCATCTCCTTTAAGAGGGCCTTTGTGTATATATCCACAGTATTCATCTAAGGTTGAGCTGTATAGGAACTGTGCTCTTCTTAGTTCCTCTGGACCCTTGAATACCTTCAGAAAGAAAGATAATTCAGTATATGATAAAGAAAAGAGTAGGTCAGGAGAATTTGTCACGAGAGGAATAATATTCCTTCACCAAAGATTGGATGTCTGCAAACTTGCTGTTCCTGATAATGTTTCAGGAGGAGGAGGGGCTTACCTCGATGGGCTGAATAGTATAAATACTTTTTGGAGAATACGATGGAGATTTAGGATCCGGCTTGACACTCATAAATTTTGCCCTCATCACTGGAGAGAGAGAGAGAGAGAGAGAGAGAGAGAGAGAGAGAGAGAGAGAGAGAGAGAGAGAGAGAGAGAGAGAGAGAGAGAGAGAGAGAGAGAGAGAGAGAGAGAGAGAGATTTCTAGTAAGAGGTACTTGCAGATTCTCAGTACAAAGCAAACTCAATAATGCTGGTTAGTCTTATTCACAAAGGCTTCCAAAATAAGTAATAAGTTCGGCTTTCGTGACATAGGAATGATTTTGCTGCAACTGGAAGGATTAATGCTGGCAGCAAAACCTAGAAAGTAAAGAAGTGGGGAGTAGTAAGAAATGGAAGGGAGCAAAATATTCATTTTCAAAACTCACCAAACTTAGCTGTACAACATGCTTTCTGGAGAGATACTTGCACACATCTGCAGGCCTCTGTGAGATTCCCCAAAAACATGAGGACAAGGAAACTGGCTAGGAAAAATTCATGTGCTTTTGTAGAATCCATTTCTTGCTCTTTATGAAGCCACTCGCTTAGGACAGAGGTGATGTTTCCTTCCTGCAATAGTTTCTCTGAAGAGGGTTGAGTGAGCAAGCACCAACTGTGGAGTAAAGGCAAATTATGACTCTTTGTTCAAAATGGTCCTAGTGTTGACTACTCTGCTTCCAGCAAAGTGATCAGTGGGATGTTTTGTGGGTTGGGAAGACAAGGCAGGCTCCAAACTCAGTACAGGAAGGTTCAAATATTGAAATATAAGGGAGAGCCATGGGTATTTCATCCTGTATGACAAATTTAGATTTAAAACGTTGTTCTTGTGTGAATAACTCTTACCAGGAACAAAGACTTAGCAGGGCCAGGATACGAAGTCTGAGTTATAGAGAAAAGAAGCGTGACAAGACAGGCTGAAAGATGCATCAACACTTAACAAAGGCAGAGGGAGATGGGGCAGAGGCATGAAGGAAGACGTTAGGATAAGAATTATTGTCTGGTGTTTTATTTTTATAAGCTTCAAATCAATCATGCCATTTTCAATTCCATACATTTTCTTGATAACCTTTTCCAGAAATATTTTGCTATTGACTTCTTCCTGCGGCTGAAAGTGAGGGAATGGTTTATAGTCACCAGCTAGTTTTATGCTTTACTAGAACTCTAAGTTGCCCACTACACCAAACTGGCACCCCTAGAGAGTTTGCTACACAATAAATTGGCAGTTTTTTTCTCACCTTATTCTCTGTCATTCCTGGCTCCTTCTCCAGAGGCAAACTTTGTTTCCCAGTGTACTCTGCTGATATTTAAAGCTCCCCCTCACTCCTTCCCCCACAACTTTCTCTTGCCTTGATGTTCATAGTTGTCATTAAAATTATCATACTTCATTTCTCAAAGAACTGGCAGCATAATATGTCCCCATTTGATTTGCTGAGTAGATTAGATTTCTGGAAGACAGGTTTGGACACAGCATAACTTACATTAATGTTATGTTAATGCTGACCATAAAAATCAATGTATTCCTTATCTAGTTGTTTAATTTTTTTAAATGTGCACTCTAGCTCTAGAATTTCTTCTTGAGACAGAGAGAACAAGATATAAAGTGCAGGAATATAGAAATGGCATTTTCAGTTTCCAAAGGCTCTGTCCCCATTGATCATCATAGCGCAATCATTTATTTATTTATTTATTTTGTGAACTTTTATACCGCCCCTCTCCCGTAGGACTCGGGGCGGTTTACAGCCAAATTTAAAACGTAACAATAATAAATATTTAAAACAGAATTAAATAACCTAGGCTGTACTAAAAACCAAATTTAAAATCCCACACTAAAACCCTAACTACTTAATTTAAAATTACATAAAAAACCCGAGGAGCTCTAGGCCAGGCCGGCTTGATTGAAGAGATAAGTCTTCAGTTCTCTTCTGAAGGTGCGGAGATCATGACATGTCCGGAGTTCCGGAGGGAGCTCGTTCCACATCGTCGGTGCCCCCACAGAAAAGGCTCTCCCCCTGGGCGCCACCAGCCGACATTGCTTAGCCGATGGTACCCTGAGGAGGCCCTCCCTGTGGGAGCGAACTGGTCGGTGGGAGGTATTTACTGGCAGTAGGCGGTCTTGTAAATAACTGGGTCCTATGCCATGGAGCGCTTTAAAGGTGGTGACCAACACCTTGAAGCGCACCCGGAAGACCACCGGCAACCAGTGCAACTCGTGCAGGATGGGGGCTGTTCGTGCCCGCCAGGGTGCCCCCACGACCCGTGCGGCCGCATTCTGTGCCAGTTGGAGCCTCCACGTGCACCTCAAGGGGAGCCCCATGTAGAGAGCATTGCAATAGTCCAGTCTGGAAGTGACGAAGGCATGAGTGACCGTGCGTAGCGCGTCCCGATCCAGGAAGGGACGCAACTGGCGTACCAGACGAATCTGGTAAAACATCCTCCCGGCTACGGCCGTCAGATGGTCCTCAAGGGACAGCCGTGAATCTAGGAGGACTCCCAAGTTGCGAGCCCTTCCCACGGGGGCCACTGACTCGCCCCCAATAGACAGCGATGGAGTCAGCTGACTATATCGGGACGACGGTAACCACAGCCATATCCTAACAATGCTGGTCTTCTGATTTCTCAACACTGCTCTCCTCTCATCCCCTACTATGAGGTAGCCTTAGGTTATTATTAGATAGATTTGACAGTACTGTAGTATCTTCCACCCTAAATTGACAGAACTCTTAATTTTCCGTCCTACCATGTGTCGCTATTTTAACTATTCCAATCCATTTCCTCCAACTCCATCTGGCCACTTCTTTTGAGCCTCCCACCTCATTCCCCCAGTGTCATGGCCTCCGTAATCCTGAGGTGCCATGTCTTGTCATATTTGTTTTGGAAAAGCTGTACAGAAGCTGGTTTCTTGGTCATTGGTGGCCATGACACCCTATGTATTATGTCTTTAGAATTTCAGGCTTCCTGAACCTTTCTGCCTTTTATCATCCACTTCTACACAGCTGCAGATCCCTAGCAACCATTTGTGTTTCTGGCATCAGCTCTTCTCTTCAGTAGTGGACTTCTGTCTAATGGGCTGGGGGTGGGAGAAAATAACTGTCCACGACTTCTGCAACTTCAGGATATAGGGATCCTGGCTGCCAAACCTACTTGTTTATTGATAGCTAAGCAGTTATGCTTTAATTCCAAATCATACAAGAAACTGAAGTTGTGAAATAACCATATTTGAAAATAACAGGGAAGATGTTTTACTCAAACTCTTGAGATCAAAATCTGTTGATTTCAAATGTTTAAATGCTTTGAGAAATTCTGTGAATATTATTTACAATGTTTGCTTGGTAATACAAGCAGCCGAAACATCAGAATTAAACATTGTGGCCCAGATGATCTAACAGCCTCCTATAACTTTAGAAGCCTTATGAAATGCAGTGCTTGAACCAGCAATTCATTTGTATACAAAAACTAAAAAGTTGAATGGAAAAATTAGTTATATATCTGAATTGCAAAATGTGGAATTCGAATATCCAGTTTTGGAGAGTCAATGGGTCCAAGTGTTAAGAAATGTCAAATATACTCATGATTTAAACATGACATTAACTCCAGAGAAAGTATTATTTTGTTTATTGGACTTCCTGAAAGAAAGTTCAAAAAGAGATAATCATTTTTTTTTTGTGCTGGTAAGAAATTTCAAGGACCCTCAACTTGGAGAGTGTGGTCTTTCCCACCTATGGCTATATTGTTTTGGTTTGAAATCATTATGCATGCCAGTACAACTTTGGAAAGAGTGGATTTTTTGACTATATTCTGAGCCTATCATCTCATGAAGTGCTCTGGTTTAATTGAGCCTGAGGTATGACAACATGCTATTATACAAGATAGCATTATACAATATTATGTAAAGCAGCTTACCATCTTGATTTTAAGGAAGGATCCAACATATGAATCTGTTGTGTATTTTTGTTAACATTCTGCGTTCCAAAAATGAGAATAGGAAAGAAAATTCAGATGTTTTTATTTCTTTTCCCTTTTTTTGTTACCATAGTAGCTCTTATACCGATTATAGAAAGTATTCTGGACCGTATAGCTCTATGTAACGTCGTATAGCTCTATGTAACCCTAACTAGAGAGCATGTATCAGTATGTTAGAATATCTGGCAGTTATTGGGTTAAATGCTGATTTGTTAATGGGTCAGTGGGAGGAGTCTCTAAAGGGCATTGGGAGACTTCCTGGACACAAGCCAGATTGGAATGTCTTTGTCTGAAAGAAGCATGGGCCATCAGATGTCACCCGATGAGCCTGAGCCGTTATAAAGATGGTATGGAAGAGAGCATCATCCTTTTACCTATAGGAATGGACAAAAGATGTATTTTCCAGAAGTAACAACTACAGCATGAATGCAAGTAATCTTTCTGATTGAAATATATTTTTGTTATGAAATCATTTCTATTGAGTTATCTATCTGACTTGATTTAAAAGAAGGCATTTTTAACTCAGAGTCAGAATAGAAAGGGTTTATGAGAGCTGACTTTATTTAGCAGTGTCTGAGCTTGGAAATATCACCATATGGCACCAGATATTTTGTTTTCATGGGGTAACACAGTGAGTACCACATTCACTAAATATATTATTTAATTTAGGTGTGTGTACATGAAAGGCCTTGGTATTTGGAATAGGGAGCAATAGTCAGAAACACTAATTATTTTGAAGATACCAAAGCCTGCAAACTACGGTAGAATTCTAGCAGCATCTCCCTAATGCAAATTTTTACTCTCCAGAAGCTCTTGAAATGAAGGACCGGTTAGCAAGATTTTGTTGTTGATACAGTCTTAAATCTGTAATTTGATATAGGACTGAACACAGAGAAGTAGTCTCTAAGCAGACAGGTCTTAACCTTCTATTATATCATTGCTTGAGAATTCTCCGCTTTGCTTCTTATAAGGAGTGTCTACAAACCCCACGTGGTAGTTACCTTCATCGTTATTGCTTTTTTTAATTATCATTATCATGTTTCTCTTTTACATTTATCTTCTAACTTTCAAAACAAACAGACAAGAGTTCCTGAAACAGGTTGAGCCCCTTAAAAAAGTGCTCCTGGAGACGATAGAGCCCAAATCACCTCACAGTGGGCTCTTTACAAGACTGCAGCTTCTGCTTGGGAATTCCTTGGAGCCATAGGGCTAAGGACAGGATAAAGACCAGTCCACACAAAACTCCTCGGTGGGACTTCCCTCTGTCCATTGGTGTAGAAAGACAATGCGATACCAGGTGCCCCCGACTGCACCAGGTTCCCGACTTTACAGAAGGGCTGAGTGCAGTAGCTACTGGCCTCAAGGACTGCATGGCCCTCAGCAGCCCCACTTTTTGCATTCACATCAGCCGCAGAGCCACAGAGTTAAAATGGTCAGTTGTGGGCCACACGGTGCAAAGCAGGTTCAGAGGCGCTGCGCTCTATCTTGGGCAAAGAGTGCTGAAGTGACTCAATAGAGGCCAGAATCTGAAAGAGAAGAGAGTTTCACTCAGAACTAGCACCTCACAAAATGCTATTTTAGTGGAGTTGAGTTCTGGAATCCATATTCTAGAAGTGATACAGTAACAAGAACACCTAATGCTGCCAGAACGAATCTCAGTTTCCTTTCACCTTTTTTCAGAAAAGCAAAATTCCATCCTTTGAGCTTGCTATTCAACAGGTACAAAATATGCAGACTTGAAGGCCATAGAAACTCAGAAGGCCTCTCTTTATGTGACAAGATGAAGAGAGAAAATGTGTAAATATGTACTTTATTGTTCCTATTTCTTTTCCCTCCCTCCACAGCTCCACGAAGTAGAATGATGTACATTATGTGAAGATCTGCATGATTTATGTTTCTAACTTTTCTCTGAACTTGGAGTTTTGGTTTAGAAAGAAGTTATATGTTAAAAAGAACACAGAGATACTGCAATTGCGTTGGCCTGCCTCAGAATCAAAAATCCTGGGAGGAAAACATGAAAATGAAGTCAGGTATGGTAGCAGCTTATATAATTATATATGGAGATGAGAAGGTCAAGAGAGGAAAATGAATTTTTCTCTTTCATAACACTATGACATTTAATCAGCAGCTTTAGGACACATGAAAAAAAAGCATTTCTTCATATAAAACTCATAATTACCTTTAGAGAACTTGATGGACAAGAGTGCATGGAAAGCCGAACAGCACCAGTCTGAAGGCTCATCCTAATCCAGCCAGCATCTCTTGTCCACCAAAGCAGGAGATAAGAGTAATTTAGTATTTCTGGCTTGCATTTCTCAGCAATTGAAAGTCAAATAAGAATATATTGAAGAATATAACTGTTACGATTAGTTGCTTTATCTTTCAAAGATTTGCCCACTGGCTTTCATGACAAAAGATATGGAACATCTTCAGAAGAAGAGGCAAATCCATGTGCACGTGCTCTGCACCTCTGTTACTACTGTTGCTGGAGATATTTCTGCCATGACATTTGGCTGATTAGTTTCTCAGAGATGTATGTTTGGCCATCAGCTAAAACATCATCCCAACTGATGGATCTTATATACCGAGGGGCTTCAAACACTGGTATCCCCATCCCTTATGGCCTCACCTGAGGGAAAAGGGGTCTTTCATCACGACTGAATTTAAGGCAATCACTCATTAGCCTGCGCATGGCTTTGGGGCAATTGCTTGGCACCTTGCTAAGGTCAGGAGACAGATACCCCCGACCAACCATGAATATGATCTAGAAGAACAAGAGAGATGCAGTGTGATTTAAAAATTATGTAGGAAAACTGTGCAGAGTTTCTGACATTGTTTCCAAGCCCCCCTCCCCTCAAATAGCTCCACTCCGAATCACGTGACCAGTAGAGAGGGAAGCTTGAATGGAGGAGTTGGCAGCATTCCACACCATGGCCCAAAGAGAGGCATTGGAGGAATTTTCCAAGTATATTTCTCTCTTCAGTTTTGGGCTGGATAAGGCCCAATTTTGAACATGAACTTTCTAGTAAAAAGTGGGACTCTCTATCTGAATAAGATAGCGTCTCTCCTTGAAGAACACTTCAGAGGGAGAAGAGACCACAGGAGACCAGCAAAGACCTTGGCTGCTTTGAGAGTCACTTGAGCCTCTTCTGTTGACTGCACTGAATAATCAGTGAGGACCATTTGGACAAAAGAGTTAGGACACCGGATGTGGCTGAATCCCAGTATTCCCTTTCTTCCTTCCTTACCTGGTCCCGGTTGTTGATATGACTATATGGAAGAGTCCCGGAGAGAAGCTCATAGAGGACAACTCCATAGGAGTAGACGTCTGACTGGAAGCTGTAAGGATTGGGGTCCTGCATTCGAATCACTTCTGATGCCTGAGGGAGTCCAGTGGGAAGGCATTAAGACTTGCAGATGGGGTAAGCCAGACCTTTCTATTTTCTAGAGAATAAACACCGTCCGTTTTCTGCTACCCATCTCTTCTTCTCTCCCCCAACCCTGGCCCTGTTTCAAAGCTTTACCTCCCAACATACACACCATCCAGAGGATGGAACCACTGGGTTGTTCCACTTGCTGTGAGCCACTCCAGCGTGTCTTCACTGTGGCAAGGCCAAAGTCACCAATCTTCACCGTCAAGCCTTCATGCAGGAAAATATCTGGCAGCAGCAGGTAAAGGAACTTCACAGGTATCTTGGCCTGAGTAGGTAATCGCTTGTCCAACAAGAAGCACCAGTTATCTATTCCTGACCTCAATTCCCCAAAGTCGAACTTTTATCTCATGCAGCATCTTGGAAATATTTATAGTTTTGGAACTCCAACAATGTAGTGCAAACCCTCTTTTTCTGCTCTGACATGCTGGCTCTTAGGTAACTAATTCACTTAGGTTTCCTAAAAAAGCATTCCCACCCAAGACTGAACAGCTGAAAGAGAAGGATACTATTAGATTTGAGGTCCCGATGGATTATGTTCTTAGCATGAAGGTAACTGGGGAAAAGAGACGAGTTATGACTATTTTTTCTTTACATAATCATTCATAGGTGTGTTTCCCACTTTTCTGTCTGCCTGCATGTATATATATTGGGCATACATTATATGGAGTAAGTGATTTTTTTTTTTGCTTAATTTTTTTGATTCGGGCATCTCACCATTCACCACAGGACCATTTCTGTTGTACCAGGTCCATTTCTCAGAGCTCAGACCCCATGAACATACATGTGGTTCTCAGGTTATGACCTCTCATTCAGAAACCATTTAAACTTGTGGCAGTGCTGGACAAAGGGTACTTGTGTAGGCTCTTCAGCATTCCAGCCGCTGCAATGTCCCAATAGTCATGTGACTGCACCTGGGTGCTTGGTGCCTGGCTCATGATGTTGTTTAGCAAGCCACAGTCATGCGATCACAATTTCTGACATTCCCTCCTGGCTTCTCCCAAGCAAAATCAATGGGGATGCTGACAGGAAGTCAGAGGTCACAATCACTTGAGCACCTGGCATAATGACAACAGGACTGCTGCAATTGCCATTTGCTAAGTGATGTGGTCATGTGACATCACATTTTATAATACATTCGTTAGGAATAGCAATTCTGATCCTAACTGCTGTTGGATCTGTGATATTTATTTCAAACCCAGTGGAGTCTGATGACCTCTGCCGACAGTTGGCTGAATGTTGTGGAGTTCAACTTAATCCTACAGCTCAAGTGCTGATTCTCTATGCTGTGCCTGTAACACCAGGAGTATTCTAGTCCAGCCTTCCCCAACCTAGTTATTCTGGGAATTGCAGCCCCAACACAACTGGCAGATGCTTGGCTAAGCAAAAGTGTTGCAGACAGTGTGGGCTGAAACTAATGTTGGTTCTGGAAGTCAAATGATTTCAAAAAGCCAATCCTAAACCTGGTCTGCAAGAGTTCTTAACTGGGTTGATGCACTGGCGCTTTTGGTAGCACATTTAATTAGTTCTGCTCTTTTAATGATTGGTAATTGGTGGGTTTTGTATTGGTTGGTTATGCTTTTATACTAATATCACAAGAGTTGTGATTATTTAAAGTGTTGTTTCTTGAAAGATGTCCTACAAATAAATATATCATTTATTATTACTAAAAATCCTGTGGATTATTAGGTTTCCACCTCAATTAGCCGAGAGGCTCTGAATAGACCATAGCCAGGAACATTGTTCACAGTCTGCTTTCTTCCTTTATAACTGCTCTTCAAAACATGCTGCCTTAAGACTTGGTGGCTCTACACTCACTCCATGCCCTGTGCTGTCTGTCGGGCCACATCAATCCGTTGCACCATCTCTAGGGGTGTTTCTTGTACATGCAAATGCTGATAAAGGCTGCTGCCTTCACACCACTGGGTGATGATGGCGAAGCTGGGTCGAGTCATGAACCCCATAAAGAGCAGTATGTTCACATGGCGTGTCTTCCTGAAAAGTAGGAACGAAACAGGTGTCAAAGACTTCCCAGGCAAAGTCTCCAGGGTCGGCCTTTAGTTCATCCTTCCCCAACATGGCTGCCAGAACATACTTGGCCTACCTAAGCACCTGCATCTCATTTTTGAAGGCTTGCACTTGCTCACTGGTGGGGTTGGTGACCTTGAGGATCTTGATTGCCACATCCCCATGCCAGCGGCCTTTGAAAACAGTGCCGAAGGATCCAGCCCCAATGCGTTTCTGCAAGGTGACCTCATTCGGGGAAATCTCCCAGTAGTAGCTTGAGTCCCGATAGCCCAAGGACTTCTATGAGAAACAAGGTGGCACCAAGGAAGAGGAGAAGCCATAGAGAAAGACAAAATGTTTGCAGTCAAGCGTCAGCCATCACCACAATGAAACACTGTTCCATGTATTACTCCTGTTAAAAAACCCTTGCTATCAACACTGTAGCACCTCTTTGTCCATCCAAACAGCCCAGCCATTACTGGCACTATACTTACCGGTACAGATATTATCACTTCTTGTGGCTACCATTTTGAAATGTCCAGTCAAGAACCACTTGCCAAATTACCTACTGTCCCATCTCAATACTCACAGGTTTCTTTTTGTCTTCAGAAGGCATCTTGCGCTCTCTTGGAGACTCGCCTGGGGATTTGGAGTGTGGAGAACGTCGACCAGGAGAAATGGCAACTGAGGGGGTTGGTGGGGTGTTAGGAAGTATCTCAGGCCCACTCATTGCTGTGGCAAGAGGAAAAGAGGGATAACCCCTTCACACAACCTTTATTATTAAGGAACTTACAACTATTACAAAAGTTAACTAAAAATCAATGAGTATCTAAAAGAATTCACTGAAAGCATAGATTGGAAAATCAAAAATTTGTCATTCTCATAACAGAATTTAGGATCACCTTAGGAACTGGACTGATATCAGTTTCTGCACTAATGAAATGGCATGATTTTTTTACACAATGCACAACTAATTTATGGAACTCATTTCACATATAGTAAGACACAAATTGTCAGCCAGGATTTGTCCAGTATCAACACATTTGTAATATCAGGTACAGGTTGAAACCAGACTTGGTAAAATAAAATACAACCACAAACATCAGTGAGACTAACGTAAGATAAAATAAAATACAACCACAAACATTAGTGAGACTAATGTAAGATATCTCTAAGTCCAATTAATAGATTGTCTCACCTTCCCATGAATTTGTCTGTAACTTAGAAAAGCGGACAAATATTAATGTCGCAAGATTAGACTGCATATTACAATATACTTTTGCATCTTCCTATAACTGGAAGCTTGATTTTTAAACTAGCGTTTGAAAAAAATCACAAGAGTCTTTGCAGATTGCAGAGGAGTGGAAGATAGGCTGTTCAGATACTACTGGACTCCACATTTTAATAGTTTCTGCTAGCACAGCGAATGGCCAAGTGATGACAGCTGCATTCCAACATGTAGAGAACCACATGCTTATCATTGGTGGTGATAAATCATCTGGATCCTTAGCAGTCTTTCTCATTACAAGCAACCTGGTCCTGTTAATATTTAGAATCTGCAGCTCTGGTGCAGCTGCTGTTGCATGACATTGATTTGTCAATGCAAGCAAAAATCATTCTCAGAGATTATTATCCCCGCTCTCTGACACTTGGTCCGTACACTACAGACCACCCCATACAGAACAGTCATACACCCACAAGGCACCCCATTCAATTATTACTTTGTTGAAAAACTCACCATCTGCGTTGTGGTTCCTGGCTATGACCTGGAAAAGGAAAAGGAAGACTCTGAATTCAGTAGCTGTCTAAATAGAATCGGATTCTCAACATAGTAAGGTTGCTTGCTTGCCTGCTTGCACCTTGATATCACTTTTTCTTCAAAGCATTAGGCCTACCACATACCATGACAGCAAACGGATAGGACTATACAATGCAGCTGCAGAAGCCTCCTCTGTGAATATTTCTTTGTTCAATCCTATCCCCAAAGCACGCCTGAGTGGGTTAAGGATCTTCTCACATAAAAAGTAGAATGTTATGGATTCACCAAATGAATTTGGAATCCTGATTTCACAACATCTAATTTTCTAGGTACAGAAAATATGTGGTGAGACATTTCACCAAAATAGAATCTACCTATAGGCTGAAAGATAACAGCTCATGACCCTTTTTAAAAAACTGAATTCAAGCATCTTATTTTAAAAAAAGACGAATGCAAAAGTAAACTTGATCAGAATAACTATGTTTTAGATCTACCTTTCAGAGATTGATGGATCAATAAAAAGGACCTCAAACTACATGTCAGAATAAGAAACATAGTTTATAGGCCTACTATCTTTATGAGACCTATCATCTCTTAACTGTCTAGATACATTTTAAGATATTTAAAAAGGAACCAAATATTCTGAATAGATTAATTTATAATTATGCCACAAAACTCATATGTTTTCATATCTAGATTAATTTTAACCAATAGATGTTAGCTTGTTAAGACCAGTCTCTGGATTTCACATTTGCTGCAAAGCCATATGGTTACTAATATCTAGATGACACTTAGCTGGTAAAAATAACCTGAGAAAGAGAGAAACATTTTAGAGAGGACTCATGCCCAAGGTTCAGATGGTCTCACCTCAAGGATGCTGCTGTCCACAGGGCTGATGGTGCTGATCATATGGACATTAGGGGTAGAAGTTGAGCGGTGCCGTTGTAGACGCCCATCACTATGAAGGCTGGGAAAATTGAAGGCATCTTGATTGAGGGGTGACTGTTTGTCTGAGCTGCAAAGGAAAAGGAGGATAAGAGTTTACACTTTCCAAATGAAAATTCTTAAATATTAAGATTAGTTATTCTTAAATGTGTCATGTGAGTTCTCAAGTTTTATTTTTCTTTCAGTAGGGTATACATTTCTGTCCTCCATAAATGAAATCAAGGAATTAGTCCCTATAAATAAATGCCACCAATGTTTTCTTGAAATTCTCAAGCATGTGTTTTGACAGGGTCACAATTTGCCTGGATGGCCTATATTTTTTCCTCTCTACAAAGATGATGAGCTGGTGAAGATGTATTTTATGTCCAGGTTCACCTATCATGCTAAACTAATAAGCAGAGTTTCAGATAAATAACATATGGGTTCACACAACATGCTAAGCTAACATCAAATAAATCACATTATATTTTAGCATAATGTATGAACACTTAATGCAACAGAATAATTCGGTGATGTATTAACATGTGCCTCCCTCTTGCAATTACCTACAGCAGCCTGGAAGTTTTTATCTGAATGCTTTCCAGATGTGTTGACTCCAAGGATTGCTAATGACTGTGCTGCTTTCCTAACACATGTTGACATTACTAGTGGGGTGCAAATTAGGCACTGTTCCCTCTGGCTTCATACAAATCTCTGGTGGAGATTTCAAGATCTCCTGCCCCAATGCAGTTGTCTAATGAACAAGTGGCTTACCTGACTGCCTGAGGGGTCATGGGTTTGTAGATAGGCTGGAAGAGGATTGTGGGGATATTATCTTGACACAATTCATGGCTGTAAACACTACAGGGGAGAAAAAAAATGTCTTCAATACCAAACTAATGAAACCAGTTTTTATGAGCTGATCTTCACAGCAGGTGAAAGGGAAGGCCCCCAAGGGAGGGATACTCACGGTTTGTGGGTTGTAGCCAGGTCCACACATACTGTAGGCACTTTGCTACTGCAGTGTTCATGGAACTTGTAGCCACATGTTTGACATCGAAAGCCATGGAACATGAACTTAAGGCAGAAATCACAAAAGGCCAAATTGAAGTAGGTCTTGCGAACCTGTACAAAGGAATGGATTAGGAATATGAGAGATGAAATGGAGGAGGAAGGGTTGGTATGTGCCTGACGGTGTGTGTAGTAGGCTGTGAGATTATATGACAAGATTTGGAGAAATTATCCAAAGTCCTATCAATTCAGAAACAAATTCAATTCAGACTATCAAAGTCTTTTTAACGCTCTTGGCTCTTGTAATAAAATCCAGTGATTTTGCAGAACAGCAGAGGACCCCTTGAGTTGCTGCAGTTGATCTTGGGGGCAGAGAAAGTTAAAGCACTTTTATAAGATGGGAAACCTCCAGCCATGTTGCTGGCTTCCCATTCGCATCACTCCCAGCCAGCCAATAAGACTCCCAATCATCAATGAGGAAGGCTTTGGTCCAAGAATATCTTCAGGGCTGCAGATCCCCCATTCCTTTCTACACATTATTCTGGGAAAGAGCTATGGCACTCAAATATAGTAATGTGATGTTGTGGAGTTTTACAGGACTCACAAAATTGTGCATAGTAAGAGGTACATTCTCCAGAACCTCTACAGAAAGCGCAGCCCCCTCCAAATTGACCAAGTCTGTCTCCCAGTCTGTGATGGTTTTTCGCCTGCATAGAAGAAAAAACAACAAGAAGACACTAAGCATCATCTAACTTTGTGACCCCCCCCACAAGCCTACCAATCTAACATTCCTTCCAATTCAGCTCTGAAATCAGAATCCATAATTGCTCCTCAAGAGCAAAGCAATCCATCTGAGAGAGAACCATTTAAAATATATTCACATATAAATACGTCCCATGTAGGTCACTAGTACACAAGGTGCAGATTAGGAGAACCAAAATATTAAATTGCCTGAAAGTATTACCTAAACATAGTAAAACTATTAATGGGTAAACAATCTTCAGCAGGCAGTGAGGAAAACAAGATCTTTTTTTCACATATTATAAGCCCTTTGTTCTATATTTGTGTCCCCTAATTATTCTCCACGGTAACTGTTTATTCCCCAAATTGTGATTGGGAAAATGATGGGAAAAGCTTTGACCTCACGATGGAATGTTGACAAATATTACAATGGCTCAGGAAACAAAACGTGCCAAATGTCGGCACACAAATCCTGTGAAAGAAAGGGGAATTGTCAAATTAGATGGAATTAAAATCTCACATATGCCCGAGAGCAAGTGTGCCTTTAGTTGAAGGAGAAGTTTTCCTAAAAGAAAGAAAGTGGACTGTGAGGAAAGACTGTGTGGAATAGGGACAGGGCAGACAGGCTAATTGGAAAGGTTGCAAAGCAACCCTTCTTCACCCTAAAAATAGGGATCAAATTCCAGATTTACCAACCTGAGCCTCAGAACTCACCATACTTCAGTGACTAGACTGTTTTTTTGCTTTCTCTTTACAACTAAAAACCAGAGCTTTGTGGCCTAATTAGTGAAAGCTGGAGATGGAGTTGCTACTAGTATGCAGACATTTGGTCCCATTTCACAATTCCTTGTGAAAACATGTAAACTTTGGAGTGTAACTTTGTTTGGAGTTTGTTTGGAATTTGTTTCTAGATATTTATTTATGCTACTTATGAGGAATGCTTGCAAAAACCACAGAGAATGAAACAAACTGAAGATGATCTGCCCATTTTTAAGAGTGGCAGGAGACAGTTTTTGGTCTATACACAACTAGCTCCGCTCATGCTTCCCTCAATTCCTTCTCATATCAATCTCCTCATTGGGGTCACTTACCCATCACCCCTTTTCCTGTAAACCACACAGCAGTCTTGGTTAAGTCCACGCACTTTCAGGGCCTTGTCTAAGGAGTCATATACAGTCAAACCTGGCCGGACAGTGACCTAGAAGGAAACAGCAGAGTAATCATGTGATCAAGGTAGTGTGAGGGTCATGTTGCCAAATCGATCTTTTGATCCCTATTTCCCACTGAGGTTCTAACTGCTTTTCAACTATCTCCTCTTCCCTGATCCCTGCAGTATAGATCTCAGCCTACTGGTCATCTGAACAAGAGTAGGAACCACAATCCTAAATAATGCTGCTAAAATGAAATTCATTGTGATTCACTGAAGCAGGAGAGAATCCTGGCACATAATGACAAGACATTGATTAGGGCAACAGTTGTAAATGATCCTACAGGAAGTGGTTTATCTTTCTGTCAGGGTTCAGATCTGAATAAGATGGAAACTACTGTACATTGATTGCTATGATACCGTAGATAACCTCAGTAAAGATTCATACAGAGAAACTGTGGCCTTCTAGATCTTATCAGACCTCTTGGCAGTATTCACTGCCACTAATCAGGGTGTATTCTTGGACTGACTTCTTGGCATGATTTGGGAGTGGAAGACATAGTTTTATAGTAGTTCCACATGATCCTGAGCAGCCAGTTCCACATGATAATTAAGAGGGAGGAGTCGCTCCCCACAGCCCAGCTATCTGCCCCATGTTATTTAACATCTCTATCAAAAGTCACCCATCATTTTGGGAGGTTGGGCTAAGATCTAGTGATTGGACAAGAGTCACCCAGCCAGCTTTCATGCCTAAGGGAGGACTAGAGCTTACGGCCTTCCAGTTTATAGCTGTACACCTTAGCTACTATGGATTCTGATGATTATAGTTGAAGGAGAAAATTGGTAGGGTGGGGGGAGGGGGTAGTGTCACAAAGCTGAATGGTGCTCTTATCAAGTTTTTTTTCTGTGCAGGCAAAAAAAAACAGAATTATACATCTCAAACCTTCATTAAGTCACAGATGCAATGGAGATCCTTATCTGATGTTTGGAAAGGGTGTGCATGAGCCTAAACAAGCAGAAATTGAATCCCAACAGGATGGAGGAACTGTTTGAACGTACCTACTCTGGCTTGATCATGGCTATTATGTTGAGCTTAGTTGCATTTACCTTGAAGGATGTCTATGACATGGATGTCCTCCAGCACTGTCAGATTCTGCCTGATCAGCAGGTGGAGGTTGTGGTCAGAGGAGCTTCTGCTCAATTCAGATGACTAACCAGCTGTGGACAATGGTCCACGGAAGCTTATGCCACTAATATTAAACTTAATGAAAGACACTGATGTTGTTGTTTTCTTTTTAAAGAAAAGCACTTTAGGGTACCTAAAAACAGATATGGGTTGTCAAGGGGGTTCCGTGCTAAAGCTCAGAGTTTGTATATTTTCAGTGTGCACCTTTTCTCTCAGTAGATCAATATAATTCTCAGTGGCTGTAGAAGGAATGTTTAAAAGGTATGGTAATACCAGCATAAAGTCAGCCTAATCCAGTTTTCTACAGCTGCCTTGTGGTATTAGCTATGAGAACTGGAACATCTTCCTGGCAGTGAATGTAGACATTAGATGGATCCTCTATCCAGCCAGGCCAACCAATGACTGTACCTACTCGAGTACTTCCTGTTTACCCTAGGACTTTATCTAAGCAATTCCTTGATCAATCATTGCTTCATCAATGACCCTGAAATTTGTCACAAAAAGGAAAAGCTGCATTGAGTCCAAGTTCATAAAATTGTCTTTAAAATCTCCTCACACAGCTCCCTGGCCTCATTCCCAGCGTTGATATTCAAGGCTGGCTAAAGATTTGACGTATAGCTATGTCTGACCTCTGTATTTGGATTGCGCTATTTCCTGGCTGAAATAGGATAACATCAGCACTTTTTGTAAGAGGCACAATTTAATTGAATACATACAGGTAGTCCTTGATTTACAAACACAACCAGGACTGGAATTTCTGTAACTAAGGGATGTGGCTATTAAGTGTGTCATCACTTGACTGCATCTGATTTTGCAAACTTTTTTGCTGTGGTCAATAAGGGAATCACATGGTTATTAAGCCAATCCAGCTTTCCCTATTGACTTTGCTTGTCAGAAGATGGCTGGCAAGGTTGTAAATGGCAAAGACATGACCCTGGGATGTTGCAAACATTGTAAATACATGCCTGTTGCCAAGCACCTGAATAACAATCACATAACTGTGGGGGACACGGTAGTGCAGAGGACCCATCATTTTTTTTTCAGGCAGGTTGCAGGTGAACAGCAGGTGAGTAAAAATGGTCTGAATTTACTCTTCACTGGGGAGGACTTGTGATCCCAAAAGAACACGAATGATGGTGTAGTTGTTTTATCAATGATGGTTTGTGACATTGTCATATTAAGTATTTAAACACAAATGATTTTTAAAGAGAATAGCTAACAGATCTATAGAACCCATGTTTGATCAAATTTTAAAGTGAAACTTCAAAGGCAAAATCCACAGCTTGATATTTTAGCAAATTTTATTCTCTTAAAGTACAAGTTTTGGTCCAGGTTTAGTTGTGATGGGATTGCGAACTCTTCTGGCTCCCTGCTTTCACTGAACAGTTGGGCTCAGCCTCAGTTCCCTTTCAATACAGATAAAAATGTAGTTCTCATCCTGTAGTTCTTGGCTGAGCATTTATTAGAATTACTTAAGAGCTTATTTTGCTAAATTTTTAAACTGTTTGCAAATTACCAAAATAAATTGCCATTGTTTTAGAACTATCATAAAATTAAAGCTGATTTTTTTAAAAAAATAGAACAAAGCAACTGATTCATTATGAAAGAAACCAACAAGATTTACTTTCAATTCTAACTCATAAACAATAGAATCTACATATGTTTGTTACCACATATATCCTCCTTTGCCTCTTTCACTCTTCCTCTTTGAGATTTTCCTTCTGCTTCCTTTCTGTCTGATATTTTCTCATTCTCTACCTCCATATTTTTTTTCCCCTTTCCTTAAAAAAGGGAAACAAACATAAAAAGAGTGGGGATTTTACTGGGCTAAAGCACAGCCTACTTTTGATCAGAGGGAGGGGGGCCCCAACTCATCATTTTCATGCAGATATAGAGAACCTGAGACTCCAGTTGTTATTGGACTCCATCATTCCTAGCCAGCCAGGCCAGAGATCATGGAAGTTGTAGTCCAAAACATCTGGAAAGTGAGAGGTTCTATATCCCTGTCTTACAGGATATCAAGCATTTCATCAACAGGCAGCAGCAGTGCTCTTCAGTACGTTCTGAATGGCCAAACTTACCACTGTTCGCTGTTGGTTGGGAAGATCCACCTTAATAGTGCTCCGATTCTCAGCCATGGCCCTCCCTCCTAATCTTCTCCTGCAAGAAGCAATCACCGTGGACAGGCTCCCCGAGAAAGGCAGGATGTCCTCACTGCTAGCCCCATTTGAAGGGTCTTGGTCTGGAGAAGGTGAAGAGAAGCCATTGGAGAGAGAGCCGGAGGAGTGTAGGTTGCGCCTCATGTGGGCGATTCTGAGGAAGAAGAAAAAAGACAACAGACCCAAATGGATATTGGAGACGTGCTTTCATCTGTGTGCATGACCTACAATACTACAGAACATGTCCAATCACTGGCTGGCAATAATTTGTTTGTGCCTTCTTGATTAAAAGAGGCAAACTAAATGAAACTTGTTTAATCCCAATCCCCATTTCATACACACACACACACACACACACACACACACACACACACACACACACACTCACACACACACATGCACACAGACATGCACACATGTATGGGATAACTGAACTCCAGCTGGAGCAAAACCCACAAATAAACTGTCCAACAGGAAATTTGAAGTATTAGTACACATTCCTCCCATTCTTGTGGGGAGATCCTACTGACCCGAGAGGAGAGGAGGGAGTACATATATTGTGCTCTAACTCAACCTCTTCACCAGTGAGGTCCCTGCCTTGTTACTTCTGGTCAGCTAAGAGACAAATCAGGAAGCATTTCAACCTTTTTCTGGATACTGGGGTGCTTGTTTGTCCCATGCCAAGTTCAATGGGAATTACCATTGTGTAGTCAGATGTAGATGAATTATAATTTCCAACAGACTAAGACGTAACTTAGTCTTTCCAGATGAAGTTAGGGATTGACTTTTTCTGAAAAATCCAAAGAGCCTTGGATGAAACCAGTGTGGATGAATCAGTAGTCTGAGTCAATGTAATGCAGCAGCTGAGATGCTCTCTAATTGTCATATTCAGTGAATATTCATTACATCATAGATACCCTATAGTGAGTTTTAAATTACTACATATTACAAGAATATGGCTAAAAAATTAGAGACTGCTGCCCCATTATAAAGAATGTAGATGCATCACTCAGTGATATCAGCTAAAGGATCTGTTTAGATCTGCTCCTCACAGGCACTTATAGTTTAATGGTTTAAAGATGTAGTGCAAGGGTCTCCAATTGTTTTGGGCCTGTGAGGGCATTTGAAATTTATTTTAAATTTATTAGAATGTTTAAAAGCTATAAAATGTAAAGAATCAAAGGAACAAAAAGAAAGAAAAAGAAAATATAGAATTATGACTTCTGTCCTTTCTATCAAGTAGTTACATTTTACTCTTTTCCCTCCCCCCTTTTTCTGTCATCCCCTTCCTTTGTAGTCCCCAAATTCATAAATATCTGTGAGATCATTTGGAAAGTTGAAGGTATGTTAGAATCATTCTTATAAATTAGGTTGGGCAGAAATATTGATGGTAGCCAAAGAATACAGTATTTCAGCAGGAAATCTTGCCTCCAGACATCATGCAAGGGACCAAGAGACTGTAGAATGTACTTGAACTTTTGACCTAGAGCAATAAAAATAGTCCTCAACTTATGACAGGTCACTTAGTGACCATTCAAAGCTATGGAGGACCCCCTCCAAAGGTACTTAAGACCCAGTTCCAAAGTTGCAAGCCTCCCACATAGTCGGGTGCTTGGCAACCAGCCTGCATTTACAAATGTTTGGAGCATCCTGCAGTCATATGACCATGTTTTATGTTTTTGCCAACAACTGTTATTTACATTCAGTTTGGGGCAAAAACAACCCATAGCGAACAATGGGTTTGCTTTACAACTGTAGGAGTCACTTTACAGCTGCAGAGTTTACTTAACAACTGCTGCAAAGGTGGTCATAAAATTGGATGGATGAACCACTTTATGACTTGTCATGATCAATGACCGTAATGGGAAGGTTCCATTACAGTCAGTCAAAGACTAGCTGTATAGACAGAACTTCTGCAGCTGTGGTAGAATCAGGGACAGTCTAGGTAAGGGGTAGGCAACTTTGCCTCTTTTATGACTCCTGGACTTCAACTCCCAGAATTCCTGAGTGAGTTATGCTGGCTCAGGAATTCTGGGAGTTGAAGTCCACGAGTCATAAAAGAGCCAAGGTTGCCTACCCCTGGTCTAGGCCAATCAGTTCCTCTGAACTATTGGTAATTTCTCATCCTCAAAGAAGAATGGGAAGAAGCTTCACAAAAAAACTAGGACTAGTCTATAAGTATTGAAAGATTGCACACTTGAAAATGACAGACATCAGAGAAGTCAAATCCTCTTACATAAAGAGACTGCATGTTATGCAAACTGGTCTACTGAACTATTAACTTCACTAACAAAATAGTGATCTACTTTTGCAAGACAACTAATCCTTTAATTCATAAGTCCCTTTCTTTTATCCTCCAGACTTTGGATTACATCTCTTATCATCTCTTAACCATGCCAGCTAAGGCTGAAAGGAACTGGAGTTGGACGTTAATTGGGGGTGCATGCCATACAGCACATTAGAAAATCTATTTGTCAAGATCCATTTGTTATTTGCCTGATTAAATGGAAGAATAATGGCTCTGAAGCACACCAGCACATTAATGATCATATGATAAATTGATTGTTTAATTAAGTGATATTGTCTTCCTCTGGGAGAAAGTGTTGTAAGTGGTCACATAGATATATGTACAGTATTCAAGCTCTCTATTCTATACAAAAAGAACAAGAAGATACCAACACAGTCAACCATAAGCAGCTTTGGTAAAATAAATGTATACCCTGCTACAACCAGTAACTCAAATTCTGACCAGCATTTGGTCTTCAGCATTAAGAACTTCAAACTTCAACTGCTGTACACGCTATATGTATAATTTCCATGTATGAAATTTATGATCTGTATGTGTACATATATTGCTCTTTATATACACTTTTACCGTATTTATAGCTCATTTGCTCTCAGTCAAACTAGTCCATAGGGAGCAGCATACAGAAATAAATTAGGGTTAATTTTATCTCAGGTCACAAAATGAGACCCTCAAGGGTAAATGCAATGTCCCTGCTATTCTTTATCCAAGAGTTTTCTGCTCAGCAATTAATTTGCTTCGGCTCTAGGGACTTGCTCCTGTTTAAAGCCTAACCCTCAGTAGCTGCTTTCACTAGATGACAATTTTCTGCTGTTAAATTGTTCTCTAATGACGTAGGAGCCATATCCATACGAAGAAACAAATGAGCAGTTTTGTCACTCAAGTCCATGTTAATCATAGGTATTATAAGCAGCAAACTACTATCTCCAAGTAGAAAAGCAAGATAGGCATGTGAATGGAAAGGGTAATTACAAGGCTCGCCCAAATCAAGAAGAAACTGGCTATAGGATACATGTCCCTTTAGCAGCTCTTCTTCAATCTGTTTGTAATCAATAATCACAATCCCTTTTTTCTACTAAAGCCAATTAAGGCAGTTTACAATCAGGATTAGGCTACAAAGTCCACCTTCAATACAAAATAAAGATCCTCAGCATATCCATCAAAAAGGAAATAATTCTGCAACCTGATAACTTGCAGTTATCAACTCTCACATCCCCAGCAACTATCCCCAATGTTTGGAGATTCTGGAAACACATCTGGAAAGTTACAGATTTGCCATCCCTATTTAAAAGCAAGGGGGGAGTCCAGCAGACATCCTATGCATTGTCTTGAGTACCAGAGGAGAAACAGCCCTGCAGATTTCAGATATACCCCAACATTTCATATCTGACAGTAGAGAGGAGCAAAGTTGCACTGCACCTGTCAATCAAGCCAAGGCTCTACTTAGATGCAGCTGGGTCTGGAGTGGAGGCAGATCTTGTACCAAGATTTTTTCCCTTATTAAAACTAAAAGGAAATGAGAGCTGGAATGAAGAAAAGTTTGTTCACAAAGATACCTCTTCAGTGTTGAAATGCAGGTACTGCAAACAGAATAGCAGTCTAAGTTAAACAAACTCACTTGCTGATTAACCCCTGGTTTTTACTTTATCATCTCAATCCTTCTCAGTAGATATACTATAATAGAATACCGTTGATCCATACTGAGACCTTCTTTTTCCCCACAAAACATCAAGTGAACGTCCATTCTTCTGAGGGTAAGCAAGGAGTCTCAAGCAGCCAAATCCACTCTAAACACAGTCCAGTTAAAAGAAGCCATATTCATGTGGCTTCCACAGATACCATTTATATTTTTACCATGCAGAATCTTGGACATATTACACTTTATTTCTCAATTTAGGGATTTCTTTCTCAGCATTGTTAATGTAAGAAATAAATGCTTTAAATGTTCCAGTCACCCAGCAAAGCAAGCAGCTGACTCAGGTGGGCCAATTTCCCATGCTACTAAGATGCACCACAACAGTGTTCTCTCCCATGAAAGTCCAATTCCAACGAACTATTCATGCATACTGAAATGCCCTGAAGCACATGTTCTCACTGCAAGAAAACTGGCCTAGCAAAACTATTGTGTTTTGGATAGCCATGAAAACCTGGTTTATTCAGAAGCATTTGAGAAATAGATTCAGCACGAGGGGGCCTCCTGCTATGGGGCTTGAAGTTGTTGACTACGGTCTTAGGTGCTGCTGTTTTGTTTTGCTACTTGTGGACTGTTGTTTCTATCCAAATGTTTGTATTATCATTTAAGGCACTTAGAGCCTTGTTTGGATTAGAGTACCCTTTAAACTGTAGTGAAAATAAAATAAAATAATCTAGAACAGGGTCTCACTGACAGACCAGAAGCACCTTTAGGACTTCCATGCATCATCAAATGGTCTCGGGCCACATTCAACCAGGGTCCTATCTTTACCTCTTAGCAGGTACAAGGGACTGTTCTGCTTACTTTCCCCCACTAAGGGGAAATCCTTCAAAGAAGCACTTCTTGGACCGGCAGGAGCAGGAACAGGAAAAAACCTCTGGGGCAGCTGGGTTTTTTTTTTTTTTTTTGTGTGTTTTTCATCTAGGCATCTCCATCCAGAGAAAGAGGGACCACTGCAGAAGATGTCCAGGCTCTCTTGGTTCCAGCCGAGGCTCAAGGCTTACTTAGGGAAAGGAATCCACGACAAGGTGGGCGGGGAGACTTGCGGAAGAGAAAAATCCACCGACCTGTAAATGGAATCAGAGCCGCAGGCCAAATCCAGGCCGGTTCGGCAGCATTCCCGAGGCACAGAGGCTAGTCACAACGGATCGTTTGGACTCTTGCTCTAACTGCCGGGCCACGATCCGCCACACCTTTTCCAGCGCGACGCCCGATTGCCCCAGCCAGTCCCCGAAATGCAACAGGACCCAGGAAGTGGCCCTCCCCGTTCACCTGCTCAAGCCCGAAAAGCTCCCTGGGCTAACGGGAAAAGGGCCTCGAGGGCATTGACAAGATTCCTGCACCCACAAAAGCGAGGAATGGGCGGAGGTCCATCAGAACCGCGCGGGAAGGGGCAGACGGAGGGAACTGAAGCAGCTCCAGTTCGTATTAGAGCTCCTACTACATAGGAAGATACCATAACCGGGGGGGGAGGGGGGACCCGTAAGGAAGGGCTTACCTCTGTCCAGAAAGGCACGGGGGAAACCATTATGCATGACTGAAGAGGCACGCTCCAGCCGTGCCCCCGCCCACTTGTCTACCCCCCGAGGGGTGGAGCCGAACCAGACAAACGGAATGAAAGAAAACGTAAAAGAAGGACCAAAAAACTTTCCCCTTCCTACCTGTCAGAGAGAAAAATCCACCATCTTGTATGAGAGCTCAGAAGGGGCGTGGCCAACCAGCTGACGTCACAACGAAGGGAAGGAATCTCCCCGCACAAGGAAAGAGTTTTAACTCTTTCCATACTTCACGCTGGAGAAGTGAAGGTGACGAGAAGAAGGTGCTAGACTTGGAGATGGAAGATCGAAGGACGGGGCATCTAAGGAGAGAGCCAGAACCGGTTGGCAGCCACCGGTTTCTTAGAGGCTTGAGTAAAACAACATTACATATAATAAATACTGTGTTTCTAAATTAAAGGTTACACTGTATGCACGGTCACCTCAGACTTTCAAGAATGAGTCTATAGCACTTTATTTGTTATACAGTTGTTGCAAAAGTTGCTCAAAGCGGGTTGGAATCTCCTAACTAAGGCTACAAAAATCCAGACGATTGCGAGATGGATGGTAATAGGATTCCAATTTTCCTTACCTCTGTGCTTCCTGAAATTGGAGATAGTTGAAGTTCCCCTAAAAAGCAGTCACCGGTCTGTATCTCAACAGAATCTGATGTGAGTGAATAAAATCACCTGAGTTCTTTGCTCAAATCTGTTGTGGTGAATTAAATATTAAAGGGAGGAATTCTAATACAGTCTTTTTTTTTTTTAGTCCTGACATATCAGTAGTTTGGAAAAATTCTACCTTATAGTTCTGCATTTGTAACTCAAGATCCAATGCAGACACAGAGGGGGTCTATTCTGATAGCTAAGAAATGGGTTCTGGTGATTTAAGATGAGACAATTACTTGCCCCATTGACAATGGCAGTGTTCACACAACAAACATAAGTCAATCTGGGCTTAGTAAATTTATTCACACAACAAATTGATCCTGGTTAGGCTTAATTCCCAGTTTCATTTGGCTTAGTGGGTTACTGAAGACTGAGACCAGATATATGAATATATCTGCCTGAAGATTTCTTGTCAACAGTGCAGAAGATGCTTGCCATTGACTTTTTTTCTTTTCTAGTTTAGTTCTCAAGTTAATATCCCATAATTCTGAGATTACTGTAGTGGTCCCACATCTAAGTGCTATACAGTCATTTGGAAAAGGCCAAACCTGACCAGCTGCTGCCACCTGGTTGAGTATACAGACCCAGAAAATTCATTTATTAAGTAAGTTGCATGAATGTAGCCAGTGACATTAAAACTGAGGCTTCAGATATCTGTGCAAAACCAGGCCAAATCAGCACTGCTCCGGCAAGTATTTGTCTCTTAGGATGCTGCTGGTACAGGAGGGTTTTTATTGTTGACTGCTAATTATAAATTTTGGTAATGTGTTTTGTAAAACTTTGTTGTTCTCTATCCAGAGTTTGTTAAGATTGAGATGGGCTATCAATATTGTGAAATAAAAAGTTCCATGTATTCACATATATATTACTATATTTACTTGGCTGAGAATAAACATTTCCAGAGTACTTGTTGGCTACTATTATATAAGAAACAAATGTAGAAACTTTTTATCAACTACTTCTTGATAGAATGAGTAGACCCCACTGATACTCCATTATCTGCCCCCCACAGATGGCCAGGTAGTCCTCAACTTACTATTTGTTTAGTGACTGTTCAAAGTTACAACGGCACTGAAAAAAGTGACTTACAACGATTTTTCACACAACCATTGCAGCACCTTTCAAAATTCAGATACTTGGCAACTGGTATGTATTTATGACCGTTGCAATGTTCCAGGGTCATATGATCACCTTTTGTGACCTTTTGACAAGCAAAGTGAATGGGGGAAACCAGATTCACTTAACAACCTTGTTACTAACTTAACAATTTCAGTGATTCACTTAACTGTGGCAAGAAATGTCACGGGGGAAAACTCACTTAATAACTCTTCCTTAGCAACAGAAATTTTGGGTTCAGTTGTGGTTGTAAGTCAAGGACTAGCTGTATAGCAAAGCAAATGGCAAGTACAAATATTTCAGCAACTTGGCCAAGTCAAGCTTCATTATTGGGTGTTCCTTTTGTGCAAAAAATTATCTTCTGTCAAAGGGAGTCATAGAAATAAGGAAAATACAAGCTACCTGTTTACAGCTCTGATATTCCACGGATATATTAAAAACAATCAAAACTAAAAGCAGAACACATCCATTCCCATTCCAAAGAAAATCAGTCTTCCAAAAATATCAATAGAGAGCAAAAGTCCTCTCCAAACTCTCCAGATTAAAAAGACAGGACATGTGAAGTAGCTCAGAAGGATGATAAAATGGATTTCCTCTCAAACTTGATTTTTTATAAAGGTTCCACTGTGATAAATGAGAGACGGTGATTAAAAAAATGGCTCTTGTGGCATGTTCTGGACCGTATAGCTCTGAATAAACATTTATCTGTTTTATAATCATTTCTATTGAGTTATCTATCTGTACTAGATTGAACTGGGAAGCAGTCTGTTCTGTCTGGAACAGAATATGGTACATAGCAATGTTTTGCGAGATCCAGCTTCAGAAAACAATCTTTTGGGGCTGATAGGCATGTTAATAGACCTGGGAGCAGATCAGCCATGGATGATCTTAAGGATCGATGAGGAGTGAGGAAAAGGAGACTATTCACAAAATGTATAGCTATCACAGGACAAAGTTTCCAGATGCTGATAGACTCCAAAGCTGGACGATTGGATGACATGTTTCCAGCCCTGATTCATAATATAATTAAGATTCATAATTCTCAGTCTTCCAAAGATTTAGGTGACCCTTTCCTTCTTGGAACTTAAAATCCTTGAACTCAGCACTGTAAAGCTTTTGTCATTCATGGGTGTGATCACTGAAAGTGGAAATTCTGATCTATATCAGTCCCTTCCAGACTGCTGCTGCTTAAAAATGTTGAGGCTACAACTCTCAGCCAGAAGTAGTGTATCCACAGCCAAGCAATCAGATTGGATTGGATTGAGTGCATTACTAAAACAAGGAACTATTTGTGAGACACAAATTTGCTTGGAAATTGGTGTAAAACTCTGAGGAGTGTAGGTGTGTATCTGCACTATTTCCTGCCTAGGCATTGTTGGTGAATAACTCCAAGATCTTTGCCTTCCCTTCTTATAGATTTTTACCTTTCAAGTGGATGTGGACAACTTGTACAAAAACTGTCTTTTGTACAGAAGGACACAGCCAGTTTTGCAGCTTAATCAGCATGTACACAACCATCTGCCTTGGCTGTTCCTGGAAGGCGTGGGAATAGTAAGCAAACAGAGCACATTGTTTGTGAGAGTTCTTCCTCCAAGTAACATTTGAATACCGGAACAATTGGTTTAGAGTTTTTAGGTTGCATAATAGATTTTTTTTTTCAGGCTCACAAAAATATCTCCAAGTGTCTTCTTTTAGCTTTTGAAATTTGCAATATTTTGATGACTTTGAAAAACAAACTAGGTAAGTAAATGACTAAGTAATGAGATTCTTAACTGCTTGCCAGGCTTTAAAAAACAGCTGCTGATCTCATATACGGTGAAAATAGTTTGAAAAAGTGTTTGTCCTTTTGACCACCTTAAGGTGCATCTCTAAATGATACCTCTACCATGTTTCCCCAAAAATAAGACCCAACTGGAAAATAAGCCCTAGCATGATTTTTCAGGACACTTGTAATATAAGCCCCACCCCAAAAATAAGCCCCAATTAAGATTGTCAGCCAGACGGAGGCATTTAGTACCGTATTTCCCCCCAAAATAAGACCTAACTGGAAAAGAAGCCCTCTTTTGGAGCAAAAATTAACATAAGAACCGGTCTTATTTTGGGGAAAACATGGTATATGCTTAAATCAGCAATTGAAATAATTACATCCATCCTTCATAAACACACCCAAGTGTAAGTATGATATAGAAAGCTATTTGCCTCTCTGTGTCTAGGCCAGCAGTTCTCAACCTGTGGGTCGCGACCCCATTTGGGGTCGAACGACCATTTCATGGGGGTCGCCAAACACCGCAGTCCACCATTTTTTCCCCTTTTCCCCTCGGCCGGTGCAGGGGGCAGCATTGCGCATGCACGGGGTAGCACCGCGCATGCACGATGCGGGCCGTTGCGCCACGCATGCATGATGCGGGCCGTTGCACCACGCATGCATGATGCAGGCCGTTGCGCCGCGCATGCGTGGCGCAGGTCGGGGTCGCAGCCTGAAAAAGGTTGAGAACCGCTGGTCTAGGCAGTTGTACCCCGAGCAAAATATGGCTAATTACATTTACCTACTGTGGTTCACCGTGGCTCCAAGAAAAAAATGTATTAGAGTCAACCCTAGCATCTCACTGTTAGGTTCAATATTATGAAAAGATGCTGGCTTATTCTGGAGAGGTTGCACATGAATGGCAGAAAACTTCCTTGGCCTTTTAGAGTCAGGACTGAGTCTATCCCTGTTCTTCCAGCTAATGTCAGGTTAACACATTTTGCTAAGTCAGATTTGTTGACTTGTTGACAATAGGCTGGGCTCATGGTAAAGTACTACTAAGTAAATCACATTTGATTTACTTTGAGCCATGTGTGCCATATAACTGAGGATATCTTTGGATCTAGTTGGCTATCCTAATCTTCTGGAGGGCCTTTATAAAAATAAACTTCTTCAGGTTCTTGCTAGAGAGGATATTCGAATTATAGTGGCTCTCCAGGAGATATTTTTATTGACAAAAGAATTTGACTTCTCACTGGGCGGAAACTTAGATCTTCTGTATCGAAGGGTAAAAAAAAGGAAGAGCATCCAGTGCAGTCTATTTGCAGTCCCTTATATGAGGCTGAAACCCAGCTTTCCTGTCCAACTTGCTTCCAACACCTCAACTGATGCAATGGCTGACCTCGGTGTCTCTCTTCCTCTTCTGTCTTGCTGGTTCTGAAGACCACAGAAACATTTCATAATAGTAAGTGTCCAGCTGTTGGGCTGTAAGGGGGACTGGCTAGGTTAGTAGACTTGTGAATTCCCTCTGAACCCTCTTTGCACCTGTATCTCCTGAAATCCTGCTTGTCTCGGAAAGAAGCTTTGTTTGGGGGGAGAGGGGGAGGAAAGCAGAGATGGAGACTATTGAGATAGGAGGAATTATAATCCTTTCCAGTCTACTTCTCTGAGGATCAATTCATTCTCAGAGAAATGTGCAAGTAGCCCCAATGTGCAGGTATGACTTGAGTAGGAAAATGGTGAATGCTTCAAGCAATAGATTTAAGGATTCTCTTTCCACCTCATATCAAGAGTGTGATGCAACAGAGAGCCATCTTAAAAAGCTATGGGGTTGAAATTCTAGACCACTAGCTGTGTTGTTTAAGAACATGTGAGGAAAGGAAAGTGTTGGAATATGACATATGATCTTGGACACTTACATTCCTGTGTCAACCTCCTTCACCTTAGAGTAGCCTGCCATTATGGATGGGCCACTTGCAGTGCACTCCCTATGCACTTCTCCTCGACGCTTCCAGGCTTCCAATACTGAACTCTCAGGGCAAAATGAAAAGTCTCTGCTTATTGGTGTCTGCCTATGAAATTTTAGAATCAATCCAATTCTCTCGTTGGCAACAAGTTCAAGACTTGCAGAGGCTTGAACTGAGATATGAAGCCTTGAGCAGAGACTATGTTGCTGCGATGTTTTTCTGAGCCAAAACATTCTTTCCCCTCCTTCGTTTGAACAATCTGTTTTGTTTTTGGTTGTCCTACTCTCCATCAATATCCACCGAGTGCCCCAGGATGGATGTTCAGTTCCCAAAACAGTGACCAGGCTGCCATTAAAGTTGCTACTTGCAGGGCTTCCAGCAGGGTGGGAAAGAATAGAAGAAGCTTGTGCTGTTTTATACACTAGTACTTTTACCTTCAAAAAACAGAAATCCCTTCTCTTTGGAGACATCCTGTGCAATGTTCTTTGGATGCACAATATTAAAGGACCCAATCCTACTTATTTATTTGAATGTATAAGCCACCCAATTCCAATGATCTCTGTGTGGATATTGATCTGGAGCATCCGCTGAGTGCTCCATTTGTGGATCGCAGTGATTTATTCGATACAAGACTCATGTTGCTGGCTGGTAATTTCACACCAAGGAGCTTTTCATGTATTTTTTAATTCTTCCAAAATCGCTTATTGCTGTAAATAATTGTAATATACTTCAATGTATATTTTATTTATTTATTTGGGTTTGTATGCCACTCCTCTCCAGGGACTCGGAGCGGCTAACAACATATATATAACAGAGAATTACAATATAAAAACCCAAACAAGATATCTAAAAACCAATAAAAAACACACATTCAATGCAACAATCAACTACAATCATCCCCAGGCCTGCCGGCAAAGATGAGTTTTTAGATTTTTCCAGAAGGCCGGGAGAGTTGGAGAAATGCGGACTTCAGGAGGCGGTTGGTTCCAGAGGGCGGGCGCCACAACAGAGAAAGCCCTCCCCCTAGGGCCCGCCAGACGACATTGTTTCGCTGACGGGACCCGGAGGAGGCCGACCCTGTGCGCTCTCACCGGTCGTAGAGAAGTATGTGGCAGAAGGCGGTCTAAAGAACTAAAATTCTTTACAAGGGTGTTTGTGGGTGGGATAGGAGTGAGAATCTGGAGTCCAATCTTCCATCGTGATTTGAGGACCTTTATATGTTCTCGGACTATGAGCTGAAATGGTAGTGACAACCCTCACTATCTTCTCCTGAACTGAATCTCTGTTCCCATTGCAGCTCATTTTCCCAGCAGTTGCCAAAGGCCTGGACCAGCTTGAAGCCTACACTGACACACAGAAAGGAAGTGGTGGCTTTCCAGATGGACAACTGACAATTTGTGAACTTACAGGATACCAGTTCCAAATGGGCTGTCCAAACTGAATTGAAGTGAAAAAACAGCATCCTGTAAATTCTGGATCACCTACCTGCCTTTGGGAAAGGTCATGGAGAGAAATGGTATGCACATGTTCCTTGCCCCAGTACATAAAAGCAAAGGCCCAACTCTATCCAGTGTGCCAAGTACACATAACATAACACACTACATTGTTGTATAATAGAAACTATAAAGGCAACAAAACAGCTTTCCAGAGGCATATTTTCTCAATGATGTTTGTTATTTCCAGACCCTAACTGGAGATATCACTATATCAACCTTTGTAACTGTGACTCATTTCATGAATGAGATACCACCATTGCCTCTTGGAAAATTGAGCTACACAGTATATCAACAAGAGTGAAGTTCCAATCTAAGACCTACTCACCATGACTTGGCTCCTAGGTTGCAAAGACTCAATTACCTGGACCACAATTTCTGGGAAGCTCACAACTGAGGACACAACATCCAGGCGAAGGAACAATCTGTCTCTCTGAGAAGGGATATTCAGGAGATGATAACCAAGAATGTGAAGGTGCCCCCTAAGACCTCAGCACACAGAGTGTTTTGTCAGGAAGCACACCACTGCTGTTCTTTCATATGCTGCCATCGCTGCAAAAGTGAAACCTAAGAGAGAAATGATGGGGTAGAATGAAGGTAGGGCCTGGAATGGACTTGTCTATTGTGATCTCTATTTGGAGGTCATTATGAAGAACCTGCCAATCAAAGCACCTTCTAGACCAGGGGTAGGCAACCTTGGCTCTTTTATGACTCATGGACTCCAACTCCCAGAATTCCTGAGCCAGCCATGCTCAAACATTGGGAACCCATTCTGAGCAACTGTGAATTGGGTGCCTAATAGCTTTGCTCTTCTGAAGGAATGTGTTTGCTTAGATTCTTTACTTCATTTTTTTTATTTTGTACTTTTACCGTGAGGACAAATTCCCCTCTGGAAGACGTGAGCAAAAAATCCACCAGCTTGTAAAAAGCCTCTCGCACAATTTCTGCCTCTGAAGGACTGGAAGTTAGTTTCCTTTTTATAACGCAAGAGAATGGGGTGAGGTGGGGAGACTCAGCTCTCCTCCTCACACTGGGCAATAAAGGCAATTCCATAAAATAGTCAAAACATTTTTTTAAAGCAAAACCTAGATTATTTGCACCTGGAGATTTGGAGAAGGGGGTGGCTGAATCCACTGGAAATATCCACATGGGAGAGAGTGAGTCACCCATTTATTTTTCTTCTGAGTTCCTACACTTTAATCTCATTTAGACACGGTACATAGCTCAGCGGTTCAAGATGCTGAACTCATCTCCTGAAAAGCTGACAGCCTGGTTTTGAGACTCAAGCACCACATGATGGGGCAAGCTTCTATTACTTACCCCAGCTCCTGCTCATCTAGCAATTTGAAAGCATGCAAATGCAAGTAGATAAATAGGTACTATTTCCGTGGGAAAGTAACAGCATTCCCTGCCATTGGCATATAGTCATGCTGGCTACCTGACCACAGAAATGTCTTTGGACAATGCTGGCTCTCTCAGCTAAGAAACAGAGATGAACACCCCCCCCCAGAGTTGGACCTGACTGGACAGGGGAAACCTTTACTTTTACCTTACTAAGGCAATATGGGCTGAGTTCAAGCAAAATCATAAACTGTGTTTTCAGTAAGATCTCTGCAAGATGCTGGGTGTACGTTGCAGTCCAAGCCCTGCCTATTTTATACATTTCATATATACCGGTACATAGTACGTGACCCTTGGATCATGATGGAAATCCTATCCATCACAAATTCTAGGACAGGGGTTCTCAACCTTGGCAACTTTAAGACTTGTGGACTTCAACTCCCAGAATTCCTCAGCCAGCAAAGCCGGCTGAGGAATTCTGGGAGTTGAAGTCCACAAGTCTTAAAGTTGCCAAGGTTGAGAACCCCTGTTCTAGGAAGTTTAAAAAGAATATTATTATTATTATTATTATTATTTATTCGATTTCTATGCCGCCCTATTCCGGAGAACTCAGTCGCTAGTATCGGAGAATAGTCGCTAGTATCAGGTTTTTTTTGTTGAATGAAATTGGAACTGTTCTATTTCTTCTGATAGGTTTTTAAAATAAATGACATTATTGTCAGATAATAATAGGGAAAGAGGAAAAAGAAAAATGGTAAGGTCCAGTCAGTTTTCCTAGAAGCATCAATTTTCCAATTAGCCTCCAAAAAGATGCAACTATTTCATATTGTCCTGCAGGTGGCAGTATAAAACTATATTATTTGATCTTTAAAAAAAAAACAACACCTAAAAATCAGATCTGGTTTGAACAGAGAGGGGGGACCTCTGGAATTCATAATGCTGTAGGATAGATTAAGAAGTCAGAAAAATATCCTGGATGAAGGCAGTGGCAAGCCAGTTCTGCCAAGGAAACCAGGAGTTTGGCTTGACTTCTTTGGGATCTGGTGATTTTCATTATTGACTCTGAACATGGTAACTTCTTAACCCATAGTTAAAACAAAAACCCAACTTCGAAAAGGCTTTAAAAAAAAATAAAAACAAGATCAACAAGAGAACAAAAACAAGATTGTGGGATACCACTCATCTAAACAGAATACAATCCCTGCCCAAACTCCCCATGAGATCCCCAAGATCGCTGAAGAACCACGTTTTCACAGATTTCCCAAAGGGTAACAGGGGAAAAGCTTGGCCTGTGAACTTGTTCTCATTATTCAAGCTTTCCAGCAGTTAATCCTGGGCTGCAAAACTCCCCATGGTTTCTAAAACAGAAAATAATTACTTTTTTTTTTGTAAAAAATTATTTTATTAAAACAATCAACATCAAACATAAGATCGTATTAAAAAGCAATCATCATATAACCTGCAATACAACACTAAGGATTAGTCTTTGTAAACGTCTGGTTTAGTAAGCATTCCTCACTCCTCACGTCAAGCCTCAACTATACGCCTGATACATTTTATTTGATTGGTGTTTCTCTTATATATGTTCTATCTACTGTTTCTAGTCTATCACATATTGTTCATTCGAGTTTCAGAAGTAAATTCGTCTCAGTAGTAGTGCAATCTTTTATGATCCCTAGCAAAAGATCCTGAGGTAGGAATTCAGTACGCTTTTCCAATATTAAAGCAATCAACATTAAACATAGGATCATATTAAGAAGCAATCCTCATAAAACATAAAAATACAGCATGAGGTGTTAGTCTTTGTAAATGTCTGGTTTGGTAAACATTCTTCACTCACGTCAAGCCTCAACTATACACCTGATACATTTTATTTGATTGGTGTTTCTCTTATATATGGTCTATCTACTGTTTCTAGTCTATCACATATTGTTCATTCGCGCTTCAGAATTAAATTTGTCTCAGTAATAGTGCAATCTTTTATAATCCCTAACAAAAGATCCTGAGGTAGAAATTCAATAACCTGAGGTAGAAATTCAATCCACTTTTTCAATATTAAAGTAATCAACATTAAACATAAGATCATATTGTCTCTCAATGACCATCACAATTTATGCAACTCAGATTTGGGTGCTGTAATTTAACATTTTGATGTATATTAAAGATTAGGGGACTGGAGGCCAAAGCGTATAAGGAACGGTTGCTGGAATTGGGTATGTCTAGTTTAACGAAGAGAAGGACGAGTGGGGACATGATAGCAGTGTTCCAATATCTCAGGTGTTGCCACAAAGAAGAGGGAGTCAAGCTATTTTCCAAAGCGCCTGAAGGCAGGACAAGAAGCAATGGATGGAAACTAATCAAGGAGAGAAGCAACCTAGAACTAAGGAGAAACTTCCTGACAGTTAGAACAATTAACCAGTGGAACAACCTGCCTCCAGAAGCGGTGAATTTTATTATTATTATTATTTATTAAACTTATATGCCACCCTTCTCCCAAGACTCAGGGCGGCTCACAACAAAAATACAAGTATAAAAAAACCTAACATAAAATCAATCAAAATTTATTTATTTATTTATTTATTTATTTTATTTGTATGCCGCCCCTCTCCCGAGACTCGGGGCGGCTCACAACAACAATATGGGAACACATAAAAATTATTAATAACAATAACAACATACAAACCAAGGATCCATACATACAACATTGAAACACACAATCAAGGATGGAAGCACATTCCTCGGCCCGGGGGTAGAACACAGTTCATACCCCCCAAGCCTGCCGGCACAAATAGGTTTTCAAAAGCTTCCGGAAAGCTAGGAGGGAGGAGGCAGTACGAACCTCCGAGGGGAGCTGGTTCCAGAGGGCTGGGGCAGCAACGGAGAAGGCCCTTGTCCTAGGACCCGTCAGATGACACTGTCTGATGGACGGGACCCGTAGGAGGCCAGCCCTATGCGCCCTAACCGGTCGCTGGGATACATGAGGCTGAAGACAGTCCCGCAAGTAACCTGGTCCATTGCCATAAAGGGCTTTATAGGTCATAACCAACACTTTGAATTGTGTTCGGAGACCAATTGGCAGCCAGTGCAGCTCACGAAGGGCTGGAGTGATATGAGCATGTCTTGGAAGACCCAAGACAGCTCGCGCGGCTGCATTCTGGACAACCTGCAGTCTCCGGACATTCTTCAAGGGTTGCCCCATGTAGAGAGCATTACAGCAGTCGAATCTCGAGGTGACAAGGGCATGAGTGACCGTTAGGAGTGACTCCTGATCCAAATAGGGTTGCAACTGGCGCACCAGGCGAACCTGGGCGAATGTTCCCCTCACCACAGCCGAAACATGATGTTCTAAGCTTAGCTGTGGATCGAGGAGAACACCCAAGTTGCGAACCCTCTCCGAGGGGGACAAAACTTCTCCCCCCAGGGTGATGGACGGATAGTTAGGATCGTCTTTGGGAGGAAAAACCCATAGCCACTCCATCTTGTCGGGATTGAGTCTGAGCCTGTTGGCACCCATCCAGACCTTAACAGCCTTCAGACACTGGTTCATCACTTCCACTGCTTCGTTGTAATGATGCGGGGTAGAGATATAAAGCTGAGTATCATCAGCATACTGATGATAACTCATCCCGTGTCGACGGATGATCTCACCCAACGGCTTCATGTAGATGTTAAAAAGCAGAGGTGAGAGAACAGATCCCTGAGGTACTCCACACAGAAGAGGCCTCAGAGCCGATCTCTGACCTCCTGCAAACACCAACTGTGACCGGCCAGAGAGGTAGGAGGTGAACCACCGTAAAACAGTGCCCTGCACTCCACACCCCTCCAACCGGCTCAGAAGAATACCATGGTCGATGGTATCGAATGCTGCTGAGAAGTCAAGAAGCACCAGGATAGTGGAATAACCTCCATCCCGGGCCCGCCAGAGATCATCGGTCAGCGCGACCAAAGCAGTTTCCGTGCTGTAACCGGACCTGAACCCAGACTGCTGAGGGCCCAGATAATCAGTTTCATTCAAGGACCGTTGGAGTTGGAGTGCCACCACCTTCTCAACAACCTTCCCTAAAAAGGGGAAGTTGGAGACTGGACAGTAGTTATTTAAAACTGCCGGGTCCAGGGAAGGCTTCTTGAGGAGGGGGCGCACAAGTGCCTCCTTTAAGGGAGCCGGAAAGGACCCCTCCTTCAATGAAGCATTAATAACAGCCTGGACCCAGCTTCGTGTCACCTCCCTGCTAGCCGAAACCAGCCAGGAGGGACATGGGTCCAATAAACAGGTGGCAGAACTCACAGCTCCAATGGCCTTGTCCACATCATCAGGAGTCGCCAGGTCAAATTCATCCCATTCAACAAGACTAAGACTGGCCTCTGTCGTCTCGACTGACTCATTGTCAGCCGACACTGCATTCCAATTGGAGTCCAAGTCAGCCCAGATCTGAGCGATCTTGTCTGCGAAAAAGGTGTTAAATTCCTCAGCGTTGCCCTGCAAAGGTTCCTCCCTCCTCTCCGTATCAAGGAGAGAACGAGTCACCTTAAACAGGGCAGCCGGGCGAGAATCCGCAGATGCGATCAATGCGGAAAGATACTGAGATCTTGCCGCAGTGATTGCTTCCAAATAGGTCTTAATATAAGCTCTCAATTTGGTTCGATCAGATTCGGATCTGCTTGCCCTCCATTTCTTCTTTAGACATCTCTTCTGGCGCTTCATCCCCCTGAGTTCCTCAGTAAACCAAGGAGATCTCCTGGGTCTGCTACCACAGAGAGGTCGCAATGGTGCAATCTGGTCTAGAGGCCCCGTAGCGGCCATATTCCAGGCCGTCACTAGGGACTCCACCGAACTGTATATGAGCGAATCCGGCAATTCCCCAAGCGCCCTTTGAAAGCCCATAGGGTCCATCAGGCGTCTGGGGCGGAACCATTTAATCGGTTCCACCTTCCTGCGGGAGAGGAGAGGTGTCATAAACTCAAGCCGCAGCAGAAAATGATCTGTCCATGACATAGGCAACATTTCTAAGCCCCTTAAACCCAGATCATATCTCAATTGCTCCGAGAGGAAAACCAGGAAAAACTAGGTAATTTATTTTACTCATACAACACACAGTCACAGTCAAAGGCCCAGGGGCAGAGTGCAGCTCACACACCCCAAACCTGTCTGCATAAATGTGTTTTCAACAGTTTTCGGAAAGCTAGGAGGGAGGAAGCAGTACAGACCTCTGAGGGAAGCTGGTTCCAGAGGGCTGGGGCAGCAACAGAGAAGGCCCTAGCCCTGGGCCCCACCAGATGACATTGCCTGACAGATGGGACCCGTAGGAGGCCAACCCTATGTGCCCTAACCGGTCGCTGGGATTCATGCTCCAACACTGGAAGTTTTTAAGAAGAGACTGGACAGCCATTTGTCTGAAATAGTATAAGGTTTCCTGCCTGAGCAGGGGATTGGCCTCGATGACCTCCAAGGTCCCTTCCAACTTTATTATTATTATTATAATAGTGTCACTTGAAGTTTTTTTAAATTGCATTGTATAAATGGACAAGCGGGATGAATCAAGGTTTATTAATTTTTTTATCACAAAGTTTCTTTGAGTTCAATCACTGTTAAAATTAACTTCTTGGACATTAATTAAGGGTTCCATCAATTTAAAAAGAGAAGGGGCCTCATCTTAAATTTCCTCTCTAAACTGGAAAAATGACCATTTACCATCCATGCTATGACTTTGCCCGATATCTACATTACTTGCATATATGCTAATACAGTTTTCTTAACTACGATTTATTGAATAAACCACAACTTCCTGGGGTCACATTCTTAAAGTTAAAGGATGTTTTAAGAACAATGGATGGCACAAATGCTAAGCTACAAATAAACAAGCTATATGGTGACTGAGTTCACACACCGAGCAGCAATCATTTTAATGGTGGTTGGCTGAGTAAGCTAAAAACAGATTGCATAAAACTTAAACTATATGTTACAAAGCACAATCGTGGGTTCAAATATTAAGCCAAAAAAAGCAAATAGGCCCTATAATGGATCGTTGTAGTTTGTGAATTAAATATAAGACTTAAGATAACATGTAAATCTAGACATTGATATAATTCAGCAAGATGGGAGCCATTTGGGATTCAAGTGATATGATAGCCTTTTACCTTTAAGAAAGAGTTGTGTATGACACAAATCAAGTATGTATGCCTATTAAAGGTTTTCTTATTGTGTAGTGCAGTGGTGCTCATTGCATTTCACTCAATGATGGTTTAGCACGTGAACTCAAGCCATTGTGGGTGGCCAGTCCTGATGCAAGTCTTAACATGATGCACAATCTCAGTCACTTTGGGTCAGTCAGCAAATCATAAGTCTTAAAAAAGCTACAGCAATAGAGAACCCATCTTTTGGAAATTCATTTAAAATCCAGTTTGGGATTGTCATTTGGAAGAGATTAACTGAACTGTTTCATTCCCTGGATGCATCTGACCTAGCAAGGAAGCTTGAAAGAATGACCTTGTTTAATAGTTTAGAAGAGGGGTCTTTAAACTTGGCCCTTTTATGACTTGTGGACTTCAACTCCCAGAATTCCTCAGCCAGGCATACTGGCTGAGGAATTCTGGGAGTTGAAGTCCACAAGTCATAAAAGGACCATGTTTGAAGACTCCTGGTTTAGAAACTTCTGAGAAGGATAAAGGATTGTTATTTATTTGATCTTGAAGCAGATGTAGTGGCAAGATTCTGAGGAAAGTGTCTCTGCCCTTTAGTCTTTTCCCCCCTCCCCTCCTTTAGGATCTTTGTCCCTTTCCTTCAGGTGCTTTGGAAGATAGCCCACTCACCTCATTTGCAATCAATTAGCAATGGCCCTTGCTGGCCTTCTCATTGGTAGATATGCTGAACTAGGCAGATATGAAGGCCAACTGGGCCAAGAATGCCTATTCTTTTTTTTCTCCTCAAGACTCACCTTGTGGCAGATTTTTTGGCAGTAAGTATTTTTATGAGGGGGATTCCTTGAATCCATGCTTCATGCTAAACCAGGTTTTAGCTTATTGTGGAATGAGTATTTGAACTTGACTATTGTGAACTTGCAGACTAGAGTCTATTGAGGAAATCCTCCTAGTAGTACTTAAATAGTGGCTCAGCATGGTATGTGAAACCTGTTTTAGATTTCTGAGTGTAGTTCTCTTCCCCCCCCCTCTTGTCTCCTTCTTTAAAACCTGCTTTTGATGTGTAGTTCATTTTATTTTTTATTTATTTTTTTAATTTTATTTTTCATTTTTTACTTTACAACAAACAAAATACATTTTTTTCTGAACAGTACTATGTTATATATATCTCATACATATTATTTACATAAATTATCATACATTTTTATTTCTCTGTTCCAGCCAAACATAGCATTTATTCCATATCTCGTAAAATTCTGTTGTTTCCTTGTCCTTTATTTCTAAGGTAAGCTTGTACACCTCTGCGCATTCTAGTATCTTATGAATAATCATTTCATTTGTTGGTATCTTTTCACATTCCCAACACTGCGCATACACAATGCGAGCCACTGTTATTATGCGCACAATGATGTATTGGATTTGTTTTCTTATCTTTGGGTTAATTATACCTAATAAAAATAATTCAGGTTTAAGTTCAATTTGTATATTTCTTATCTCCTGTGTCCATCTCCTTATCTGTCCCCAAAAAAATCCTTGCTTTGGGGCACTGCCACCACATATGGTAGAATGTTCCCTCCTTATTTTTGCAGTGTAGTTCATTTTAAAGGGGACTAGGAGATGACCTTAAGATTGTAGCAATCAGAGAAATTTCTGAAACTTTTCCACCCATATGGATGTGAAATAGAGGTGAGGTTTGGCTGATATAGAGTTTCCTGCTTGAGCAGAGGGTTGAATTAGAACAGGGGTTCTCAACCTTGGCAACTTTAAGACTTGTGGACTTCAACTCCCAGAATTCCTCAGCCAGCTTTGCTGGGAGTTGCTGGGAGTTGAAGTCCACAAGTCTTAAAGTTGCCAAGGTTGAGAACCCCTGAATTAGAAGACTTCCAAGGTCCCCCCCACCCAACCTTGTTATTCTGTACTTCTTGAGAATATCTAGTTGGCTGGAGCTCCACAGCAGAGCACAGAATCTAACATTATTGAGTGGTGTGAGTATATACAAATATTGCGTCCCTGATGTAGGGGTAACATTGGCAGCGGGATACTTAAAGGCAAAGGAGTTCTATTGCATGTTTGGCCACTGTAATTATACCAGCACAAACCTATCTTCAGTGCACATGTTAATTTCCCTTTCTAATTGCCCAGATTATATGTACAAGGGTAAATGCATCCACACTTTCCATGGGGCCCTTGGGAGAGGCTGTCCAACTGCATTGGAAGGAGAAAGCAATAGACAGAAGAATTGAGAGGAATGAGTAAAAATGAGAGGGAAAAGGGGAACTGGAGATCCCACTTTTGTGCCCATGTTGAAGGAAAATATTTTGAAGGAAAGGATAGTTGATGCTTATAGGACAGACAGCTGTTGGTAGCATACCCTATTTCTTCTACTTTTCAGGGTCCTCAAGTGGCAAATTGCTAAACTTTGCACATTTTCAGACTTTCAATTGCTGAAAAAATCCCGTGAGTGATCTCTGTTACATGAATGTAAAATGCTTCATCTTCTAGCTTGCAAGGGACTTGCTGCAAGGACCACAGAAGCTTTTAAAAGAGTTGGCACTTTACAGAGGGGTTCAGAGTGGGCTGAAGCTTTGATGGGAGGAGCCAAGAGCTGTATTGCACCATGTTCCTTGTAAATTAAACTTGGGTTCATGGGCTTTTAAAAGTTTTACCTTAGGAAGCAACTAGGCAGGAATGGAGAAGTCCTGGCCTGTTGCCTGTCTGCCAGCTACTCCTAACCTTTTATTGTCCCCATGGCATCCATGTGGCACCTGCTAAGATCATGGTAAGGATTTGAAGGGAAGTTGTGAGAATCCACAGTGCTAAATTACTCAGACCCTTGCTAAGTATCATTTTTCAAATACCGGTGGGATGACTACATAGAATGTAAGGAAGCCTTGAGATTAGACCCATCTGAATGTTGAGGAAGGAAGTCATTATATTGTCCTGAAGCCTGAATCAGCATGAGCTTGGTCACTAACTGAGTGGGGCTATTTTGTCTTTGCCAAAAAGCCCGTTATGATTTATCTGTTTGCACTCTTAACCATTTCATTTCATAGTTCCTCATTCACCAAAGGCCAAATTACTTGCACCACTTGGTCCCTTTTGGAGGCAGATGGACAACTGCCCCAATAAATGGTACTTTTGAAGTATAGCTCTGTATTTGGAAGGAGATGGATCAACACATCTCACTTAAATGGATTCAGCCAAACATAATTCCAAGGAGGTCTTTTTTGGGGTGGGTAGGTTCCCACTGACTCTGGGTTTTTGAGCCATTGGTGACAAAGGATGATCAAAAATGCTTATTTCAATAGCTGTGAGCCATAAATAACCAGGTTTAGACATTGCACTGTGATTTGGTATACTTAACTCTGGTTTTCCAAATAAATCTCAGTTAGCTGGACTCACAAACCAAAATCAAACCAACTGCAAGCAAAATGATGCTGCATTCGTTAGGAAGATTTGGATCTTCAACCTGACAAAAAGAAACACTGTACCAATTACAATTCATAATGGTTGTGCATGCTTTAAAAAATGCTTTCAACCTTCTACAAATGTGACTATAGCACTTCTCTACTATTTATTAAAGCAGCCCAATTTGTATCAAACATCTCCATGTACCTGAAAATAGAATGGTGCTGCTTTAAGAGTCTACCAATATGGCTCTTAAAGCTAGTAGCATTTTTTTTAGACTCGCACAGTTCCTTCAAAAGTCTGGCTTGCTTTAATGAATCACAGAGGCTGTGCTTGTATGAAGTCACAAACAAATGTTAAATATACACTACCCTATTAAAATCAATTGGCCTATGCCACTTCCCACAGAATAAAGCCTATGTGTACCAGTTTCATATCATTGGCATGGTATATGTTGGTAGAGATTTTAAGGCTGGAGTGGTGGGGATACTCTGAAGATGATCAAAGCCTATGCCTGAATTAAAATCATTATGTTCCTGTTTCAGTTAATGGCTTTGGGAATCTGGAAAGGCCTGGGTCAGCTTGAAGCCTACATTGGTGCAGATGAAGGGGTGGCTTTCCAGATGGACAACAAGATGTACTGGGATTCACTAGGAAATGGTTCACACTGGACTGTGGAAGGCGTGCCTGAAAAGAGAAAGTCAAGCAAATTTTGGCTGATTCCAGCAACATCTGGAAAAGTTATGTTGAAAAACTGGCTAGGTTTGTTTCTTGCTGCAGTGGATGTACGTTCAAAAAAAAATATCTTCCCCATCCAACCTGTTCAGTACTCAACAAAACCATCCCTGATTTTTGAAGTCTATTTCAGTGACAATATGGTAGCCTTCCGGGCTTCCAATGGTCTCTTTCTTTCCAGAACATTTAGAGAATTCAACGGCCTGGAAGCAGCCAAGTTCTTTCCTGATGAGACCTGTTATTTTCTGCCCCAGATTGGAGATGTTGACCTCCCAACTTTTGAAATTGTAAGGGTGGTCCCGAATTGCCTTTCCCCGACTCACTACCACCCTCATTTTGTGGACAAACACATCTTCTACAACAGAAGCTCGATCTCAATCCTACACACTTTTGTCATCAAGTGGGTCGTCAACACCACCGACAGAGTGATTTGGAAGCATCTCTGGGGACTTGGATTGCCTTCTTCCTGCAGTTTCAGGATTGATGACGCAACACCCACCGTGAAGTACACAGAGAACAATCAGCAGCACTTTTCTCTGGAGAGATCAGTTCTGGAGATCATAGTCAAGAAGGTGGAGGTACCTCCCAGCACCAAAGCAACAGCAAACTTTTGGGTCGACATAATATACAATGTGGTTGTGCTATTTCTTGCCACCATCCAAAAAGTGAAACCCACTGGCGACGTGGAGCAATTTAATGAAACCGGAGCATGGAGGGGAATGGTCTATAGGAACCCTCGAGTAGAAGTTGCAATAGAGCCTTTGTGTTAGCCTTGCAGAGGCATGTGAAGCTGTGGAAAGTGCTTGCTGTCTTCCATAATAACGAGGAGCAGCCCACTTCCCAGGAAATGTGGCTACTTGGGTTTTATAATGCATCAGTCAGTGTTCTTGAAGCAGGGGTCTTCAAACCTGGCCCTTTTATGACTTATGGACTTCAACCCCCAGAATTCCTCAGCCAGCGTGCCTGGCTGAGGAATTCTGGGAGTTGAAGTCCACAAGTCATAAAAGGGCCAAGTTTGAAGATCCCTGTCTTGAAGGATGAGATTACTGCAAGGACTTGGTCCCACCTGTTCGTGGCTTAATGGAAGGCCTCTTTCCCTCACTGGTAATTCTTTTTTAATCTCCTGCTTTAAGTGTAAAGTAAAGGCAATTTCCCTTTTTACTGAAAGGAGGAGACAAAGTTGCACATTTCACGTGTAAGCACAATAACAAATAAAATTTGTCAAGCTTCTCTTTTGCACAAAAAGTGTCTGGATCATTATTTGTGCACAGAGGAATGATTGGCGACACTTTTCTTGAAGGAAGAATCAACACCATATTCTTGGCTCGTGTCAATATTGGAGACAGCCCGGGATACAGTTTAATGTTCAAAACTGCCAACCCACTTCACTATTTTGAATCCTGTAAAATTCTAAATTGAATCCTTGGTCTTTTATAGGACCATATAGAGTATTACTTATTTGGCCACTTATTTTGCACATTGTTTTCAATATATACTGGATAGAAAATTAAGTCTTGGTAAAATAATTTATCTTGTTGGCTTCAATTTTTCCTAGCCAAGACAAGTTTAGTTTTTTTTTTATCTTAAGATGTCAATTTGGTAAATATTTTAAAATTAATCTCTACTTTTTTGTCAATAAAAATTGCTACTTACTTGACCATTTTTCCCATGGTATTGAATCCCATTACAAGATGCAATTATTGCTTTTCTCCAATGGTGGGATTCACCCAGTTCACACCAGTTCGGCAAAACCAGTAGCTAATTTTTTTGTTTCCCAGGCCCAGAATGGACTACCGAGAGTGGCATCCACACAGAGAACCCGTTGTTCAGATATTTGAATCCCACCATTGCTTTTCTCCCTCTGCTAAATTCCATGTTGATGTTGGGAAGTTGTTTTTATTAATGTGGTAACCTGACACAAAGCCATTCTGTTGGATATATCCATTAGCAGTTCTAAAAATGTTTGGGTTGAATGATTATGTACACCATTGTAAGCATATAATTTTGTTTTTTGTTCTTGAGCTATGAGTTTAACTCCTGCCTTTTGTTTGGACATACAGTATTTTCTTTGCTAATGGTAACAAAGAAGAGGAAAGAGGTGGTGGTGGTGGGGAACCTTTATTTAATTCAGTATTTCTCAAGCTTAGCAACTTTAAAATAATGTGGACTTCAATTCCCAGAATTCTCCAGCCAACATTTTTTCTGGAGATAGAGGCAAAAGTTCCTGTATTCAGGTGCACTGGTCTTCCAATCAAAGATCTAAAAGCCCTGAGATCTTCAAATACTAAAGATTATATTTAAGAATGGGAATAATCAAGCATAATATGCAAAAATGGACAGGGTGCAGTTAAGGCTGAACTAAGACGTGGTACATTGTGAACATTACAAAGTTAATTCATAATACTTTCCCCCTTCCATGTTTAAAGTAGTTCAATCCATTTCAATATTTTAATTACTACCACCACTGCCACCCCATGGCTAAAAAGTCAGGTAATGGGTGATGGGAAGAAGTTTTTTTTCTGCCTGAGACTTTGGAAAGGCTACATAGAAAATGCCAAATTTTAGCCTACATATTGTTTTGATTAAATAAAACATTGTATTCCCTCATTGGCAATTTGTGCAAAACTGGGGTGCTGGAAATTTGAAAAACAAATTGGGATCCCTGATTGCCCATCCTTCCCACTTAGAAGCTTTTTCAGTTAAAAACAATAAAACACTTAGCTGTTAAGAACTGGATAAAATAGAATGGAAAACAAGGAGTTCACCCCAGGCGTCATGGCGACACAGATGAAAGAAACTGGAGCTCCAGTTTCCTAGTCTGATTTTGCTTCATCTGGAGACCCAAAGAGGTCAGAAAGTCTCCCTGGGGAGGCAACAAGGAGGAAGGGAAACCTTGGGAGTTCAGAGCCAATGGCGGTTGGCCCAAATGGACAGAGAAAGCTCTTCAAACAGGCGGGAGAAAGGCTGCTGGCAAATATGCAGACAGCCCAAGCCACAGACAACCGGGGAAGAAGCAAAGAGCTGCGACAGTGCCGCCGAACAGCTGACTGTCAACCATGTGATTGATCTGGGTGAGATTCTTTTTTATTTCTCTTCCCTATGGAATTTTAAAATATAATTCCCTGAATTGAATAACTTTTAAAAGTAAAAAAAAACCAGGAAGACTTGGGAAGAAGATAATTAAAAGCGGCAAGAAATCTGGAATGGGGGAACAAAATTAAGGAATATAAAAAATATGCAGAAAAGATTCGAGACTGAAAAGAAAAAAATGTTAATCTGTTGTTGGCTACTTTTTTTATTTGGTAAGATTTTTTTACTTTGTTGTGAAAGAGCATTTTAAATAAAAGTTTAATTACTGGATAGAGACACTATAACTAATGAGGACATCTAGTGGTGAAGGAAGATACTACAATAGTACAGAAAAAAATCAGAAGAGTGATGACTTTGAAACAACATCTGTGCTAAACAAAGAACATCCTGTGTTTCTACAAAAGAAAAAACAAAGATTTTTTTAAACTACATCTTTCAACTTTAGACATAACTATTATAGAAACTATTTAGAGACAAGGTTTTTTTTCTTTTCTTTTTTCTTTTTCTCTCTAATATTTTTGAACTTATGCAGTTGGTGTTTTTTATTTTGCTGGATTACAGCTTAAAGTAGTTGGCCTTTTTTAAAAAAAACAAACAAACTTGGATTAGCCTAAAGCAGTTGGCTCCTTTCTAAACCTGGATTATAGCCTAAAGCAGTTGGGTTCTTCTTAAATTTGGAATATAGCCTAAAGCAGTTGGCTCCCTTTTAAATTTGGATTATAGGCTAAAATAGTTGGCTCCTTTTTAAAGTTGGATTATAGACTAAAGCAGTTGGCTTTTTTTTCTCTTCTCCCTGTGGACTTACAAAATTTGCCTGATTGCACAATGAGTGCACTAAACCTCACTAAAATTACAAAAAGTCCTGCTTCTGCCGCTTCTTCTGGAACATCCAGTCCAGCAAGTCAGGGATCTATTGAAGCAATGTTACAAAGAGAGAAGGCAAACAACCTCCAAAAAGAGATGCATGCGACCTTACAATTAATGCAAGAAATGATGCAGAAGAATCATCAAGAAACAAAAAGCAACCTTGATAAGCTAAATGAACAAATGCTTGACATAAAGATACAATTTGAGGTTCACCAACAAATAATCCTTAAAAATGAACAAAGAATTCAGAAGATGGAAGATCAATCAGAAGATACTGGGAAAATAATTGAAGCACTAATGACAGAGAATGAAAGATTAGAACAAGCAGATCAAAACCTAGAAGAAGCGGTTGCTGTTTTGGAAATGGAGAAGGCGGCACACTATTTGAGATTCCAGAACATACCCAAAGATAAAGAGGAAAATATAGCAGAAGTTATTATTAATTTATTAGCAGAAGCCCTAGAAATGGAAAGACCGGAGATGCAGCAAGAAGTGGATGAAATATTTAGAATGAATTCAAGCTATGCAAGGAAACACAAATTGCTCAGAGAAGTCAATGTAAGATTTATGAAGAAAACAATGAGGGATGAGATATTAAGAAGAGTTAGAGATGATCCATTACAATATAAAGATAAAGAAATAGTAGTGCTTAAAAAAGATTCCAAAGAGAATAAGGGATACTTAAAGATAATATCATTTCTTGACTACAAAGTTGATTACAAAAGGAGTAAATTTTAAATGGGTGATGCCAGAAGGGATTTTAATCAGTTGGAATAACCCAAGATATCGTTTGGACTCAGTGCAAAGGCAGAGGATTTTGATGAACGATATAGTGCATTTCCGGGAAAAAGAACACAATATCAACAAGAGGATGGAAAAAGCCAGAAACAGACAGAACAAACAATAAACAATTACACAGGTGGAAGAGGAAAAAGAGAAGATGACTCAAGAAGATGAGGGAATAGTAAAAGAGCAGAGGATTACGAGATCAACAAGATCTTAATATAAATAAACCAAAATGGAGAAGGAAAATGGAATTTTTTCAGTGAATATAAATGGATTGAATTCCCCATCAAAAAGGAAAAGAATTTTCAAACAACTACAGAAATTAAACATTAATATAATTTGTTTGCAAGAGACACACACAAAAAAACCATCATCATAAATTTTTGGAAAATTCAAAACTTGGAAAACTCTATTATACATCAGCTCAACAACAAAAAAAGAGGAGTAGTTATATATGTCAAAGAGACAATAGATTCCAAAATGATTTATGCAGATGAAGAAGGAAGAATATTAATGGTAGAAATATTTTTAAATCAAAAACAGATACTTTGGAAAACAATATATGCACCAAAGAATAAACAAGAAGAATTTTATCAAAACCTTCACAGAAAAATAGTAGAAATGGAATATCGAAATATATGCTTAATTGGGGATTTCAATGCAATAGTAGACGGGACATTAGACTATAAAAGCAGTAAATCAGGGAAACAAGGAAGAAAAAGATTACCTAAGACTTTTTTCAATATGATAGCGGAAATTGGTATGCAAGATATCTGGAGAGAAACAAACCCAGGGAAATCACAATACACAATTTATTCTAATAGTCATAAATCTTGCTCCAGAATTGATATGATTTGAATGATGCCTGAATTAAGGGTTAATATGCAGGAAATTGAAATAGAATTAGGTACTTGGGCACATCATAACCCCTTAAAAATGGTGTGTAAAGGAATGCAGAAAAAATTAGGATGGACTTTGAATCCATCTATATAAAAAGAGAAAGAATGTATAGACTTAGCAACAAAAGAAATGGAATTTTTCTTCAAAGAAAATAAAAAAGAAGATACAACATTATAAAATGTATGGGATACAGCCAAAGCATATTTTTGAGGCGTAGCGATAACATACACAGCAAAAAAAAAAAAAATAAAGAAAAGAGAGAACAATGTCAGTTGTTAAGAGAAGAATTTAAAAAATTAGAACTTGAACTACAAATAAACCCACAAAAGAAAATATTGAAAAAACAAATGGAAATAATAAAATATAAATTAAATTTAATAGAATTAGAAAAAATGGCACAACAAATTAAAAGGGCAAAGCAAAATTTCTTTGAAAATGCAAACAAACCAGGAAGTTGGTTACCTTATAAACTTAAAAAACAGAAGGAGAAAAAAATTGATAAACAATTTAGCAGATGAAAAAGGCTACTTATAATTTAAAATTGAAGAAATAAAAAAGATAAGTAAAGATGAGAAACTATATGACAAGAAAGAAACTCCATGGGAGAAAATGACTCAATATATGGAAGAAAATAGTTTACCAAAAAATCCAGAAAACTTTAAGTATGTTAAATGAAAAATTAACTATGATGGAATTGATAGAGGCAATAAAAAGACAAAAAAAAATGAAACAACACTGGAACCAGATGGACTCTCGGCAGAGTTTTATAAATGTTTACAAGATATATTAAGTTCACCATTGAAAAATGTATGTAATGAACTTTTATTGGAGGCAAAACTCCCAAATACCTGAACAGAAGCTAATGTTACTTTGATACCAAAAGAGGACTCAGATCTGACCCAGATCAAAAACTATAGACTGATATCACTACTGAATGTGGACTATTAAATCTTCACTTCAATAATAGCTGAGGGGCTGAAAAGAATTTTGACTGAATTTATACACCCAGATCAAAATGGATTTTTGCCAAAGAGACAATATAAAGTAATTTGAGGGTAATACTAGATATATTGGAATATTATGAACTTCATCCAGGGAAACAACTGGCACTAGTATTTTTAGATGCCCAAAAGGCATTTGATAATGTTTCTTGGCAATTTATGATTCAACAACTAAAAACAATGGACTTTGGTCAAAACTTTATAAATACGATTCAGACAATATGTCAGAAACAATCAGCAAAAGTAATTGTAAATGGGGATTACACAGAGAATTTTGATATACGAAAAGGCACAAGACAAGGATGTCCATTATCCCCATTACTATTTATCTTAACTTTGGAAGTTTTAAATAGAAACATTAGGTAGGATCCAGTAATTAAAGGATTGAAAATAAAAGATGAAACCTACAAACTGCAAGCATTTGCACATGATTTGATATTCAGTTTAGAGGAACCTTTAGAGACAATTCCTAAACTGTTGGAAAAGATAGAACAATTTGGAGAGATAGCAGGATTAAAGATAAATAGAGAAAAAACTAAAGTGATAGTTAAAAATTTTACAGATAAACAAAAAAAAGCAATTATCAGAAAAAATAGAATTGCAAATAGTCAAAAAGGTCAAATATTTGGGAATATATTTGACAGCAAGATGTTCAACAATAAAAGAAGATAATTACATTAAATTGTTAAACCAAATAAAGCTTGATTTGGAAAAATGGAAGAATCTTTAACTGTTGATGTTACAGTGAAAATGAATATATTACCAAAAATATTATTTTTATTTCAAACAATACCTATAAAACTGGAGAAAAAATTCTTTGAAGATTTAAACTCTTTAATTCAAATATATATCTGGCAAGGAAAGAAAGCTAGAATTAAATTGAAAATGTTATAAGAAGCCAAGGGAAATGGAGGCTTTGGCTTGCCGAATTGGATTTTATATTATCAAGTATCAGTGTTAACATGAATAAAAGAATGGATAACTCTTAAAAATAAAAGATTGCAGTATCTGGAGGGACATGACCTGCAACTTGGTTGGCATGCTTTTCTATGGTACGGAAAAAATAAAATACACAAATACTTCCAAAACCACTACATTAGAAATGCATTATTATTAACTTGGAAAAAAAATAAAATGTAAAATTTATTTGAAAATTCCAGGATAGCTTTCAACAATGGAAGCATTCATACATTCAGTCAGTCTCGATAAAATATGGACATATGAAGATATTCTAAATTCTGAAGGGAACTTAAAATCCAGGCAAGAGAAGGAAAATCAGGGCATCGATTTAACATGGTGGTCACATTTACAAATGCAAGTCAGATATGATAAAGATATTAAACAATATGGATTTTACAAAGAACAAACTATATTTGATCAGACATTATTAACCTCTGATGAAAAATGTACAATTTCTTATTAAATTTCAAAATGGAAGATGAACAAGTAAAAGAGACAATGATGGTATGGGCAAAGAATTTTGGATATAATATAGACTTAGAAAAGTGGCAAAGTTTGTGGGAAAGAAACTATAAATTGACAATGTCAGCTTCATATAAAGAAAACTTATATAAAATGTTCTATAGATGGCATTTGCCACCAACAAGATTAGCAAAAATGTTTAAAAACATGTCAGAGAAATGTTGGAAATGCAAACACAAACCAGTTACTTATTATCATATGTGGTGGACATGTCTTAAAGCAAGGAGATATTGGATAATAATTCACACTTGGTTAGAAAAATGTTAGAGAAACACAATGACTATAAACCTGATTTTTTTTTTACTAAGTATAACACCAGAAAAACTTGATAAGCAAAGTACATTTTTGTACATGTGATAGCAGCAGCAAGAATTATATTTGCACAATATTGGAAGAATGAAGAAATACCGCCAGAAAAAGAAATAAAAAAAAATTGGACTATGCAGAAATGAACAGATTTTCTTTAAGGTTGAAAGAAAAAGAAGAAACAGAATATTTTCAAACTTGGGACCTATTTTATCAATGGTTAGAGAAAAGATTTAGGGATTAGGAATTTAATTTGTATTAGTGAATAAGATACTCAGACAACACATTTTTGTTGAATAATTATTATTGAACTCTGTTAAAAAATAATAAAACTTTAAAAAAATAATTTCTGACATTTATAGGTTGCGTATTAGTCACACTTGTGTTCTATATAGAACAATTTTTGATTTTGTATGTGGCTCTTATGGAGTTTCTGAAGGCTATTGTTTTCATTTAAAAATAGTTCCATGCTTATTTTTAGGTGCTTAGAAGCTTAAATGTAAATATAAATAAATTTAAATTATGTATGTAAAAAAAATAGAATGGAAAACATAACAAGAAATTAGAATTCTGTTCTGAACTTTCTTTTCACTATACCAATACTATTTGTCAGATGAAACTCTTCTTCTTCTTCTTCTTCTTCTTCTTCTTCTTCTTCTTCTTCTTCTTCTTCTTCTTCTTCTTCTTCTTCTTCTTCTTCTTCTTCTTCTTCTTCTTCTTCTTCTTCTTCTTCTTCTTCTTCTTCTTCTTCTTCTTCTTCTTCTTCTTCTTCTTCTTCTTCTTCTTCTTCTTCTTCTTCTTCTTCTTCTTCCTCTCCTCCTCCTCCACCTCCTCCTCCTCCTCCTCCACCTCGAAGTTTGAGAATAACCACACCAACAGTGGCAGTCATTAATCTCCCCTCCATAAACCATAGCTTGAGCAAAAAGATGGGTTTCTTTTATGTTCTACAGTTCTAAAGCTGTCAGAGACTGCTGTTGTGCACTCTCAAGTCCTCTCCTTCTCTGGAGAAAAATTATGAAGAGATGGTCTACTCATCTTTCTTCTGTTTTCATTAGCTCTGCTTTTAGCAGAGCCATCTTCAGTTCTCCACCTTTTCCACCAAAATCCAGAAGCAGGTCTTGCTATTTCAACAGAATTTCCTCTTAGATACATTTGATAATTAGCTAACTCAGCCTCTAGATGTGTTATATTCCATTTCCTATAATCTTCAGATCTACAATTTGCAACTATGGAGTCCATGGAATACACTAGGATAGGAAAGATATTCTAATCTGTTGGGAATGCTTCTTTCCCTCCTTTATACTTGTGTTGCTTTTATGTTTGATGATATATCTTGCTGAACCTCTTCTTGACTGCCTGCTTGACCTCAGTGTTACGAAGACTGTATATGGCAGGATTGAGAGTAGGTATGGCTACTGTGTAGAAGAGAGAAGTCATCTTGTCTGTTTGTGGGGCATAGGTGTCATCAGGCCGTAGGTACATGAAGAGAAGGGTTCCATAAAGCACCCCCACAACTGTAAGGTGAGATCCGCAAGTGGACATAGCTCGAAGTGATCCTGTTCGTCCTACAGTCCTGAGGATAATTCCATAGGAAGCTATAATGATCAACAGGGTGATGCTCTGGATAATTCCACACACTACTAAAAGTAAGAGCTGGTTAATTTGTGTGTCTGCACAAGCCAAAGCCAGAACTAAAGGGATATCACAGAAGAAATGGTCCAAAGTATTTGCATCGCAGAAGGGCAGGCGGAATGCCATGCTGGAATGGATCGCTCCAGAGGTCATCCCTGCCGCGTAGGAAGCAATCACTAGGAGCTGACAGAGATGCTGTGGCATGGCAGTTGCATAGTGCAATGGGCGGCAGATGGCCACATACCGATCATAGGCCATGGCTGCCAAGAGACAACATTCGGCATCTGAGATAGCTGCAAAGATGAACATCTGAAGGGCACAGGCTGGGATGGGAATGGTGTCATAACCTTTCAAGAGCCCCAGGAGCATTTTGGGGGCTACAGTGCAGCTGGAGCACAGGTCCATCAGGGCCAGGTGGCTTAGGAAGTAGTACATGGGCGTGTGCAAGGCAGGTTCAGCTCGAATAAGAATGGCTAGAGCCAGATTCCCTGCCACACTGAGGAGGTAGATGGGCAGGAAGAAGCTGAAGAGGAGGAGCCGAAGGTTTCGTTGAGAAGTGAAGCCCAGCAGGATAAACTCGGTAACCTTGGTGGTATTGTGATGAAGAGCCATTGTACCTATTGGCATAAAAAATCACATCATACCCTTCCTCTCCTCATCCCACAAGAAATTTGACTCAGTTTTCCTTTTGTCAAGATACTGTTTGAACCTATTTTCCCCCACTGTCTTGGAGCTATTCTAAAGCATTGGACTGGATATGCTCTCTTCCCTTTCTGTGTGGAGAACACAACAGGAATGGAACAAATTTTAAATTACCTCATTGACACTAGGATAGCAATTTCACTTCATTTTAAGGGAGAGATTATACATATATCACCTCAAGCTTTCCAGGCTTCAACTAAATGCAGAAACAAATGATCAATATGAAAAGAAGTGATAGCAGAAACCTGAATGAAAGATTATAATAACTGTCCAACCTAGAGAAGTTTTATTTGGGGGAAAAGGACTCCATCAAACAATGTTCTTTTATCAACCAAGAGTTTTGGTAGCACAGTGATTAGATTGCAGTATTACAAGCTGACTCTGTTCACTGCCAGGAGTTCGATCCTGACAGATTCAAGGTTGAGACAGCCTTCTATCCTTCCGAGGTGGGTAAAATAAGGTGCCAGATTGTTGGGGGCAACATGCTGACTCTGTAAACCACTTAGAGAGGGCTCTAAAGCACTATGAAGTGGTATATAAGTCTAAGTGCTAAGATGCATTCGCTGCATCACCAGCCTTGGCAGATTCACAAATTTTCTGTTGAGCTGACTTGTATGTATAAAATACTACATCTATTGATACTTATAGATAGGATATTAGCATAGTGCCCACTCCCCAACTGTCCCTAAAACTAATGCAATCAAAGTTCCAGCATTCATTCTTTGATTATCATAGAAAGATGTATATTCAGATTTAAGGCTAAATATGGGTATACACTGAATGCCAAAACTGAATCCCCCAATCAAATAAAAAACACCTTCCTAAGGCTGTATTTCTGAAGGATTGCTCATCTATCACAGAAATCAACTTCTGATTCTGCTACTGGGCAATTTCCATTATTTTGAAGAAAAATGTTGGGTATCATTGACAACTGTAGACAAGCATTCTTTCATGGAATTGTTAAATACTAATTGTTGGGCAAGAAGGACATGATTAAACCCTAAAACTGAAGATTAATGTGTAATTGCATTTTCCTTATCCAGCTTCTGATGTAGACAATCAATTCAGTTGACATCCATTGTCATGCCTGAAATACTACGAAATAATCTGGAATGGTGACCCCTATTCTTGCCTCTTTATTTATAATGATTCCATTGTGCAAATTCTAGAGCAGCGGTTCTCAACCTATGGGTCGCGACCCCATTTGGGGTTGAACGACCATTTCACGGGGGTTGCCAAACGCTGCAGTCTGCCATTTTCCCCCCTTTTCCCCTCGGCCGGCGCAGGGGGCAGCACCGCATATGCAGGTCGGGGTCGCAACCTGAAATAGGTTGAGAACCGCTGTTCTAGAGGATTGGGTTGTGCTATTTACAAAAAGAGCATCCAAGACCTGCCCACTAATTAATGACCTATTAGCCTCTTAAGTATAATAAGAAAGCACTATGCTAGACATTTATACAACAAATAAGTCGATTGGATTGACCTAGAGCATGCACTGGCAGATGAGAAAGCGGACTTCAGTCTAGATAATCTATTAATCAACACACCCTTATTCTTCAACATCTGACCAGAATATACATGTCCAAACCAGGGTCACTATTTTATACTGCATTTATTGATTTCAAATCCCCATTTAATCTAATTCCCAGAGAAGGCTCTAGTCTAATCTTCTGCATACAACTATTGACAGATGCCTATTATTGCTTATTCCCAATCTTTATAAGAATACTAGAATCAAAGTTTGATGCAGCATGCAATACCACTACACCAAGGAGATTCTATAGAGGAATAAGGCAAGGATGTATTCTAGTTCCACTGCTTTTTAATCTATGTGTAAATCCACTAGTGGCCCAATTAAACCCCCAAAATTAGCTAATAGACATATTGCATCCCTATTTTATGCTGATGATATAGTACTTTTATCCCAAACCCAAATTGGACTTAGATGATGTTTGAACACCCTGGCTAGTTACTGCTCGGAAAAGGTTTTTGAAATCTATAGTAATACTAAGATCGTGATCTGGAAGATAATTGGCCAGAACATTGAATAAGTCAAATCCTTTAAATATTTGGGCATGGTTTTCAATAGCTCCACTAAATACAGTGCATATCAAAACTATGTTATCCAAAATCCCCCCAAACCAGCAGTTCAATCTTTTTATTTTTCCAGAGGAACATAGTATATTCCAGCAGCACTGAAGTTGTATTCAGCTAAGGTTCATGTACTCTTCGGCGCTGGGACCTTACTCCTCATTTACTTTTACTCCTCTGGAAATGGTGCAATCCAAATTCCTAAGAGTTTTATTTCAGGTAGCCCATTAAGTCCCAAAGGTAGTATTAAGGAGGGAGGCAAGACTAGCCAAAATCGAAACAGATTGCATGGATTTACATTCTTGCACATTGGTTATAACTACTCTTTTCCCCCCACCCCAATGCAGCAAGAACTGACTTGTCTTGATTTTGAATACACTGAAGTAAAATACATTGCTATGTAAACAGAAAGTCCCTCTGAAACTATTATTCCTGTTGGCTAATTGTGGCATGGATCGTGATCCCATCATACCTGAGCAGAGAGTATGAATCTCCTTTCTCAATTCTTGTGAGATAGCTTTAGGTGCCTTTGTTTCATGATTTCTTATACTGTTTTATGAAGTTCTCCACCCTCCCTTATTCCACCATCATCTTCCCTCAGGCTGAAAAGATGATGTAATTCTCACTACTTCTTGAAGAAGACCCTCATGGGAACAATTTGTTTCTTTAAATGGTTAGGTGCTTCTACTTCCACAGAGTCCTCTCTCTCCCTCCCTCCCTCCCTCCCCCCCTCTCTCTCTTGCATGCCTTTAATGGGCTGGCCATTTCTGCTTAAATTAATAGAAACTAAGATGAACGTTGGAAACATTCTCCATTTTGTATTGCTACATAAACCTCTACCTAGGATGGGCAATTTGATGCACATAATTATTTGAAGACTTTAGCTTTTCCCAGAACTTAGAGTTTATCCACAATTCCTGTTTGCCCCATTGCCACAAATGGTTAGACCAGGGGTAGTCAACCTTTTTATACCTACCGCCCACTTTTGTACCACAGTAATGGTGATTTATAAAGTAGGGAAGTAACTTTACTTTATAAAATTTATAAAGCAGAGTTACAGCAAGTTAAAGCATATAATAATAATTACTTATCAAATACTTTATGTCAGACTTTCGCTAAGTTTGGCAGAATAAATCTTTATAAAACAACTTACTATAGTTAAATCTATCTTTTTATTTATACTTTGCATACATAGAAGCATGAAATCTGATGAAATTACATTTAATTAATTAAATTATTAATGAGATCCCTGAGGCTGATGCTGCAAAACTAAATACTGGATATCTGGCTCAATTTTTGTAAGGAACAAACAAATGTCTCCTCTTTCGGAAATATTCAGGTGGTTTCTTTCTTTGGTCATAATATGATTAACAGCACTAAAGCCTGATTCCACAAGATATGAGATAGGGAAAGATATCAATAAACTGAATATCATTTTCCACATATTTGGATATAAGACAACAGGCATTTTTTTTTACTTTGCCATAGGTTTTCATATCCACCACTATTGAATTTATGTTTACTTTCTTCATCATATCTAATTTCTAACAGTTCTTCTTGGCAAGTTGTATCAGCCTCTTCAATATTTGCGGTAAAAGGATTTTTCATCCAGTCATACACTTTCAATTTCAAAATATCTTCAAATCATTTTTCCATATCCAATTTAAGTTCGTTAGGTGGCTACTGCATCTGTTAATATCCTCTGGAGTTACATCATCTTTTATAGATGATAATTCAGGAAACTGATGAAATTCTCTCTTCAATTGATTATAACGAAGTAGTTCAAGTTTGTCAATAAAAAAATGACACAATACTTTGGCAGCCTATAAGAGTTTTATTAGCTCCTTGAAGCTGCAAATTGACATCATGAAATCTCCTGAAAATATCTGCCAAATAAAAGGCATCATTCTTTACTGTTTTTAACTGTTGACACAGATTGGTCTCATTATTACTTTCAAAAAATTGTATGACACTATCATATAATGCTACAAAACGAGCCAAAGATGTACCCTTTGACAGCCACCAAACTTCTGTGTGCAAAAATAACGTAATAAAATCTTCATTATTGTCCTGGCAAAGCTGTCGAAACACTTTATCATTTTTTGCATTGGATTTTGTTGTGGGTGTCTCTAGACCAGCTTGGGAAATGTCAGAGGATGAAGAGGAGCAGCCAGGCCCCTCTGGGTGTTTTCCCCTCCCGGCAGCCGAGGCAGACAGTGAGGAGATTTGCATGCAGTCTGGGTCAGAATCTCAAAGCGGGGAGTCAGACTTGGAACAGGAAAATATATGGCTTGATCCGAGATTCCGAAGGTTTGATAGGCGGAGGTTTCAGTTACGTGGAAAAAGGAAGCCATGGGGGAAGTGACGTATCGAAAACTATATTAGAAGGTGAAGGAGGGACTAATTCTTTGTCACGAGCAACGTTAATATCAAGTAGTAGCCTGATACCTCGAGGAGTTAGTTTGAACTCAGTTTTCTGGTGTTTTTGGAATCTACGGAAGATTTATGAGGTCTTGGACAACCTGAGAGATAAAGAGTGAGTTATTGGAAGGGGGGAGAGCATGTTTAAGCTGAATGTAAATAAATCAGACTCGGCCGTTCCGCAAACGAACTGCCAGCATCTTGCTTTGAAGTGAATCTCTTGAACTGTGTTAAATAAAACTCTTAAAGAAATATTCCTGTGGATTTTACTAAGCTGAGAAGGGCCAGATACAACAGATTGCTCGTGACCCAAAGAAACAAAAAACAAAACCATAGTCCGAGCTTTCAGTACTGCGCAAGTCCAGTGACGTCATGGAGCAGCTTCTAGCTGAAAATCCTGCTCTGTATCAACTAGTTCAAGGTCTCCAGCTACAAATTGGCAATTTGCAGCAGCAGATTCAGCAAGCTGCAGTAGCTCCAGCCCCCCCTCCCAGAAGAAGCAGGTGTTATTTAGCATTGCCTGATAAGTTTACTGGAGAGTGTAGTAAATTTCCAGCTTTTTTAAACCAATGCAGAACATTCATTGCTTCAACTCCAGCAGATTTCCAGCTTGATGAGACTAAAGTGGCTTTTATTTTAAGTTTGCTCTCTGGTCCAGCTGCTGATTGGTCATCTCCTCTGATAGACAGACAAGATCCTGTCCTGCGCAATTATGCAGGATTCTGCCAACTGATGGAAAGAGAATTTGCTGACCCCCTTCGTAGACAAAATGCCACCAGGCGGATACGAGAGCTACGTCAAGGATCGCGCTGCGTAGCGGAATATATATCAGATTTTCGCCGCCTAGCTCAAGAAATTAATTGGAGTGAAGAGGCTCTCATGGAAATCTTTCAAGATGGCCTGTCTTCCCAGATCTTGAATGAATTTAGACATACTGTAATGCCCGTGACCCTGGATGCCTTATATCAACATTGTTTGGCTATTGAGACGCAAACGCAAGCCACGGATGCCCGCCTGGTCAAACAGATGGTTCCAGTCACCGGAAGTGCCAAGCCAGTTCCTGCACCACGCAGAGGATTCCAGACCCTACCTATCACTCCACCCATCCCGGCACCCAGACGTATTTTCCAACCACTGCCGGCTTACACTGAGAGGCGTCCTGTACCCATGGCCAAAGATGAGCCCATGGATCTTGGTGCAGCCAGATCTCGCTTGACCGAGGCTGAGAAGGCAAGACGGAGAGCTGAGGGATTGTGCCTGTACTGTGGAGAGATGGGTCCCTTCATCATGGCCTGCCCCCAGAAACGACGTGGTACGGCAGGTCCTACTCCTGTTCCAGCTCGGCCTCCCACTCAGCAGTTTCAAGCCACCTTGCCGGGAAACGGCCAGAGCCCGGCCTAATGGAAACGTTGGGTCGGGCAGGCACCAAACCCAGTTCCAGTTCCGCAGATGAAGACCCCGGTCCTCCGAGACATTTGATCCTAGCAACCAATATACTTCTGGGAAACCATGCCCAGGGCATTCCGGCACACGCCTTGTTGGATTCTGGAGCCACCACTAATTTCATGGATGAAGCTTTCGCTCGTCAGCATGCCATACCTTTGTGCTCCGTTAAGCCGCCTATGTTGGTTGAGACAATCGATGGTCGTGAGTTGTTGTCTGGACCGATCAAGTTCATGACCCAGCCCATACACCTGGTCATAGGACAACATGAAGAAGCCATCCAATTATATGTTACCAAGGGACTTCATTTCCCCTTAGTTCTCGGCCTAGCCTGGTTGAGAACCCATGATCCTTGTGTGGTGTGGTCCCAGAACTTTGTTTCATTTCCCAGTTTGCAATGCATAGACCACGTACGCCAATTTTGCGCAGCCCAGCTACCATCCCACCCTGACATCACCTTGCCGGCCGACCTAGCGGACTTTGCAGATATATTCAGTGAGAAAGAGGCAGACCAATTGCCTCCGCATAGACCATATGACTGTGCCATTGATTTGCTGCCAAATGCCAAGCTTCCAAGGGGACGCCTTTACTCCATGTCAGAACCCGAGTTGGCCGCATTAAAAGACTTTGTGGACAAAAACTTGGCCAGGGGTTTCATTCGTCCCTCTTCCTCGCCTCTGTCAGCTCCTGTGTTATTCGTGAAGAAGAAAACCGGAGATTTACGCCTATGCTGTGACTATCGCAAGCTCAATGCCATCACGGTGCGCAACCGGTACCCTCTGCCTTTGATTCCTGATCTCATGGACCATCTCCGATCAGCGGCCATCTTCACCAAGATAGATCTACGGGGTGCTTACAACCTGGTTCGCATCCGAGAGCGGGACGAGTGGAAGACCGCGTTTGGGACCAGGTATGGTCATTTTGAGTATACAGTCATGCCCTTTGGACTCACCAATGCTCCGGCCGTCTTTCAACATTTCATGAATGACATCTTCCGGGATTTATTAGATCAATTCGTGGTGGTTTACCTCGATGACATCCTGATCTACTCCCCGTCACGAGCAACTCATCTCCAGCATCTCCGGCAAGTTCTGCAACGCTTGAGAGAGCATCACCTTTACGCCAAGTTAGAGAAATGTCAATTCTATCAAACCACCATTGAGTTTCTGGGACATGTGATTTCTCCACAAGGCATCGCCATGGATCCTGGCAAGGTTGAGGCCTTACAAACCTGGCAACCACCATGTAAAGCAAAAGATGTCCAAAGACTTTTGGGATTTGCGAACTATTACCGGATATTCATTCCGAGGTTTTCTGCCTTGACTGCGCCCCTTACTCGACTGTTACAGAAAGGCATTAAGTTCCAGTGGGGCGATGCCGAGCAACAGGCGTTTCAGACCCTCAAAAAGGCTTTTGTTCAGGAACCCATTCTCAAGTATCCAGATCCTTGTCGTCCCTTTGTAGTGGAGGCCGACGCCTCAGATGTTGCTGTAGGGGCCGTGCTTCTTCAAACACGCCAAGATGGCGGCCCCCTGTTCCCGTGTGCTTATTACTCCAGGAAACTGAGTCCCTCCGAACGCCATTATACCATTTGGGAGAAGGAGCTATTGGCCATCAAGACTGCTTTTGAGACCTGGAGACACCACCTGAAAGGAGCCCGCTACCAAGTTGAAGTTCGGACTGACCATAAAAACTTGGAATTTCTGCAATCTGCCAGGAAATTGAATCAACGTCAGATCCGTTGGTCTTTGTTCTTCGCTCGATTCAACTTCAAAGTCACCTACATTCCGAAAGGGTACAACAAAAGAGCAGATGCCTTGTCCCGTAAACCTGAGTATCTACAGATCAAGGACCCCTTGCCGCTTCGAACCATTCTGCCTGTCGAATCGATCGCAGCCGTGCACGATCCGGTAGATCTATGACGACAGATTCGGGAAGCGCAACAACTAGATGACTTTGTGGCACAGAGGAAGCAAGAGGTGGGTCCCGACTCACCTTGGACCTTGTCCGAGGGTCTATTACGCTTCCGCGACCTGTTATATGTTCCAGCAGGCCCACTCCGTGGTCTCATTCTGACTCAATGCCATGATAACCCTGCGGCGGGTCATTTTGGTCTCTTTAAGACTCTCCACTTAGTGTCTCGGACTTTTTGGTGGCCCAGACTTCGCCATGATGTTCATTCTTATGTGAAGTCCTGTGTACGGTGCCGTCAGGCAAAACATGCCACAGGAGCCCCTCCGGGATTGTTACAGCCGTTGCCCACACCGGAGAGACCCTGGGGGGCTATTTCCATGGACTTCTTGACTTGTTTACCTGTTTCTGCCGGCTACACCGTTGTCTTTGTAGTGGTGGACATGCTGACCAAGATGGCACATTTCATTCCTTGCCGAAGAATACCGACAGCCAAGGTCACTGCTCAGCTGTTCATTCAACATATCTTTTGGCTACACGGTTTACCTGACAAAATAGTGTCCGATCGAGGGACCCAGTTCACCTCAGCGTTCTGGAGAGAACTCATGTCTGCGCTTCAAGTCCAAGTTAATCTAGCCTCCACGCATCACCCAGAGACTGATGGGGGTACAGAGAAAGTGATTGGCATCCTGGAGCAGTATTTGCGTTGTTTCATCAACGACCAACAGAACGATTGGTCCAAATATCTCTCCGTGGCCGAATTCGCTTTCAACAACTCTCAGCACACTTCCACTAAGACCACTCCGTTTTTTGCCAACTACGGCTATCATCCCAGATTTTTCCCGCTCACGCTTCTTGATTCTCCAGTTCCAGTTGCAAAGGATTATTTATCCGAGCTCCAGTCAGTCCAAGAGATGGTTAAGCAGCACTTGACTAAGGCCAAGGAAGACTACAAGAGGGTTGCAGACCGCTCTCGTCGCGACACGCCGCCGTTGGCTGTTGGAGATCGGGTTTGGCTCTCCACCAAGTACTTGTTTCCAGGGAGAATTCACCGCAAGCTTGACCAACGTTTCCTGGGTCCTTTTCCTGTGGAGACGGTCATCAATCCGGTGACCTATCGTTTGACTTTGCCTAGGTCTCTTCGTGTACATCCCGTGTTTCATCGCTCCTTGCTTGTTCCTGTCTACCCTGATTCTCTGCTTCGACCTCCTGATCCGGGCCCGACAGCTCGCCGTGCTCAAGTTCCTGTTTCCCGGTTGGAGGTGTCCGGCATCCGAGATTCCCGATGGCTCAACGACCACTTCCAATATTTGGTTGATTGGACCGGGGGTGGGCCAGACGCTTGCTGTTGGGTAGATGCTCATGCTATTGAGGCTCCTGGGTTAATTTGGGATTTTCATGCTGCGTTTCCCTACAAACCACATCCCCTGCGACGGACCCGAGGGACGGGGCCTGCGGGGGGGGGGATAGTGTTGTGGGTGTCTCTAGACCAGCTTGGGAAATGTCAGAGGATGAAGAGGAGCAGCCAGGCCCCTCTGGGTGTTTTCCCCTCCCGGCAGCCGAGGCAGACAGTGAGGAGATTTGCATGCAGTCTGGGTCAGAATCTCAAAGCGGGGAGTCAGACTTGGAACAGGAAAATATATGGCTTGATCCGAGATTCCGAAGGTTTGATAGGCGGAGGTTTCAGTTACGTGGAAAAAGGAAGCCATGGGGGAAGTGACGTATCGAAAACTATATTAGAAGGTGAAGGAGGGACTAATTCTTTGTCACGAGCAACGTTAATATCAAGTAGTAGCCTGATACCTCGAGGAGTTAGTTTGAACTCAGTTTTCTGGTGTTTTTGGAATCTACGGAAGATTTATGAGGTCTTGGACAACCTGAGAGATAAAGAGTGAGTTATTGGAAGGGGAGAGAGCATGTTTAAGCTGAATGTAAATAAATCAGACTCGGCCGTTCCGCAAACGAACTGCCAGCATCTTGCTTTGAATTGAATCTCTTGAACTGTGTTAAATAAAACTCTTAAAGAAATATTCCTGTGGATTTTACTAAGCTGAGAAGGGCCAGATACAACAGATTTGATCTTGTTTATGGCTCGAATTATTACAGTTAATAATGAATGGAGACTTGTACTTAGATGTTTTCCTACAAGATATTGTCTGTGCACCACACAATGAATACATAAAACATTTGGCACTTCTTCCTTCAAATAAGGAACAAATCCATGATAGCAACCTACCATTGATGGTGCTCCATCAGTAGCGCATGCAACAATATTATTCAAAGAAATATTATTTTTTGTAAAGTATGATTTCACAGTATTAAAAATAGATAATCCTCTTGTATCTTTAATGAGATTTATTGCAAATAGCATTTCTTCTTCTAATGTATTGTTTTCATCAAAATAATGTACATATGCCATCAATAAAGCATTATTATCTGCAATGGTAGACTCGTCCAATTGCATGGAAAATGAAGAGTTTTGGAGAATACTTATCAGGTTTTTTTCAATATTAACTGCCATTTCTTCAATTCGTCGTTTTACTGTGCTATCGCTTAGGGACAATGTTTTTAAAATTTCACGTATATCCTGATGCATTACTGTTGAGATAAATTCTTTTATAGAGGGTATTATTACAGTTTCTCCAATATTATAGCTTTTACCACTTTTTGCAATTAATAGTGAAATGTGATAAGCGGCAATTAATCCATCACTGCATGTTGTTTCTTAAATGATGCAACGATTGTTGAACAATTTTGAATTTTTTTATATATTTCCTGAAAATATTCAATGGGCTTGTCCTTATCATTTGGATGCTTTGTAGAAAGATGTTCTCGCAATCGACTTGGCTTCATTGCCTCATTGGATAATGTTTTATGACACAATAAACACATTGGATGTTGTTTATTTACAACAGATTCGATGAAACCCATCTTCAGATACTCTGGCAAATAGCCACGAGCGTATTTCCTTTTTTGAGACATGGACTCACAATATTTTGTTTGAAGCCATAGGCACATGCTCACTCTCACAAATCTAACTGCGTACTGACCAATGCAACCGCAAACAAAAGAGCCTGCTCCATGTATTGTCGTCTGCGCATGCCTCTCACGCATTGTGGATTGGGTTTGGGGGGGCGCTGGCTACTAGCTCTGCTTGTCTGTTACAGCTGGGTGGTGTGGGGAGAGATGCGCGAGCTATTCTGAGATGAGGCTCTTTTGTTTGTGGTCGCACTATAGCGCCATTTAGTTTCACTTATGTAACGTGAACTAAACTTATACGCAGGCGAGACAAATAGTATATTTTCAAAAAATTAAATTGTCACGGGGAATTTTATGAAAACCTAATGAAAATGTTTTTAAATAATGCTATGAAAATTTTTTTAAAAGTCAATTAAATTAAAAAAAGGAAAGTGCTTCAGTATTGGACAAAACCCCTACCGCCCACCATGAAAGCTGGAACGCCCACTAGTGGGCGGTAGGGACCAGGTTGACTACCACTGGACTAGACAGTCACTTGTCTGAGATGGTATAGGTTCTCCTGCTTGAACGGGGGTCTGGACTAGAAGACCTCCAAAGTTCTATTCTATTCTATTCTATTCTATTCTATTCTATTCTATTCTATTCTATTCTATTCTATTCTATTCTATTCTATTCTACTCTACTCTACTCTACTCTACTCTACTCTACTCTACTCTACTCTACTCTACTCTACTCTACTCTACTCTACTCTATTCTATGTATATGCTCTGTGCTTTTTATTCTCCTTCTTAGTTCTCACCCTCATCTTATTCACAGAAGACAATTAAAGACCCTTGAACTGGATTCTCCTTGAACTGAGCAGAAGAATCCCCAGGATTATTCTGATGCAACTAAAGAGATTGGTGTGGAAAAGAAATCTCCTTTCATGCTTAGAAAGTTTGCTAAATCAAGATCTATGGGCACACATGGGTTACTTGTGTGAGACACTTTTCAACATTTTCCTCACAATTTGCCCATTAGGTAAGTTTCCAAATATGTATCCCATTGAAATGGATTCAGTGCAATTAGTTGAATTCAGATTCAGATTATTCATGCCCACAATTCCATTGAACATGTAGCAGACTGCTTGGATTTGCAAAAGAGGTCAATGACAAAACAATTAGCATTCATGCAGATCATCTAGGTCAGCGGTTCTCAAACTTTTCCGGGGCTCGACTCCAGCCCGCATCGCACATGCACGGTGCGACGGGCGCATCGCGCATGCACGGCACGATGGTCCGCATCGCAAAGGGAAAAAATGGCCGACCCAAAAAAATGGCCGACCAAAAAAAATGGCGGGCCTGCATCGCGCATGTGCGGCGCGATGGCCCACATCTCAAAGGGGGAAAAAATGGCAGACCCCCAAAAAAATGGCCGACCAAAAAAAAATGGCGGGCCCGCATCACACATGCGCGGTGGCCCGCATTGCAATGGGGGGAAAATGGCAGACCAAAAAAAATTGCTGACCAAAAAAAATGGCCGACCCCCCAAAAAAAATTTGGCGGGCCCACATCGCGCATGCGCGGCGCAACGGCCCACATCGCAAAGGGGAAAAAATGGCGGACCAAAAAAAATGTCCGACCAAAAAGAAAAAAAGGTGGACTGCAGTGTTTGGCGACCCCCGTGGAATGGTTGTTCGACCCCAAATGGGGTCGCGACCCACAGGTTGAGAACCGCTGATCTAGGTGCTGCCCTTGCACCTATGGTTGAAACTGAGATTGACAGTTTCCAAATTTCCTCCCCACAGTAGCCAGTATGCTTCCCAAGGTAGATGCTACATTTTGTGTGGTTACAAAAACAAAATATGGGCCACTCTATAAATATTAGCAATTTGTTCTTTTAAATTGTGGCCATATTTGATTGCTGTCTGCTTTGCTGCCAAATAAATTCCACTTTCACTTCAACAGTTGTCCTTTGAAACCCAGCTTGGAATGGACTAGAATTTCTTGTAGCAATTTTTAAAGAAGCAACTTCTGATATTCTTTGCAGAAACTAATTACCATCTCCACTCTGCAAAATTGCATAGCATAGTTCCCTCCCTCCCATAAACCAACCTTTTTAATCAATAAGCCCAGTCTTTTTTAAAAAAAAAATAATTGTAGTTCCTTCTTAATCAAACAAGTGGCCATTTCTGCAAATTCAGAAAGTCCCCCATCTTTGTGTATATAATAAGCTTGCTGCAGTTGCCATATATAAAACCAGTTGTCTGTGAGCCTTTTTCTAATTGAGTATCAGAAATCTTAATAAGAATAGTTCAAGTTTCATCTAAATGTTAATTTTTAAAACTCTCTACAACATCACATCCATTTTCTTCACTGTCATGCTCTGCCCTTTCATGTTTTTTACATTTCAAACAATAATTAGAAGTATCTTTATACATATCAGTCAATTTCTGTGGTATCATATACTGACAGTACATCATTTTTTAAAAGGTTTTCTTCTAAATTGTAAAATAATATCAATTTTAGACTTTTAACTACATTTTCTCCCCTTGATGTATTTGAATACTATAACCCAGCGGTTCTCAACCTATGGGTCGCGACCCCATTTGGGGTCGAACGACTGTTTCGCGGGGGTCGCCGGACACCGTGGTCCGCCATTTTTTTTGCCCGTCGCGTGCGCGCTGTGCATGCGTGGATCGGCCCATCGCACCGCGCATGTGTGGATCGGCCTGTCACGCGCACGACATGCATGCGCAGATCGGCCCGTCGCACGCGCATGTGCGGATCGGGCCGTCGCGCGCGTGCCACGCATGCGCAGATTGGCCCATCGCGCGTGTATGCGTGGATTGGTTCGTCGCACGCACGCGCGTGCGCGGCACAGATCGGGGTCGCGCCACGCATGGGCGGGGCAAGTGGGGTCTCAACCTGAAAAAGGTTGAGAACCACTGCTATAACCAAACTACTTGACCCATTTTACCATGTTCTTCCATTTCAAATCTCTATAAAAAGTATATATTTTAGCAATTATATGCTGATCATTTGTATATAATTCATTTTCAAATTCTGTTTTATCACATTCTACATCCTGTTATCTTTTTATTTATATTAAATCTTTTTCTTGTTGTGCATGAGAACTGAAAAACTAAATCTCTTTGCAGTCAAGTTGTTCTCTTGATTCATCTTAAGTTCCCCATTTTTCTGTATTAGCAAATTTTTATACATTATTTGTCATTCCCTGCTGTTTATTTTCTATAAAATATTTTTTTAAAATAGTTTCCTTAAGATTTATTACAGCATAAAACACAATGAAAGATTTAAGATTTAAAGGTTTAAAAAAATATAAAGGGGATGTATCTTTTTAAACTTCCATTAACCTACATAGTTTCAAATTCACTTTCAATAATATTTTGCAAACTTTAGTAACTACTCAAGCATTCTACGTGAAAAAAAGAAAGATCAATAGCTTCATTTTCTTCCCCTCTTAAGCATAAATGGTTTCTAAATTTAATTTTAATAATCATTTTCAAGCCCACTTTATAAGTGCAAAACAATACATTGGACCTTTCTTTTAATTACTATATCAAACCAATAGACAGTCCATCCTAACTCCAATTAATTTATTAAAGTCAATCCCTCCAGTTGTCCTCATAAAATAAAATATTTTTCTTCTTCAGAATGTCTGTTAAATTGATACAAAGTTCTATTTTTCTCAAGATATTCTCCAATATGATTTTTAAAACAAATATGTTGACATTGCTAATTTCCATTTCAGCTTTGAAGTAGAAATCCCAAATTTGTTCTCTTGAGGATTATAGATTTACTTGCAACTTTTATTTGTTCAACTCACTGGGGGACTTAAATCATCTCCATAGTAAGCTCTGTTGGTGTCAGAGTTATGTCCAAAATTACACTGAAGTATTGTCAAATACTTTTGAAATAATAAGTTTCTGTACTTGATTGCATCTCTGGATTACTCATCTTTCTTCCAATTACTTGAGTAACTTGTTCCCCCTACTCCTGCTTCACAACATCTTTGGAACACAGTTGATCTATAAAGTGATTTGTTTTTTTAAAATACTTCTCCAAAATATTGTTTGCAATCTTTGTCAAATACTTTTGATGTTCCTTCATCTTCTCTTTGTTTCTCGTCCTCTTTTTTTTTTAAAGGTTTCTGTAGATCAGCTGGTGTCTCCAGGCCAATCAGAATCCATTACAATGGAAAAATCTCAGCCTCCCACAAACAGCAATCGAAAATAGCAAACTATAATTCCCAACATTAAACGAAGGTGAAAAAATTCATACAAATGACAAAAAAAACCCTACAATCTTTTAAATCCTTAAGTTTCCCTATCAAAATTAGAAAAAAAAATGTTCCACACTTTCTTATTTTAGATAACGTCCGGCAACCCTCCTCCTCATCATTCAACAACAGCTATGTCTTGAAAATGGTGCAGATCTTCAAAAAGGAGTGACAGGCTGTGACTGAAAAAAGCCTTTTGAAGCTGAAAATAATTTTATCTGATGATTAAGGCAGATATTTGAGAGTGGAGATTAATTATAATGAAATTAAAATCCTTTTAATGGAGGTTTATGCTCCAAATGAAAATAAATCTGCATTGTAATGCACTTATGGGAAAGTTAATAGAGCTGTCAAATAATAATTAATGCCTAAAGGGAGATATGAATGGAGTAGTCTGCTTACCAGACAGAACATCAGCAAAAGTGATAAAAATGATGCAAAGCAAGCTACCAAAAATATTTCTTGAATTGATTGATATATGGAGTCTTTATTTTTCCCCCAATGTCAAACATTTTTTAAAAATGCAATTATTAATTCTACCCCCTCATTAAAAAGTAAAGCCATAACCATTTCTTCAGAAGGCTACCAATATGACTTTTGGTTCTTCCTTGCTTCTGTGTTGTTATATCAAAATGCTAACATACCAAGTTCTTATATTTTGGTGCTTTAAAATATGTAGTAATGAGCTAGTAAGACTACTAGCTGATTTGATTTTAAAAGGATCGAACATTATTTTTTTGCTTCACAGCTTTGCTTTTTTTACTATTATTGTGTTGTCTGATTTTATTCATGCCTGATTGTAGCCAGGCTTTATCTTCTCTCATTTGCGGATAGATGTCATCGTAATTGCTGTGCAAAAGTCTTCCTGGGGAGTGGAATAATATGCATGTGCCATCAGAAGTAGGTCTTGATGTTTCAACAGAACATTCACTTGGATATATTGCATGCTAGCCTTTTACAGCCTCCAGATGTGTTGGTTTTCAGTTCCAATAATTCTCAGGCCTTCAATTTCCAGACAGGGAGTCCAAAATAGCTGGAAGATACCAGGTTCAGGAAGATATAAGAGTGTGTTAGAAAGAGCTGTGCCCTCCTATCATAATTCCACTTTTTTAAACCTGATGCCTTCCACTGATAAGCCTCTTCTTGACTGCCTGCTTGACCACAGTGTTACGAAGACTGTATATGGCAGGGTTGAGAGTAGGTATGGCTACTGTGTAGAAGACAGAAGTCATCTTGTCTGTTTGTGGTGCATAGGTGCTATCAGGTCGTAGGTACATGAAAATGAGGGTACCATAAAGAACCCCCACAACTGTAAGGTGAGATCCGCAAGTGGACATAGCTCGAAGTGATCCTGTTCGTCCTACAGTCCAGAGGATAATTCCATATGAACTTATAATTGCCATCAGGGTGATGCTCTGGATGGTTCCACACACTACAAGGAGCAAAAGCTGGTTAATATGTGTGTCTGCACAAACCAAAGCCAGAACCGGGGGGATATCACAGAAGAAATGGTCCAAAGTGTTTGCACCGCAGAAGGGCAGGCGGAATGCCATGCTGGAATGAATCACTCCAGAGGCCATCCCTGCCATGTAGGAAGCAATCACTAGGAGGTGACAGAGATGCTGTGGCATGGCAGTTGCATAGTGCAATGGGCGGCAGATGGCCACATACCGATCATAGGCCATGGCTGCCAAGAGACAACATTCGGCATCTGAAGCAGCTGCAAAGGAGAACATCTGAAGGGCACAGGCTGGGATGGGAATGGTGTCATAACCTTTCAAGAGCCCCAGGAGCATTTTGGGGGCTACAGTGCAGCTGGAGCACAGGTCCATCAGGGCCAGGTGGCTTAGGAAGTAGTACATGGGCGTGTGCAAGACAGGTTCAGCTCGGATAAGAACAGCTAGAGCCAGATTCCCTGCCACACTGAGGAGGTAGATGGGCAGGAAGAAGCTAAAGAGGAGGAGCTGAAGGTTTCGTTGAGAAGTGAAGCCCAGGAGGATAAACTCGGTCACCCTGGTGGTATTGTGATGAAGAGCCATTGTACCTATTGGCATTAAAAAAATGTTGCGAAAAGAGGAATTAGTCAAATAATGATCTTTTTGCAACCAAGGTGCATTCATTGATCCATCATCCTCCTGTTACAGATTCCAATACACAGGGAGTCCTCGAGGTACAAACCTAACGGAACCTGCCTATTAGGTTTGTAGGTCAAAAAATTCGCCAAATGAATCAGATTCAATTTGACAATTTTTTAAAATCAGATTCATTAATTAAATCAAATGGATGGTTAAATGAACGAAGATCGGACTTACTACTATTTCCTTCACTTGGTTAATTGATCTCTGCCTGAACGGAGAGCCCTTCCGGCTGCTGCTGACCACCGATCAGTTGTTTGCTTCGGCTCAGGAACTAAATGCCTGCAAGCAGGCTGCATCTTTTTTTGCAAAGATTTTTGCAGTTGCCACTAATTAGCTTAAGTCTCCAGCCAGGCACTCAGAGGGAGATGAGGGAGGGGTGTATGGAACTGTTTGCAACAGTAACAGAGATGGAAGGGAGCTTGGGATCATCTAGTCCACGGGTGTCAAACTTGCCGCGTCACGTGACATGTCATGACGTATCGCAACTTTTTTTGCATTGCCAGAGCTGGGGTGAGCGTGGCCTCTGTATGATGCAACTGACGCATGGGCCAGCAGTTTGATACCCCTGGTCTAGTCTAACCAACTACTCTATGATACCCAATATTCTTCTTTAAAATAATGGAAATTGCAATCCTTCAGAAATAGTTTCCTTCAGAAATGCAGTAATTGATTTGCGGGCTCAGCTTTGGCATTTGGCATCTACCATAATCAACCTTAAATCTGAATGTAAGTTTTTCTAGGATAACCATGTCAGTTTCAAAGAAAGGTCTGGAAATTAGATTACAATAGTTTTAGGAACAGTTTGGGAGTGGGGTGTTAGCATAGTAATGCTAATAGCTATCTATCCATAAGCGTCAGTAGATAAGAGTGGTTTACACATTCAAGCCAGTATAATGGAAAATGGCTAGCTCAGGAATTCTGGGAGTTGAAGTCCACGAGCCATAAAAGAGCCAAGGTTGCCTACTCCTGGGATAGACATTTAACCAGAAATACAGTAACTCTTTCATGGAATTGTTAAATAATGTTAGGGCAAGGAGGGCATGATTAAATCCTAAAACTAAAGATTAATGTATAGTTGCACTTTTCTTATCCAGCTCCTGATGTAGATGATCAGTCCAGTTGACCTCCATTATCTCTGTCTAATAATAAGCCTTGAGATGGACCTCAATATTATTCGTCAAAGGATTCACAAGGCTGCTGCAGTGGACATTTTTCCAACAAGGATGTCTCTAGATATAAATATGCATGCAACTGAATCAGGGAGAGGTTAATACACTTTCATCTGATAGGTTTTACTTCCTCCAAAAACCACACCCTATAGGTCACTTCATTTCTTCTAAAGTTCTGGATTAAAATAATCCACCTCCTTCAACTCACCCCATAGTTTGGGAACTTTATTATTTTTCTCTCTTTTCTGGTGAACCGTCTGAATTCTTCAGTCCCTTTCTGTGGTGCCATCAGGATAGGACATACAGGTAGGTTAGAAGTCTAGGAGTCCCTTAATCAGAATAGATAAAGGATTCTTTCTACTTTCCCTCCACCCCACCCTAATGCAGCAAGAACTGACTTATCTTGATTTTGAATACACTGAAGTAAAATACATTGCTATTCAAGTCCCTCTGAAACTATTACTCCTTTTGGCTAATTGTGGTATGGATCTTGATCCCATCATACCTGAGCAGAGAGTATGAATCTCCTTTCTCAGTTCTTGTGAGATAGCTTTAGAAGCCTTTGTTTCATGATTTCTTATACTGTTTTATGAAGTTCTCCACCCTCCCTTATTCCACCATCATCTCCCTGAGAAACTGATGTAATTCTCACTACTTCTTGAAGAAGATCCTCATGGGAACAACTATAGTTTGTTTCTTTAAATGGTTAGGTGTTTCTTCTTCCACAGAGACCTCTCTCTCTCTCTCTCTCTCTCTCTCTCTCTCTCTCTCTCTCTCTCTCTCTCTCTCTCTCTCTCTCTCTCTCTCTCTCTCTCTCTCTCTCTCTCTCTAAGGAGATTCTGGAGGGTAGGAGGGAAAAATATTTAAGATGTTTTAAATTCTTGCACGCCTTTAAATAAATATTAATGACTTTGTCATTTCTTCCTAAATAAATAAAAAAAGAAATGTATGTTGCATTTCTTCATTTTGTATTGCTATAGAAGCCTCTAGTGCAGGATGGGTTAAGGTTAGGATTGTCAGTTACCTTGAATATTCCTACCCATCTGGAATAGCACATTTGGGATTATATATGTCTGTTAATGTAGGCTAACTTCAGCTATTCTTAGCTACACTGTAGAACAGGGGTGTCAAACTGCTGGCCCATGGGCCAGATGCGTCACGAGGAAACCACGCCCACCCCATTGCTGGCAATGGGGAAAAAGTTCTGATACGTCACGTGACGTCACGTGATGTCGCAAGTTTGACATGTCTGTTGTAGAGGAAGGAAAGCCTTCACTGCTCTCTAATAGATTGTATAGCTCACTTTAATTATAGGATAGCTACTAAAGGCAGAATGGCTACTATCTTTGCCTAGCATATACAAGGTTGAAATTTGAAACCAAGGAAATTTAAATAATTTTTAATTTGTTGAGTTAACTAGTCCAGGTGTGTCTTTGTGTGCGTGCCCGTGCACATGCATATTATTATACTTCTCAATAAACCCCCCAAAATAGGAAAGTTACTTTTTATGTATGTGTAAAAATATATTAGAATGCCAATAAAGGAGGCAAGATTCTTTTAAAATTTTTAAGATTTGAATTGCCAAAATTGCATCTTGATTGATAGTGCTGCTCTTCATTTTTAATAGCTTAATTGTTTTTCTATTACCTCGATCTTGATACCCATTATTTTAGACAGAAATATAGAAAGTGGATTGGAGACCAAATATGCTTTCAGTTAGTTTCCTATTAAACAAAATCATGGGTTCCTTGTTATTTTTTAAAAAAATCTCTCCAAGTGAAATAATCACTATCAATTTTACAAAACAAATACCGTAGGTATTCTCAAATGAATAGCATCCAGTATAGATTTATCTGTCCGTATCTGTCTGTCTGCCTCTGCCTCTATAGATGCACAATTATGTTTCCAACTTTAGGAAACAGAGTATTAATAAAGGATATTAATTTTTCTCACATTGAATGATCTCTATAACGCATTGATTGTATCTCAGGAAACTAATATAGCAGGTGCAACTTTGAGAGAGGAGTGAATGAAGCAAATAGATCAGCGGCAACTTGCTCATGCTGAATCTCTTGGATTCTCACTCGATGTATTGAGGATGGCAGACAATCCTTCCCTCCCTCCATTCCTTCCCCCCTCCCTCACATGGCAGGCACATCAGTTGGTGTAACATTAATACTTGGGAAGATTCACCAACAGGTAATGAAGGATTCATTTGTAAGCACCTTAAAAAGAATGCAGCCATTGATAGAATTCTGCTGATATTTGAAAGGAACAACTCTTATGAGAATAATTTTCTTTTCTTTTTAAAATAACTTTCTTGGTACATTAGAGCAAAGTGGTGTAATAATCTATCATATTTCAGCAAAGCCTTTGACAAAGTAGAACATTCTTATCAGCAAAATAGTTAAATATAGGATGGATAACTAATTTAAAAACCATTCTCAAGATGTTCTTCAAGTTTGCTTTAATAGTCAGATATCTTAATTAGACCTGTACACTTTAAGGAGTGTGTATTTAATGTTTAATCTGGTCCCTTCCAGATGTGATGGACTCTCATAATTTATAGGCATTGAAGCCCATCACATACAGAAGACATCAAATTGGGAAAGTCCATAACTGTTTCCACCACAAATACTATACTTGCTTTACTAATATGGCAACTTTTGTTCACACAGGTATCAATGGGAATGGAAAAGACCAGAAGAAGTTCTCTCATTTTCCCCTCTTTTCATGTGGATAACAGTTTGTGTCTGCTGTGACCAGAAATAAAGATGGAAGAAGCAAATCAGGGCAATGTACTGTTATGTAAATGGAATCTAATTTGGGTAGACTTCCTAGAATCCTTTCTAGAGGGATTTTGGCAAGACCCATTGCTTGATTACAGAGCAGTATAATACTCTACCCACACCCTCTAGTTCAGGGGTCTTCAAACTCGGCTCTTTTATGACTCATGAACTTCAACTCCCAGAATTTCTCAGCCAGGCACACTGGCTGAGGAATTCTGGGAGTTGAAGTCCATGAGTCATAAAAGGTCTGGGTTTGAAGACCCCTGCTCTGGTTGGATTCTACTTTCAACTATTGGTTAAAAAATAAGTGCTTCTACTGCTTTTCCTCCTGGTAGCAGATCCTGATATGATTGGATATTTAGATAAGGATGTTCCAAGTCATTCAAGATTTTAACTCCAACAATTTCAGTTCATTCCTATGTGTAGCCAGGATAGCAAACTTTAGCTCAGGATGCTAACTGCTGCTCCCATGACCTCTTGCCATGAGCTATATTTATTTATGTAAACTGAAGCTGAAATTTCCAATATTTTCAAGACACTGGGGTATCTTCCTGTCCTATACCCATGCTTGCTAAGAACTAGGGAAGTGTGGAGGGCGTTTTGTTAAGGCGGGCTGCTCCTATTACCGATCTACTGTGTGATCACTGAAGAATAGATGTTTAATAATAAACCAGGCTGAAAAATGAACACCCCCTCGTGTAGCAGATTCAAAAGATTACATAAGAACGAGGAGGACATGTAGTCCAGAAATTATTATTATTATTTTTTTGGCTTCTTTCTTCCTTGTGTGACTAGTGTGACCAAGGCTTCCTTGGGCCTCAACTGTCTTTAGAAAGGCTGCCAACACTTGGCTCTTTCCATGGGCCTTTGGGCCATGCTGTGCTGGAGCTCCAATTGGATGATGCTGTTATTGTTGTTCAGATCACCATTTTCTTATTTTCCTGTTTTATTATTATTTGTAGGTATATGTACTGAGATTTGTATTCTTCTTGTTAGGTTTTTTTTTTTTTGCTTTTGGGGGTGGGCTAAGCTACCCAATGTCACCCATATATAAATGTTTTAAATAAGTAAATAACTGACGTTCATTGTGCAGAACGTCTCAGGGTGATATCTTGGAGCTTGGAAATGGCAGAGCAGAAACAATTACTGCACAAATATGGGAAATATTAGGGCTGTATGTCTTGGGTGCTTAATTTCCTTCTGAATAGCTTCCTCAGGGCCTCCTTCATCCTGTCATTCCTCAGAGTGTAGATGAAAGGGTTGAGCATAGGAGTGACCATGGTATACATGATGGCAGCCAGCGTGTCTTTCTTAGGTGAGAAACTGGATGAGGGTTGGAAGTACACCCAGATGACAGTGCCATAGAATAAGGAAACCACTGTCAGGTGGGACCTACAGGTGGAAAAAGTCTTCTTCTTTCCATTAACTGAAGGGACCCTCAGTACAGCCACCAGGATGCGTGCATAGGAAAGGCCAACCACCATCAGAGCTCCATTGACAATGAAAGCACCTTCTGAGTGTACCACCAGAGTGTTCAGAGCTGTGTTGGAGCAAGCAATTTTGAGCAGTGGAAAGACATCACAAAAAAAGTGGGGAACGTGATTGGAGGCACAGAAAGAGAGGCGGGACATCAGGAGTGTATGTAGGAGGGAATGGAGGTGAGAGGCCAGCCAAGAAGCTGCCACCAACAGCTGGCATACGTGTCTTCTCATCATGGTGACATAGTGCAGGGGTCAACAGATGGCCACGTAGCGATCCAATGCCATGGAGGCCAGGAGAAAGCTATCAGTGCTGCCAAAAGCGATAAAGAAGTACATTTGAGACAAACACCCACCATATGAGATCCTCCTCTTTCCAGAGAATTCACCAGCCAACATTTTGGGCACTGTGGTTGATGTGAAACATATATCTACCAGTGACAGATTGCTAAGGAAGTAGTACATTGGAATATGACGGAGATGACAGTCTAGTCGTATGGCCAAAACAATGATAAGATTTCCCAACATTGTGATGACATACATGATCAAGAAAATGGCAAAGAGCAACATGTCACATTCTTGTTGGCTTGAGATGTCAAGGAGGATGAAGTCTAATATGATGGTTCTGTTATCTGTCTCCATCCTGTTGGAAGGTGAGGACGGAAGACAAAATAAAATAAAAGGAACAAGATTAAGTAAAGACACCATAAACACACGCTTGATTTCCCCTGCTTGCCTCTGTCCAGGTTTCTTGGCTGCGCTCTGAAAATGGTTTGTTATTACTTTATATCTTTTTTCAACCTCCCACTCGAAGTCTGATTTTTTTCAGTAAGCACTTTTGCATATTGTCATACATTCCTTTTCTGTTTTTCCGATACCATTTATTTATTAATTTGGACACTTCTCATTTTGTCAAAATTCCCAATGCAGTTTGTGTCACATATAATTACACATAATAAAATTAAACATAATAAAACCTATAATAACAACAACAACAACAACAACAGTAACAACAACAACAACAACAATAACAATAATAATAATAATAAAGTTGGAAGGTACCTTGGAGGTCATCTAATCCAACCCACTGCTCAGGCAGGAAACCCTATATCATTTCAGACAAATGGCTGTCCAGTCTCTTCTTACAGACTTCCAGTGTTGGAGCATTCACCGCTTCTGGAGACAGGTTGTTCCACTGATTAATTGTTCTACCTATCAGGAAGTTTCTCCTTAGTTCTAGGTTGCTTCTCTCCTTGATTAGGGCTTTGGAAAATAGCTTGACTCCCTCTTCTTTGTGGCAAACCCTGAGATATTGGGACATGGCTATCCTGTCACCCCTGGTCTTTCTCTTTATTAAACTAGACATACCCAATTCCAGCAACCGTTCCTTGTAAGTTTTAGCCTTCAGTCCCCTAATCATTTTTGTTGCTCTTCTCTGTACTCTTTCTAGAGTCTCAACATCTTTTTACATCGTGGTGACCAAACCTGGATGCAGTATTCCAAGTGTGGTCTTACCAAGGCATTGTAAAGTGGTATTAATACTTCATGTGATCTTGATTCTATCCCTCTGTTAATGCAGCCTAGCACTGTTGGCTTTTTTGGCAGCTGCAACACACTGCTCGCTCATATTTAAGTGATTGTCCACTAGGACTCCAAGATCCCTCTCACAGTTATTACTATTCAGCAAGATACCTCCTGAACTATACCTGTGCATTTGGTTTTTCTTGCCTAAATGTAGAACCTTACTTTTTTCACCATTGAATTTCATTTTGTTAGATGATGCCCAATGTTCAAGTCTGTCAAGATCCTTCTGTATCTTAAGCCTGTCTTCTGAAGTGTTGGTTATTCCTGCCAGCTTGGTGTTGTCTGCAAATTTGATGAGTTCCCCATCTATCCCCTCATCCAAATCATTGATGAAGATGTTGAAGAGCACTGGGCCCAGAACACAGTCCTGGGGCACCCCACTACTCACCTCCCTCCATGTAGACACAGTTCCATTGAGGACTACAAGCTGAGTACGGCTGGTCAGCCGGCTACAAATCCGTCTGATGGTGATGCTGTATAACCCATATTTTTCTATCTTATCAAGTAGTAGGTTGTTTATCAAATGCCTTACTGAAGTCCAAATAAATTATATCTACAGCATTCCTCTGGTCCACTAATTTTGTCACTTGGTCAAAGAATGCAATAAGATTTGTCTGGCATGATCTGTTTTTGACAGACCCATGTTGGCTTTTGGTAATGACTTTGTTTGCCTCTAGGTATTCACTGATTTGTTTGATTATCTTTTCCACAATCTTTCCAGGTATTGAGGTCAGGCTGATAGGTCTGTAATTTCCTGGATCCATTTTTTTTCCTTTTTTGAAGATGGAAACTACATTAGCTCTTTTCCAGTCCTCCAGTAGTTCCCCAGTGCTCCAGGATCTTTGAAAGATATAGTTCAGTGGTTCTGAGATCACATCTGCCAGTTTCTTCAGAACCTTGGGGTGTAATCCATCTGGTCCTGGTGATTTGAACTCATCTAGGCTGGACAGGTGCTCACTTACCATTTTCCTGCCTATCTTAACTTGTGGTTTTTTTTTATCCCCCCTACCATTACATGTAAGGAGCTTTGATCCTTCTGAAATATAATCAACGATGGAAAATGAAGGGCAAAGGAAATATATTTACAATGACTATTCCCCTTTCTGCTGCTATTTCAGGTGATATAGTAGTTGTGGTAACTGTTCCTTTCCCAGGATACCACACAGCAAACTTAGATGGTTTGAAGGAACCGAAGGAACGGAGGAAGGAAGAATGGAAGAGATAAATAATGGCTGATGAAATTCACTGGTAAGGTTCAAGGATGTAAAGAAACTAGAAACCTGAACATGTAAAGCCTGAGAAGCAGCAGGATCACGAAAGAAGCTAGTCTACCTTTCATTCACAGCCAACACAAACACTAAGTACGTACCAATATCTATAAAGGGAAAAAAGGAGGCTGGTAGGCAGACAAGCAGACTGCTAAAGTCTTTCCACTTGGGCTGATCTGGATCCAAATAAGAAATCAATCTAAGAATCAAAAGAATCAATTATCAATTGCAGGTAAAACAACAATGAGCATATTTTTGGTAAATGAGTTCTGTTTTTAATGTTTCTGCATGTGGTGGAAGTTTAGATAAAAAGCTTTAATATTTCATGATAGCGCTAGAGATATTAAACTGCATTAATTAATCAATTAATTAAATTGCATTTATGCAAAATATATTCTGTGTCTTTCCATGGCTTATTCTTAAAATATATTTTGAATTATGGTGAATATTTAAAATTCATTCTGAATCAATTATTTTCATTGAAACCAGAGCACTGACTTGAGGAAATGGCAGGTATTCTTATCAATATTAAATCTGGGACATCTGCCATCTGCCTCCTTCCATACAAATGGGACAATAAGCAGATACAAGAGTAATTTGTAGCAATAATGAAAATAAAACTGTTACCTCCCAATCCATCATTAGCACTCCTTGAGGAACACCACTGATAACATTGGCCAGGATTGGGTGACTCTGAATTTATTAGGGGGAGCAGAGGACGCTTGAGGTGAGATTAAGTATTGAAATATTATATTAAATATTGTATCCTAAATACAGTCCTCTAGGCACGAACACTTTTTACACTCAAAAATTAGATTGAATAAAACCAGCAACATTGGATATATAATATTCTGCTATTTTAACTCAGTGATATTAAACACAGCCTTCTATATGCTTAAACATTAGCTTGAATGTAATTCTCTCAATCCATTTTACCAGTCCTTAAAGAAAAGCATCGACAATAAAATGGGCAAGCAGTGAGTTGTTCTGAATCTATTGGATACACATATAATCCTCCATTTGAATTCAGAAATATTAGACCTCAGCCTTCCAGATGCCTAACCCTGGTATGAGTTTTTCTCAATTTCTTAAATAAGACGCAAGAGTTTCCTTGATGGATTTTGCATCTTATCTGTTTCATTAGTCAATAATAAATAAGTCTTATGGCCTCTTCCACTTACTTGAGATCATTGGTAGATGATGAAATGAAGTCTTGAAAGATGCAAAAAATATGGCCAGTCCGTTCCAGTCATATTTTCCCCTTTTGTTTAAGGTTGAACATTAAAGATGAATATTCTGTGTTCTCAGAAATCAATTTAGGTCCTATCATGATTTTTATTTTCAACAGCTCTATTAATATATGCAGGGAAATGTCCCCACGAGTGCTGTTATGAGCCAATTCCAAGATTGCTGCTGTCAGGTCTCTATGGCCTTGCAGCCAGAGGTTCACTCTCAATTTTTCTATATATAAACATTAAAAAAAAAATTAGGGAACCACAAAGCCAGGAGGGAGCAGTGCTGTAGTGGCCTGTTGATGCTCAACACATCCCAGTCTCTGAGAGTTCCCCGTCCAAGCCTCTGGAATGTCCACATGGGGGTTCTTTTCCAGCACAGGGGGAGGCAACCATGCTTTCAACTTAGAACCCTTCAATCAGGCTTCACCTGTCTTATCAACAGACTGGTGATGAGATTGAGACCACATTTTGAAGACAGACCCTTGAGAAACCATGAATAGGGCACCTTGATACTCCACAAGTGGGGCATATGTATGAACTAGTTGAGCAACAATGTATTTATAATAATTATATAATGATGATGATTGTTGTGTACTTCGTTCACGTGCGAATGATGAAGACACATGGCGAATGCTGAACAAACACTTTATTCTCCTTCTACAACAACCAAGCAAAAGCAAAAGGCACACAGGCCTTTTTATATGGCTAGAAGCCCGGACATTGTCAACCAATAGGAACAGAGCGTTTTCGCATCTTGCACATGCGCACAAGGCCGGCGCCGCTCTGTCTGGTCCCGGGCAGCTTTTGGAATGCCCGGGACCAATGCAACGTCCCGAGCCTGCTTTTGCAGGCTCAGGACACAACAATGATCATGATGATGATCATGATGATGATGAATGAATGAATGAATGAATGAATGAATGAATGATCAATGCAAGGCATCTGCAAGATGTAATAATCAAAGTCAAGGAGCAGAGGTAAAAATGGGAATAAAAATAAATATAAAAAAGACTAAATTAATGACAACAGGTAGAACAACCAGCTTTAGATCTGGCCAGGATGATACTAAAGTTGTGGATAGATTCTGCCTTTTAAGATTAATGATCAGTTATAAAAATCATAAGTAGTCAAGAAATACACCCCAGGTTAGCATTTGGTGAGGCAACCAAGCTTTGGAAAATGTATTCCAATCCCATGGCATCTCTATGCCTACAAAAATCAGAATTGTGCACATTACAAGTGGAGGTTGGAGGGAGTGTTCCTGGCTCCTTTTAATGAGGCTGTGGTATGCCCCCTCTTTAAGAAGTCGTCGCCGAACCCCATTGTTCTGGGCAATTTTCCTCTAGCCTGAGAAAGCAGTGATGCTGCAACTTCAGAGGGTCCTGGAGGAAATGGATTGTCTAAATCCTTTTCAGTAGATTTCAGGCCTGGTTATGGTCAAGCATTAGTCTACTTGTGAATGACTTCTGAGGGAAGTGGGATGGAGATGGTGCAACCATCCTTGCTCTTCCTGACCTCTCAGCAGTTTTCCACTCCATCAACCATAGTATCCTTTTGGGTCAATTTAGGGAGTTTGCAGTGGGTGGCACAGTTCTGTGCTGGCTCCCCTCCATCCTCTGAGGCCAGTTCCGATAAAGGTTGACTGAGAGGTCTGCTTCATGGTTCCTGCTTTGTGGTGTGCCGCTCGGTACTCTCTCCGCTCCTTTCTTAACATCTACATGAAACCGCCCAAGTGAGATCATCAATCATGGGACAAGGTATCATCGGTATGCGGATGATAACCAGTTATATATCTCCTTTACACTGACTTTTAACTCATCCTTGTCTTTAAATTTTATATAGCATTTTTATTGTTTGATTTTATCTATGCATCACCCAGGGTCCCTCTATGAGGGAAATGGATAGTTTGAAAAATTTGATAAATATCTTTTTAAAAACAAAACAAAAAACTCTTCTATGCTGTGGGGTGGATTTCCCATCCATGAGGTGAGGCCTCCAGTACAGTAGTCCTCAAGTTACGATCACATTTGAGCCCGACACTTCTGCTGCTGAGACAGTTGTTAAGTAAGTTTTAAGCAAATCAATGCAGTTGTTAAGTTAGTTACACGGTTGTTAAGTGAATCTGGCTTCCTCATTGACTTTGCTTCTCAGAAGGCCGCAAAGGGGGATCACAGGACCGCTGGACACTGCAACCGTCATAAATATGAGTCAGTTGCCAAGCATCTGAATTCTGATCAGGTGACCATGGGGATGTTGCAATGGTCATAAGTGTGAAAAATGGTCATAAATCACTTTTTTCAGTGCCGTTGTAACTTCAAATGGTCACTAAATGAACTGTTGTAAGTTGAGGACTAACTGTACTCTGTCAGGAAGACCAGAACTGTTCCCTCCTAGTAGAAGAGGTATCTTATTCTCTTTAGGAGTGACAAGAGGGAGGTTCCAGATGCACTAGGGTTAAGGTAACCAGATCCAGACATCAAAAATCCCAAACGTCACTAAACAGCAGCAAGGAAATAAAGAAAAGCAATGGTATTGCCATATATGGGGCTTTGCAGCCCATTGAGGGAAGGCCTAATGTGAAAGACCTCATCCCCGTTTGCCACCAGTAGTAATTTTTTTACAAAGGTTATGCAGACAACCCAAATCATTTTGGTTGAGTTGCACTGCTCTGGAAGTAACCTGATCTGTCTTATGCCATGAAAAACAACAACAACAACAACAACAACAACAACAACAACAACAAAACCTCACAACCATAGACTCCTATTACTATTTTAGATTGTCAGATAATGAGACAATATGCCTAATAAGAAATAATGATCTCACAACCTTTTTACTCAGATGCTGAAAATTAGTACACAGCATATTAGAAACAGGAGATTAATCTGGTTAGATATTGGCAGGTCTGCATATTTTGAATGAAAAAGAAAGCCAAATCTTAATTGTATCTAGTATTGTATCTAGATGGTCCTGCTTTTCTGTAGATGAAAAAGGAATATATTGAGGGAGGGCACATGTACATACAAAAATGGTACCAAAATGTATGCACTTCAAGGTAAAGATTAATCTTTCTTTTAAAAAAATAGAATTACAGAAACACTATGGAGTAAACCATATATGAATGCAAATACAAGGACAGAAGTCAAAATCAAGTGTTTTTTTCTTCTGTAACCATGATTGAAGGCAAAAGACTTATGTTTTTTTTCATCTTCTAGGTCATCAAAGAGAAAATGATTATACACTGCTTCTTGAAGGCCTTCAATTTATTAAAGATGTTCCAAAGAAGTGATACAACAGGCTGGACTGAAGATAATAATTCCTAAAACAATGTGCTGAATGCTTCTTATAGTAGGAAATGCACCTAATTAAAGCCCTTATCCAGAACCATGGAAATCAAATTTGCAACCCAAAGTCCACTCTGAGACATTTTTCCCTTTGCAGTTTCTTTGCCAATCATCCCTAAAAGTCAAAATAAGAATATTATGTATCTTAGAATATTGGACGTGCTTAGCAATAATATTGAGTGATACAAGGATGACATTAATCAGAGATGTGTACTCACCAAGCATTCATTTTTTGCCTGCCCTTCACAATTTTCTTAGCACAGGCAATATCATCATTGAGATCGTCATTTATGAAAGCTGAGGAAAAAATATTAATAATGAAGGGATCTTTAAAAATTGAAACCATGTGTGAGATATTTCTCAGGGTTGGATACATATATTTAAATTAATTTCCTTAATTTGGATATTGTTTCAGAAAGCAGGCTTCAACTCAATGGCAATTTAATGATGAGGTCATTCTCCTATGAGGTGAATTTTCTTTGCTTAAAGGATGCGGCCTTTTGGGAAGACCTGAATAACAGTCTGAAAATCTTCCCCTCTTGTCATGTCCTAAAAGTGGTACAATCTGTGGAAAGGTTGAAAAGCCATGCTCTAGACACGGGCTTTTCAACCTTTTCACAGATTGTACCACTTAGATTCATTTGTTGTTATAGAAATGGCTAGTTTATAATATTATGGAAAAGTAAAAAGTTGAGGCTCAGTGTTAATGCTTCCTTTCTACTGCAATAGTGAAAGTCAGAAGTCAATGCCTTTTCTTTTCTTTTTCCTTTCTTCCCCTCACTTTTTCCTTTTTCTCTCACCCTTTGCTCACAAAAGCCTCTGGTGCTCTCTCGCGCGCGCGCTCTCTCGCTCTCATTCACTCACACTTTCCTTGCAAAAGCTCCTCTCTCGCTCTCATTCACTCACACTTTCCTTGCAAAAGCTTCTCTCTTGCTCTCATTCACTCACACTTTCCTTGCAAAAGCTTCTCTCTCGCTCTCATTCACTCATCCTTTGCCAGCAAAGGCCGCTCCCTCGCTCTCTCCTCACCACTTTGCTTGCAAAAGCCTCTTCTGGGTGCGCCAGAAGCTCAAAGCAGCATTTAGCTGCATGCATAGATCCTGGGGCTTCTGCCGAGCCCTGCAGCTCCAGCTGATCTCCTCCAGGCCTGTGCAGCACCGCTTTAGTTTGTTCCCTCTCCTGCTACACTTGGCTAGGGGTCACATACCACCTGCCAGGTGCTAAAGTACCACTGGTAGTACGCATACCATCAGTTGAAAAGCCCTGTTCTAGAGAGGTGGGGAGTTAAGTAATGGAGGGTCTTGATGTAGATAGTTGGCCTTGCCTTGCCTTACTTACCTAGTATTTACTACTATTTGCTTGTACTATTATTCAGTTACAGAAGTAAAAACTGGAGTGCATTAGATGATTTTTTACTAATTTATTTCCCCATTTGTAACACTCATATCCTTTCGTTTCTGAGTTTGTATGTTCAGAAGGCAGGGATGTGCATAGTAATTTGGGGAGCAGGCGGTGCTCATTTGGGGAGCAGCTAGACAGATGAAAGAGAAAAGGCATACAGGGAAAAAGAACCAGAACATCTCTGTAAATATAAGGTGATCCCTCTTCTTTAGGACATCTTGTAAGTGTTTCCCAACTTAGCTTCATGCTAAGTGGTTACTTACCACTGCAGGACATTTTGCAGAGATTAGCGGAATATCCCTGTTTATTGTCACACCACCAGTGGTTGTCTATCTGGAAAATTCCAAAGAATTGAATCTTTCTGTTCTTTCGTGAGGTTACCGATTTGCTGTTGAATCCATTCCCGTGATGAACCAGGCAGATCCCTAGATTAAAGAAAGAGAGACTCCAGTAGCAGTTGGCAGGAAGTTGATGCTAATGAGGGGGAAAGTTACCCTTTGCTTCTTTTGTTAATTGAATATTTTGAAGGATAATGATTTATCCATCACAATCTTTCATGGATTTCATGGAATAGGAAGGAAAGGAAAGGAGTCCCTGCGGATTTTACTTCGCTAATTGTAATCAGCTATATGGGACAGTGCTCATCTCTGTTTCAAGGGCCACTGAGCTAGCTCTGTCCAAAAATGTTTCTGTAGTCATGTGGCCAGCATGACATCATGGAGAGCTGTTTCCTCCTCATTGAAGTGGTACTTATTTATCTACTCACATTTGCATGCTTTTGAACTGCTAAGTGGGAAGGAGCTAGGGAATCACGATAGCTCACCCAGTCATGCAATGCTTGGGTCTCGAACCCGGGCTGTTGGCTTTCCAACCAATAAGCCCAACATCTTAACCACTCAGCCACTGCACTGCTTCATTGAGTGGGCAGTTGTGCTATCAGATACGTTTTGGAAAACAACTTCCTTCTTTGAAAGAATTTAAAATATTGTCATCTCAAAGGCGTTCTTCACGTTTTTGTATAGCTTTTAATACATTCCCTCTGAGGTTCTCGCCTTTTACATAGATTTGGTATATCTTACTGCAGACCATTGCGAATGGATAGGGTCTGTAAGCACATGGAAAAAGCAACGTCCCAGCTTAAGTACACCTGAAACTGCAGCCGCTGAAGCAAGCTGAGATAAGGCAATGTCAGAAAAAGGGACAGGAAGGCTTGGAACTGCAGGTCTTGGATGATCCAGCCATGGCAGCCAGGCCATTGATGGTTTGGAATGGAAGGAGCCCTGGGAGGAAGTCTGGCCGTGCTAAATGATCCAACACTTGGGGAGTCCAGAGAAGGCTCAGCAGCAGATGCAGGGAGAGTGTGAGGCCAGAGAGGCCAGGGCTGCAAAGACCCATGAAAAAGACCCTACATCAGAGAAGAGCTGCCAGCTGCTATGCTGGCTGATGCTGGCTGCATTCTTTTCTAGAGAGAGCAGGCAGTGAACCAGACTTGAGGATCCTTTGGAGAGATCATTGTTGAGTCAGCAGCAGGAGCAGCAGCAGCTTCCTTTCTTTAAATAGGACAAATAATAATAATAATAATAGTAATAGTAATAATAATAGTAATAGTAATAGTAATAGTAATAGTAATAGTAATAATAATAATAATAATAATAATAATAATAATAATAATAATAATAATAATAATAATAATACCTCTTGGCAAGAGTGATGGTTCACATTGGAGTCTGAGATGTATAGCAGAATCCTTTTCCACTTCATCGGATGAAATTTCTGTTTCTTTAAATGAATAACACCCCACCACCACCACCACCACTGCTATCGGCCTCCGAAACAAAGTGTAGCAGAAAGAGCAGGAGAAAGAAAAGCAAACTCACAGTCGTTCAAGGGGATGCCACGGTATCCATCCAGTCCATGCAATTTCAGAATAGAAGCAAGATGACATCGGTCAAATATTTTGGCTTCCGTGCCAGCAGCGAAGAAAAATAGGAAGCTGAGGGTCAAGGCCTTCATTGTTGCAGCTTTCCTGAAGATCAGCCTTCCTTGAAGTACCCAGAATATTTTTGGGGTAGCGAGAGATCTGGCAACTTGGCCCAAATGATTCAAAGGAAATAGACCTGTTAAAGAAATTGCCAACAAAGCTTGTTACTTCACAGAAACAGCATAGGTTAACAATTTCTGTATCAACTTTACCTTCTTTTCAACAACTGAGAGTCTCAGGAGCGTCCCTTTCACTCTTCCTCGCTCATTTTTTCCTTTTTTTTTTTTTGTATGTCCATGGAACTGTTGCCACGGTTTTCTTCTTTAAAGCCAATAGTCTAGTAACTGGGGCTATATGAAGGTAATTCCCAGATGACTCTTAGATTATTAAATATTAACTCTTCAACCAAAATTGCCTTGGACAAGGAGAACAAGTTATTCCCTTTGTCATCCAGAAAGAAAATTACAAGAACAGGCTGTTCTCCCTGTAGCAACTCAGAAGGAGTTCTTGCTCCAGGGCATGCGGTTTTGTTTCCTCCTCAATCCAGTCTTCCCCATATGTCTCCTGCCATTTAGAATATTATTGTGATCTGATTATTTGACTAGCATAACGACAAATCGTTAGGTCCTTTGACATTGTTGGCACACAGCAATACACAAAAGGTATTGTTCTCCTTTGTGCTAATGCAATACAGCCTGGTCTTTTTCAACTGAACGAGGCATGATAAATTATTCCTTGACTTCCCATACTGCCCTATATCATGGTTTGTTTCAACTATGTGTGATTGACTAAGCATCAATTGTCTAGACGATGTGGATCTCTATCCTGCCTTTTGTACATCATACTATCTAGTTGTGTATAAAATACAATATATCTATACATTTATATCAAAGTATAACTCCTCAGCAATCATTCTTCTGACAGCCTAGCCAAGAGAAGAAGGGAGAGCATAAAAGAAGGGAAAGAGGCTGTAGAGTCTTATCAATGTATCTTTAGAAATAGGATCGTTGGGACTGGCATAGCAGTGCATCTTTCTTTTTCTTTTAAAAGACGGGATATAATGATACAGAACTGCAGCTTTCTAAATCTCTAATGCACAGCCCTGATAAGTAAAAACTCCTGCTGGTTAAGAATTCAGATTTTATGAGAAGAATTCAGTCCCAGGCATGATAGGATTGCCATAGTTCTTTCTTGCAGATCTTTCTAAAAGGTAGGACTAAGAGTATGCAAACATTGCAAAACTGTAAATGGACAGAGATCATCAGAGAAAACCTGGGCCGAGGGTTGATGGTGACAATTATTCTGGTTAAGTCGCCCACTTATGGAGAGAGATCATCCAAGTATTTTCAGGATTTGAAAGAATCAGATAATAATAATAATGATGATGATGATGATGATGATGGAAGGGACCTTGGAGGTCATTTAGTCCAACCCCCTGCTCAGGCAGGAAACCCTATATCATTTTGGACAAATGGCTGTCCAGTTTCTTTTTAAAAACTTCCAGTGTTGGCACATTAACTGCTTTTGGAGGCAGGTTGTTCCACTGGTTAATTGTTCTAACTGTCAAGAAGTTTCTCCTTAGTTCTAGGTTGCTTCTCTCCTTGATTAGTTTCCACCCGTTGCTTCTTGTCCTGCCTTCAGGCGCCTTGGAAAATAGCTTGACTGCCTCTTCTTTGTGGCAGCCCCTGAGATATTGGAACACTGCTATCATGTCCCCCCTCGTCCTTCTCTTTGTTAAACTAGACATACCCAATTCCAGCAACCGTTCCTTATATGCTTTAGCCTCTAGTCCCCTAATCATCTTTGTTGCTCTTCTCTGTACTCTTTCTAGAGTCTCAACATCTTTGAATTACTATTGTTCAACCCAGTCAGGAAAATGAAGCAGTTAATGTATAATCTAAGAGTTGTTTTGGGACTACAGGTTTCTCCAACCCCAGCCCATCTGTTGGCGCACCAATTTAAAAGAAGAAAATCTAGTGCAAGAATTGCATGGACATAGAGTCAAGTGGGAAGACATTGGGAAAGAACTCAGGTAGAGTCCTATAATCATAGTGTTGTTCCAGGGACCCTGGAGGTCTTCTAGTCCAACCCCTGCCCAAGGAACGGGCCCTCATAACATCTTGGGCAAATGGTTGTCCAATCTTTTCTTGAAAATCTCCGGTGATGGTGCACCCACAACCTGAGACAAGCTGTTTATACTGCTTAATATTTCACACTGTTGGGAAATTCCTACTTACTCCCAGGTTGGATCTCTCTCTCTGGCAAGCTTCCACCCGTGGCTTCCTGATCAAGGAAATGGAGCGCCTCCCTTATGAAACCAGATTGCAACGCCTTGGTCTCTTCAGCCTTGAAAGACGGCGTTTAAGGGGTGACTTGATCGAAGTGTATAAAATCATGCATGGGATAGAAAAGGTGGATAGAGAAAAATTCTTTTCTCTATCACACAATACCAGGACAAGGGGGCACTCCCTAAAGCTCATAGCTAAGAAAGTGAGGACAAATAAAGGGAAATATTTCTTCACCCAGAGGGTCGTTGATTTATGGAATTCACTTCCAGAAGGGGTCGTGACAGCTGTCAGCCTTGACAGCTTCAAGGCAGGGCTAGATAGATTCATGGATGCAAAGTGTATCGGTGGTTATTAAAACGGATGTCCATGTGCCGCCTCTATGTTGGTTGAGGCAGGCAGGATTCCCTTGAGTACCATTTGTTGGGGGTCAAGGGAAAGGGAGGGTTTTGCCTTCTCTTTCTGCTCAAGATCCCCATGTACAATTGGTGGGCCACTGTGTGACACAGAATGCTGGACTCGATGGGCTTTGGCCTGATTCAGCATGGCTCTTCTTATGTTCTTATGTTCTTATGATCTGCTTGCAGCTAATATGTAGAATAAATCCTGACAGTGTGAACTATTAAGCAGTAAAACTGCTGGAGGTCCTTCTCCATCTCTCCCATCCAGCAGGTGAAGGACAGCCTTACAAGGAAAAGAGACTTTTCAGTGGTGGCACCGTATTTGTAGAAGACACTCTTCGGAGAAGCTTGACTGGTGCCTACAATAGTATTATTTTTATGACAGATAAGGAATGTTTTATATTCCCAGACTTTTTAATTCTATGGCAATCATATTTAATTCAGAATGTTTTGGAGTTTGATGGCAACATTGTTGCTACCTAGTTTCTATAGTATTTTTCTGTGTATTTTATTGGATAAGTTTTAATTTGAATTGTATTATTTCTTTTTTGGTAGGTTTATTGTAAACACTTAAAAAGCTTCAGCTATTCAATGGTTGAAAATGTTAATGAAATCATATCAAAATATTAAACCTGGATCTCCCTGGTGCTAAGATGACACCCCCGGTTGATTCCTTCCCAGATACCTCTCTAGATGTGAGTTTGGAGGAGGATGAACCAATCCCTGGCACATCAGGAGGGGAGTTGGTCAATGGCTCTGAGCAGCCGGCTGAGAGGGATTTGGCTGAAGCACAGCTGCAGCAGGACAACCCTGAGGTATCAGGTGGGGAAAGCATACAGCTGCAACCAGTCAGTGATGAGGAAGAGAAGATGTTTCTATTGTCACATATCACTTATACATGACTGTAGGTCAGTGTTTCTCAACCTTGACCATTTTAAGGCATGTGGACTTCAACTCCCAGAATTCCACAGCCAACAATGCTGGCTGTGAAATTCTGGGAGTTAAAGTCCACATGCCTTAAAATGGTCAAGGTTGAGAAACACTGCTGTAGGTTGAGGTTTGGATGGAGTGCAAGTTTTTTTTTTCTTATATCTCTTGAAAACATTAAAATGATGTCTTCAAACCTTTAACATTTGACTTTTTTTAAAAAAAAATGCTGACTATATCTCCTGTCCTCCCTATCCCTTTCACCTTGTGTGAATGATCTCTAAGGTGGTTAAGGATTTATTACATAGTTTATTTGAAAATAGATCACTAGATTCAGTAACCGGTTGCCTCACTTTAACTTGCCAAAGCTACATGCAATACTGCCTGCATTTTGTGATATGCTTCTCACAATTACCAGCATTCAGAAATTTTTGATAGGGGCAAATACCTTTCTCTAGAACTCAGGCATCATATAAGACTGAAAAATAATGGTGCATCTTGATAGAAATTCTTAGTAGGAATAGCAACAAGGGTGAACTGGCATGGAGACAGCCTCAGGCAATACTCAGCATGTGATCCTCAGTGGAACTGCATTTACACAGAGGGAAATGTGTAGTGGGGTGCCCCAGGGCTCTGTTCTGCATCCAGTGCTCTTCAACATCTTCATCAATGATTTGGATGAGGGGATAGATGGGGAACTCATCAAATTTGCAGACAACACCAAGCCGGCAGGAATAGCCAACACTCCAGAAGACAGGCTTAAGATACAGGAGGATCTGGACAGACTTGAACACTGGGCGCTATCTAACAAAATTATTATCAATGGTGAAAAAAGTAAGGTTCTACATTTAGGCAAGAAAAACCAAATGCACAGGTATAGTATGGGTGGTACCTTGCTCAATAGTATCAACTGTGAGAGAGATCTTGGAGTCCTAGTGGACAATCACTTAAATATGAGCCAGCAGTGTGCTGCGGCTGCCAAAAAAGCCAACACAGTGCTAGGCTGCATTAATAGAGGGATACAATCAAGATCACATGAAGTATTAATACACTTTACAATGCCTTGGTAAGGTCACACTTGGAATACTGCATCCAGTTTTGGTCACCGCGATGTAAAAAAGATGTTGAGATTCTAGAAAGAGTTCAGAGAAGAGCAACAAAGATGATTAGGGGACTGGAGGTTAAAACATATAAGGAACGGTTGCTGGAATTGGGTATGTCTAGTTTAATGAAGAGAAGGATGAGGGGTGACATGATAGCAGCCTTCCAATATCTCAGGGGCTGCCACAAAGAAGAGGGAGTCAAGCTATTCTCCAAAGCCCCTGAAGGCAGGACAAGAAGCAACGGATGGAAACTAATCAAGGAGAGAAGCAACCTGGAACTAAGGAGACAGTTTCCTGACAGTTAGAACACTTAATCAGTGGAACAACCTGCCTCCAGAAGCTGTGAATGCTCCACACTGGAAATGTTTAAGAAGAGATTGGACAGCCATTTGTCTGAAATGATATAGGGTTTCCTGCCTGAGCAGGGGGTTGGACTAGATGACCTCCAAGATACCTTCCAACCTTATTATTTTCATTAAATGAGAATCAAGAAAAAAAATGAAAGAGCTGCTAATGAATTTAGTTTCTAAAATAACTTTTAATGAGAACTACTTACTTCTATAATTAATCATGTAAGATTTTTAATGACAACAGAAATCCTTTGGGAGTGAGGCTCTGAGACATTAAGCAAGACCAATTAGCACAGTGATTTATTTATTGTCCTTTGAGGGAAGATAAAATCACATGGACATTTTTTGAAAAATATGGAAATAATGTTTAAATATGTAAAAATACCTACCATCAGGTACAATCAAAATTGTAAGAATCAGAGCAAACTAAAAAAAACAAACCACAGAGGGAAAATTTGTTTGAAACTTAAGATATATGTATTCAGGCCTACTGATAACATTTTTTACTAGCCCTTGGGATTATTCTTCTCTCTTTTGCATCTTTGAAGAGGCAGTCTTTCTTGTTTCTCATTCAGGAAGTATATGATCTTCTGAAGTGGTGTCTGCTTTGTTACACAAACGTGTATAAATGTAAAAGAGGTCTGCTTTTCATTCAAATAATTACTTTTTGTAACATGCCAATACTCTAATCATTGCAAACCTCAAAGTTAATGGGCAGAGATGGTTGCTGATTTGAAGAAGTCATATTCTCCAGCCATGCATTCCAATTCACGGCTAGCTGTATGCTCAAACATTTGTTTACTCTTGATTTTTCATCTATAATAGCTCTCCCAAATTTAGTGGTATCCAGCCTGGTTGGGTGTGATGGGAGTTGAATACATCAGGAGCACTCCAGTTTGAGAGAGGTTGTGATAATATCTTGCAGTTGAAGGAAGGTGCTCTGGGGAGCCAATTAGGAAACATTTTGGTTACAATCGCTATCTATCTGAACCATTGTGTGTAGCTGTGTTTTGATGTACTTTGGAGAGATTTAACTTTTTTTACAAAGAGTAAAATAAACATGTTTGCTATCTCATGTTTCCAGCCCCAAAGTGAGTCTTGAGCAATTAATGTTTATCTGTTTGAGCTCTGGGGAAGATGCCCTGGGGGGATTTATGGCAATGGTAAACATAACACCCCCCCACTAGAATTATATTTCTATCTTTAACATCCCATTTCTGTCTATCACTTGGTACAGAAATCCATCCAGTTTTGTATTCTTTTCTGCTGGGTTTGTTCCTCTTTGGTGAAACTACCTTTGGAGATCTTAATTCAGATGAGCAGAGTAAGCTAGCCTTTATGATACTTATTGAGTAGTTTGCCAACTTGGCAGCTGAGTTTCTAAACCCACAAAGAGTTGTTGGTATCAGAAGCCATTGAAAGAGGGAGATCACAAATGTTAGAAATAAGGGAATGATTGAGAGTGAAATAAACTCCACACATTGATGGTGCTACATTTTGCTTTGATCTGCATGGACAGGCAAAAGGGATACAGACAAGCTACAAAAAGATGGAAAATAAGGGGATAAATTATTTTGTTTTCTACTTTGGAACATGGAAAAGGATAAATTGGTAGATAAATGCATTCTTTTATCAATACGATGCCACAGGTGAATAAGGAAAAACACCTGGTACACTAAATTTGGACAAAAGAGAAGACACTGGGGAAAAAGTAAGGAACAACAATTGGATTGTTTTATTTATTTAATTTTTAAAGCCTCCTAACAGACAAAACTCTCTGGATGATTTGCAATTAAACACATTAAAAAATAAATTTGAATAAAGATATATACTTCATTATCGAATCAAATTGAATGAAAAATGAAAGCACCATATAGACTATGCATTGGAAAGGTAGGCTTTCAAAATCTAAAACAACGTGAATCAAAATACTGGTAAAAAGCCAATTAGAAATCTTGGGGTGAGACAGACAATCTGTGACCTCCAGATTAGTTGGCCTTCAAATCCTAGTTTTCCCAACTGAGGTGAACTATAGACAGGGGTAAGTAGAAGTTGTAATCCAACTACATTTGGAGAACTATAGGCTCTCCACCGCTGAAACAAAGGGCTTATGGAAGGATTTAATAAAGAAGAAGGAAGAGAAGGGGAGAGGATATGAGGGAACACAAGGGGAGGCAAAGGGAGGACCAAGCAGAGAAAGTAAGAGAAAAACAACCTAATGTTCTTTAGATCTACAATTGCCATGTTGGCCAGGACCGATGGAGCTATACTGCAGAGCAGCAGGTCTAAGGTTGATATCAACTTAGCTACCAGTTCTACCGAGCTGGTGCGAACTGGCTGAATCCCACCACTGGTTGATACTTATAGCATAGTCATCACTTTGCCAACCTCCAGTATAAATCCTTCAGTTATTCCTCCTTCTCCAATTACTAATTCTAGTTAGCATAAAGAAAGCACTTCCGATAATATCAACATTTGTAAAATACTCAGCTATATTTTGCCCAACATTTTCAGCAAATTATCTTGACCCAGAACAGAGTTTGGGTCTACAGAGTATAAAACCAGCTTCTGGTCTATATGGAAGCTATAATGAAGTAAAAGGATATATTTTTCTACGGTGTCCCCTTCTAGTTTCAGATGGACTAATACTGAAGTACTTAATGTGTTTGCTTTACCCTAAAGTTGAAAAAATGTAGTTGTATCCTATTTTATATTTGATCTGTTGCTCTAGATGTTTTTTAAGGCTTGCCTAGTGTTACACTTTTGTTCTATACTAGTAACTATATGGGAGTATATACTCCTATATAAATGCAGAATAAATTGTTTTGCTTGACTTTTCCTGATTATCTTGTCCTTCGGTGTCACTTACTCATACCCTTAATTGAATTATTTTAAAGGCTTGACGAACCCTATCTAATTTTTCTCTCAGACTACCAGTTACATGGACAGCAGAAACCACACACTTCACCCAGACTTCATTCTCCTAGGTTTGTCCTCCGATCCAGAACAGCGAAAGTTCCTCTTTGTCATCTTCTTGGTGATGTATATAGTGGGTATCCTGGGGAACTTCTTGATTATCCTGCTGATCCTTCGGAATTCCCAGCTACGTGCCCCCATGTATTTCTTTTTGGGACATCTTTCCTTGGTGGATGCTTGCTTCACCTCAGTCACTGTCCCCAAGATGTTAGCCAACCTCCTGGTGCCAGAAGCCACAACCATCTCTTACGCTGGTTGCTTGACTCAAATGTATTTCTTCTTTGCCTTTGGGGTCACTGACAGTTTCCTCCTGGCTTCCATGGCTTATGATCGCTATGTGGCTATCCGTAACCCTCTACATTATACCACTATGATGAGCCAGAGAGTCAGAGTCTTTGTAGCCAGTTCTTGGATTATCTCACATCTTCACTCCCTGCTACACATTATTCTCATGTCTCGCCTTTCCTTCTGTGGTTCCCGGGAGATTCCCCACTTCTTCTGTGACCACCAACCTGTGCTGGCCCTATCTTGCACTGATACCAGCTTAATTGAAATGTTGATTTTCACCGAAGGGTCCTTGGTGGTATTGAGTCCTTTTGTCTTCATTGTGATTTCCTACGCCCTTATCTTGGTCACTGTCTTGAGGCTGCCAGCAGGAACTGGGTGGCGCAAGGCATTCTCAACCTGTGGGGCTCACTTGTCTGTTGTCATTCTCTTTTATGGCACAGTAATTGGGGTCTATTTTCAGCCTACAGCAAAATATTCAGCTGAAAAGGGAAGGGTTACCACTGTCATGTATACTGTTGTCATTCCCATGCTCAATCCCTTTATATATAGCCTGCGGAATGATGATGTCAAAGGAGCCTTTCGCAGAACTTTGTGCAGGAAAGTGGGAATGTAGCCAGTCCTTTTCCTGCAATGTATTGTGCTGAATGTTAAACCATAAGAAATGTATCAGTTATCACCACTAAGTTCTCAGGGAGTCTCAGAATAAATGGCACTTCCTCCCATGAGAGCCTTAATGACGTGATTTGCAAGAGTGGACTGCCCTTACTGATCCGTTTTTCACCAGGGACAGAAGACATGGTCCTGTTGGTATGGCAAAGGCAGCCATGTTGCCATGGTATGACCCCTTTCCATTGCTCAGTTCATTTTTCCATCTCCCTTGTGTGCCTGCAAGGCTGTGGCCTCATTTATAGTGGGCACAGAAGCTTTGAGAGACTGGTGAAATGAATAAGCTGAATCAAAATCATATGCTTCATGTGGGAATTGGGCAACAACAACAACAACAACAAAACAAATAGGAAGAGACAAAGAAAGACAGGAAAAGTGCAATGCACTGACTTTTTGAGGTTCAGTCAGTGGGAAGAAGTGAGAGGACTACTCAGGTTTGACCTAAAATCAATGGTTCTCAATCTTTTCTTCACCATGGATCCCCTTTAAATACCTTTTGTGGCCAAGGACCAGGGCCATGGGCCTCCGAGACTTAACTCAAGATTTAAATCATAATATTTCTTCAAGTCTTTGTGAACCCCCTGTGACAATATCATGGCTCCCCACAGGTACGTGGACCACAGATTGAGAAACACTGATCTAAACTGTAGAGTTCTCTATCTTGGACAATGAGTCTCCCTCTTCCTATTGATGTTCCATTGTAAACTCATTTTGTTTGTCCTTTCACCAGAGTGGAAAGACACTGAGGTTGGTCCTTTCAAACAATCCCTTAGGCTCTCCCCACTATCACATTACAGGGCTAGCTACCTATTCATGATTCATCAAAAAAAGAGAAAGAAATAGATTTACTGTGCTCACTGCTAATCTCTCTCCTGCTTCTATTCTCAGTCACTGCCAATCATCTGATGTCCCTCCAAAATAACAGATTTTACATTCTTTGAGACTGGCCTTGAATGGTGTCAGGATAAAGTGGATGATATTTCTTTAACTGTACAGCTAATGTCAGCTTCAGTTTTTTTCATTCATGGGCTGGGGATGAAATGAGGGAAATCTTGAGGGTGAGGTGGACAAGAGGATTTAACCATAGGTTGGCATGTGGATGCTTAATCTTGGTGCCAGCTGTTTAATGTAACCTGCCCAGAGTTTGTGTGTGGCAAGATGGGCAGTAATAAATTTTACAGATAAATAAATAATGTTTATAGTTGTAATATATAATACAACCTGTGCCTTGTTGGGTCATTGTTTTAGAGATATTTCCTTACCTAAACAGAGAAACAGAATGACCAAAGGTGGGCAAAAAAGCACTAGGAACAGGAGTGACTTCCAACTTCCTGCTGCCTTCCCCATTGAGTTACGTTATAGGATTCTGACATGGAGCTTTGGAAATCTCCCTTCCTTCCTTCCTTCCTTCCTTCCTTCCTTCCTTCCTTCCTCCCTCCCTCCCTCCCTCCCTCCCTCCCTCCCTCCTTTCATCCATCCATCCATCCATCCATCCATCTTGCTTTCTCTTTAGAGCAGGCAGGTGAATGGCTGCTGCTAGTTGGGGGAGGGTACAAAGGATCGCAAAACTGGCTGGGAAACTGTCACAGAACATTGAAAGTGAAGGTCACATGACCACAGCAGCATCCCATCAGTGCAGGAGCAGCCAGTAGCACTGAGGCAGCCACAACTTCCCCAAATTTCATTTCCTTGGAAGCCATGTATCTTGGATTTTGGAAACATTCTGTAAGTTAGCACATCTGAAGTACTTTGGTTCAAAAATTGTTTATCTGTGGTGCATCCTTTCACCAAGCTAAAGGTCATCACCATAAGAGTTTTAGTGTTGAACTTAGTATTTAGATATTGTGTTGTTTTAATATGGATGTCATATTAAATATTATGTTGTTTTTAATATGGATGTCATATTCAGCTGCCCAGAAATTGATATGATGGATGGCTATAAAAATGTTTTAAATGAATAAATAAATAACACGGCAGAAAAAGGATATTGCCAGGGCATGCTTGGGCTATGGTTAGGTGCAAGCAGCTTTGTACATTATGTTAGCATTTCCTCTCATGAAGTGGCCTAACGTTTTAGAACAAATCAAGTGGTCTCAATAAGCTTTTAAGAACTTGTCTCCTTTACACAGTGGATTAGTGCTTATGTATTCCAGAGAACATAGCTTTTTCCCCTGTGAAAGGAATTTCCTCAAAATATCAATGGGAAGAGAAGCTGCCTCTACCTCAACCAATAGGCAAAAAGAGATTCAGTACGGTGAAATGTTAACTTTTTCGAACTATGGGTTATGACTGCAACTGATATACCAAAATATTCAAAAGCTAAAAGGTCTTAAAAAGGGAGTAGCAGCACAAACCTATCTTGCCCTCTCTTGCTGGACAGAGGGATGAGGAACAAAGGAGCTGGGATAGTGACTGCCAAAGTGTGGAGGTCCTCAAGAACCCAGGACCACTCCTATTCTTAATTCTCCTGGCCCAGGTCTTAAAAAAAATATGTTTCTCATTATCTAAAGACCACAATGAATCTTTGGGGGCTTTACTGGACTCCACAGAGGACGTTTTGAAGATGCGATAATTTTCAAGGGATACCAGTACACATGCTTTAGTTATCTTAATCAGTTGTTTCTTATTTGTTGCATATTGTTACTAGGGTGACCCAGATTCCTGCGAGGAAGCTAAGGTTCAAAGATATTGATGTGTTTTTATAGTGTATCCCTAAAATTTGGAACCTGTTTATTTTGCATATATACAGGAAATCCTTGACATACAGCTATTTATTTAGTGATGGTTCAACATTGTAACGGCATTGAAAAAGTGACTTATAAATGGTCCTCACAACAGTCACAGCATCCCCACTGTCACATAATCAAAATTTGGAGGAGGGGGTTGGGGGTTGGCAACCAGCATGTATTTCCTATGGTTGAAGTGCCCTGGGGGCGGGGGGGGGGGTCATATGATTGCCATTGGTGACCTTCCCAGCTGGCTTACGATAAGAAAAGTCAATGGGAGAAGCCTAATTTGCTTAACAACCATGTGATTCCCTTAACAACTGGAGTGTGGCAAAAAATGGTCATAAAATCAGGCGCAACTCACTTAACAATGGTCTTGTTTAGCAACAGAAATTCTAGGATTCATTGTGGTCATAGGTTGAGGACTTTCTGTAGTGCTTGAACTGTTGCTGAAAAGGTGCCTATGGAGATTCTCAGTCATGCAGATCATGGTTGTCCCAAAGGTGTTTTTTCAAGAGGCGACTGGATTTTCTTTGTTTTGCTTTGAAGAAGTTTTGCTTCTCATCCAAGAAGCTTCTTCAGCTCTTTCTTCAGTTCAAGAGCTGAAGAAGCTTCTTGGATGAGAAGCGAAACATCTTCAAAGAAAAACAACTAAGTCCAGTCGCCCCTTGAAAAAGCACTTTTGGGACTACTGAAAAGATGGTTATGTATTCTTGGAAAGATGCACATGTACTAACTAGGCTCTAAATGTTAGCATGTTGAACTGTGTCACTTCTCAAGCCTTCAGACTGGTTCTTAAGACACAAAGAAAACATTGTATTCAAGTTTCAATTTGATATTTAAATATGGAGTTGTCAGAATTTTTATAAAATGTAACCGTTACACCTGTATCGTAGAGAACTACATTTTGTTGTTTTAAAATACATTTCATTTTATGTTAGCTTGATTTATTTAGTTTTTCATATATCGTTTGGTCTTGATTATGTTCACAGGTTTGGTGTTTTGTATTTTCACTTGATTTTTTTTTCTTTTTACAACTCTTTAATCCCTTGTTTCGGGGAGGAATTGGGACAACTGAGTGGAGCTAAGCGTTTACTGACTGGATGCCCTTCCTGAGGCCTACACAGAATTCACAGCAGTTATTTTCTCTTTGCACCCTAGGAGAGAAATATCTGCCACTGCCTAGGATTGAACTCTCAACCTTCCACGTGGGAGGCAAGTGTCTTCACCTCTAGGCCATCGCACTGCTTGTTGTGTTTTCACTTAATTAAGTTTAGTTCATTCAGCTCAGCTGAAATATCAAATTATCAAATGAGGCTGTGGATCAGCACTCGTTCTGTGACATTGTGAAGCATATCAAAGACCCCTTTCTGAAGTGCTTTTATATTATTATACATAATGGCTCATCCACATTTCCTTCTTCCGGGAGGGAGAAACATATCACTGTTTCTGAAGGATAGGAATATATAATGTCATTCTCAATCCATTTTTAACCCTCTTCAAAGGCAGCCTTGGCCCCTTTTTTCTTCTCTCCATCAAAAAGTAGTGTTTTCTACAAAACTTTGGACACAATATAATGTTTGACCAATGGGAGAATATGAGGGTATGAAGAGTAAAGGATTGAAATTTACACTGAATTATAATTTATAACTTGAAAGAGAGCTATTGTATCATTGGTACTTACTTAACACCTGATAAATCCTCAAAAATGTGTAAGGGTTTTGCAAGCACATGTTGGAAAGGTAATCAACTTGAAAGTACTTTTCATCATCTTTGGTGGACACAGAAGAAAGCTAAGAAATATTTGGATCAGATGTGTATTTTAATTTAGAGAATTCTCAAAGTAAGCATACAACTGAAACCAGAGCTTTTTCTCCTAGGTTTGATGGACAAACAAACTGGGGAAAAACCATGGAGCTTTATTCTTATAAGGAACAGACAGCAGCAATATTTCTCTATGCACAGAGATGGAAGGACTCAAGAAGGCAACAATGGATGGTGAAGTTTATGGAGATGGCAGAGATGGCAAAATTGATTGCTTTGATTAAAGACATGATTTTGTCTAGCTTCATTTTTACTTGGAAATCACTTTTAGACTATTTTCTTGAAATAGTCACTTGAGAAAAGGGAAGGGAAGGGAATCTGCTTTCTGTAAGAAGCTGTGTTCAAGGCCAAAGGGAACAGTCTTAGATATATAACTATTTTGTCCCAAATGAAAGCAGTTTCTGTCTAAGCATACTCTTTCCCAGTTTGTGCCCTAGGTTCTCTCCATTAGCTTTTTAACTGAGGAAAACATAGTTTTGAGTAAAAAATATCAAGAACTTCAAGTTAGGGAGGAGGTTTTTTTTTTTCAATCATCCCCAAATACACCAACATGGCAGGTTAGCCAGATCGTCTTGGGGCCTGCTTTTAGGAGGAGAACCTAATGCAAGGTTGGATCATCTTCTGCCAAAGAAGTAAATTCATGATGTTCTTGAAACAGCCAACCCTCAAAATTATTAACTGAGGCCCTTTGTGAAATTCAGAAAGGGCTAGCTCCTTCCAAATATTAAACAATCAGTTGTCATTTGATTGTTTCATTGTTTCAAATATTTATATTTCAGGTGAACATCCATTCATGAGTGAAGCCTGGGGCAAGTTATCCTATTACCCCATTTAAAAGGGTCCAGTATTAAGTTCACATTTTATGATTCCTCAACTACATTGTGGTTGCCAAGAGAGACCAGGTATGAAATCTGAGACTATTTGTATGCGAAGAATATGTTCCATCAGCATGGGCAGCTCTCCCCCTATTCTCACTTCAAGCCAGCTGGAAGGCAGCTCTATGGCAGAGCCAAGATTTCACTAAGATTTCAGTTTGGAGGAAACAAGGATCCCTTTCCCAAGAGATTCCTCACAGCCCCCTTCACTTCTTTATTCCTGAGACTGTAGATATAAGGGTTGGACATTGGGATGATGACAGTGTACACCAGAGCAAAAACTGACCCTCGCTGTGAAGAATACTTTGAGGTGGGTGAGAAATAGACAGCAATGATAGCCCCATAAAAAAGAACCACCAAAGTGAGATGAGACCCACAGGTAGAAAAAGCTTTGCGCTTCCCCGAAGAAGTGAATTTCATTATAGTTGCCACTATGTGAATGTAGGTGAGGATGATGAAAACTAAAGGCCCAAAGTTGATGATTCCACCTTCAAAGAAGATGACTGCCTCATTGACACTGGTGTCTGAGCAGGACAGCTGCAGCAAGGGTTGATAGTCACAAAAGTAATGGGCCAAGTGATTTTCCCCTCTATAACTGAGACGCAGGAGCAGGCCAGCATGCAGCATGGAGTGTAAAGTAGAAACGATACAACACCCAGCCACTAAATGCCCACAAACCTTCTGGTTCATCACTGAGGCATAGTGGAGAGGATTACAAATGGCTACATAGCGATCCAGGGCCATGACACTCACAAGAAGGAGATCAGTGACACCAAATACACAGAGGAAGAAGAACTGAGCCAGGCAGGAATAGAAGGGGATTGTTGTGGAACCAGTTATCATGCAAACCAGCATCTGTGGCATTGTGACTGAGATGAAGCCAACATCAATGACTGAAAGGCAACGGAGCAGGAAATACATGGGGGTCTGGAGTCGCGCATCCAAGGTGATGAGAAGAAACATTATAACATTGCCCAGAAGCCCAGCACTGTACATGAGCAATAAGAGGAAGAAGAAGAGGAACCGGTCTCTAGATTCAGAAGAAAAGTCCAGAAGAACAAAAACTTCAATATCTGTCCCGTTCTCACAATCCATGAGACCTGCATGGAAAATCAGTTAAAATTAGAAAGTAATATTGATTTTTCACAAGCAAAAAACTCGTTGAATGATTGAAAGGCTGTCTGTTATAGAGTGTCAAATTTCAATTCAGATATTTCAGCATTTAATGTTTTTACACATTTTGTTGGGATTCAACAAAATCTGCAGCCCCGGGTTATCAATATTTGTTTTTCAACATTTGCAAAGACAGTTGGTCTTTTTTTCAACAAAAGTCCTTGGAGGATGACCTTCAACAGTGTGATAATTTTTTTTAATCTTATTGTTTTTTTATTATATAAATTTCTAGAGCCTTTTCCTGTCTTTTTAGTCTGGTGTCATTTCACTTTATAAATCTATGTACTATTTTTAAATGTTAGCTTAGTTTCTTGTAATGTTTATTAAAACAGTGAGTCATCCAGCCTTTCCTTCATATTCCCACTCTTTATTATAACCAGGAACAAATTTATTAATAAAAAACAAATTGCAATGTTCTCTTTTTGTCTATGTGTGTCTGTATATTATGTCCTTGTTTCTTTCTAGTTTATCTATTCTCTCTCTGACTTTTTTTTCCCCAGCAGCCAGAATTGGTAGATTTTTCTACTCATGGACCAAATGTGCTGGTACTATTTTTTGTATAGTTGTTCTGAGGATCTGAGACACGTGAAGGACAATAAGGTAGAATTTAGTTTTTTGTTCCAAAGGGTAAAAACCAGCCAAATACACAGGCTGGCTAGAGAAAGACTGAACTGTGGATTGGGAGAAGCATGGGAAAGAAGACTGGGGGTGGGGTGGGGATAGGAAGCTGATGCTGCTCCCACTTGTTTTATGAGAGAAGAGTTGGCCTATTGGCCAATATTCCTCTAGCTGAGCTAGAGCAGCATAGAAATAAATAAATGTAGAAATAACATCAAATAATCAGGTTCTTCTGACAACATCTGAGTTATCTTTCATTCCTCAACTGAAGAATACTTTCTAGTGGGAGGGGGTGACAGAGAAACAAGATTCACTTCTTCTCTGTTTCCCAGCTGATAGACAGCTATCCTTCTCTCCTTTGAGCTGGAAATAATATTGAACACAATATTTGAGTAATGGGGAACATGAAAACATTGGTATTATTGGATGATGCTACATTGCACAGAAACTCTTCATTTTTTTTTCTTTCTCTCCATTCTTCCCTTCTTTTTTAAATGGTGGCTGTGGATGCTTCAGAAACTGAGTCATGGATTAATATGGAAGAATATGTGAATGTATAGAAATGCATTAGTTTTTAACTTTTGGAAATCTGGTCTCACTAGTCCAGAGGCAGAGATGTGCCTTTTACTTTCCACAGACATTTTGCAAAGAGGTTTTTTTTTAAAAAAAGCAGCATAGATTTCTGTTGCAAACCGAGTTGATGAACGGAAATAACAAAATGTTCATCTCAATATAACTAGACATTCTGGTTTGTTCATCTCAATATAACAAGACGTTACTTGTGTGGCAACACCAAGCACAAAATGTGTTTGCAGAGATCTGAGCTCGTATGCACTACATTTCAGAAGATAGTTTTTTTCAGCTCAATAATCTATTTTATCACACTATCATTTGAAACATATGTGTTATCATCCTTTGCTTTCTCAAATCTGAGGGTAATCTATCTTGGGGAGGTGGGGAGAGGTAAAGACAGAATATTGCATTTTCCCAACCCAGAACAATCACAGCATATACTTTTTAACACAAAAGCATAATTTCTCTGGTAAAACAAACAGGTATTTCATGCTCATGCAGATTTTTTGCGTGACAAATGCTCAAATTGGATAGGGAAAGAAAAACAGAATAATAGAATGACAGAGTTGGAAAGGATCTTGGAGGTCATCTAGTCCAACCCCCTGATCAAGCAGGAGACCCTATACCATTCAGACAGATGGTTGACCAATCGCTTCTTGAATGCCTCCAGTGTTGGACCACCCACAACTTCTGGAGGCAGGATGTTCCACTGATTAAGGAAATTCCACTTTAGTTCAAGGAGAGATCCAACTTAGAACTAAGGCAGAATTTCCTGACAGAACAATTAATCAATAGAGCAATCTGCCTCCTGAAGTTGTGAACACTCCAACACTGGAGGTTTTCAAGAAGAGACTGAACCCTCTTATGCTGGGGGAGGAATGTAACTCTCTGCCATTATAGAATATGCATTTTCTTACATTCATACCCTTCTGCCCAAAAAGGACTCATTCTAACTTATTATGAAGTAACTACTGAGATTACTGTACGGAATTCACTCTGTACATCACCATCATCATCATCATCATCATCATCATCATCATCATCATCATCATCATAATAAAGTTGGAAGGGACCTTGGAGGTCATCGAGTCCAACCCCCTGCTCAGGCAGGAAACCTTATACCATTTCAGACAAATGGCTGTCCAGTCTCTTCTTAAAAACTTCCAGTGTTGGAGCATTCACAACTTCTGGAGGCAGGTTGTTCCACTGGTTAATTGTTCTCACTGTCAGGAAGTTTCTCCTTAGTTCTAGGTTGCTTCTCTCCTTGATTAGTTTCCACCCGTTGCTTCTTGTCCTGCCTTCAGACGCTTTGGAGAACAGCTTGACTCCCTCTTCTTTGTGGCAGCCCCTGAGATATTGGAACACTGCTATCATATCTTCCCTCGTCCTTCTCTTCACTAAACTAGACATACCCAATTCCAGCATGGTCAGTATAGTCTCCATATGTCTATGTATATCGCTCCCCAGTGCCCACTTTCTCATGCTGACCCTGACAAAGAACTAGGTTTGGTAATTTTGCTCTAGGAAGTTTTGTCTTATGTTTATTTCTGCTCCCAAGAGAAAAAGAAAAGGAGAGGGGCTGAATGAGAAGAGGAAGAATGACGGGATTGATATTATTCTGTGTTCATCACATTTATATCCCATACTTTTCCAAGAAGCTCCAAGTAATACACACTAATTAATTCTTGTTTTCTTGTTCTTATTTGAGTGGGATAAACCCTGTGAGATGTTTACACTAAAAGTTAGTACCTCAGCGTGTCGTGAGTATGAGAACCTGTAATCTCTTGGTTCACATTTAATATTCACTCTGTTATGCTTCCCAGAAAGAAGATGAATCTATTGAAAGACAGTGAACGAGAATAGGACAATAGAAGACTAGGGATTGGTGAAGAAAAGGGTTCAAGAGAGGTGTCTAAAAGATGAAGAAATTAAGACAATCAGGAGATGCTCCCAGTCATTACTGGAAGTCTGAGTCTGTTCAGAAAAGCAATATTCTAAGCCAACCATACTCTAATTTGAAGCTCTCAGCATCTATTGAAATATGACTTCCAAATTGCCTGCTCATTGCTAATTCAAATGTTGCGAGATGTAATGGAACATAAACAGCTAGATTTGGGAAGGGTCTAAGATGTCAAATAAGCCATCTACTTGTTCTGGATTTTGTCATCTCCAATTGTTTGGAATGGCAAAATAATGAAAGTTACAGCTCAACATTTCTAAAAGGCACCAGGATGAGAAAACCTGTGCCTGTTCTGTGGAGCAACACAGATGTCAGTACTCAGTGCCAAATCTCACATAGTTATCATGGGATTTCATGCCTTGCTTTGCTCTGGGTGAACAATGCAATTGCTTCCTCAGCCCATTTATTTCAGAGTTGCCTCTATCTACTAGAAAACTGTGGCAGATTCTGTATCAGAGTGAAATGACAACAGTTACAGCAACACTAAACAGGTGTGTTGTCAATGAATCAGTCTCTTACTTACCTGTATCAACAGATTACTCTTGATCTGGCACCAAGCTGATTTTTTGGCAATGAACCAGACCTCCAGCCCAACTGAACATTAACGATAGTCAACCAGGATTGTTTTGTTTCAAAGTCTGTAGCTTCCAATGAGAAGCCAGCAGGATCTCATTTAAGGATCAGCTACAGAACCCACCAGGGTATTTCATAAGCAGCTAAGCAAGGCAGCAGAAATTCAGATCCAGTGAGTGGCGGCCATCTGGAGACCACAGAGAATGGTTTGTTATTAAAACCAGGAGTCAAAATGCAGAGAAGTAAGTATCATCCTCTAGCACAAGTAGCATGCACTTCAGAAATTGGAGGAAGCAGGGTGGAGGAAGGAGGGTGAGCTTTGAGAGGAAAACTCTCTGGGGAGAAGTAAGAAAGTGTTTGGAGGCCAAAGAAAGGCACAGCAATGCAGAGGTTTCCATGAAGATTGGCGAGTTTACTAAAACTAAATTCTAAAGAAGTTAAGCACCTTTTTTCAGTTCTGACAGGCTCTTTTAACTAGAGTTAACTATGATTTCTGCCAAAACTTGAGTTCTTCATCTCGAAGACTAATATGTTTCTAGGACAGATCCTTATGGTGCCTTAGTAGAGAAGACCAGGTAAGCAGTGCTTCTCAACCTTGACAATTTTAAGGCCTGTGGACTTCAACTCCCAGAATTCCACAGCCAGCATTGCTGGCTGTGGAATTCTGGGAGTTGAAGTCCACATGCCTTAAAATTGTCAAGGTTGAGAAACACTGCAATAGAGAAACATTCTTGGAAACAATTTTAAGATGTATTAAGATGGATCTAATTCTCTTAATGGCGGGTTGGCATTTTGAAGAATACAAATATAGCAGAACTTTGAGAATGAGATGAGGGAATCCTTAAATTTGATAGAGATGATGGAGAAATAGATGATAGAAGAGAAGAGAAGAGAAGAGAAGAGAAGAGAAGAGAAGAGAAGAGAAGAGAAGAGAAGAGAAGAGAAGAGAAGAGAAGAGAAGAGAAGAGAAGAGAAGAGAAGAGAAGAGAAGAGAAGAGAAGAGAAGAGAAGAGAAGAGAAGGAGGGAGGGAGGGAGGGAGAAAGAGAGAGAGAGAGATAAATGGCATATGAACATTTACATTATGTCTGTTATGGACTGTATGTCTTTTGAAACATTTTTCCTGAGAAAGAGAACGTAGGAAAATCACTGAAATCAGTGACTAGGATTTGACAAAATAAGCACAATTCAGCAATTTAGCAAGTATTTTTTAATATGAGCTATTGCAATAGAAGGATTTAAAAGAACTTAATATATTTGTAACTTGGGTAGTGTTTACATTGGCTGGAAAGTGCTCTCAGTTTCTGCATTTTTCTCTTTTATATATATATTTATATATATTTTTCGTTTTGCAAAATCTAGGTCAAAAACACAGAACTCCCAGGATGCCAAGGACTGCACATTATTTTACCCACGTGGGGCAAAACTTCCAAAGTTGCTTCTGCCAACTAAACCCATCATGTATGTGTGGTCAAAGTGATTGAAACGATTAAAATGAAATAGCTATAAAAAAACACTGACACAAACAGATGGAGAAGTGCACAGATTTAATCAAGGATATTCTTTATTGAATATTTAAATGATTAGGAGGAGCTCAATGCAAGGTATTAAATTCAAGACTACTTCCATGTGAAATGTTTTATTTATTTATTTATTCATTCATTCATTTAAATTAGTTTATAGTTGCTCCCTTTAATAGAGCTGGCTTACAAAATACGAAGACAATAAAAATAGCTAAAAACATACGACAGCACAGAGAGCCTGGGTGAAACCACCATAACAATAACATGTCAGGGGCTCACAAACCTATTGACCCCAAAACAGAGTTACCTCTCTACCCTGAGAACTGCAGGAGAGAGGGTGCCGTTCATATGTCAGTGGGATGCAGTTACAGAGGCAAGGGCTGTGACAGAGAGGGCTACTTCCTTGGTTTCTTAAGAGGACAATGTTTAACAGAGAGGACCTCGAGCGTACCCATTCTGCTGGAATGTATCAGGTGAGCAAAAATAGTCTCTCAGATATGCAGGCTCTATGCCAGGGGTCCCCAACCCCTGGTCCATGGACCAGTACCAGACCGCAGCATGCCAGCAACTGGTCTGCACAAATAAGCAAAGCTTCATCTGCAGAATGCAGGCAGCACACAAAACCACACACCCTCTGGTCCATGGGAAAACCTCTCTCCATGGAACCAGTCCCTAGTGTCCAAAAGATTGGGAACCTTTGTGCTATGCCATGCATGGCTTTATAGATAATGACCAGGACTTTGCATTGCCTCCAGAAACTGACTGGCAACCAATGCGGTTCATGTTCAACCAATGACACTTGGTCATACTGGTAGTTCCTGATTAGTGATGACAATTGGGATTAAAATTTCCTCTGTTAAGTGACATAGTCATAAACTGTGATGTCATGTGAAGTGCTACTGCTACTACTATTGCTAATGAATAGTCAGATAAGTGCTGAATGAATAATCATTAAACAAGGACTACCTGTACTGAGAATTGCCCATTATTGTTCATGCCACACCATTTTGTACCAGTTGTAATTCCTAGATGGTTTTTAAGGGCAGAACTTACATACCATGCATTGCAAAAATCCAGTTGTGAGCAGACCAAATGCATGAGTAACTGCTGAAAGGCTTCCCAGTTGGGAAGGATGAAACTGACACACAAGATGAACTTGTGCACAGATCCTTCTATAGTAACCACAGCTGCCCCTGCACTTCAAGCATTATCTATGAGTCTAGAAGGACCCCCATTTTGTGCACTGGTCTTAAATGGGGATGTACTACCCCATCCAAGTCCAATGATGAAACATTGTGGACCTGATGGACCAAGCTGCCACAGTCACTCAGTCTTATCCAGATTGAGCCAAAGTCTGTTGCACCATATCCAGTTCTACACAACCTCCAGACACTGGGTCAGTACATCAACAGCTTCATCTGTGAAGCTCGGGGTTGAGATTTAAAGCTAGATATCATGAAAATACTGATAATACCAAACTCTGTACTGACAACCTCACCAAGCATTTTTCTGTAGATGTTAAACAGGATTGGAGGAGAGTGTCAAGCTCTAAGGCACCCTACAAGTGAAGGGCTGTGGAAATGATCTCTCCCTCTCATCAACTAATCAAAATCAACCTCTGAGGAAAGAGGCAAATTACTATAACACAGTGCCTCCAGTGGTTGTATTTAGTCAGTTCGCACCAGTTTGGCAGGACCGGTAGCTAATTTTTTCTTGCCCAGGCCCAGAATGGACTTCTGGAAGCAGCATCCACACAGAGAACCGGTTATTCACATATTTGAATCCCACACTGAGTGCCTCCCATTCCTTTTTTTAATAAAATTTTATTAGTTTTTATAATTATAAATAACAAAAGAGGGGGAAAATCACATTAAAACAACTCAACTGAATAAAAACATTTACAACTTTTTCAATCACAAGAACAAAACATAAAAACTTAACTAAAATAGTTAAGTTAACTACAGGTATTGCTCTGCGGCACCCCCCAACCACATCCCCCTCCACCTTTCTCCCTACCTCTACCTCTATCCACCCACCATCTCTAGCCCCACTCTCTCCTCCCCCTCATGCCACCTCCCTACTTCCCTCGACCTTCACTCCTCAGTCTCATCCCCTCCAGATGTGGTACAAGGTGCCGCAGAGCAACCCATCCTTTATCAAATATCATGTTACAGTTGAGAAGATTATAGAAACCCCTCCCATTCCTAACCCTTCCAGTATGAAGCCTAGATATGTTACCCTATTAATCTCCCCCTCATTAAAAGGGCCCAGTATTAAGGCCACACTTTATGATTACTCAACTGCACTATGTTTGTCAAGAGATGCCCAGTATTAAATCCAACGTCATTTGTATACCAAGAATATGTTCCATCAACATGGGCACCTCAAGCCAGCTAAAAGGCAGCTATATGGTAGAGCCAAGTTCACAGTCAGTTTTGAGAAAATAGGGATCTTCTCAAGAGATTTCCCAGAGCATCTTTCACTTCTTTATTCCTGAGACTATAGATATAAGGGTTGGACATTGGGGTGATGACTGTGTACACCAGAGCAAAAACTGAACCTCTCTGAGAGGAATAGCTGGAGGTGGGCAAGAAATAAACAGCAATAATGGCCCCATAAAAGAGGCCCACTATAGTCAGGTGAGACCCACAAGTAGAGAAAGCTTTGCGTCTCCCAGAAGAAGTGAACTTCATTATAGCTACTACAATACGAATGTAGGTGAGGATGATGAAGACGAAAGGTCCAAGGATGATAATGACACCTTCAAAGAAGATGACCGCCTCGTTGACACGGGTGTCTGAGCAGGACAGCTGCAGCAAGGGCTGATGGTCGCAAAAATAATGGCCCAAGTGATTTTTCCCTCGATAACTGAGACGCAGGAGCAGGCCAGCATGCAGCATGGAGTGTAAGATAGAAACGATACAACACCCAGCCACTAAATGCCCACAAACCTTTTGGTTCATCACTGAGGCATAATGAAGAGGATTACAATCGCTACACAGCGATCCAGAGCCATGACACTCACGAGAAGGAGATCAGTGACACCAAAAATGTAGAAGAAGAAGAATTGAGCCAGGCAGGAATAGAAGGGGATGGTCCTGGAAGTAGATATGATGTGAACTAGCATTTGGGGCACCGTGACTGTGAGGAAGCCAAGATCAATGACTGAGAGGCTACGTAGTAAGAAATACATGGGGGTTTGGAGTCGTGCTTCTAAGGTGATGAGGAGGATCATCATGGTATTGCCCAGGAATCCAGCAGTGTACATCAGCAGAAAGAGGAGGAAGAAGAAATACTTGTCTTCAGGCTTGTAGGAAAAGCCCAAAAGAACAAATTCTTTAATGTCTGTCCCGTTCTCACAGTCCATGAGACCTGAAGAAAAATAACCTCATAAAATTAGAAATTAACATAGTCACTAGGAACAGCTTCTCAAACAAATCTCACAAAATAATTTAATTGTCAGTTGCAAAATGTCCAAACTGAATTTGGAGATTTCCACATTTAATGTCCAAATGTTTTTATAGTTGTTAGATAATGCAGGTTTTTTTTAAAAAAAATTCAGATAGGTCCATCTTTATTTGAAATGAGCACACACTTAGCAAGGAACGTGTATCTGGGGGGGGGAATTCTAAGGATTCGTGTAAAACTGATTTTATTCAATTTACATTTAATGTAATATAATCCAATTCCTCTCCAGTCAGGTGCAGTTCATCCTAATCATATTCAGTTGTTATCTAAAATGCATTTAATCCAGAGTTATTCTCCCTACCCCTACTGCTAAATCAAAAAAGAGTAACCAAAGAATACTTAACTCTTTATATACCTTGTTCATTGCTTGAACATAATGACTTATGATTTGTGCTGAATAGAAACTTAATAATCTTTGACTCAAGTCTAGCTCCTGATATTGTCAAACAAGGACAATCTTTTTCAATGTTCCAGTCTATCCTATAGCAGTATTATTCTCTAACATCCATGTATTGACTACAGTAGATCAAAACCCAGTTTATTCCCAAGCCCAGACAAGCTCAGCCAACACCATCAAAATAAAGTCAATAAACCTTAAGGGTTCATAATTTCAACAGGTCTGTTTTTCTTTAGGCAGGAAATCGGGCCTTACTGGGACTCAAAATTTCTTTCATGTAACCTGAGCATCAGAATCTAAAGATGGCCAAATTAGGGGTATTACTCAGTTTAAAAAAGCCACAAGAGTGAATGCATGACTTTATGCTGTTGCAGGGAACAGAGGAGGAGGAGGAAGTATTATGTATCTTAACCATCTTGAATTATTTATAAAAAATAATAAAGGTGGGATCAAAATAAACAAATGACTTCTTTCTAGTCAAAGTTCTTATCAATTTCTCGAGGTGCTTGTTAACAAATCAGGACCATTCTAAGTTCTTTCATCCTCTCCCTGATTGGGATCAGAATCTCTTTTGAGATTTGAACAGCTTCCTTTCTTGAACATTTTAGCCAAGGAAGATATTCTTTAGGTTACTCAGTGAAAAAGAAGAATGAAATCTGATGTACCCATTCCACGAAACTCAGTGTATCTATTTTAGTATGCTTCAAAGTTGGTAGAAAGGGCTGGCTCTCAGTGGATCTTTACGTGCAGAAAATCCCAGGTTTAATTCATAAACTCTCCAGATAAAGCTGGAAAAGACTCTTGCTTGAATCCTGTAATTAAACTAAACACAGAGCAGTGAGCCAGATGGACACAAGCCTGGTTGGGCCTAGTTCCTATTTTAAATCTTTTTAGTGGCAGTTGTGGAATTCGTAAACCTGTGGAACTTGTAAGAGTTATGAAAATGCTGGTATTGTCTCCAAATACCCAATAACAAGCATCCAAGACAAATGGTAAGGTGTGTTTTTCCTGTGGGGATGCTGTTTGCTTGCATTACATTACAATCACTCCAGAAAATCCTGCAGATGACTCCTTTCCTTTCCCATTTCTCCCCGCCTTATTCCGCTTCCCCCTTGGCTCCCATCTGGACCCCTAGATACAAATAATGAAACATCTCAGAAACAGTAGGTTGCTTTCATTTCTTAGGCTTGTAAGTCAGTCAATGATCTGAGGCAGAAGCCATCCAGTGGAGGGAGTGCAGTCCCATGTGGGATTTTTTTTAAATAGGTTGCATGCGCTTTGCTTGCCTGGGTTGGGATGAACAGTAGAGAAAGTCTTCTTGCACTCCATTTAATTGTTAACAAACTAAAGATTTGTAAAACTGAATCCAGACAGATACTCTTACCTGCTGCAATCACACCCTCTGGTGGGGGACCACTCACAGATCTAAGCTCAAATCTATCTTTTCCATCACCTAGTCCCTTTTCTACCGGCTGCCATTTATGCCCCAGGCCCTTCTCCACAAACTAGCCAAAACCCACACAGAGGCACCTTTCCTTGAGATGAAAGTCTAGTGGTGGTGGGGAGAGTATGAGTTTTCACCTGCTGAACTGTTGTCTGGATACCTCTTAAAAGGCATTGCAATCTGCCCATAGAAAGATGGCATTCCTTTCCAAAAGCTACCTATTGCCCCTCCCTTAAGAAATGGGAGAGCTCCCGCTTAGAAACACTCCTTGAGGTTTTTTCCCCATTGCATCCATCCATGGCAAAAACATGCAACATCTTCATTGTTTCATGCTGGGTCCTCATAATGGTCCTTTTCTCATCGATAGCCAGTTAGACTGCCTTAGGTTCTCCTTGACCATCTCAGTACTAAAATAGTGTTTTCCCTGTTGCTCCAACAACATCCAAGGGCAGCTTCAAGATATATAACAACTTGAGGCTTTGTTATTTGGAGGGAAATCAGGGGACTGCAAAGGCAGTTGAGGCAGGATAGGAATCAGCCATGAAAACAGTCAATTTCTGGCTAGTATGGTCTTCTGCTGACTACAGGATGGCTGAAGAGCACCATGGCCTCTTTGACTTTATCACCATATATTCCAAAGTTTTCTTAAGGGGATATTCTTAAATTTACATCAATGCTTCCTACAAGATTTCAATGTTTGGTTCTTGCTTCAGGGATGGAGTAGCCATCCTATGTTCCACATATAATCTTTCAATGCAATATCAAACCACTATGGATTTGCTATGGATTATACTATCAGATGTGTCCTAGTTTTATATTGCATTTCTAGGCATTTCTATGCCTCTTTCCCTTCTATAACATGCTAAATCATAAAAGTCTGACAATTATCTACTGTCCTGTCTCTTATTATCTGGGCTCTAACAGTGATACTTCAGTGGTCTACAGCAGTGACTGGGGAAGAAGCTAAGGAAACTGTGTATTGTATTGACCTGTCTCTTTTTGATGTGTTTGTGCTTTTTAGTCATCCTGCAATCCCATGGACAAATCCATACCTTTTTCTTGGCAACATTTTTTTGAAAATGTTTTGCTATTGTCTTCTTTCTGGAGAGACTGGCTGGCAAAAGTCACCCAGCTGACCTCTGTGCCTAAATAGGACCAGAATACACAGTCTCTTTTTTTTTAGCCTGGTTCCTTTAACCACTAACCAAACTAGCCTTCATGTGGGCCACAGATATACCTATATCCCAGGCATAGCCCATAAAAGTCATCATACCAATTCTAATCTCTACCTTGTATTTGGCTAATCATCTCACAGAACAAACCTGTCTGTCTCTAGACCAAATATTCCTAACTAGGGGTCCACAGATATCTTGGAGGTGTGTGTGTTTGTGTATGTGTGTGTGTGTGTACAAAATATACATTTGAAGTGTACACTATGGTATTAAATGGTTATTAATTTAATACATTAATAATAAATAATAAAACTATTATCGTTTAATATCTAGATAACTATTTAAGGGTAATAGTTTGAGGGTTTCCTTTGTAATACACACACACACACACACACACACAAACACACAGAGGAAACCTATTTTATACATTTATTTATTTATTTATTCGACTTGTATGCCGCTCCTCTGCGGAGACTCGGAGAGGAGCGGCATACAAGTAAGATACAAAGTATTCATCATTCTCTCAAAGAAGTCCATGTTATAAAAAGATTATAAACTCCTGCTGTAAACATGAGAAAAAGGTCATCTACTGTTTTTCATATTTATGCAAATCAAACAGATTTTTTTTATCCTTACACAGATCCAGATGCATACTAGCCATATTTTGGATTAACTGGTAACCGCAAACCAGATCGTGCTTATTCATGGACACAGAAAAAGTAGAAATTCAAGCATTATTCCTTCTCATCTTTCATGCTAGGTTATCCTTGTGTTAGAATGATGGCTACCCTGTTTTACTTATCTTTAGGTTAAAGGGTTCAAACACATGCAACTTCTCTGTCTACTTCCATCAAGCTGGATATGGCTTTAGAGGTAAAATAACATTGGTAGCATTATGTGCAAGTCAAAACATCAGAGACTGCAGCAAACCTTAAAGATAGCAATTCTACTCTTGCCTACCTCTATCCAGATGCTCTTAGTTTTTCTCCCGGGTGTGATGATCTTCAATAGCGGATCAAAACACTGGCTAAAATAGAAGAAAGCCAGACAGATCTGATTTGGTTGAATGTCTCAAGACTCCAGCAACGAGCAGAAAGAATTGCATTAGAGGTTTTATATTGAAAGCCCTAGAGATATTTGACAAATAGTCTGAATAGCTCCTGGGATGCGAGTCTCTAACGCCAAAACTTTGGAGTCGTGTCCTATAAAACAAGTACAAAGTTTGCATCCCAAATCATAAATGAGTTTGTTTATTTTTGAGGTGTCCTTCTGTATTTTTAGATGATTTTGCTGCAAGAAAAATTAATAAGGCTATTGCTCTGGGAAGTTTACATCATGGGCTTCCTACGTTTTGAAAGGAATGTTGATAATTGTAGAGAATATGTCTGCATACGAGATGATGATGATGGCCCTAGTGCCTTCCACCAACACCCCAAAAAAACCCAGCAACCATGGAAATGTCACTCTGTTCTTATTTTCTTAAGAAAGTTCTCGTCCTATCGAGAAGTCTCACTATTGCTGACTTTACTTCCTGGTTCCTTAGTGTATAGATGAAGGGATTCAGCATTGGTATCACCACTGCATACAAGAGAGAGATAAATGTGCCTTTTTGGGCTGAGTAGGCAGAGGGAGGCTGGAAATAAAGGCAACTGATAGTGCTGTAGAACAAGATCACCACAGCTAGATGTGAGCCACAGGTGGAAACTGCTTTGTATTTCCCAGCGGTTGAGGGAATTTTTATGATTGTGGAGAATATTAATAAGAATAAGAGACAATGATGGCAGCTAAAGGTCCCAGCAAATCCACCACCCCTTCTGTCTGTGCCAATATTTTTATGAGTGTTGTATCAGAACAGGAGAATTCCAGGAAAGGATAGATTTCACAGAAAAGATAGGGGATTTTCATAGAGGTGCAAAAAGAAATCTGTGATATCAAAATTGTGTACAGTAAAGAGTGCAGACCGGAAACGATCCAGGATCCAGAAACCAAAAATAGGCAGCACCTGTGGCTCATCACAGTGATGTAATGCAAAGGATGACAGACAGCTGCATAGCGGTCATAAGCCATGCAGGCAAGGAGGAAGTTATCTGTGTTACCAGAGGCGAGAAAGAAATACATCTGGGTCAAGCACTCATTGAAGGTGATGGTCTGAGTCTGAGACATCAAATTTATCAGGATTTTGGGAACAGTAGCGGAAACAAAAATGATGTCAGCCAAGGAGAGATGGCTTAGGAAGAAGTACATCGGGGACTGAAGGAGACGGTTGTCTAAGCGGATAAGCAAGACAATGAGAATATTCCCTAGAAGGGTCAACAAATAAATAGACAGAAAAAGCAGGAAGAAAAGTCTCTGATATTCAGGTCTACTGGAGATCATCAAAAGGGTTATTTCTGAGTTGTCTGTTTGGTTCTGGTTAGCCATTCCACAACTGAAAATGAATGAGAAAGAGATTAATACCTGATGTAATTAAACATTTCTCTTTGATCTTCTGGGGGAGGCTTTAGACGTACTGTATATGATAATTTTATTTCTAATGTGGGTCTCAGCCTGGATGTTTTTACTTCTTTCCCTTTGGCCTTATTTACTTTTGGGTTGATATGGCAGTATTGCACACTGAAACACACATATACCAACTCACACCTACAAATGTTAAGCTAGTACAATCTTACCTTTTACAGAATATATCTCAATTATCCACAAGATTCAAAGCATATCTTTGAATATAAATTACCCACTAACAACAATTCACTGAATTATAAATTGATAATTTCAGGAAATAAATTAAGGACTCCCTGAGTTTTAGATGTCAGCAACAGTTGAATTTGGGGGGGGGGGGATTTTGATGATGCACCAGACTTTCTGCAAGGCAACCAAGCAGAATTGTTGAAAAGCCTGATCTAAAATCAACACAACTGGATCTACCTTTATTTGATGGTATTGTCATATTTATTTTTTTCCTTTCCAACCTATCTAATAAGCCCTTTTCAACAAACTCAGTTTAGAGAGATGCTAACCACTTTCTATAAGTTAGTGTAATCAACTAATCTGTGTCAAGGAACCGTACCCTGCCAGAGATTCATATCAGCAAACTTCAGCAGAAAAACAGATAAATTCTAATTATGAGTTTACCTGAATTTCTTGGATCTGTAGTAGTATCCCTTTTCTTGATATCCTGTTTAGAAATAGTATAATGTTTATTGATTTGTTAGTTGGAAAAGCATGAATCTATTACATATATAAGCTTAGCATAGTAAATTATATTCATTTTCAATAAAAGAACATTTTTAAATATTTTCTACAACTTTTCATATTCCTTCTGAGCATTGTTACTGTTGTTGCTTTGATTTTAAAAATATGGATAAACATGCTGCACATGAATAAAATTTTGCTTGATTCCTTATTACATAGTATTTAAAAGTACTTTTTCCCAATAATGTAATATTGGATTCTTGTTTGCCCAGTTTAAATATACTGTTTAATGCCATTAATTTCCTACGGTAGTTTCAGTTGCTATTATTTCATTTCTCTAAGGAAATAATGTAATATAGGCAATCATTAATTTACGACGACAATTGGGAATGGAATTTCGATCATTCTGTAAGTCATGATGGTCGTACGTCAAGGCACTCACATGACTGGACTAGATTTTACAGTAGTTGTTAAGTAAATCACACAGTCATAAGTCCAAATATATTCTCTTAAAAGGGCATTTTTTTTGCTGGAAACTGGCAAAAAAGTCACAAATTGCAGTCACATGACCATGGGACACTGCAATTGTAAACGTGAACCCATTGCCAAGTGTCCCAAATGCCATCATGTGAATCTGTAGGAAGACATGTTGTGACATATTTTTGAAGGCCAGAATGCTGTACAGACTGTAAAGCATCATTTCCAAGGCCACTGTAACTTGGAATGGTTATTAAATGACCACTAGTGCATTGAGGACTATTTTTATTATATCATTTTAATCACAAAACCGGAATTTTCTGCTAGAATTTTTATCTCTGCAGAAGCTCAACAAGTAAAATAAATCTTCCTTCCATTAACTGGGTGCTCCTTTATCTTTCCTTATACCAAAATCAGGATATAGAAAAAAAATGGACAGTAATAATGCAAGGCATGAGAAAAGTTTAAACTATCTTCCATGCTACTGTATACCCGATGTAGAATATTTGTATACTATTATCCACTTCTATTAAAAGCTCCACCTCCATTTTTATAAAGAATTGTCCTTTGAGCTTTGAGGATTGCAATCAATAATTCTCTTCATGATTTGGGGAAATAATTCTTTTGACAAATTTCATATATTGTGATTAACAGAAGCTCTTTTGTTAGCATTTATGGGACTCTGCATTGATCAGACCCACAATTTCCTCCATTTGTATTAGTCTATCTATATTGTCCCAAATGAATCTCTTCTGGCAACAGTTTCACTTATCTTTATGCCAAATTCTTTCTGATCTTTTATATATTTAACTTGAGAGTGGTATTTACATCATGATAAAAAATAACAAAGCTGTATTTACTGGAGATGAAACAGATATGCCTGTCACTTCAGAGCTATTAGGGTTCTTTCATCACTCACTATATTGAATATGAGTCTGCTGTTATGAATTTTTGTAAATAGATTCACAATATTTTTGTTTTAGATTTATCGATGAAATTATAGTCCAGTATTTCTATAAGGTCGCATTCTTTTATTTTTCCCCCCTTCAAATGCGGGATGGTTAATTTGTTACTTGGCTTACCTTGTATCTGTTTGACAGTTGTTGCATTTCAGATGTAGTCTGAACATATTTTTCCCTTTATAGTATTTTAAAAAATCCCAATGTTTCATACATTGATTCCTAAAAATGCTTCCAGTTTCTTCATGTCTGATAACAGAGGGTTTTTCCTTGCTGGGTTTCTTTTATTGATTAATAGCTGGAAATATTTGCTGCTAAAGCAATATTAAATTTTGATTGAGGGCCGTATAGGATCTCATTTACACTGCATAGAGTGAAATGTGATCTGTAATTATTATCATACCAGTATCTGTCATAGATGATTTGTGCTGAAAAAGAGATGAAACAAATCTATCTATACATTTTATGGGCTTGTGTATTATAATCCATAAACCGAAAACCATAATCATAACTAATTTTTCATCCCATCCTTTCCTTAATTTCAACTCAATAATTCCTTAAGTTTACCATTTAGCTTATTCAATATATGCTTCTTGGGTACTTTTCACTGGTCTAGAATTCTAATTCACATCACCCTTTCCCACCCCGCCCCCCAATAATGTCATATTCTACAAGATTTGTGAACTTTACAAAAAATGGTTGTAAATCTAAAATGTATGTGATGCTTCGACCCATGGAAAAAAATTCTTTAATAAAGATAAATCTTCCTTTTTATCACACAAATCTCCTCGCTTTTAGAGGCTGTACAGCTATAAAAGATAACCAAATAACCTGTGACATGTTGGGACTCCATTTTACAGATATTTCCTTACCAGAATCAATGCCTTCAATAATGGCAGAGTTTCTAATATACTTGAAAAATTCTTAAAAATTCACAGAGATATTCAGAAATGTTTCTACCTTGAAACTGCATTTATTCCCCAGGCCCTTCTCCACAAACTAGCAGAACCCACACAGAGCACCTTTCCTTGAGATGGAAGTCTGGCAGGAGGGGGAAAGTATGAGCTTTCACCTGCTGAATTGTTGTCTGCTGAACATTTCTGAAAAGGCATAGAAAGAAGGCACCCTTTCCCAAAAGCTACGTATTGTCCCTCCCTTAAAAGATGTGAGAGCTGATTGCGTGTTCTTCACCTCACTGCTCCTGCTTAGAAAGCATCAATGCACACTCAAACTCCAACTATGTTAATAAACTTAGTACAGTATAATATTAAATGGTTATTAATTTAATAAATTAACAATACATAATAAAACTGTTATCTTTTAATATTTTGGTAACTATTTAAGGGTAATAGTTTGAGGGTTTTCTTTGTAATATACAGGGCTTTTTTTGTCATAGAATGCCCAGAACGGATAGGCAAGGTGGGTTGTATGACGTGTGTGAGTTCCGGCACCTTTTTTTTTTTTTTTTTTACAAAAAAAGCACTGGATACACACACACACACACACACACACACACAGAGGAAAGCTATTTTATACATTTAAATACATTTTTCTGAGAAAAGATACAAAGTATTCACCATTTTCTCGGAGAAGTCCATGTTATAAAAAGATTAAAAACTCTTGCCCTAAACATCAGAAAAAAGTCATTTACTGTTTTCCATTATGTATGCAACTCAGATTTTTTTATCCTTTAGAAAGTTTAGATCCAGATGTGTACTAGCCATATTTTGGATTAACTGGTAACCCCAAACCAGATCATGCTTATTCATGGGCACAGAAAAAATAGAAATTCAAGCATTATTCCTTCTCATCTTTCATGCTAGATTATCCTTGTGTTAGAATGATGGCTACCCTGTTTTACTCATCTTTAGGTTAAAGGGTTCAAACACATGCAACTTCTCTGTCTACTTCCATCAAGCTGGATATGGCTTTAGAGGTAAAATAGCATTGGTAGCATTATGTGCAAGTCAAAACATCAGAGACTGCAGCAAACCTTAAAGATAGCAATTCTACTCTTGCCTATCTCTATCCAGATGCTCTTAGTTTTTCTCCCAAGTGTAATGATCTTCAATAGTGGATCAAAACACTGGCTAAAATAGAAGAAAGCCAGACAGATCTGATTTGGTTGAATGTCTCAAGACTCCAGCAACGAGCAGAAAGAATTGCATTAGAGGTTTTATATTGAAAGCCCTAGAGATATTTGACAAATAGTCTGAATAGCTCCTGGGATCCGGGTCTCTAATGCCAAAACTTTGGAGTCGTGTCCTATAAAACAAGTACAAAGTTTGCATCCCAAATCACAAATGAGTTTGTTTATTTTTGAGGTGTCCTTCTGTATTTTTAGATGATTTTGCTGCAAGAAAAATTAATAGGGCTATTGCTCTGGGAAGTTTATACCTTCCATCTCTGAATGGTGTCATATATTGAAATCTACTAAGATGTAAAACCCCTCACCAGCTGTAATCCATATGACAGGTCTATTGGAAAGGAAAGAATTAAATGTATGTATAGGAAATAACTTGGCTGAAAATGACAGATCAATACATGAGACTGCCATGGCAAAAACCACAAGTTAATTACCAACTTGCAATTAATAATAATAATAATAATAATAATAATAATAATAATAATAATAAACAACGTGTGTGTGTGTGTGTGTGTGTGTGTGTGTGTGTGTGTGTATATATATATACAGAAAGTTTTTCAGACAGATAAGTCTAATTAGAAACACCTTGACATTTTTAACTGCTGTGCTGCAGTTAAACTTTTTACAATCTCTTTTGCCTTGCCGCCCCACAACTAGGGGCATAGAGCAGGCTCAAGTCGCAACTGCGAAACATTTACAAATTTAAATTTTCTTTTTTTGACAAAGAGGTAAAGAATTAAATTGGGAGACTAAGATGGCCATTTCGAGCTTGTTCTGCTCTCGTCAGTTAGCCATACCCTTTATGGGATTCGAACCTGGGCAGTTTAACATACTAGGCAGTGATTTAACCACCAAGCCACAGGCTCTCCTCCCTTCTTTGTCAGCCGAGTCAAGGGAATATATATACAGAAAGTTTTTCAGACAGATAAAGGGTATGGCTAACTGACGAGAGCAGAACAAGCTCGAAATGGCCATCTTAGTCTCCCAATTTAATTCTTTACCTCTTTGTCAAAAAAAGAAAATTTAAATTTGTAAATGTTTCGCAGTTGCGACTTGAGCCTGCTCTATGCCCCTAGTTGTGGGGCGGCAAGGCAAAAGAGATTGTAAAAAGTTTAACTGCAGCACAGCAGTTAAAAATGTCAAGGTGTTTCTAATTAGACTTATCTGTCTGAAAAACTTTCTGTATATATATTCCCTTGACTCGGCTGACAAAGAAGGGAGGAGAGCCTGTGGCTTGGTGGTTAAATCACTGCCTAGTATGTTAAACTGCCCAGGTTCGAATCCCATAAAGGGTATGGCTAACTGACGAGAGCAGAACAAGCTCGAAATGGCCATCTTAGTCTCCCAATTTAATTCTTTACCTCTTTGTCAAAAAAAGAAAATTTAAATTTGTAAATGTTTCGCAGTTGCGACTTGAGCCTGCTCTATGCCCCTAGTTGTGGGGCGGCAAGGCAAAAGAGATTGTAAAAAGTTTAACTGCAGCACAGCAGTTAAAAATGTCAAGGTGTTTCTAATTAGACTTATCTGTCTGAAAAACTTTCTGTATATATATTCCCTTGACTCGGCTGACAAAGAAGGGAGGAGAGCCTGTGGCTTGGTGGTTAAATCACTGCCTAGTATGTTAAACTGCCCAGGTTCGAATCCCATAAAGGGTATGGCTAACTGACGAGAGCAGAACAAGCTCGAAATGGCCATCTTAGTCTCCCAATTTAATTCTTTACCTCTTTGTCAAAAAAAGAAAATTTAAATTTGTAAATGTTTCGCAGTTGCGACTTGAGCCTGCTCTATGCCCCTAGTTGTGGGGCGGCAAGGCAAAAGAGATTGTAAAAAGTTTAACTGCAGCACAGCAGTTAAAAATGTCAAGGTGTTTCTAATTAGACTTATCTGTCTGAAAAACTTTCTGTATATATATTCCCTTGACTCGGCTGACAAAGAAGGGAGGAGAGCCTGTGGCTTGGTGGTTAAATCACTGCCTAGTATGTTAAACTGCCCAGGTTCGAATCCCATAAAGGGTATGGCTAACTGACGAGAGCAGAACAAGCTCGAAATGGCCATCTTAGTCTCCCAATTTAATTCTTTACCTCTTTGTCAAAAAAAGAAAATTTAAATATATATATATATATATATATATATATATATATATATATATATATATATATATATATATATATATATATATATATATATATATATATATATATATATATATATATATATATATAATAAAATAATCCAAACACCAGGATAATACTAAAAACATTTAATTAAAAGCTGAGCCTTTTGTCGGTCAGCACTACCGACATCATCAGAGCATGATGCAAGATTGCTGGGAGTCCTTCTTATGCTGCCGGGCAACTTTGCGCTCAGCTCCTTGCCATCCGTTCACAAAGTCACCCAGCAGCATGAGAAGGACTCCCAGCAATCTTGCATCATGCTCTGATGATGTTGGTAGTGTTGACTGACGAAAGGCTCAGCTTTTAATTAAACACTTTTGTTTTTAGCATCATCCTGGTGTTCGGATTATTTTATGGTATGGATTTACCCAGGATTTGCATTTTTAGCATAATTAGAGACTCTGTGTGTGTGTGTGTGTGTGTGTGTGTGTGTGTGTGTGTGTATAAACGTATGTATTTTCTTTTATTATTGTTCTTTTCCTGAGCTGTCTACCTTACTACTGAGTTTTTCTTATTTTTTAAAAAAATCAGATCATAAAGAACTGAAGAAATGTTGGAGCTTTCTTTATATTCATTTTAATTTGAACCTGATCAATTCAATAATAAGTATTTTGAGTCCTTGTTCACCTGGACTATTTTGAAGTGAGGTGAAATCTCCCTATCCAAAGTGACAACAAAAATAATGAAAGGGTACACCAGTGAACCAGTATTTAAAGGCAATAAAGTGGGTAACTCAGGGAAAAACAATAACAGCAATTTTAGAAAAAATATGATATTGTAATAGAAAGTTACAAAACTGACAAGAACAATGTATGGAAATGCCCCCTAATTTCCTTAAAAAAAAAATCCCTATTCTATTCTAACTATAGTTCTTTCTGTATCCTGATTCTATGGGTTTTGGATGAATAGATTCAACACAAATGTCACTGTCCCTGACAAAGGTTTTTTGCGGATTGAGTAAGCAGAGGCAAGCTAGAAACCAATACTACCAAAGAACAAGATTACCAGAATCAAGTCAGAACTGCAGAGGGGAAAGGCCTTCAGCTTCCTAGGTTTTAAAAGGAATGTTTATGATAATTGTAGAAAATATATCAACATAGGAGATAATGAAGATGGCTAAAGGCTAAAAGCCCTAGTATCCTTCACCTCCTCCCCCCCCCCTAAAAAAAACAGCAATCATGGAAATGTCACTCTGTTCTTATTTTCTTAAGAAAGTTCTCATCCTACAGAAAAGTCTCACTATTGCTGACTTTACCTCCTGGTTCCTTAGTGTATAGATGAAGGGGTTCAGCATTGGTATCACCACTGCATACAAGAGAGAGATAAATGTGCCTTTTTGGGCTGAGTAGGCAGAGGGAGGCTGGAAATAAAGGCAACTGATAGTGCTGTAGAACAAGATCACCACAGCCAGATGTGAGCCACAGGTGGAAACTGCTTTGTATTTCCCAGCTGTTGAGGGAATTTTTATGATTGTGGAGAATATTAGTGCATAGGAGACAATGATGGCAACTAAAGGCCCCAGCAAATCCATCACCCCTTCCGTCTGTACCAAGAACTTTATATGCCTTGTATTAGAACAGGAGAATTCCAGGAGAGGATAGACATCACAGAAAAGATAGGGGACTTCCACAGAGGTACAGAAAGAAAGGCGTGAAATCAAAAGTGTATAAAGTAAAGAGTGGAGACCGGAAACGATCCAGGATCCAGAAAGCAAAATTAAGCAGCACCTGTGGCTCATCACAGTGATATAATGCAAAGGATGACAGACAGCCACATAGCGGTCATAAGCCATGCAGGCAAGGAGGAAATTATCTGTGTTACCAGAGGCGAGAAAGAAATACATCTGGGTCAAGCACTCATTGAAGGTGATGGTCTGAGATTGAGACATCAAATTTATCAGGATTTTGGGAACAGTAGCGGAAACAAAAATGATGTCAGCCAAGGAGAGATGGCTTAGGAAGAAGTACATCGGGGACTGAAGGAGACGGTTGTCTAAGCGGATAAGCAAGACAATGAGAATATTCCCTAGAAGGGTCAACAAATAAATAGACAGAAAAAGCAGGAAGAAAAGTCTCTGATATTCAGGTCTACTGGAGATCATCAAAAGGGTTATTTCTGAGTTGTCTGTTTGGTTCTGGTTAGCCATTCCACAGCTGAAAATGAATGAGAAAGAGATTAATATTTGATTTAACTAAACATTTCTCTTTGATCTCCTGGGGGAGGCTATAGATGTACTGTACATGATAATTTTATTTCTAATGTGGGTTTTAGCCTGGATGTTTTTACTTCTTTCCCTTTGGCCTTATTTACTTTTGGATTGATATGGCAGTATTGCACACACAGAGACATACACATATACAAACCTACAGCCACATATTTTAAGCCAGCATATTCTTCCTTTTACACAATATGTCTCAATTATCCACAAGATTCCAAACACATCTATGAATATAATTACCCAATAACAGTGATTCACTGCATTATAAATTGACAATTTTAGCAAATAACAAAGAAGCTTCTTTCAAAATGTAAAAAAAAAAAAAGTTAAGAAAATGATTGCTCCATTAGTGGGAGAAAGTGGCAAGAAGGTGACAAGCAACAGGGAGAAAGCAGAACTACTTAACTTGTTTTTTGCATCCGTCTTTACACAAAGGGAAAAAACAGTCCAGTCTATCAAAAATAGTCCCCTAAGAAACAGATTAGAAACACAAGTTAAGATAGGCAAGAAAATGGTAAATGAGCACCTGTCCAGCCTAGACGAGTTCAAATCACCAGGGCCAGATGGACTATACCCCAAGGTTCTCAAGGAACTGGCAGATGTGATCTCAGAACCACTGAACTATATTTTTCAAAGATCCTGGAGCACAGCGGAACTACCAGAGGACTGGAAAAGAGCTGATGTAGTTCCCATCTTCAAAAAAGGGGGGAAAATGGATCCAGGAAACTACAGACCTATCAGCCTGACCTCAATACCTGGGAAGATTCTGGAAAAGATAATCAAACAAATCAGCAAACACCTAGAGACAAACAAAAGTCATTACCAAAAGCCAACATGGGTTTGTCATAAACAGATCATGCCAGACAAATCTTATTGCATTCTTTGACCAGGTGACAAAATTAGTGGACCAGAGGAGTGCCGTGGATATAATTTACTTGGACTTCAGTAAGGCATTTGATAAAGTAGACCTACTACTTGATAAGATAGAAAAATGTGGGTTAGACATCATCACCACCACATGGATTTGTAGCTGGCTGACCAGCCATACTCAGCATGTGGTCCTCAATGGAACTGCATCTACATAGAGGGACATGTGTAGTGGGGTACCAAAGGGCTCTGTTCTGGGCCCAGTGCTCTTTAACATCTTCATCAATGATATGGATGAGGGGATAGATGGAGAACTCATCAAATTTGCAGACAACACCAAGCTGACAGGAATAGTCAACACTCCAGAAGACAGGCTTAAGATACAGAAGGATCTTGACAGACTTGAACATTGGGCACTATCTAACAAAATGAAATTCAATGGTGAAAAAAGTAAGGTTCTACATTTAGTAAGAAAAACCAAATGCACAGGTACAGTATAAGCGGTACCTTGCTCAATAGTAGTAACTGTGAGAGGGATCTTGGAGTCCTAGTGGACAATCACTTAAATATGAGCCAGCAATGTGCTGCAGCTGCCAAAAAATTCAACACAGTGCTAGGCTGCATTAACAGATGGATAGATTCAAGATTACTGAGTTCTTGAAATAGGGCGGCATAGAAATCTAAGTAATAAATAAATAAAATAAATTACACGAAGTATTTTGCAATGCCTTGGTAAGACCACACTTGGAATACTGCATCCAGTTTTGGTCACCACGATGTAAAAAAGATGTTGAGACTCTGGAAAGATTGCAGAGAAGAACAACAAAGATGATCAGGGGACTGGAGGCTAAAACATATAGATTAGTTGCAAGAATTGGGTATGTCTAGTTTAAAGAAAAGGAGTAGGGATGGTATCACAGTGGTGTTCCAATACCTAAGGGGTTGCCACAAAGAAGAGGGAGTCAATCTATTCTCCAAAGCACCTGAAGGCAGGACAAGAAATAATGGAGAGAAACTAATCAAGGAGAGAAGCAACCTAGAACTAAGGAGAAAATTCCTTACAGTTAGAACAATTAATCAGTGGGACCAGCGAATTTCTGAGTGCTCCAACACTGAATGTTTTTTAAAAAGAGTTATTTTTGTTAGATAAAGATAACATAAATCAAATAGTTTAAGGACTGGCTCAACAGAGCTCAACACTTAAATACTCTCCTCCTCCTCCTCCTCCTCCTCCTCCTCCTCCTCCTCCTTCTTCTTCTTCTTCTTTGTTATTGTTGCTGTTATTTTTGCTAACCTTGAATCATTCCTTGACTCTTGATGACTGCCCGCATAATTCCACAGAGTTTTTCAAGATTTTCAGAAGTGATTTGCCCTTGCACACTTCCAAGTGTTGAGAGACAGTAACCCAAGATCACAAGACTGGCTTCATGCCCAAGACAGACTAGGACTCATGGGCTCACAATTTCTGGCCTGATGCCTTTTAACCACCACATCAGACTGGCTCTTTTAAGTATTCTGATGATGGCCAATTTACACTCACACCAATGCAAATGACAATGAGAGGTACAGGAAGATAACAGCTATGTTAGTTATATAACATAACTGATTTCAGAATGCTCCTTGTCTCCCACCTGAGTGACAAACACAGTTTCCAAAATAGTTTCAGTTTCACATGTGGAACTTTGCTGCCCTCTTTTGTACCTGATCATCCTAAACAGAAAGGGTGAGACATGGAAACCAAGCATTGTGTTATCTAAAGGGCATCCTATGTTGAAGGTGAAGATTAAAGTCTGTGACTAAAGCCATTGTTTATCAAGTTACTTCATCTCTTAATTTGGAATCTAAAAACCTCTTGGCTTGCAAAGGAATTGATGGGAATAGTAGAAATCATCCATCTAATTTTTAAAGTAAAAGAGCTGAGACTCACCTCATCAGAAGCTGCTAGTTCCCCTTCTGCATCTATGTGTAAATGATCTGTTTTAATCTAAACTGAAAATGAACTGAGACAATCTTGGTTTCTTTTTCCTTAGATTCCATAGGAACCTATTTCGAAGCTTTGCGAAAGAGAACAGGATCCCAAAGCAGATGGAATTGTAGTTTTAAAACCAACCAGGTATTTCTTTTATAGTTCTTATCCTTTGTGGTTTGACTGGAGATGAAGTTTCAATTCAATTGTTGGTTGATTTCTCTCCAAAAAAAGAAAGGTTTTTCCCCCCCAATCATTCCATAGTAGGGTTTGAGCACTACTGTGACATATTTTGGATTATAAGTATCTTGATAATAAAACAACTGTAAACATTTTATTGCTCCAGGGAATTGTCCACAGGAGTTTAGTCAATGGTGAATACAATTCTAAAGAGAACTTATTAACTAAATAATTGTTGATTTGCTATGACTTCAGAGCTACATATCTTCCTCCTTATCAACCTTGCTCTGAACAGTTAAGTTAGCTATAACCCCGTCTCCTAGATATGCTAAGAAGTACAAAGGAGATCCCAAAGTATGGATGCATTTCAGGGGTTTCTTTCAGTATTTCTGTAAAAAAAAATGTGTAGAATAAAGATTGACAATAACAACCAATTTTCCAGATTTCTAATTGCAAATTATGGTACAGGTTTCTGTAAAAATCATATCCCGTGGGTTTCCCCCCCCACACACACACACACACGACTGTTCTCATCAGTGACTATAATTTATGACTACATTTCAGGCAAAAGAGGAAGCAAGCATGTCTGCCCTCTTTTGAAGATTAGGAACTGAAGAATGGATGTCAGAGATTCAAAGAAACCCAACAGTTCCTCTTCTTTCTTTCTTTTTAATATATTTTTTATTTATTTTTTAACAAGCATAAGTCACTCAATAATTAGTAAACAGTGTGTTGTCTGGGTTACATTTGTAAAAACATTCCTTAACAATTGATTTCTATAATCTGTATTCCATATATTAATTTTAATTGATTTCCTCTTTCCCAAAACATCCTTTTTTTGCAAACATTAATACAATTCTTATTGTTTTAATAAATGACAATTAAGTATATAATTTTTCCAATATTCCTAAAAAATAATCATCATATTAGTATAATATTTCTTTTCTTTTCAGTCATTTGAGTTGCCTTATCATCAATCCTCTAAGAACAGTTCCTCTTCTGAGTTTGCTGGCCATCATACATTTTTGACTCTGATGTCTGGAGCTTATGGCAGTTATAATCCAAATCATTCTTCCCCTGTTCTGGGCATCTTCTTAGGCTGTTACATAGTAGAACTGGCCCTCACCAAAGCTCTGAGAGCTTTGCTTATAAGGCTGCAATTATTGTTTTGGACAGTGTGATTCCAATGAGAAGTTCTCTCTTAGGTATATATATATACAACAGTAATCTATTTCATGCAGAAGTACTGATTGTTTTAAATGAGCCAATAAATGCACTTATACTCTTGTTTTTTTAAAAAAGCAAAAGAAGAAAAAAAATGACCATTACTTGCTTGAAATGGCAAATTTGTAGATGTAATTGTAGCAAAATTTTAATGTGGAGAAAAGCAAAGTTTTACATTTAGGCAGGACACATCAAAGGTATAAGTACAGATTAGGCGAGACCTGGCTCAAAAACAGTAACTGTGAGAGGGACCTTGGAGTCCTAGTGGACGATCATTTGAATAAGCCAGCAGTGTGCAGCAGCAGCCAAAACAAGTTAATACAATCCTGGGTTGTATAAACAGAGGCACAGAATCAAGATCACGGGAAGTATTAGTACTGCTTTATAAAACCCTAGTAAACCAACACCTGGAATACTGCAACCAATTTTGGTCACCATACTACAAAAAAGATGTTGAGACTTTGAAAAAAGTTTGGAGAAGAGCAACTAAGATGGTCAAAGGTCTGGGGACTAAAACATATGAAGAACGGCTGCAGGACTTGGGTTTGGCTAGTCTAAAGAAAAGAAGAAATAGGAGTGATATGATAGCAGTATTCCAGTATTTGATGGGCTGCCAAAAGAAGAGGGGGGTCAAATTATTCTCCAAAACACCAGAGGGCAGAACAAGAAACAATGGTTGGAAAGTAAACAAAGAGAGAAGCAGCCTGGAATTAATGAGAAACTTCCTAACAGTGAGGACAATTAACTAGTGGAATAGCTTGACTTCAGAAATCATGGGAGCTCCATCCCAGGAGGTTTTTAAGAAGAGGCTATATAGCCATTTGTCTGGGATGGTATAGGTTCTCCTGCTTGAGCAGAGGGCTGGACTAGAAGACCTCCAAGGTCCCTTCCATCTTCTATTCTATTCTATTCTATTCTATTCTATTCTATTCTATTCTATTCTATTCTATTCTATTCTATCTCTCCAACACTACCCAGACAATCACTTTCTCTGATACCAGTTCTATTTCCTTCACTTTCCTCCACCTGAGGTTCTCAGGATGAGCAGAAGTAAACTTCCAGAGATAAGTAAGGCATTCTATAGCTCAGCAAACCTCTGTATTTTTCATTTTAAAAATGATCATGTCTTGTTTTAGAAAATCACTCCTTTCTAATGCTCGAGACACTGGTTCTTTCTTAATGGCTGTGTTGAAGAGCTCTCTGCTTATCTTTAAGCACAGCTATTCCCTGACTTACAACAATTCATTTAATGGCTGTTCAAAAGATACAACAGCCTTGGAAAAAGTGACTTTACATGCCCTTATGACTGTCGCACCATCCTCTCATTCACATGATCACAATTTAGGTGCTTGGCAACTGTCCTGCATTTATGACCAGTTGCAGTGTCCTGCAGTCATGTGGTTGCAATTTGCAACCTTTTTTTTACTGATTTTCAATAAAACTATGCCCATTGGGGAAGCTGGATTCACTTAATGACCATGTGATTCGCTTGACGTCCATGGCGACTTGCTTAACCACTGCCCTAAAAATTGTCATAAAATTGGGTCTGACTCAAATTACGAGTAGAAATCCTGGTCCCAATTGTGGCTGTAAGTTGAGGATTACCTGTAAGCAGAAAATAATACTGCCATGAAACTGGTTTGTTCCTGCTACCAATCGTCCAATCTCAGTTGTGTTTTTCCCAGCTACCATGCTATTTGTATTTATCTATTTAAATTTATTAGCTGCTCAATTTCAAAGAAATTCTGACTTTCTCCAAGGTAATGGGTGACAAAGCCTTAGAAAAGTTATACTCTTCAAAGTTGTTATTAGATAGTGTTTGAATAAGAGTATAGCTAAATATGAGTTAAATCTATCCCTGGGGTGTAAATGAAGGTAATGTAATTAGCACAAAAAAAAACATGTTGTCATCTTTGTGCCACAATTAAGAGCAAGTGAAGAAGGGCTTTGGCCATGAGGCTGCTATGGATAATTTCAAAGGGAAACACTGACTCTTTCCCATCTTCTCAGTTCTTACTTCTTCAACAGCTTTTCCTTGGCTGCCTCCAAGGATTTGATGTAGTTCTGTCTTTTATCAGCAATAATACTTTTGCTTCCCCCATAGCTCCTCTTGACAGTCTTTACTCCCACTGCCTAGGTTACCTTCTTCTCCCTCTAAGCTCTGAAGCTTTGGCTTAAGTGGTTGTCCAAACAGATAAGCAAGACTATGAGAATTATACATGTTGTCACTCACAAGGACAGATGAAAAGAGTTATACCTGAACGAGGTTAATTTTTCCTCTGCTAGAATTTTCAGTTGGGTTGTGTCAAGTTGAAATTCAGTAAATAAGGAGATGCTTTTAAAATATGTTTGTGCAATAAATAAATAAATGTAGGTAACCCTCGACCTATGACCACAATTGAGCCCAAGACATTTGTTAAGTGAGTTTGGCCCCATTTTACAACTTTTCTTGCTATAGCTGTTAAGTGAATCACTGCAGTTGTTGAGTTAGTAACATGGTAGTTAAGTGAACCTGATTTCCCCATTGGCTTCGCTTGTCAGAAAGTCTCATATGGTGGTCACATGACCCCGGGACGCTGTGACCGTTGCCAAGCATCCGAATTTTGATCACGCGACTGTGGGGATGCTGCAACAGTCGTAAGTGTGAAAACAGTCATAAGTCACTTTTTTCAGTGTTGTAACTTTGAACAGTCACTAAACAAACTGTTGTAAATTGAGGACTACCTGTATAATAGTAAACACGATTAACTTCTAAGTAAAAAATACTGGGTTCATCATATCTACACATATACAGTATGCATCTCCATCCAAATCCATATCTGATGGTAAGGACTTCTTATCATTTGGAATACACAAATTATATCCATTACCCCCAGTATGATCTCTGCAGCAAGATCCGTATCTGCCAGTTATCCATCTTCCACTGAGGTCTGGACTTTCAAGGCTGAATTCTTAGTTTTCTTAATTACCTAGGAATTTCCTTTCAATTCTCTCCAGTCTAATAACTTCACCTATAATATTATAGACTCTTAGTGCACTGAATCATCTCAGTCTGGCATCACAACCATTTAAGATGATGATAGCAGTTACTTCTGTGAATTAAGAAACAAATCTGATATTAGGAGGTATTTCTTTCACCCTTGAGAGTTTTCCCCTCTGATGAAATTACTTTTTCTTTACAAATAAAAAACTAACCTTTGTTTCCGTTAATTTTAGAAAGAAAAGGAAAGGTGATATGGTACACTAAATAATTTGGACCATAACTGAGAGTTGTTCTCAATAAGAATTAACCCTAAATCTGCAATCCTAATAAGCACTTATTCTCTCCATCGGGGCAATGTAGCATGAAATACTTAGGGTTCACAGTAAATGAATGGGAAGAACAGGCATGATGTGTCTAAATATTTGATTCTCACCAGCTCTAGGTTGACTCAGCTTTCCATCCTTCCGAGGTCGGTAAAATGAGGACCTAGATTGTTGGGGACAATAGGCTGACTCTGTAAACTGCTTTATAGAGAGGGCTATAAAAGCACTGTGAAGCAATATATATATAAGTCTAAGTGCTATCGCTATTGCTAAATCCTGAACTTTTAAACAAAAATGGTAAAAGACTCACTTTCAATCCACAAAATCTTTTTTTGAACACTGAAATGTGTTTTGTGATTGGAAGCTTTATTCCATCTTGGAAACTGTCTCACGGATGCGGGCTTCTTTTCTTCAGGTACTAAAGATCCATATTATTGCATCATCATCATTGTAATTTGTTATTATTTATTAATGTATTAATAATTAATGTATTAAATGTACACACCACCCATCTCCCAGTGAGCATAAAGCACCTCTTGCTTTTAAAACAAACTGGAAGCTTCCCCCATAATTGGAAACCCAGTGCCCTTTCTAATTTCGAATGATCACTACAAAGTGATACAACAACGATGATTAGGGGACTAGAGGCTAAAATATATAAGGAAGGGTTGCTGGGACTGGGTATGTCTAGTTTAATGAAGAGAAGGATGAGGGGGGACATGATAGCAGTGTTCCAGTATCTTAGGGGCTGCCACAAAGAAGAGGGAGTCAAGCTATTCTCCAAAGTGCCTGAAGGCAGGACAAGAAGCAACGGATGGAAACTAATCAAGGAGAGAAGCAACCTAGAACTAAGGAGAAACTTCCTGACAGTTAGAACAATTAATCAGCGAAACAACCTGCCTCCAGAAGCTGTGAATGCTCCAACACTGGAGGTTTTGAAGAAGAGACTGGACAACCATTTATTTATTTATTTATTTATTTATTTGTTTGTTTGTTTGTTTGTTTGTTTGTTTGCTTGTTTGTTTGTTTGTTTATTTATTGGATTTTTATGCCGCTCCTCTCCAAAGACTCGGAGTGGCTTACAACATATATATAAAAACAGCAGATCATATCTGAATCCAAACAAAAATATTTTAAAAAATAAATAAGAAACCCCACATACATTCAACATTCACACTACAGTCTGAAATTATACCATTTGTCTGAAATGGTATAAGGTTTCCTGCCTAAGCAGGGGGTTGGACTAGATGACCTCCAAGGTCCCTTCCAACATTATTATTATTATTATTATTATTATTATTATTATTATTATTATTATTATCATCATCATCACCATCGTCATTATTATTATTATTATTATTAATCACTGAGATTGAGCAGGTCTTTTGTTTCAAATACCTGGAGTAGTTCTTCACTCTGCTAGTGCTAGGAAAGGCTATAGGAACTATACAGCTGAAAAGGCACAGAGGAGCTCATTTGCCAGCCTTAAATTCCTTAAGATAAGCGGTGGCCGCTATATACCTGCAGTATTCAAATTATTTGAAGTCAAGCCAAACGCACAACTTCTCTATGATGCTCAAAGGGCCCTTTCTCCAATTTTGCACCATTAGAACTTGTACAATCCAAATGTCTTTTAAGATCAGCCCCAAATTGTGTCTCTAATGACACCCTGCAACTATTAACAGGCTTCATGAGACTGGAGGGTAGAGTGGGGTGGCCGTGCTCACCTATTGGCTCAGACTGTCCTTTTTTTCTCTCTTAGCCTTGTTCCATTAACTATGAATGATGACTTTTTTTTCAATCCACATGGAAACAGACAGTGGCAACTTCAGTAACATCTCAGCCCTGGGCTTCTCTCCAGATCGTCTATTCAGCATAGAGTACGATCAAAGCACTCATTAAACAGCATGTAGCAGACACAGAGGGCCAATTGGATCTAGTCAGGACTCCATCCAGATTTATTGGCAGTGAACAGGTACTCTCCTGTGGCACATCTAAACACTGGAGGGTTTTTACTCATGCACACTGTCATGCCTCTCCTCAGCTGTCCTTGAAGACCAATACAGGAAAATTATTGACCCAGAGAAACAATGCCCCTGTAACGCTGGATACATAGAAGCAATGCAGCATGTGCTTCTCCACTGCCTGTGCTACATCCATATTAGTCTCATCTCACTTTTTTTCTTCTTTTTATGGCCCTGTAGTCCCTTAATTCAGGATAGAGTCAGGGAGACTGGGTGGAGCTGAGCATTTACTGCCCAGATGCCCTTCCTGATGCCTATGAGGAGTTCACAGCAGATATTGTTTTCGTTGTGCTCTAAGAGAGAAGCATCTGCCACTACCTCGGATTGAATTTTCAACCTTTAGTCTCACCTCACTATTACTGAATAAATAGCCTGGCCACATAGACAATTCTACACCTCCCTGCTCCTTTTAGATACCAAACTGTTACAACATATAGTGTTGCTAGGTTGTGCACAGCATGGCTCAAAATTTGCCAGATGATGATGTGTGCCATAAACTACAGTTAAGGAGAACCTAGTTTGCCATAATAGAGTGCTCTGTATTTTGACAGAGACACTCTTCCACATACTATGCTTTTATGCTCCCCTACACTCATCTAATGCTCCTACCTTTTTTTTTTAGACTCTTATAGGCTGTTATATGTCCGTTTTGTTTTAATATCTTCTAGCTGGTCATACTTTTTAAGCCTCTGGTGTGTTTTCTATGCTTTTGAATTGACTATGCTTCGCCATCTTTATGCTGGCCTATGACTAGAATAAAGATTTGATTCATTTGGAATGATCACTGAATCCCGTTTGGAATGATCGCTGTATCTCATTCTTTCATTTTCTCCAATAAGAAAAGAGGCTTGAAGGGCTGATGGGCCTGACAGGCTTATTTTTGTCCATGAAGATCTGTATAATAAAGCAACTGGACTAGAAAAAAATTCTCAGGACTGTTTAGCTAATGATGAAGGTTTTTTTCCCAGGAGGTGCTTGTTATTGGAAGCAATGTTTATTACCTAAGGATTCCATGTCACGAAAGACATTCCAATGTTGATGCTCTGAATCAGACATGTCAAACACAAGGCCCGGGGGACGGATGCGGCCCGTGAAGTGGTTTCATGTGGCCCATGAAGCCATCCTGGAAACAGTGAGGGAACGGGCCCCACTGCCTTGGCCCTGGCCCAGAACAGCCGGGAGCCAATGTACAATTTTGTGATGGCCACCTATGCTGAAACGCATTCAGTCTTAGCTTCACAAGGCCATCTGGAAACAGCGAGGAACCAGCCCCTGCCTTGTCAGCCCCGCCTCCTGGGTGCAAGCTGGGGAAGTGTCACCCTTTGTGAGGAATGAAGAAATGGACCATGCCTTGGCGCTTGTCCCGGTCCCACCCCCTTCTGCTAGAGACCCTTAGATCTGTCTCACTCCTGCCCAGGCCCCCACAGGCATCCTTGACGCGAACAATGTAAAGCTGGCCATGCCTACCCAGTAGACAACACCTACTCCATCCATGCCCACCCAGTAGGCCACACCTACCCTGGCCACACCCACACGGCTGCCCCAGGGCAACCACAATACTGATGCGGCCCTCAATGAAATTGAGTTTGACACCCCTGCTCTGAATGGTCTAGCAAAAAAAAAAAATCTATCCAGGATGATAACCTTGATAGGTGATGTAAGACTTACAAGAATCTGTTTCACCATGTTCTTGTGCACCTTTTTCTCTTTCTAAATTTAAAGTTGAGGTGGGGAGACAGTAACAACAATAGTAATGACCATAATAATTCAAAGCCTGAATTACAGGTGCAAATTACTGCACAAGGCAGGGACCTACCAACTGAGGAAAAAACCATCCCTGCTAAAAGTTAAGGATGTGACTAGTACAGTGAGCCAAGTCTTTTTTGTGATGAGACACAATTGTATGTGGTGGATAGGGTGTATGTGTAAAGTTAAATATTTTATTTAAATATGAGAAAGAAAAGAAATACATGAAAAAACTGCCAAAAGCAAAAAAATTAAAAAACCAGATGTCATGGTTCCAACAGATGAAACTCTTCAAAGACCTTCGAGGCATTGTTTACCTTAAAGAATATTCGAGTAGCATAGCATCGGCACGTACATAGACAAAGCCAAAATCTGAATTCCCCTCCCCTGAGCACATGGTATCAAAGCACAATTCCCTCCTCTAATTAACGGTCGGAAATCACATTCTCCAATTAGTTTGAAATGAAGACTTTCCCCCCAGTTCTTCAACCCGCCATTTCTCATAAACTGCTGTTCATCATGCACCATTAACTATAACCACCCAACAATCACCCCTTAGATTTTGTTTTCCTTATTGTTTCTATAGGTATTCATTAAACAAGCATTTAACATTTTACATGATTTCTGCAACAGGACAGTCCATGTTTATGAATGAAATTGTATTTCTTGGTACAATATCCCTGGTACAAGTTTAGATTGAGACATAGCCATGATTCAAGTTGCTGAGATTTCCATTCCCTCTCTCACAGAAATGCAGACTTTGAGGAGCAGAGAAAAAATTGAAATAAGTCTGTGGCTTTTATCCTTCCAAGAAATCTTTTCAGAGCAGCTTTTATCTCTGTGTTTCTCAGAGTGTAAATGAATGGGTTGAGCATGGGAGTCACCATTGTGTACATGAGAGAAGAAATCATGTTCTGTTCTGGATTCCTGGAGTTTGGCTGCAAGTAGACCCAGCAGAGGGTGCCATAGAAGAGGGCTACCACGCCCAAGTGAGAAGCACATGTGGAAAAAGCCTTTTGTTTCCCCTTTGTGGATGGGACTCTAAGAATGGTGCAGAAAATGCAGACGTAGGAGACCACAATGAGGACAAATGGGCCCAATACATCTGCATAGCTCTCAATTAGAGAAATGATTTCTATAACACTTGTGTCTGAGCATGCCAGTCGTAACAAAGGGAAGAACTCACAGAAGAACTGGGGGATCTCCTTGGAACAGAAAGAGAGAGGGTACATTATCAGTGTATACAGCACAGAATTGAGGGATGCCAGGAGCCAGCAGATTGCCACAAGCAAGAGGCAGCGCTTGTGGCTCATTCGTGTGGCATAAAGCAATGGATGGCAGATGGCCATGTAGCGGTCGTAGGCCATCACAGCCAAAAGATAGTTATCTGTGTTGGCAAAAGTCATGTAGAAATACATTTGCATCAAACAACCACTATAGGAAATAGTCCTGACCTGGAAGAGAAGGTTTTGCAGCATCTTGGGGACAGTCACAGAGGCAAAGCCCACATCTGCAAAAGAAAGGTGCCTGAGGAAGAAATACATGGGGGTCTGCAGAAGACGAACATCTGAGGAAATCAGCAGAACAATCAGTAAATTTCCTAAGACTGTCAGGAGATACATGGATAGGAAGAGCAAGCCCAGAAGGTGTTGATGCTCTGGCTGGACAGAGAAATCCATAAGAATGAACTCTGAAGAGTCTGTATAGTTCTGTTTTGCCATTACACAACTATGGAAAAAGAATAAAAAAGATACAGAGATATGCAGCAGTTCAGTTCACTCGGAAAGGTATCAGGTTGAATGTGACAAAAGGTAGAAACAGAGGAAAGAAGCAAGACAGGCCCTAACACAGAGGTAGGCAACCTTGGCTCTTTTATGACTCGTGGACTTCAACTCCCAGAATTCCTGAGCTAGCCAAAGGAGCCAAGGTTGCCTACCCCTGCCCTAACATATGCTGGACCCCCTCCTGCCTCATTTCAATAGGTAAGCTAAAGGGTTTTGAAACCTGAAGCTCCCCCTGCCCAATGCATCCACCTTACCGAAACACAGCAAGTTTGAATTTGACTAGTACTTGGAAAAATGGCTTCAGGTCTTTTTCTGGAGACTGCAGGAGGCTGCTTTTGAATCAGCAAAGGTTTTTTCACTCTAGAATAAACATTAAAAACTGACATCGAAGTTTATTTTTATATGTTTTGCTTTGAGGTATATGATGAAAGGAACGGGGGTCATAAAAGCCCTAAAGAAAGCAATTCAAAGCTGACTATGTTTCTGTAAACATTGGAATCCACATTACAGGAGTATACTTTAGAAGCATTTGTTCTTGTTGTTATGTACTGTGCTGACACCTAGTTACATTACTAAATAACTTCATGAGCTCTGAGACCTTCTTTTTGTGTACTACCCTGCCTTACACGTGTCAGTGATATCACTGAAGTCTTGTGTTACTTGAGTCCACCAAACTACAACATTCTTGCCTCCTGAAGGAATTTACTTCTGATTTAACATTTACATTTAGAAACGAAGCCCTGGGAGACTTATTTGCTTAAACATGGACAAAAGAATAGATAATACATAGATATAAATAGATCTTTATAATAAAAAAGATATGATTTATAACTAGAATAGCATTCTCTCTTTTGATATGGGAATAATAAAAACACTAGAATGGCTTGTATGAATGAAACCTTTGGCTACACAGATGTAACTAACTTTGAAAAATCATAACTGACAAAGATATTTTGAATACTGATGGGAAATTAAACTTATGTAAGAGCTTGAAAAACAGGACATTGATTTAATAAGGAGACTTTAATTGCACATACAATTTAAATATAAGGTGGTTAGAAAAGAGGTTACTATTGCTATTTGTATAACACTAGAAGATGTGTATATCTAATTTTGTATGTATTAATAGTAAGAATTGTATTTGTTTATTATTGAGAAAATGAAAATATCAGGGGAAGAAGAGGGAATTAAAAACAAAAAACACTGGACTGTGTAGTATTGAATAGACTTGTACTGAAGTTACATTGTACATTGAGTAACAAATGTACCCGGACATTACATTTGTTTACTAAGCATTTATGATTTGTAATAATAGAAAATCAATAAAACACTTATATAAAAAAAAGAAGAGGAAAGGAGGTGGGGGGGAGGCTGAAAAAGGAAAGGCATGATGGCTCTGTGCACTGATAAGATCAAACAGAAAATGAGCTTACTTCACTCATTCCTGCTCAATCTGAGAATACGTTTCTTCGAATCTTCTTTCCACAAATTACATCCACAATATTGGACCTCTCATTAAACTATCCAAGATGTTTTCTAAATGTAACTTTCGACCCTGATGTGTCACCTGGATGGAAAAGATGTGAAAGTAAATACGTTTAATAATAAATAAACCTGAATATTTTCTACCTAATTGAGTCCTTTCCCTTCTTTTGAAGACAGCTTGATTGCTCTGTTACATTTGATCTATGCTGGGTTAATCTACTGTTTGTTTATTCATTATTTACCACTTTATTTAGAAATCATATTTATGTAACCTATACAACTATAGCTACTCAACAAAGACACTTCCCATATTAGAGCGTCAAACTGGTTGAATTATTCTACCTCTCTGATGGAATATATGAATATATGAAAGGCAGGAGAGCAGATCAAGCCTATAAACCAGTAGTTTGCCATAAAGTCAAGCCAGGCACATTAAACATGTCATAAATTTCACATAATAGTGTATCTATTTATTCATATCACAAGAAGCAAAAGAACCCAGAGATCTCAATGTGGAAAAGTCCAGGACATTTACAAACCTTTTTTCCATGGAGTAAGGTTTCAGGCAATCCAAAGCCTGCAGGCAGCCACCAGATTCCAGCAAGAGAAGTAAAATTCAGTTGCTGAAGGAGTACTGCAAACATGGGGATAATCAACACCTGTACTTGTAACTGTTCCTTTCAATTAGAAGTTCTATTGCAGACATGTCAAACTCGTCGGCAATGGGGTGGGCACGGCTCCGGTATGATGAAACCGGCCCGCGGGCCAGCCATTTGACACTCCTGTTCTATTGTCTAATATAGTGCCATTACCTCTTTGCTTTAGAAAAATACTATATAACAAGGAGAGAAGAGAAAGATGGATGGCACACAATAGTGGCATAACAGCTGCATTTTCTACATTACAAAGAGTATTCCCTTCCTATTCTGCACACCCCATGGGTTCCAAGGTGGAAGAACACATAGCTAAATGCCAATGCATATTTCTATGGATACTTCCCATATAATGGCTTAGGCCACTGGGATTTTGTTAATTCTGACATTGCATCTCTTAGGATTCCTCCATTTATTCAAGCCAAGAGTGAGCTATCAGAATATTTTATTCTGATGCAATCGAAACCTATGGTAGGTCTGAGTAGACTTTGATACATTTTGTGGTTTCAGACTGATGATTACAAAATAAACTAGCATGCTAGGAATGTAACTGGGCTAAAATCCTACATCTTAATGGATAGATTTCTGTGTGAAAGGGATGCTTATGAAGCAGAATTCTACCATATAAACATCCATTGCAGTCTATAACAATATATGACCTACATGGAATGATTTCACTGTAAATTTGGCCCACAATTCTCTTTTTTCTTTTCCGCGCTTGCCATACTTAGCCTGATTTTTTGTAGAAAAACAAACTTTGAAGCAGTTTTAAATTAGGTAGATTACAAGGCGCCTCATAGAATGTGGTAGCTTTGGCAACTCATTTTAGCATCATCAGAATAAATGTTCTGGCTTCTCTGTACTTATGCTATGGTTGTTATCATAGAATTTCCTTTTTTCTATATTGCTATATGCTTTTCATATTGTATCTATTGACAGAAGTTCTTTTTTTAAAAAAAATGAACATTAGGTTGATTAAGACAAAGTCTCACATTTTTTGAACGTCTGCAATCTTGTTCCAGGACACAGGAGCTAGCCTGAGCTTCACTCTGAAAAATTACATTTAAAAAAAAAAAGTAAATGACATCAACTTTTATTGTATGGGATATTAAAGGCTACAAAGGCTTAACTAAATGGAGACAGATTTTTTATAAATTGAAACTGTTTATGCTTCAGTATTATTTTACAAGAAACTCATATTCTCCCTGATGGAAAAATATCCTTTAGCTTGCAGGATTTTGGCAGATTCACAAAAATGGAAATTTGAAAGCTGCCAGAGGGCTAGTGATTTTTATCAAACCCAAACCTTCAATTATCATAACTGAACTACAGGTTTTTGATACTGGTATAGGGTATTACATAATTTTGATAGTTAATCCTGGAAACTTGAAGCTGGAGGTTAAAGTGTTCTATATGTACATGCAAGAGCTCCTGAAAACTAGAATCTAATCTGAGCAATGATCAGTAAAAGGTTTTATTATAGAAAGGTCATTTATTATAGGAAATGCCTATTCCATTTCACTGAAATGTTCTACCAAAAACAAATGCTCTAAAACAGCTGTTCTCAACCTGTGGGTCGCGACCCCATTTGGGGTCAAACGACCATTTCACGGGGGTTGCCAAACAATGCAGTCCGCCATTTTTTTCCCCTTTTCCTTAGCTGTGGTACTCCCTCTTATTCTATTGGCTTTTGAAAGCCAATAGAATAGACTTTCTTGAATAGAGTCTAATTCTATTGGCTTTCAAAAACCAATAGGAATTGTCCAGGCTGTCTCTGCCCTACTGAGCCCGCCAAAAGTCCCAGTCTGCAAACGGTGCTACAAGTTGTCTGCAGCGAAGGCGAGCTGTCTGGAAGTTTCCACCCCTCCCTGCTGAGCAACTACTAAAAATGTAAGTAAAGGAGGGCCAGGAGTGGGAGGTGGGAGGCCGGCGGGCGCAGGGAGTGTTGCTGGTGCACGTGGGGCCCAGTGGGTGCCTTACCTCCCTTGGGCTGGGCCAACTGGTGGCCCAGCCGGTGGTTGCCCTGCGCCGTCACTGCTGTGGCCGCCCAGGAGTGCCTGGGCCTGCCTGCCGCTTCCCCGAACGGGCGGTGGCCAAGGTAAGCCTAGCGGGGCAGCGGCGGGCGCAGGGAGGGTTGCTGGCACGCCTGGGGCCCAGCAGGTGCCTTACCTCCCTTGGGCTGGGCCAGCTGGTGGCCCAGCCGGTGGTCGCCCTGCGCCGTCGCTGCCCCTTGCCAGCTACGCCTCGGCCGGCGCAGGGGGTGGCACCACACATGCGCGGCGCTCCCGGGCAGGGAAATACAGGTAGTCCTCGACTTACGACCAGTTGGGGGTCACAGCATTAAAAAGGTTGAGAACCACTGCTCTAAAACAACCAGTCAAATAGCATAGACTCTGCTTGTTTATCTGAGGACAAAGGTAAAAGAAAGTGACCTCACATTAGGACTCTCTTAGATAAAGAGCAGGCAGAGTGATAGTAAAAACTAGCACTGAGTAAATCCTTCATTCTGTATTTAAGCTTTACTTTGTCCTTAAGTCAATAGCCAGAGCTGCTGAAAAGCAGTACTATTAAATATGGATCTTCAACAGTTGGATGCCCTGGATAAATGATTATGTTTCAATTAAAGATTTACCTGAAACTTTACATAACTGTTTTATAATGCCATTTTGTTTATAAACAACTGTAACTGAGGATTTTTATATGGATAAAATTTTAATGATGATGATGATAATAATAATAATAATAATAATAATAATAATAATAATAATAATAATAATAATAATAATAATAATAATAATAATAATAAAGTTGGAAGGGACCTTGGAGGTCATCGAGTCCAACCCCCTGCTCAGGCAGGAAACCTTACATCATTTCAGACAAAAGGCTGTCCAGTCTCCTCTTAAAAACTTCCAGTGTTGGAGCATTCACCGCTTCTGGAGGCAGGTTGTTCAATTGGTTAATTGTTCTAACTGTCAGGAAGTTTCTCCTTAGTTCTAGGTTGCTTCTCTCCTTGATTAGTTTCCATCCTATTGCTTCTTGTCCTGCCTTCAGGCACTTTGGAGAATAGCTTGACTCCCTCTTCTTTGTGGCAGCCCCTGAGATATTGGAACACTGCTATCATGTCCCCCCTCGTCCTTCCCTTCATTAAACTAGGCATACCCAATTCCAGCAATCGTTCGTTGTAAGTTTTAGCCTCCAGTCCCCTAATCATCTTTGTTGCTCTCCTCTGTATCTTTTTTACATCGTGGTGACCAAAACTGGATGCAGTATTCCAAGTGTGGCCTTGGAAATAGTAGGGCATGGACTTGAATTTGTCAACCTTGTTCCTTCATGGATGCCCCTGTGTTGAAAAAGATATGCTTTGGAAAATTCATACTTAAATTCAGTGCTTTTTTTTTTTTTAAAAAAAGGTGCCGTGAGAAAAAAAGCCCTGCTTAAATTATGTGAAATTAATTCCCAATTTATGGAGTTTTATGCACACATATATTCTGCAAATATATCCATTGAAGAGATAATGCTTTCTAAAATGGAATAACTTTCCCAGAAATTTTGGCTACTCATTTAAAAAAAATTAGCTACACCTGTAGCAATACAGGAATTTACTTAACATTAGTAAAGCAGTGAAATCTAGAAAAACCTCTTGGCTGGATGGGAAAATGAAACTTGGCATTTATTTTATTTGAGATTGAGATATTTTGTGAAATAGGGGGCCTACCAGCATCATCCTATGAGGTTTACATTATGGTTATTACAGTGGTAGGATTCAAATACCTGAACAATCGGTCCTATTATGTGATGCAGGCCTAGGCCTCCAATGTCTAGAATGGACTTCCAGAAATAGCATCATGCACTTCTGGTGGGATGCTCTAGGTCTGGGAGGCCTCCTCCAGGCCTCCGATGCCTAGAACAGACTTCCAGAAGTGGCATCAACAAACTTCCAGTGGGCCGTTCTATGCCTGGGAGGCCTCCAAGGCCTAGACTGGATTTTCAGGAGCCAGCTGGTTCTCCGAATTCAGGTAAATTTAGCTACTGATTGTCCCGAACCGATGCAAACTGGCTGAATCCCACCACTTCATGGAGCCATCAGGTGAAGCCACCCCAATCTTCCCCTGCCTGCCAGGGGCCAGATCCACCTCACCCACACAGGTCATGACAGCTACAAATCCCCTTCGCCCTCCACCCTTCATTGTGCAATTAAATTCTTCCTTTAAAAGAATTCCCTGCCTGAATCCTAGGCGTGTCTTTAGAAACAACGAATTTATTCCCAAATTATCTTTTTTTCGAATCGCCATGAGGGAGCACTCCCCTCTGTTCCACCCACAAGAGACCACAAAAATCACTACTGGCAATTGACTGAGACGCTCCTTAAAGTTGGCTTTGTGAGGAGACAAAAAAAAATGGAGACAGGTTTTCCCCACCACCCATCATCCCCTGCCAGCAACTCAACTTCCTTTTTGTTGATTGGAGGACTGCAGAGTGAAGACACAAAATACACACCAGTTGCCAAGTGTCTGAATGTTGATCACATGATCATGGGGATGGTGCAAAGGTCATAATTATGAAAATCAGTCGTAAATCACATATTTCCGTACCCTTGTAACTTTGAATGGTTACTAAACAAACTATTTCTGTAGGCTGAAGAAGTCACAGTCACACAGCAAAACTGGTGAGTGCTGCTGGGAATTTTCCATGCTTAATCTTTGACCAGGGAAATGTCCTTCACTTGAAGAATTTTTCACAATTCCGACCTTTGCACAATCCCCATAATCATGTGGATGTAAAAGAAAGAAAGAAAGAAAGAAAGGAAGGAAGAAAGAAAGAAAGGAAGGAAGGAAGGAAGGAAGGAAGGAAGGAAGAAAGAAAGAAAGAAAGAAAGAAAGAAAGAAAGAAAGAAAGAAAGAAAGAAAGAAAGAAAGAAAGAAAGAAAGAAAGAAAGAGAAAGATCCTAGATCCCTGTCTGTTCCCAATCTGGAGTGAAGCTGCTGGTAGAGATTGTCCCTATGTCCAACCTGATAACAAAGTTTCCAGTCATGACTGGACCAATGTCAGGCGCTCTGCATCCATGGAAAAAATAATTAACAGAGCGAAATGTCTGCAAAAGGCAACTTCCTGCTGAAATTGCTGTCAGTCAATTAAGGTTTCTCTCCTGGCATTTCAGCTTGGCAGAAAGTGCCTACAAGGGCTACTTTAGGGGATGAAGACTTCCTTGCAAGGAATACAAAAGCAATGATGGATTTTCAAGACTGTCCAGCTGAACCATCTCTGTTTGAGAAAACCATAGTTTTTTTAAAAAGGCTTTATTTTCTCTCCTTCCCCAAAGAAAGAGGCATTTGCTTTAGGGAGAATCTGGCAGGTGTCCAGAATGTTATGAATAAGGACAGTTTATTGGAAAACATCCTTATTAAACCAGGAAGAGAAGTTTCCTAGATGTGTGATGGAAGCAAGCCAGCATTGAATTCTCTCCCTTAGCCTGGTAAGGAGGAGGAGCAGGGCTTTGGGAGATGATGATTTAATGGTGGCTGCCAAGATGACTGACCATGGGTAAGGGGAAAAGGAGGGCAGGCTGAATTTGCTGCTGGAAAGAATAGTTGTTGATCCAAGGACTTCCACTGAAGAGAAGGGAGGGGAATTCAACTGTTGCATTGTTTGTTTGTTTGTTTGTTTGTTTGTTTATGGGAATTCAGCAGTTGCATCATTATTTCCTTCTGAGAGTCTTCCTTTACACTCAGGTGTTTCTGTTAGCATGACTGTGGACATTCCTCATAGCTATCAGATTAGATTCTTTCTTTCTTTCTTTCTTTCTTTCTTTCTTTCTTTCTTTTCTTTTCTTTTCTTTCTCCCTCCTTTCCTTTCCTTTCCTTTTCCTTTCCTTTCTTCCTTCCTTCCTTGCCTTACCTTACCTTACCTTACCTTCCTCCTTCCTTCCTTCTTTCCTTCCTTCCTTCCAGCACTTGACCCCTCTTTTCTTTGTGGCAGCCCCTCAAATACTGGAATGCTGTTATCATGTCATCCCTAGCCCTTTTTTTCTTTAGACTAGCCAAACCCAAACCCAAAGTTGGCAAACGTCGCATGTTTTCCAAACATGATCATGGCCCATTGGAAAACAAATCTGAAGTAGTCTGGGATCGAGAAATGCTCATGAAGGCTTTTATTTAATGCTATTTGTTGCATTGCAAAGCATTTGCTGGCTTTGCCCAAAGACCCAGCTGGAAGGGAGGCATCATTGCCTGGTCTCGGAGGGCTGTCTGGATAGGTTTCTGATGAATTTGGTGAGAATCTGACTGGAAATAAGCATCGGGTTGATGCGAAGGCCGCATCGACGAAATACCTCTTCCACAGCCATAGTTGCAGCCTGAGCCACGGATGCTTCAGAATCACCTTGCAAATCCCCGAGGGCTGAAATGAATCCAGAAAACAAGTCATTTTTCTAAAAAGGAGCTTTGAGCATTGAGCCCTTATCAGCTACAGAGTTTATGGAGAAAAAAGTCATCGGTTCAAGCTAATGAACTTTTCAACTTACCGAGGTAAATTTCCTCAATTTGTTTTGAACTGACCACACCTCTGGTTTCATGTACTGAAGGCAGCATGCTAGACACATTAAAAAAGAAAAAAAAGTTGATAGAATTAGCAGAGATGGCTAAACTGACTGCTTTGATTCAAGAAAAGAACACGATCAACTTTGTTTCTACCTGGAACGGTTGCTTTCGGACTTTACAGGATGGTTACAGCAATTGGGTTAGGATTGGGTTGGGTATGTCTAGTCCAGTGTTTCTCAACCTTGATAATTTTAAGGCATGTGGACTTCAACTCCCAGAATTCCACAGCCAGCAACGCTGGCTGTGGAATTCTGGGAGTTGAAGTCCACATGCCTTAAAATTGTCAAGGTTGAGAAACACTGGTCTAGTCTAATGAAAGGAAGGACTAGGGGTGACATGATAGCAGTCTTCCAATAGTCCAATCAACCAACCAATCAATCAATCAATTACAATAGAGCCGGAAGGGACCTCCGAGGTCTTCTAGTCCAACCCCTTGCTCAAGCAGGGGACCCTATTCTATGTTCTATAACTGTGCAAACAATTATAATCTTAGAAAAACCTAAGCAGCATTGAATCTTGAATGGGACGCCAAAATATTTCCAAACAAAAAATCCGCTGCTGTGTGGTTGTCAATATAATAGAGAGGGATGACCACATACAGTACAGGTAATCCTCGACTTACAATAGTTCATTTAGTGACCCTTGAAAGTTACGACAACACTGGAAAAAAAAGTGACTTATGACCGTTTTTCACACTTAGAACCGTTGCCGCATCCCCTTGATCGCCTGATCAAAACTCGGACACTTGGCAACTGACTCATGTTTACGTTCATGTTGCGGTGTCCCGGGATCATGTGATCACTTTTTGCAACCCTCTGATGAGCAAAATCAGTGGGAAAGTGGGCTCAACTGTGGTCATAAGTCGAGGACTACCTACATAAGGGGGATATTATTTATTTTTGAATGAATTGGGCTTTGGAGGTCTTCTAGTCCAAGTCCCTGCTTGAGCAGGAGACCCCATCCCATTTCAGACAAATGGCTGTCCAGTCTCTCTTCTTGATGGAGCACCCACAACTTCCGGAGGCAACTTCCATTCCACTGATTAATTGTCCTCCCTGTCAGGCAATTTCTCCTTAGTTCAGAGGTGGGAAGGAGACAGGAAGTGGAAATCAGAGCAAGGAGGAAGGCTTCTGAAAATCAGAAGTGCCTGGCGGTGTCAGTTGTTCAGATCAGCGTGAAAAACCTGACAGCAATTGCAGAGAATAACAGCAGCTTCCAGCCTGTTGCAATATTGCACTTTTGGATTATAATGGTCAGGCTGCACGTCTGTCTTGGTTTTTCATCCCCTTCTTCAAGGGTTTTATTTGTAAGTACCAATTAATAAGGCAGCTGCTTCTCGATACGATGGGTTCTTGCTCCTCAGGAAATCCAAAAACTGGGCTATCATGTCCGGAAGGTATGGTTTGCATTTACTTATCTGGGGGAAACAAGACAACAAACAAGGCAACAAACTATAGCTTCCCTTTTTTTCTTTACAAAGGGGCCATTTTCTTGATAAGGTTTCTAGTCCTCATGTCCTCAGAAACAATGTCTTCAATAACATTATATTAATTATATTATATTAATTATATTATACTATGTACCATACTAAACTATATCATTATACTGTATTATACACTATACTACACTATACTATGTAACGTAAAGTAACATAACATAATTGTATTACATTATATTATAGTATTATAATATTATAAACACAGACATATATGTTATTAAAGACAGTTTTATCCAAGTTAAACCCATAAAGGAAAATAAAGAAAAATAGTGAACAGTGAAAAAAAGAAAATAGAAAAAGAAAAGGGAAAGGGAAAGGGAAAAAAAGATGATAAAGAAATGGCTTCTGATCTTATAAATACATTTATATTTTGCCCTCTCTCTCTTTTAAGTTATATCATAATTTCCTTTTTCCACAAACCACATTTTCTAATCCTCAAACCCATAAATCAGCAAGGTTTCTAGTCTATAAGCAGGGATCAAACCCTGCCCTCCCTCGTACTGATGATATCACCTAGTTGGGTCATGAAATGTCTGCAAGAAAACAACCAAGGACCTCACAACTTCAGGATTGTCCAGAATCTCTTTGCATTACCAGGACTGTCCATATGATACAACAACATTGCTCTGAGTTAAGATGGGATACGGAGTGGTTTCATTTAGAAGGTAGCATGAATAGACCAGGAGCATAGGTTACCCAGCCCTTCAACTCACTTCTTTGGTGCGACCATTTGAAAGCTGGATTAAGAGAGGTACGATGCTGTTGAGGACGTTTCCTGACATGTTGCTTCTGTCCATTTCGTCCACCCCTCTCAAAAGCATCCCCAAAAGAACGATGGAGATGTATTGTAGTTCAGTGTCTTCCTGAGAAGGAAGAGGACCAGGTTAGTCAGTCCAATAGCAGAAAATCTATTTAGCGCAATGCTAAACCGTTGGGTTCTTGGTGTGGTCTGAGCTTGGCGGCTTCTCCTTCAGAAGTTTCTTTAGGTTTGCTGGAGAACACTCAAGTTCAGAGCACACCAAGAACCCGACAGATTTGTCCCTTGTATACTTTGCTCAGGAAAATCTTGTCATGGTTTTTAGGGTTTTTGGATGGATGAATTTTTCTGCAGCTCTAAGGAACTTTCTCTATTTTGGTATCTTCCGGATAACTCACTTGTCCAAGTGGCCTCAATGACTCTCAGAGAGAGCGCTAACGACCAGATGACTGCAAGGAATAGAAATCCTTCCATCCTCCACCACTCAGCTGGAACTGAAGAAGCTTCTTGGATGAGAAGTGAAACATCTTCAAGGAAAAACAAAGTCCAGGTGCCTTTTGAAAAAGCACCTTTGGGGTCTTCCGGCTGTGACATCATCATGGAGCGGGTAAAGAAACAGACCTCTGTTCCTAAATCCCGAAAAATCTTCGCTAAGAGCCCAGCAAGGGCTTTGCCGATCCCGGAGAGATTGGTAAACTAAAGAGGAAGCTTCAGAGAAGCCGGGTGGAAAACAAACACCCAAGCAGAAAGGAGCAGCACTTTTAAAATTGGTGGAGAAGAAGCCGGTCTTTAAGGCCAGCCTGGAGCGATGGCGGTCTGAGAGGGAGTGACAGATGTTTACAAAGATTAATACCTAATGTTGTATGCTATGTCCTAGGATGATTGTTTAGCAATAGGATCTTTGGTTTAATGTTGATCACATTAATATGGAACCAGATAAGAGAAACACCAATCAAACAAAGTGTAACAGGAGTATAGTTGAGGCTAGACGCGAGGGGTGGAAAAAGGCTTACTAAATCAGACGTTTTCAATGACTAATACTTAGTATTGTATATCAGGTGCCATGATGATTGCTGCACAATATGTTTTTATATCCAATGTTGATTGTTTTAATAAAAGAATTTTATAAAAAAAAAAAAGTAGAACTGACAGCTTCGTATGGGAGATGAGGAAAACCCCTGAAGGAGGTGAGAAACATTTGGCTGAGAGAAGGCGCAGAAAAAGCAAAGCGATAAGGAGAGAGACACAGCGGCAACTGATCTTGTATTTTAGTACATGTCAGCTACTTTGCAACAACAGTATAAAGGTATTATTAAAATAATAGCAATAGAAAATCACATGGGCAGTATAAAATAGTAGTAATTTTATGCTGGGTCTTAGAAATTTAAGAGTAGTGCAATTCCTGGAGAAGAGAATGATCTGTTTGAACTGAACAATGTTTAGCTTACCCAATTTGGCATTTTAAGAATATAAGATGGTAAAATATACTTTTTGTTGCCATTTTCTATTTTGTGAGGTTGATTATAAAGATGGGTTGGATCCAAACTTAATCTTACTAAGAAGAAGTTTACAAGAGTCAGTGATTATTTTAGTCCATCTAATCTACTCTTAAATATTATCAAATCTGAAAAAATAACTACAGGACGTTCCTGTACATGAGATGGGAAAATAAATAATAAATACATATTTAGTAGATTTAGATTATTACCACAATCAGATTTCTGAAATATCTACACTCAGCTCTTTGTTTTGACCATTTTGTTTTCGGTTTTTTGTTTTTGTTTTTTTCCTCGCGCGCGAGCCGCGCATGCGTGGTTCGGGCCGTCGCGCACGCGCCGCGCATGCACGGATCGGCACGTTGCAGTCCACCATTTTTTTTTGTTTTTTTTTTTGTTGTTTTTTTCACGCCGCACATGGGCGGGGCAAGTGGGGTCTCAACCTGAAAAAGGTTGAGAACCACTGTCCTACCTCCTATAAGATGATGATGCTTAATTGACAAGACCTTGAGGATGCCATTCTTGCTGACTTGGCCAGATAGGTTTAAACATAGAAACAGATGGTCCTTCAGATATAATCTATGCAAAGCAGGGCTTTATAAGTAATAACTAGCACCTTGAAATGTACTCAGAAGCCAAATGGCAACCAGGGATCATGTGCACATAATGCAACATGCCCATCATTGTCAGCATCACTGCCTTCTGGACCAGATGAGTGGTCTTCAAGAGCAGCCCTATGTCAGGTGCATTGCAGTAATTCCAATGTGAGATGACCAAGGCATCATGGCTCCTAACTGGTGAGGTACTCTGGGGAAAGAGATAATCTCTGGCCCAAAGTCATCTAGACCCAGAATCCCCAACCTTTTGGGCACCAGGGACCAGTTCCGTGGAGAGAGGTTTTTCTGCAAACTGGAGGGTATGTGGTTATATGTGTTGCCTGCATCGCACGGATGGGGCTTTGCTTGTTTGTGTGGACTGATTGCTGGCATGCAGCAGTAGGCATAGATGATCCCTCTAGTCCAACTATTTAGCCACTGCACCACACTGAACAGTTGTCCGTTCTGTTAATTCTGGAACCAAAAGCACAATTAACCATCATATAACCACCGGTAGCATTTATTTGGTTTTAACAAAATTACAATTAAGGACAAAAGCAGGACTGCTTTTTTATGCAGATCATCATGAATACTTGTTCCTCTATTCAATTTTTTTACACATTGAATTTAGAAACTGCCAATTTCACTCACAGAGCGATTCTACTCAGAGTACAGTTAAAAACATAAAAACCATATAAATATTGTATCCCATTAGAAGGCAGTTAAAAGAAGAATAGAATAAAGTAGAAAGGGGGAGGTAGTGGCCCTTCAAGCCCTTAACAAATCTCAAGGTTGTGTGCTCCTACGCACACCCCAAGGAAGTTGGCAGAGCCCAGGTCTTCAGGTCTTTGGTACTTTATCAAAGTTTCTGAGACAGGCTGTACCCCAAGGGTTGGACTACAGCTCTCATCATCCATATCCATCTACACCATTGACTGTTTGATGGGAGTTGTAGTTTAACATTCTGGTGAGCACTTAGTTGAGCAAGATGAACATAAACTCTGTGTGTTCATTTAAAAAAACAAAATATGAAGATTCACATACTGGGTTAAAAATAAAAATGTTCTTTAGGAATCAGAAAGCATTCTAAATGTGTAAGACTTTGCAGCACATAAAATTCTCCAAAGAACCTTTCTTCTTCTATTTCTGTTTTGGCACGCCATATTTCACAGGTCTCTTCACATCAGGAGTTGATAATCCATGTTTTCTGCAAAGCGTTTCTTAGTTTATCCAGTGTTCTGTGGAGGGCAGCTTTCATGTCTGCATTCCTTAGGCTATATATGAAGGGGTTGAGCATGGGGGTGACCACAGTGTACATAACAGTGGCTACCTTGTCCTTGTCACCAGAATAGGAAGAGAGGGGCCGGAAATAGACCCCAATGGCAGAACCATAGAAGAGGGTCACGACGATCAGGTGAGAAGCACAGGTTTGGAAGGCCTTGCTCCGACCTTGGCCAGAAGGCACCTGAAGCACAACTTGAACAATACGAATGTAGGAGACAAGGATGAGAATGAAGTTGCCAATAATAATGGTTCCTCCTTCAAAGAAACTCAACATTTCACTGAGGCTCTTATTGGAGCAGGCCATCACCAGTAAAGGCTGGAAGTCACAAAAGAAATGAGGTATCTCATGGTGATCACAGAAGGAAAGCCTGGACATCAAGACAGTATGCAAGAGGGCATGAAGATGGGCCAGCAACCATGCCACAAATACCATGATATGACACTGCAGTGGTTTCATCAGCACAGGATAGTGTAGCGGCAGGCAGATGGCCATAAAGCGATCCAGTGCCATGGCACCCAGCAGGAAGTTTTCAGTGATAGCAAAGGCCAGAAAGAGATACATCTGGATCATGCAGTTAGTGAAAGCAATGTTCTTGCAGCCTGTGCGAAGATTGTGCAGCATCTTGGGAATGGTAGTTGAGGTGAAGCAGACATCCACAAAGGAGAGGTGACTGAGAAAGAAATACATTGGCGCATGGAGGAGCCGGGCATCAGAGCGGATCAAAAAGATGATCAACAGGTTCCCAGTCACGTTGAGCAGGTAGAGAATGAGGAAGATAGCAAAAAGGAAGTGCTCCTGTTCTGGCCGAGTGGATAAGCCGAGGAGGAGAAAGTCAGGGTGGCTGGTGTTGTAATTTTCACTCTCCATGGATCTGAGCTTAGACAGAGAAAATCAATTGAATGCTAGGAGCAGCAAGACTACTGTAGGTAGCAGCACAGTATCCTTCTCCAGGACTTCTTTTGGCATCAGTTAACCACCCTGGGATGTTTGGCTGGTGAATTTTCTGTTCATTTTTACATTCCAATGTGTAGCACAATAGCAACCGCAGGGGAACAGATGTGGGCTGCAAAAATCCGGGAGGCCACTCTGATGGCAAAAGGAGATATAAAAGAAAATTACAACTCTTTGCCATCATTTAGTGATTATCCAGTTTTGTAGCCCAGATTTGTTAACCCTAAAGAAAAAAACTGTGAATATGTAACACCTCAGAGATATTATGTACAACATTCTGGATGGGATGGGACGGGACGGGACGGGACGGAACGGAACGGAACGGAACGGAACGGAACGGAACAGAACAGAACAGAACAGAACAGAACAGAACAGAATAGAATAGAATATTGGAATGAAAAAGAATAGAATAGAATAGAATAGAATAGAATAGAATAGAATAGAATAGAATAGAATAGAATAGAATAGAATAGAATAGAATAGAATAGAATAGAATATTGGAATGAGAATAGGATAGGATAGGATAGGATAGGATAGGATAGGATAGGATAGGATAGGATAGGATAGGATAGAATATTGGAATGAGAATAGAATAGAATAGAATAGAATAGAATAGAATAGAATAGAATAGAATAGAATAGAATAGAATAGAATAGAATAGAATAGAATAGAATAGAATAGAATAGAATAGAATGTTTATTGATCTAGTTATTTGATTATATCAAAAATATAAAACTAATACAAGCAGATACAAAGAAAATAATAGAACATGTTTATAGTAAATCGTGACCCTTACAGTTAACCCCAATCTGATCTCTTTGAAATGGTCTTTGAAAGAAAGAGTACAATCCTATTAGTGATATGCAGGCTCCTTCCCAGCAAATAGGCAAGTAAGACAGTTCCTCCTGAACTGAGGATTAATTCAGATATTAGCCAGCCTTTAGAATTCACTTTCGTATCATAATCTCTTCTTACGTTGGACTGATGCGGTCCTGACTTTAAGTCTATTGTTTTTTTCTCAACCTATAAATATATCAATGAACAATAGTTTACAAAAGACAAAAATAATGTTAAAAGTCAATGCATGTTTTATAAATTCAAAATGTTAATGTTGATATATCTAGCCATTTACACAATCACTTGTACAGCTCTTTTCATTTAGATACTTGTCTATATATATTATAGACTTTCATCTATCGACTGATGGATATCCAAATACTGCAAGTTATCCTAACTTTTTCTAATTCTAACTATTCTAATTATTCATGCCTAACTATCACACCACTGGAAAAGGGCAATAAGGCCTCAATTCTATATATCAGGATTTTATACAGGTAGTCCTCGACTTACGACCACAATTGAGCCCAGAATTTATGTTGCTAAGTGAGAAATTGGTTAAGTGAGTTTTGCCCCATTTTACGACTTTTCTTGCCACATTGGCTAGTGAATCACTGCAGGTGTTCAATGAGTGACGTGGTTGTTAAGTGAATCCTGCTTCCCCATTGACTTTGCTTGCCAGAAGATTACAAGGGGGGATCGCATGATCCCGGGAGATTGCAACCGTCATAAATGTGAGTCAGTTGTCCAGCCTCCGAGTGTAAATCACGTGACCATGCAACGGCCGTAAATGTGAAACATGGTCAAAACTCACTTTTTTCAGTGCCGTTGTAACTTTGAATGGTCACTAAGTGAACTGTGGTAAGTCTGTCCTCAACCCCCGGTTTAACCCTCTGCTCAGGCAGGAGACCCTTACAGAATTATAGAATATCAGATTTGGAAGGGACCTTGGAGGTCTTCTAGTCAAGCCCACTGCTCAGGCAGGAGACCCTATACCAGGGCTCCCCAACCTCTGGTCTGTGGACCAGTACCAGGCCTTGGCACGCCAGCAACCAGCCTGCACCAACAAGCAAAGCCCCGTCTGCAGGATGCAGGCAGCACACAAAACCACGCACTCTCCGGTCTGTGGAAAAACCTTTCTCCATGGAACTGGTCTCTGGTGCCCAAAAGGTTGGGGGTCTCTGTTCTAGATGTTGGATCTGCAATCGTTAACAGTTCCAGATAGTAGTACTGATGGTCAATAATTATGGATTTGCATTTGCCAATTTCTGGGGAAAAATAATTTCTGTTTAGGTCAATTCTTAGAATACCTTTCCACAGAATTTCACTAAAATGCTGCACTCTTCTAAGACATGCACAAAATTGTTCTATTTTATGATCAAGAGGGCTTTATCTGGAAAGTGGAATCCTTAGCTCTTTTATTTTCAAAGATGTTAGGAAGGAACAAAGGATATCTATCCCTATTCCTATATTTTTTTCAACTTTGCATAGAAAAAAAAATATCTGGGAGTGGGTAAAAAAGTCTAAAGGGGAAAATGGCTGGAATGTGTTAAACAATCAATTTGTTTTGATATCGTTCTGCTCTGATCAGATTTGCAGTTTTCTTTAAGGAAAAAAGGAGAAAAGGGGCATATTTGTGAATTAAAAACAGTTTGAAACCCCAACAAGTTTATTGCCTTCTAATCTTTCATGGATCCTTGTTTTCGTGGATGAAGCTTATGTGATAATAGATTAAAGCTTAAGGGATAATAGATTTTCAATCTTTACAGACTTTTGGCCCATTTTGCTGTCCAATATTAAAAGAGCTCCTTTGGATCTTAGAGTATTTATTTATTTATTTATTTATTTATTTATTTATTTATTTATTTATTTATTTATTTATTTATTTATTTATTTATTTATTTATTTATTTATTTATTTATTAAAAACCCAATTAGACAAAATTATTGTATGTGTGTAATTCAGTGGCAGTCATGATCTATGAAGGAAACTTCAGGTTTTTAAAAAAAGAAAAACCAAAAAAAACCTGAATATTAGATGGGAGGGACAAAAACAAGGTCATAAAGACTTGGAGGTTTTTGACCAATTGAAGTGCACAGTACATCAAATAGGGAGGGAATTCGGTGACATAATAATTATATTGATGAAACAGATTGGTTTGATAGCAAAGTATATGCAGTGGTGGGATTCAGCTGGTTCATACCACTTTGGCAGAACTGGTAGCTAATTTTTTGTTGCCCAGGCCCAGAATGGACTTCCGGAAGCGGCATCCACACAGAGAACCGGTTGTTCACATATGTGAATCCCACCACTCAGTATATGTAATTGGAAAGATGAGGAAAGAACGGGCTGCAGGGCAATGGGGTGGGGAACCTCAAATGGTCTAATCAAAGAATAACTTGATTAATCAAAGTGTAACAATTCCTCATATTGATTTAGCTTGTAGACTGTCAGCTACTTTTACCTATTGCAAGGCTGAGATTTTATTACTTTCAATTGGATTTTATTGGTAATCACTTCTGAAGTTTTGGGAAGGAAGGAAGGAAGGATCTGAATATCCTCTATCCCAGGATAAGCATTCTTAAAATAGAGTTATAGAAATATGTTCATATATTTACAAAGAAGCACTTCAAAGAAATCACTCGTCATCAGGATAATGAATCATCTCAAGTTAATAGTGTAAGAAAGAGGGAAAGGAAAATGTATCAAACCCCTCTTTCAATTATTTCAAAAACAAAGTGAAAAGATCCCACGCTTTCTTTCTAATTTACTATTTAATTACCCTGGGATTCCTTGCTTATCAAGTCTTGCTTACCAAAGCCTTTGAGTTCTTGTGATTCTAGAAGAAGGGCATCTGAGAGGTTGCTGCCACTGCTGTTACTTCCAGCTTTGTACCAAATTCAGGCAATGTATGGAAGCCTCCGTAGAAAACAGAGAGTGTAAGAAGAATGATTATATGCAGGAGCTCATTATGCAAGTAAAATTAAGGCAGAAGACAGAGGCATAGAACCCAGTAGGCACTTTAGAAGGTATATCATCTGGGGACTAGTTAACAAAATAAGATACCATGGGTAAAATCTTGCTTCTCCAGATCCTACACATAATTAATAATAATAATAATAATAATAATAATAATAATAATAATAATAATAATAATAATAATAATAAAGTTGGAAGGGACCTTGGAGGTCATCTAGTCCAATCCCCTGCTCAGGCAGGAAACCCTATAGCATTTCGGACAAATGGCTGTCCAGTTTCTTCTTAAAAACTTCCAGTGTTGGACCATTCACCGCTTCTGGAGGCAGGTTGTTCCATTGGTTAATTGTTCTAACTGTCAGGAAGTTTCTCCTTAGTTCTAGGTTGCTTCTCTCTTTGGTTAGTTTCCACCTATTGCTTCTTGTCCTGCCCTCAGGCGCTTTGGAGAATAGCTTGACTCCCTCTTCTTTGTGGCAGCCCCTGAGATATTGAAACACTGCTATCATGTCCCCCCTCGTCCTTCTCTTCGTTAAACTAGACTTACCCAATTCCAGCAATCATTCCTCATATGTTTTAGCCTCCAGTCCCCTAATCAGCTTTGTTGCTCTTCTCTGTACTCTTTCTAGAGCAGCGGTTCTCAACCTGTGGGTCGTGACCCCATTTGGGGTCGAACGACCATTTCACGGGGGTCGCCAAACAACGCAGTCCGCCATTTCCCCCCCCCTTTTCCTTAGTTATGCTACTCCTGCTTATTCTATTGGCTTTTGAAAGCCAATAGAATAGACTCTATTCAAGAGACTCTATTCTATTGGCGTTCAAAAGCCAATATAAACTAAGGAAGTTTCGGTTTCGGAGCACGTGGCAGAAAGCGAGACAGAGGACAAGCAGCAGAAAACAAGAGAGAACAAGCAAAAACAGTAAGTTTTGTCTCTGGCCTGCTGCTGACCTTTCTCTGCTTAGCCACCAGACACCCCAGCGGCCCCAGAACACCCTGCCCCCATTTCGTGCAATTTCGCAGCCGGCCCACCAGCTACAAAACACCCCGCAGCTGCCGGTGTTCCCGTAAGGCTCCTCCCCAGCCCACTGGCTCAGCCTCCTCCGGTCCGTCCTTCCTCACCTGTCCCGCGTGGTGACCCAGCTGGTGGTTTTGGTGGCGTGGTCGATATCATAGCTGTGAGCTTCCTCCCAGCCTTTGGGCAAAGGCAGCTTCTGTCAGGGCAGTTTTCCTGGCAGCAGGAGCAGCAGCGAAGAGACGGACCGAGGCCAGAGGCGAGCCAGCCTGGCTGCCTGCTGTCCGTCCTGCTCCCCCCCCCATCTGTTTGGCTGAGGACATGGGGGGCGGCTGGGAGCCGCTGCCTTCCGTCCTGCTCGCCCTTGCCGCCCGTTCTGCTGAAGATGCAGGGGGGGCAGCTGGGAGCTGCTGCCTGCCGTCCTGCTCCCCCTCCCCATCTGTTTGGCTGAGGACGTGGGGGGGTGGCTGGGAGCCGCTGCCTTCTGTCCTGCTCGCCCTCGCCACCCATTCTGCTGAAGATGCAGGGGGCCTGGGAGCTGCTGCCTGCCGTCCTGCTCCCCTCCCCATCTTTTTGGCTGAGGACGTGGGGGGGGCGGCTGGGAGCCATTGCCTCCCATCCTGCTTGCCCTCGCCGCCCGTTCGGCTGAAGATGCGGGGGGGCAGCTGGGAACTGCTGCCTGCCGTCCTGTTCCCCTCCCCATCTGTTTGACTGAGGACGTGGGGGGGTGGCTGGGAGCCGCTGCCTTCCGTCCTTCTCGCCCTCGCTGCCCGTTCTGCTGAAGATGCGGGGCGGTGGCTGGGAACTGCTGCCTGCCATCCTGCTCCCCTCCCCATCTGTTTGGCTGAGGACGTGGGGGGCGGCTGGGAACTGCTGTCTCCCGTCCTGCTCCCCCTCCCTGACCGTTTGGCACCATCTGCCTTTTGCTCTCTCTCTCTCTTGACCTGGAGGGAGAGGAAGAGAGAGAGAAAGAGGAAAGAGAGAAACAGGAAAGGAAGAGAAGAGAAAGAGGGAGAGGAAAGAGAAAGAAAGAGAGAGGGGGAGAGGAAAGAGGAAAAGAGGAAAGAGAAAAAAGATTGAGAAAAGAGAGGAAAGAGAAAGAGAGGAAAGAAAGAGAAAGTTAGAGGAAAGAGAGAAAGAAAGAGAAATAAGAGAAAGAGGAAAGAGAAAGGAAAGAGAAAGAGAGGAAAAAAGAGGAAAGAGAAAGAGAAAGAGAAGAGAGAGAGAGGAAAGAGAGAGAAAGTTAGAGGAAAGAGAAATAAGAGAAAGGAAAGAGAAAGAGAGGAAAGAAAGGAAAGAGAGAGAGAAAGTTAGAAAAAAGAGAAAGAGAAATAAGAGAAAGAGGAAAGAGAAAGGAAAGAGAAAGAGAGGAAAAAAGAGGAAAGAGAAAGAGAAGAAAAAGAAGAAAGAGAGAGAAAGTTAGAGGAAAGAGAAAGAGAGGAAAGAGAAAGAGGAAAGAGAAAGAGAAGAGAGAGAGGAAAGAGAGACGGAAAGAGGAAAGAGGGAGAGAGAGAAAGAAGAAAGAGAAAGAGGAGGAGAGGAAAGAGAAAAAAGATTGAGAAAAGAGAAAGGAAAGAGAAAGAAGAGAAAGAGGAAAGAGGAAAGAAAGAAGAGAAAGAGAGAGGAAAGAAAGAGGAAAGAGAATAAAAGAAACAGAAAGAGAAAGTTAGAGGAAAGAGGGAAAGAGGAAAGAGAAAGAGAGGAAAGAAAAAGAGAGAGAGGAGGGAAAGTGACAGAGAAAGACCCTTTTGACATCTAAAATGAAGATAACACTGCAGATATCCTTTTTTTACCTTTATTTTATATATACACACACAAAGACACACACACACACACACACACACACATTAAAGGTAAAAAAGGATATCTGCAGTGTTATCTTCATTTCAGATATCAAAAGGGTTTTGCGGCTCCCAGTGTTTTATTTTCGGTGGGAAACGGGTCCAAGTGGCTCTTTGAGTGTTTTGGGTTGCCTACCCCTGGGGTGGGTGGACTCCCACGTGCTATTAACTTTGTTAGCAAATGGGAGGGGGTTGAACAAAGTTGCTTCATTTATTCATTCATTTATTGCACAATAAAATTATTTGAAACCAACATTTTGTGCTATTCTAATGCACAACTGCACAAATATGCATGTAATCTCTGAGGAGGCTATCACATCTGGGCTACAAAAATTTTGTTAAAGCATTCTTGTTTGCTGATATTTATTTCCTTTTATAAACTGCTTTGATTCTTCCATTTATTGTTTAAAGTGGTTTAATACTTCCAGTTATTTCCTTTTATTCCCTTAAAACTAGTTTGAACCTTCCATTTGTTGCCATTTATTCTCTTAAAACTGATTTAATTGTTTTGTTTATTTCTGATCCACGAAACCTATAACCTCCATGCCATTTCTCACTTCTTATTCCTTTCTGCTTTGCTTTTTATTCCCTCTCTTTCATATACTTTCTTTTATCTTCACTGAAAGAAAATCCCTCCAGGTCTCCACTATAATGTATGGTTCAAATGAAAGCAGCCTGTTCTTATTTATTATTTACTAACTTTCTGTAAATTTTGGTCCCACATTTAAAGACAGGGTAAACATGCATTAAAATACATGCAGTGGCGGCACAGCATTAATGGTGGCCGGGGCTGTCTTTCTTGCCACGCCCACTTGGTGGCCATGCCCACTTGGTGGTCACACCCACTTGGCCACACCCACCCGGCGATGTAGAAACAAAAATAATTTTATGGTTGGGGGTCACCACAACATGAGGAACTGTATTATGGGGTCGTGGCATTAGAAAGGTTGAGAACCACTGTTCTAGAGTCTCAACATCTTTTTTTACATTGTGGTGACCAAAACTGGATGCAGTATTCCAAGTGTGGCCTTACCAAGGCATTGTAAAATGGTATTAATACTTCACGTGATCTTGATTCTATCCCTCTGTTAATGCAGCCTAGCAGTGTGTTGGCTTTTTTGGCAGCTGCAGCATTGAAAGCCAAAATGTAAAATGTGAACATTTTGGAAATTCAGGAAATTTAAAGATTATACAAGGTATACTGAGATTACCAACATAAGACTAAAGATTTATGGGATAATCTTCAGAGCCAATAGTGTCCTTTATTATAGTAACAATATAGCATAAAAACATCATCTTGCACAGTCACCGTAAGAATTCACTTTTACATTTCGAAATGAAAGACATAATATATGAAGTTTACAACCATCAGCTGGCCTTCTTAGAGAAACTTGCCCTGTTTTTATTGGAAGGGGGGAAAAAAGATAGGGCTTTTATTTTCAATCTGGATCAACAAAGGTTCCATAAAAAAAATCTCATATTTTGTCTGAGTGCCATGCTTATTGGTTTTCCAGTTGATTTGCAATTTCTTTTGCGGCAGCTTCAGTTTCATTACAGGTCATCTCTTCTGAAACCAGCCTCTTAATATTCTTTTCATAGCCTCGTGCATTGTACTGTTCCGCAGGCTGTATATGAAAGGATTGAGCATGGGAGTCACCACTGTGTATAATATGGATGCAATTTTCACTTTTGACCCAGCATAAGTGGAGGACGGGCGGATGTAGATGCCTAACAGGGTCCCGTAAAACAAAGCAACCATAGTAAGATGGGAGATGCAGGTGGAGAAGGCCTTGTATTTCCTGAGGCCTGAGGGTATTTTCAAAACTTTGAATACAATGAAAAGGTAGGAAAAAATAACCAGCAAAAGGGGTCCAAGAAGAATTGCAGTGCCTTCAGTGACAAGCAGCATTTCAACAGATGAGGTGTCAGAGCAGGAGAGCTTCAGCAAAGGATGGAGGTCACAGAAGAAGTGGGGAATCTCTCGGGAAACACAAAACTTAAAATTACACATTGAAAGGACATACAGTAGGGAGTGGGCATAAGCCAGGAGCCAAGATGCAGCAGCCAGCTGTATGCAGAACCTGTAGCTCATGATTGTTGCATAATGCAATGGACGGCAAATGGCTACGTAGCGGTCATATGCCATGGAGGCCAGGAGAAAGTTATCTGCTGCACAGAAGCTCACAAAGAAATACACCTGTGTCAGGCAACCACTAAAGGATATGAAGTTTGTGCGGGACAGCAGGCTCTGCAGCATTTGGGGTACAATGGTGGAGCTCAATCCGAGATCAGCCAATGACAGGTGACAGAGGAAGAAATACATGGGAGCATGGAGGAGGCTGGCACTGGAGAAGATCAGCAGGATTATCACGAGGTTTCCCAGCAGACAAAGCAAGTACATACAAAGGAAAACAGGAAAAAGTATTCCTTGAAACTCTGGAGAGGAAGAAAAACCCAGGAGGATGAATCCAACAAAGTTGGTTTGGTTCTCCTGATTCTTTTCCATAGGTCAGCTGAAAATACAGATTTTTGCATATTTGTATTTACATATCTGGTTAGTATTTCACCTAGATATGAAGGAAAAGAAATACAGTACTTCAGGATATGGGAGAAATTGGTATGGGTGATTTCTAGTCTTTAAGCCAACTGAATTATTTTGATTTGTATTCCAGCAATGGGACATGGGTGGCACATTTATTTCAGTATATATCTGGCAATGGTAAAGGCATGCAAAATTTCTTCAAATTCATGTCACAGAACATAAACTTGCAATAAAGAAGACTGATATTGGGCATTTAGTATTCTATTTGCGATGGCTCCTAGGCTCACGGAATATAGGTTGGTGTCATGATATTTTATTTATGGATTAGGCATGTGTTTGTTGTGAGTTTGGTGTCTAAATAGCAGATGCCACTTAATTGTTTAGGACAGTTAAAACAAAAGAGTTTCACGTGGCTTCTCCAGTTTGGAGGAATGACATTTCGAATTGGAGGTGATACTTAAGGTGATCCATTCTAAAGTGATATATAGTCACCTTAGGGGGGAAAAAATCTCCCAGTTTCTTTATTCACTCTTGAGGCCTGATTTAGAGATAGTTGAAATGAATGGTGAGTGACTTTTCTGAATCAAGGTGTGCCTGGCTATAGAAACTGACCAACATAGAGTGTACTTTTATAAATATCTATTCAACAATCTAATTGTGATGATTTGTTTGTGTATTACAAACAAAATTATTTCATTGTTCCTTGCCTGTAAGACGGTTTCTTCTTCCTCTGAAGTGATAAATACTAAGGTTGAAATGGCCCATTTAGTAGCCTTCAGAATACAGCAAGCTGTCTTCCATGCCACAGATCATTCATCTATTTCATCCATCCTCATGTGTCCTAACTGGCAGCAGCATCATGGCTCTTTGTGGATGACCAAGGATTGTGTTTGGGAAATTCTATATGCAAAGCAGTTATGCAACAGCTTTTCTCCAGAGTCTGTGATTGTTTCCTGTGCTATATAGTATTTAACTACTGTAGGACAAATCAAATTCTATCCATAACAGTCTTTTTCAATTTCCTTTTCTGCATTCACCAACACCTTCATATCCCATCCATATCTTTATCTTCCAGTTTGCAAAAAGGCAATTTGAGGAGGATAATTTGACAGAGGAACCACACAACACAACTATACTGGGTTCCATTTTTACAATGCAATATGTTGAGAACCCTTTATATATATAAAGTAGTCTATAAGAATTAGAGTTCTTTGTAAATGATCATATGGAGGCCTTCTACTGAGGCAGAGCTTTAATCCATTGCCTCCAATCCTCAATGCCCTGACTGTCATAGATGGGCTCCTTCTGACAAGCACTTTTGCCAGCCCTATCTGAAGAGAGAGGAGGAGTTCCATTGTGATATTCAGCATCTACAGCCTCTTCTTCCCAGCTGAGAACCAGCCTTTGCCTCCTATGCTCCTTAGCCAAGGAGTCTAAATGGAATAACTTAATCCTTCCATTACAATGTCTTCTCACTGCTGCATCACCTTATCTCATTGCCTCTATATATAGCACAACTTTGCAAAACGCTGTATACAAAGCAGTTACACAACAGCCTTTCTTCAGATTCTGTGATTGTTTCCTGTGCTACAGTATTTAGCTACTGTAGAACAAACCAAATTCTATCCATAACAGTCCTTTTCAACTTTCTTTCTTGGACACTTCATCTCACAGCTTCTATATATACCACAGCTTTGCAAAAATGCGCTCTGCATGGAAGGAATTGGAGGGAGGGAGAGGAGAGAAAAGCTGAACAAGGAATTGCCTTCCTTCTAGGTTTCACTCAAATACAGCACACAGGGTAGCAATAGTGTATGATGATGAAGTGCAATTCTGTACATTTCTGATGTAGAGAGAGAAAGAGAAAACTCTTAAATAAAATGTTTACTGGTTTGTGTCCAGTAAAAAAAAAGAACACTAAATATTAGACTGTACCTCTGGCAAAAAGCTTTGATGTCTTCAGTGAGGTCCAGTTTCTTTTTTGGTGAAGAGATTCTTTACAACTTTTTCAGTTTTGAACAAGGGTGCAGGTTTCATGGGGGAGCATTTCCTCTCTCAAAGCAGATGTGCAGACAATGGTGAGGAGGAAGGGATAATTTCTAGATTGTGGCACCCCAAGGAAGAGACATTGGTGCAAAAACAAGGCTCTTTGGGGAGCTGGTTAACCCAAACTAGAACATTCAACAACAAGTGATGTAAGATTGAATTGGAAAGTTGATGTCAAGCACAGGTTTCTGAGGGGGGGGAAATGTAGTCAATCTGGCCAAAAAAGAAACATAAAACAGTGTCTGTACACTATTAGGCAGATCTTCAAAAATCTACTTCATAGAGGCATCAGAGACTGGTTCAAGTGCATTATATTAAGATCTGTTTACCACTCCAATATTAAAGATATTGTCAGGATTAGGATTCGTTCCCTCCCCCAATAGTCCTCATGAACATCTTCTCACGTGTAAGCTCTATAAGGCTCAGTTCATATTTTTTCCTGGCCATTGCTATGCCTCTAATTATTAGGTACTAATAGGCTCTTGTTGAGAGCAGACCCTCCCAAGGAAAAAGAGAGGGGGGAAAACAAACTAAACGTTTTATTGCATTATATCTGTTGAAGATTTCTCAGTGACCTTTACCTTACCATTTGATCCTAGCTTCTTCTGATTTTCTATTGCTTTTCTGTTGCTTAGAATCATAACTGTAGGTTATTGGTTGCAGAGGAAAGAAGGAAAAAGGAAGAGGAGAGGAGAGGAGAGGAGAGGAGAGGAGAGGAGAGGAGAGGAGAGGAGAGGAGAGGAGAGGAGAGGAGAGGAGAGGAGAGGAGAGGAGAGGAGAGGAGAGGAAAGGAAAGGAAAGGAAAGGAAAGGAAAGGAAAGGAAAGGAAAGGAAAGGAAAGGAAAGGAAAGGAAAGGAAAGGAAAGGAAAGGAAAGGAAAGGAAAGGAAAGGAAAGGAAAGGAAAGGAAAGGAAAGGTAAGGTAAGGTAAGGTAAGGTAAGGTTTTTTGGTCCAGTTTTTCCACTACATGGAGAGCCAAACTAGTTGCTTTATGTTTAAGCAAAAAATGCCCCACAGCAACTGCATGATTGGCAAACAGTCTTTTTTTTCCTGAAAAAAAGTGTTTATTCAGGCACTTAAAGCATACAGATTGAAGGTGACCCAAGGCAGTTTCAGCCCATGAGTTGCTTTTCCAGGTATAATGTTTTTTGAGATTGATCAGTTTTCTACTATGAATGTTAGGCCATGCAGACAGAGACTAATAACTATTTTAAAAAAACAATTCTAAAGTTTATTCCCTTCCTTTTGTTTTGCTGTTTTCAGGCTAAGCAGGAGGGTCTGGTTCAGGTAAATGGAACTCCACACAGTTTTCTTTAGCACGATCTATTGAGATGAATGGGATGCAGTTACAAGAACACCAGCAATTGAAAAGTTACCAGTTTATAAATATACCATCATATATTTTAGGATAGAGATTTTCTGATTTTCTCTCTAGTAGCTTTTCTATAATTCAATATGTTTCTTCCATGATAACAGGGAACATAAGAATTTCCATCAGACTAGAACCCAGCTCTTACAAACTGCTGAGACTCTACAACAAGAAACCCAATTAAATCCTTTCAGCATATTTACCTCCGGAGTAATGTTTTTAAGTAAGAAGTGATTGGTCAAGATAAACTTAATGTTTTGATAATGCTATTGTTAGAAAAATAAATGATACAGCACACCGACAATTTTAATAAAAAGGTAACAGAAAAGTTTGCCAAATAGAAAGAACGCCAGGCAAAATTGCTACAGAAATGAAGATTGATCTACTGTGAAGTTTAGAAGAAGCTATAAAAGGAAGTCGGAGGTGGCTGCATGGTCATATTTTCAACTGAAGAAAAATAAAATTATAACTTAGGGGAGATTATATCTCTCTCCTGGGGAATATTGATCTTGCAGCTCTGTTAAATAGGAATTTAGCAAATTATAATCCATCAAATTTGTATTTCATTGTACCACACTATGTGGAAATTGGAGCAAGTATACCAATATGCTGGATATTGGAGTGTGTAAAGAATACTGAAGAGAAAGGTTTTTGATCAGTATGTGTGCTACCTGCTCTAACATATGCCGGAATTAAGGAGAAACTTCCTGATAGTGAGGACAATCAACCAGTGGAATAGCTTACCCCCTCCAGAAATCGTGGGTGCTCCATCTCTGGAGATTTTTAAGAAGAGACTAGACCTGTCTGAGATGGTATAGGTTCTCCTGCTTGAGCAGGGGGCTGGACTAGAAGACCTCCAAGGTCCCCTCCAGCTCTATTCTATTCTATTCTATTCTATTCTATTCTATTCTATTCTATTCTATTCTATTCTATTCTATTCTTACGTGGATACAACCTCACAATCAATATAAAAACTACAAGTGGCATAAACTTCCATGGGAAAGATACATTTATTTATTTATTTGACTTATATGCCGCCCTTCTCCCAAGACTCAGGGCGGCTCACAGCAAAAATACAAGTACAAAAATATAATATAAATCAATTAAAATACTAATTAACAATGTAAAAACTATAAAACTATTTCCACTCATACAACACACAGTCACAATCAGAGGCCCCGGGGCAGAGTGCAACTCACACGCCCCAAACCTGCCTGCATAAATGTGTTTTTAAGAGTTTTCGAAAAGCTAGGAGGGAGGGAGCAGTACGAACCTCTAAGGGAAGCTGATTCCAGAGGGCTGGGGCAGCAACAGAGAAGGCCCTAACCCTAGGCCTCACCAGATGACATTGTCTAACAGACGGGACCCGTAGGAGGCCAACCCTATGTGCCCTAACCGGTTGCTGGGATTCATGGCTCAGCATTACAAAACAAGATAGAAAGACCTGCACATAGATTAGAGAAGAAACAAAAGTATATAATATCATCAAGAGAGTAAAAGAATTGAAATGGAAATGGGCTGGTCACATAGCAAGAAGAATTGATGGCAGGTGGACCAAGTCAGGCATAGAATGGATCCCACTTGATAAAAAAAGCATCCACCAAAGAGACCTAAAATGACATCAGCAAGTATTGCAGGCCCAATTGGCAAAAGAAAGCTCAGGACCATTTTGGTTGGAAACATGCAGAAGATGCCTTCATCTTGCAGTGGATAGACAATGGCTAGAATGATGAAAGAATACTGGATATATAAAGAAATTAAGCAATATGTTACTGTCTCTTCTACTCATGATATACTTGGAAAAATATATTCTAAAACAAACAATCCAATTACTTTATTTTAAAGGCAATTTGTTTCATTTTAATATGTTATCAGGAACATAACAGATACCGACGAGGATTCTTTGGTGCTCTCTGAGCTTGCTTGTTTTCCTGCAGACATTTCATTACCCAAACTACGTAACATCATCAGTGCTGGGGTAATGAAATGTCTGCAAGAAAACAAGCAAGCTCAAAGAGCACCATGGACCCCTAATGTCAACCCTGAACTACAAATAACAGATACCCTCATGGTCTTCATTAGGATTGGATCTAAATATGGAACTGTCCAGGGTCCTGAAAAATCTGACCTATTACGGTCGACATCCCTCTGCCTTTCATAACTTCTCTCAGGTGCTTCCTTGTGATCACCTCAGGAGAGTAAGATCTATCAAGCACAGAACATCTAGAAATATTTAGCATGAAAAATGGAGGAAAGTGAGATCTGCCCTTAAAAATCAATGGAAACATTTGAATGGGTTTATTACTCCAACATTTTGGGGGGGAAAGCCCAATGAAAACTATGCTCAGTGAAATAAATACTGATTAAATTTTCAGGAATAAAAACTTGGAAGACCTGAAGGTAGGACCAAAGAATGAGACTCAGAGTTGAAGTGTTTAGTGTGACATTTTCTGGTAATTTAATTATTTTCCATCTAATAGAAATTATCAAGCCAAATAAGACATTCAAAACTAGCAATATTTCTGCATATTTGAAAGATTTCCCAAATCTGCAACACTAATATAATCTTTTGGGGAGGTGGGATGTGAAGGACATCATTTCTCTTAAATTCACAGAAACATGCTGTAAAATCCATTCCAGCATGCAAGTGATAAGCCAATCTTCATGCCAGTTTATGTTAAGTAGAATTTGAAATATTGGATGTACAGGAAACCATTTGATGTTTTAATAATTAAAAGACATACAAACAAACAACTAGGAGAATAACTTGGATAATGTTCCTAGATTTACAAAAGAGATTTTTTTTATTTTTTTACAAGACTTGGTAAGAAGAGACAAAAGGAAAAAAAAGAAAAGAAATTGAAAACTTCTAGGACATTATTTTAAGTGACAGCTGTCAGCCTTGATAGCTTCAAGGCAGGGCTAGACAGATTCATGGATGCCAAGTGTATCGGTGGTTATTAAAACGGATGTCCATGTGCCGCCTCTATGTTGGTTGAGGCAGGCAGGATTCCCTTGAGTACCATTTGTTGGGGGTCAAGGGAAAGGGAGGGTTTTGCCTTCTCTTTCTGCTCAAAATCCCCATGTACAATTGGTGGGCCACTGTGTGACACAGAATGCTAGACTCGATGGGCTTTGGCCTGATTCAGCATGGCTCTTCTTATGTTCTTATGTTCTTATGTTAAGTGATTGATTGATGAGGTTTTAAGGATTGTCTATAGATAGGATATGGGGGAAGAGATTGTTGTATTTTAAGCAAAAATAATAAGTTGTTAAAATTGTTTACACTTGTTGAGACAAGGGGGAAGTTACTTTATATTTCTTTTTTCTTCTTTTTCCTTCTTTACATTTTTTCCTCTTTATTTTTTGTAACTTTATATCTCTATAATTGTAATATTCAATAAAATTATTGTAAAAAAGAGGACCCAATGTTGGGGAAAACTGCAATGAGCAATCCCCGCAAACTATGAAGGATGATTTTCAGGGATGATTGGCAGTGGCAATTAAATTCTCATCCTTGAGCTTCTCTCCAGACCTTCTACTCAGCATGGGATATGATTGGCCCAAAACACTTAATAAACAGCATGTGGCAAAGACCAGAGCACCAATTGGATCTAGTCAGGACCCAGTCTTTGATGCCAGTGAATCCCAACAGGTACTCTGCCTCCCTTATGGCATACCTCACTAATCTCAAAATACCTAACACCAAAGGGCCTTTACTCTGGCACAATGTCATGCCCTCCCCTCCCTTCAGCTGCCCTTGAAGGCCAATGCAGGTAGATTCCCTACAAGGAGAGTCAATGTCCTTGTGACTCTGAAGACACAGAAACAACAAAGCCGTGCTTCTCCAGTGCCTGTATTAGAGAGACATTCTGTCAAGGTTGAATTGCTAAGATGTTTGCTAACCTCTGTCGCTACTCAACTTGTCATAGAAACAAGGGGGAGGGAAAGCCTGGGAAAGAAAAAGGAGTTTCACGTAGCCGTCCACGGACCATGAGACCCAAGGTCACAAAAGCAGGTATCTAACGGAGAAGTGGACTGTTCCCATAACAGACCAAAGGAATGTGATTGGGCAACATGAACACTTGGTGGGTGGGAGTAATGAAAAGCTATTGTTAACTAACCAGATTTTCACGCGGGAAAACTAGAGTTGATTTTGCTTCTTTAGTACCAAGATGTGTATTCAATAAAGTTTATCTTTTATGGCACCTCAAAGCTGTAAAGTTTCCTCAATGTTGAATTCACTAGCCGGACAGTTGACACATTCATATTAACCTTGTAGGTGCATACATGCCCAGGGTGAATTCTATCCCCTCAGATGATGACTTGTGCCATAAATTAGTCTTAATGAACATCTAGCTTGGAAATTCTAGAGGACTCTGCATTGGAATAGATTTAGTCTGTCACATACTAAACTTCATGCTCCTCATGCTCATTTAATGTTCCTCTTTTTAGATTTGTTTTAGACTTTTGTTTTTTATACATACTTCTGTTTTATATTTTTAAAACCCTTTATAATTATTATTTTTTAGATTCCAATGTATTCTCTATACTTTTTAGTTGGCTGTATCCCATCCTTCTTGTACTGGTCTTTGACCACAATAAAGATTTGATTTGCAATAAGCAATAATAAACTGTTTGTGTAGAAACACATGTCATAGGGTTTGAAGTCTACACAGATCAAAAAAAAGGAAGGCAGAAAAGAGAATACTTTCATCCCTTTATTAATTATGACAGAAACAATAAGATCAATTGATGATACAGTTACTGATTTGCATGATAGTTTATTTGTATTTGTATTGAAACATTTACTTTCAACCCATAGGTTTTAACAAAATAGGAACAATGTGTTTTATTGATTGTAGGGATGAAAAAAAGGTAATATATTTGTTTTCTTGATTTATATCGTACATTTCATGCAAAAATTCAAGACAACATAGAGAGTACTTCACCTTCCCATTTCTCCCCAAACAACCCTGAGAGGTAGGTTAGACAGAGACACAACACAAGTTAGCAAAAGACAGATAGTTTTAAATTCAGGGACTTAATTCCTAATATATGGCAAGGAAATCAAAGATAGCCTATTTTTAAAAATCCTGTGATTTCACCAGCAAATCTTTGGCACTGGAAGATGGTTCTGACTGACAGCAAGAAAAGTAAATGCTGTGATTCCAGAAGACAGAAATCTGGTGGAAGAAGAGTTGATGATTCACTGTGATTAATTTCAGACTCTTGTAACCTAGAACTGAAATACCTAATATTTCACACTGATGGATAACAGCCATGCTTAAAAAGAAGAAGAAGAGACTACTTTAAGGGCAGGATAAAAGCAAACAAAATTAATCAGCAAAACAGAGCCAACTTGGTAATGCTGTAGAGAAACCAATTGAAGGATGGTTAATTATTCATACTCTCTAATTTCCTCTGTAACAAGAATAGATATTTCCAACTAATTTTTGTAAGAAGAAAATAATGGAGATTTAGGGATTTAGTGTAGAGGTTGAAGGCACTAGATTAAATCCAGGGATCAATAGGTTCTAATCCTGCCTTAGGTCCAAAGGGTGACTTTCTGTAGGAGAAAGGCAATAGGAAAATACAAAAATGTAGCCAAGAAATCTACAGTAGCCAATAATCAATTGAACACCCATGGAGTCACAGAAACGTACACAGTACATTAAGCTCACTGAGAATTCTGGCTTTTACCTTGCAAAAGAATCAGTTCCTTAAAAGCAATAATAAACACTAGTTGCTTCATACACTTCGGCCAAAATGTTCCCAGGGAAATAAATAAACTTTATTTTTGAGCAAACACCACTTGGAAAACCCTGCCTTGTGATGAGACCAGCAGCTCTGATAGCTTGCAAAAAAAAAATACTGCCAATGTCAAAAGGCATCACAGAAGTTCTTTCAGACAACAAGCTGTCCAAAAGCAGGGTGTTTTCTGACAGCTGAAGTTTGCTTCATGGAACAGAGTGGCTTATAATGTTATTGACAGATCTCCAGGCGCCTTTGTATGTTGAGAAACAGCTAATATAAAAAGTAAGCTTTTTATATATATATATATAAAAACATATATATATATATATATATATATATATGTCAAGTGTTTATTTTTTAGATTGCACCCTGTAAACCCAAATATGGGAGGAAGGAATCATTCTTTCCTTTTGCTTGTTTCAGCTCAACCCAGAGCCATCTTGCAAGCACAAATATATATATGTTGTTTAAAATTGTTGACAAAGAAATAAGGTGAGTTCTGACTGAAGAGAGTTATATATATATTTATATATATATATATTACAGACAAGAGAATAACAGAAAACTCTAAATGCCAGGAATCATTGGGCAACTTTCCACTGACAGGCAAGATTATTTGTACCTATGGCTGAGGATGCTGGTTCCACTAAAACCAATTCCTTACCAGTCTCTTTATGGCTGCGTGTATCTCGCTGTTCCTCAGGCTGTATATGAAAGGGTTGAGCATAGGGGTGACTGCTGTATAGAATATTGATGCCACTCTCAGCCTTGAGACAGAATAGGAAGATGATGGGCGGAGGTAAGTGCCTATCACAGTGCCATAGAACAAAGCCACGGTGGTGAGGTGGGCACTGCAAGTAGAGAAAGCTTTGTACTTCTTGGACTTAGATGGAAGCTTCACCACCTTCAGGACAATGAAGATGTAAGAGAAAATAATGAGAAGCAGAGGCCCAAGAACAATGGCTGTTCCTTCGCTCATAAGAAGCTTATCAACAATGGAGGTGTCCGAACAAGAGATTTTCAATAAAGGATGGAGGTCACAGAAGAAATGGGGGATTTCTCGGGAAGCACAGAAGGTAAAATTAGATACTAACAGGATGTATAACAAAGAGTGGGAGTGAGCCAGGAGCCAAGATCCAGCAGCCAACAGAAGGCAGCGCTTGAAGCTCATGACTCTGGCATAGTGCAATGGGCGGCAGATGGCTACATAGCGGTCATATGCCATGGAGGCCAGGAGAAAGTTATCTGTCGCAGCAAAACTCACAAAGAAATACATCTGTGTCAGACAATCATTATGGGATATTGCTTTCGTCTGGGTCACTAAGTTGTATAGCAATTTGGGCATTGCAGCAGAACTGAATCCAAGGTCAGCCAATGACAAGTGACAGAGGAAGAAATACATGGGAGTGTGGAGGAGATTGATACTGGAGAAGATCAGCAAGATTATCAAGAGGTTTCCTAGCAGACAAAGTAGGTACATACAGAGGAAGATGGGAAAGAGAAGCACTTGGAGGTCTGGTGAGGAGGAGAAACCCAGGAGGATGAATCCAGCAAAGATGGTTTGATTCTTCTGCTCCATGTTCATCATACAACTCAGGCATTTAGGACCAGGTTCTTGTCTACTTCTCTGTATTTCAGCTAGATCCAAAGATAATAAACTAGCTTGAGAGATAGAAATAGATGTACAGCTGTTAAATATTATCCATAGGAATTTTGCTTGTGAAAGACATACAGCTTATTTTAATTTGCATTCCAACAACTGAAAAAAGCCACTCCCTCCAAATATGGCCAATGTCTGCATAAATCTCTCCTTTTTCACTTTTTCTGAGCAACTGAGAATCTGGTTGATATGTTAGGACTAGTTTTGTTTGTTTTTAGATACTATACATGGGGGAATATACAATGAGAAATTATTTATGAGTGTTAAAATAGGGGAATGGATGTTAAATGAAAAGTTTCTGACAATTGGATTGATTAGTTAAGAACGTTGTTTTTTAAAAAATGACAAAAGGGCTCCAGAATTCCTTTGCCAATAACCCAGTTCCTTCTTCCTATAAATTAAGCTGAAATGGCTTAATTTAGGGGAATAGTAATGGTTCAGAGAGTTGACTGGTTGCCCAGAAAGCGATGTAAAATAGTACTATTAAGTGAACAAGGCTACAGTTATACAGAAATTACAAGAAAAATTGGTGGAAACTTAACCAAAGGTGGCATTTCTACTGTACACTTTTCCCAAAAGGTTTCCACAATTTTGGCCACTACTGTATATGCAGACACAAAGGAAAGTGGGGAGATAAAGCTGAATAAAGCACTAAGAAGATCATATTCTCTGCCCATAAAATATAATTGGATACGTTACCATAGCTCTACTGGAATTGGAAGCCTTGATGTCTTCACTAAAAATGGATCTCTTTCATGGGGATGATACACCTTGTACAATCATTCGCCTAAGAACAAAGTCTTTGCAGTGTAACCTTTTTCTTCCTGAAGCAGAGGTGACTAAGCAGTGGTATGAATAGGACCCTTATTGTAATGAGATGGAGATAATTCATTTTTGTTGTGGCTCCCCAAGGAAAAAAAATATAAGTTATGAAGACACTCTTCAGGGAACTTGTTAATCAAAAATAAAACATTCAACAGGAATACCAAGCAATCTAAAATTGGCTAGGTTGGTGGATACCAAACATAACTGGTTTTTTTTAATAAACAAGACTCTATTGTGGCAAACAGTATTATTCTCAATGTGTTGGATCTCCAGAAGTCTACTTCCCAGTAGCAAACATCACCGGTTGTAGTGTGCAGTCTTATATTAGGAAACCTGTATATTATCACCAGTATATTAACATTATGGATCAGAGTAGGACTTGCTTTTTCTCATCTGATAGGGTATTATCAATATATATCCCTTGCTTTAGAAAAAGTAGCTTTGAAAGCTTAAATAAGTAAATAGCAACAACACCTAGTGGGCAAATCTGCATAACAGTTTAATCCAGTTGCAAACACTGAGAACATACCACTGCAGTCTTAATACTGCTTATTCTCCACTCAGCTATTTGTATTTCAAAAAAAACTTGATTTGCAGGGTTAAATGTATTGTTTTATCCGCTTACTGTAAAAAGCTTTGGTTGATACATTTAAATTATTGTGAGAGGTACAATTACAAGGATCATTTTAAAAATTGATAGGCATGAATCTACCACCATTAGCCTTTCCCAATTATTTTATTCCTCCCATGGAGAATGCATTTTCCTCTTCCACACTTAGAATGGACCTCTTCTATAACTTTCTTTTTCAAGTGAAGGGAAGTATTTGCCTGTTTTCAGGTTTCCTACTGTTGCAACAAGGTTCTGCACAAACAGTATCCATGAAACTTCCTGTTATCTGCATAACTTTGCACTTGCTTAGTGAAAGTGTGACGATGTTTTCATAATATAATCCATATACTGGATTACTCATGATAAGAACAGTAAAATACCTATATTTCTCTATTCTTTTCATGTCTGTCAATAGTCATTCAGCTGCCCTGTGTTAGTTGGGAAAGGGTGGGCCACAGGATCATCTGCAGTGCTGCTGTGAGGAATAATCTAGCTGCTTGGCTTATAATAAGTCATGCACATCCCACTCAGAGGTGGACTCCTGCTAGGAAGATCTAGCTAAGATGCCTGGGTCTTGCAGTGTAAGCTGGGATGAGTTTGAATTGGTGACTCTTGAGGAAGTGGGCAGGATTCTCCAAGCTGTTTACATCTATGTCTCTCCCAGGTTGTTGAAGGCACTCAAGAGACATCCTGCAGTTGGGTCCATGCTGTGGAGTTGGCCTGTTTCAGGGAGAGCCTTGAAGGAGGAGGCAATGTGCCCCCTCAAGAGGCTGTGCCTGGAATCAACGAATTTTTTTATACAATTATTGTCATGTCTTCAACTTTCCATTTAAAAAATGGGACTTTCTGTAGTGATTTTTGTACTTTTATATTTTTACCTCCCTGCTAAAACACTTCATGAATAAAAGGTCAATTTTAAAAAAAAAACTTTCTCTGTTGTTGAGAAGATGGTCAGAGTCCAGTTAAGTTTGGAGAAAGCAAATTATTTATATCTGTTCCAGTCAGCATTCAAGGATTTAGTATGGAGTCAGTAATAATTATGCTTGTCAATGACTTTTGATGTTGTTGGGAGGGGATGGTGCATTCATTGACCTCTCCTTGATTTCTCTGGATACTGTCTCAATATCTTTTTGGACTGGCTGTGAGGTTTGGGAAATGGGGCACCCTATTAGGTTGGTTCTCCTTTTTCCTTCATGGCAGTTTCTGGTTGGTATTGAAATAGGGGTAGAGATTGCACCCTCAGCCCCTTCTATGAGAGGTGCCACAGGGCTCAATAATCTTTCCCCTCTTGTTTAACATCTACATAAAACCATAATGTGATATCATCTGTCAGTATGAGGTATAGTATCATCAACAGATTGTTGATATCCATTTATACATATCAACTCTGCATTGTTCAAGTGATATAGTTGATGTCCTGTCTTGATTGTACCAAGATTGAATGGCTGTGCCTATTAGGACTCCCTAGATCCTAGGATTATTTGTCTTTAATCTCTGTCTTTGGAAGGAATTGCACTTCCTCATTCAAATCGGGTGTGCAAACTAAGTGGAGGCATGGCAAGCAAACACATCTCCATGGAGAATGGAGATGATAACCATGGCAAAGACTGAAGAACTGGCAAGTACACTGGTTCTTCATAACCCTGGTCTTCCTTCCATCTGGACATGAAGAAGATGGGAGATCACCCATCTGTGCCTTGGATGGCTGCTCTTCCCATGGGTTTCAGTGCTGGAAAATGAAAGGCTCAGTCATCAAGCTCATTAACCATGGCAGAGCCTTTCACTAATCACTTTCAGAATTGCCTATTTAATTATCTTTAAAGTACTGAAGATCTTCAAAAAAAAGTGTTTGAAAAGCTGCTAATGAGTTTACCTTCACTTCTAAACCAAAGGAAAGGACTATATATTTATGAACTTAAAAAGCTGAAATAAATGGCAAAAAAGATAAATAAGATTTTGATCCAAGAAAGTTATAAATTATTTAAGTATCCAGACAAATTTGGAATATTGGAACTTTTACCTCAAGATTTTGGAATTAGTTATATAAAATAAATTAAATTTTATATAAAATTAATTATATAAAATAAACAGATTTTGGGGGGGACCAGAATTATTTTGTCTACTATAGGTCCTAACAGAGATTAGAGACCTTATGATTTAAATCAGGCACTAGAGGGGACTAAAAATTCTATGGAAAAAGGAAGGGGGGAAAACCTGCCTAGAGTTTTGATTGGGATTGGGATTTACAAAATTACACCAAAGGAATTATCTGAATAATGTCTTTTTATTGGACTTACAAAAGAGGCTTGAAGAAGTCCATGCAATGCGATAAAGAAGAATTGAAGAGGGATTAAATCTGACAACAATATTTATTTATTTACTTATTTTATTTGTATTCCACCTTTATTATTTTTACAAATAACTCAAGGTAGTGAAGGTATCCAACACACCTTCCTCCTCCTATTTTCCCCAGAACAATAACTCTGTAAGGTGAGTTGGGCTGAGAGAGAGTGACTGACGAACTCTAAAGATTAAAATTTTCAGAGTAAAAGTAAGGAATATAAAGTTGCTTATTTGATCAAAGTTAAAATAAGATATGTGTCAAAGCAAGAACATCCAATGTTATGAGATTCTGCAATGGGTATGGACATTATTGAGATAGACAGGGGCTTTTTAAAAAAAATGTGTTTTTTTTTTGAAAATTTTGTTATGCAAAGATCAATCTCTCCTTGTCCCTTTATCCTCCATTTTCTTTTCAATTTTGTTTTTCTTAGAGCTATTTCTCTTGTTTTTGTAATTTGCTTTTGTTTGTTGTGTACAGCCCTTGATAGCTTTCAGCAGAAAAATAACGGGGAGAAAGTAATAAAAAAATAATTCCAGATCTATGAGCAGGTTCTCCTGTTCAGCAAAAGGAATGGAGCTGTCCAGGGTCCTGTAGTTCTAGTCTTTTGTACAATGCCTGTGTCGGTGATAAATACGGTAATATCTAATCACTTCATCTGTTAGGGTCTCTTTCAGTTCAGTTGCCTGCAATTTTTCTGAGATCGATGTCTTCTCCAGAATTTTCTTTACCTTTTACATAACGTGTCCAAAAGTTCAAGCTTAGCCTAATTTCACTTCATCTCCAATGAATTGTTGAATTATTTTTGAAGTCCAAAGTTTTGCAAAATGCCATCAGGGTTAGGGAACATCAGATATAAAGATCAAGCAGTTTGGGAGGATTACTGCTGAAAAGAGAATTATCCATGTGCATATCATTCAAACACTTTCAGAATGGGGGGGCAGGAGCATTTGCTCTCGATTTGATCGTGTAATATGTGCAAATTCTACCTGAAGTAGACAGTCCCAGACATACTAGAATATGTACCTGAATATGTAAAAGTAAATATAAAATGCCTTATAAAGGTCCTTACATTTCCAAATAAATGACAAAATTCCCATTTCTGGAAATGTAATAATCTCAGTTGTGATGGAGAACATGCCAAAGAAGAACTTGACTCTGGATCAATACCTTCAAAATTAATCTCAGGCATGATGAATAAGAAGCCAGTTTGGTATGATGAAGTATTTTAGGAAATTATTTTATTTCCCTATCAGGCTTCATTTTCCAAGCTGATCTACCAGAAGAACGAAGAGAATTATTTTCTATTTGTTATCTTGCAGCTATGCCTGTTTATGGTGCTAACTATTAATAGGTGAATTTCTGCTCCTTTGGCAAAATAAAAAAAGAGGCTCCATAAAGCTTTAAATCTTCACAGATCTAACATCAGCACCCTGCAATTGTCTCACGGCATCATTCTCCAGCTGGGGGCATGTAAAAGCCAGGAGCCAGAAAGTCCTCACATACCATTAGCATTTCCACTTTGCATGATGAGAATTTTCACAACAAATACAAATAGAAAAACTGGCAACTGTAGAGAGAAGGTGCGAAGCCACCCTCTTCACATTTTAAGCAGGCAAGTGGACAGGAGCCATGGCATCTTAAGCCCAGAGGGGAAAAGGGACAACAAAGGAGATGCGAGCCAGTTCAAAAGTGCTGCAAAGCTCCACTATTTCTGATTTATCTAATGTTGTGGCAGAGCTAAAAATAAATTGGCTAAGCTGCCCAGCATAGATAATAGTGTGGGAACAGCACCAAAGATCTGGGTGGAAATATGACAAATTTATTAATATGTCAAATATGTCCATTAAAAAAAGAAAAATGCACTCTTAATCAAATCTTGTTTTAAATATTACTCAAACCTTCTTCCTGGGGCTTCAGAATATAACGGTAGCTTATTTCTACACTCATGGTTATTTATGTGATTAATCCATTTAAATCTAAAAGAGTAACGCTGGCGAAATGCATAGAAGTAACCCATACGTACATAAATTATATTAGGGCCATGCAGCTGAACTTTTAGAGTTTTATAATGGCACACAATCTTGGGAGATAGTCAGAAATTACAACTTTACACACAGGACATAATAAATAGTATGGAATGTTATGAAGGTTAAAGAACATCATATATCATTTTACTGGCAGCCATTGTTTTCCAAACAGGCTCCAGGTTTATTATGTGGCACTCTCAGTTCTGCTCTGATTCCCCTCTTCTGCATCCAAACCCTTAGAAATTTCCTCATGGCCCCATGGATCCCACTATTCCTCAGGCTGTATATGAAAGGATTGAGCATAGGGATCACCACAGTGTAGAATATTGAAGCCACTCTCAACCTAGAGCCAGAATACGTGGAGGATGGGCGGATGTAGGTGCTCATCAGAGTCCCATAGAACAAGGCAACAGTAGTGATGTGTGCAGTGCAGGTGGAGAAGGCTTTGTACTTCCCAGAAGCTGAAGGAACTTTCAACACCCTGAACATAATCAATATATAGGAGAGAAGAATGAGCATAAGGGGCCCAAGCATGGTTGCAGTACCTTCAATCATGAGCAGTGCTTCAGCAGAAGAGGTATCTGAGCAGGAAAGTTTGAGTAAAGGATGGAGGTCACAGAAGAAATGGGGGATCTCCCGAGAGCCACAGAAAGAAAAATTAGCTATTGTAAATACATATAATAGGCCTTGAGAAAAAGAGAGGAGCCAAGACACAGCAGCCAAAATCAAGCAACGCTTGTAGCTCATGATTACAGAATAATGAAGTGGTCGGCAGATAGCCACATAGCGGTCATATGCCATGGAGGCAAGGAGAAAGTTATCACTGGTACAAAAGACCACAAAGAAATACATTTGACTCAGGCATCCACTATAGGATATGGTGTTTTTCTGGGAGACCAAGATTTGCAACATCTTGGGTACAGCATTGGAACTGAATCCCAGGTCAGCCAATGATAGATGACTAAGGAAGAAATACATGGGGGCGTGAAAAAGGTCGCTATTGAAGAAGATCAGCAGCAGAATCAAGAGGTTTCCCAGTAAGCTAAGCAGGTACATGCAGAGGAAGAAGGGGAAGAGAAGTCCCCTGAACTCTGATGAGGTGGAGAAACCCAGGAGAATGAATCCCGCAAAGTTGGTGTTGTTCTCTGTGTCCATGGCTCATCTGAAAATGAGAGTAAATGAGAGTAAATGGGATTATATCATCACTCCTTCAGTTTCATGAGTGTAATACTAAATAATCTCATGAGCTATAATCCCTCATATTGCTGGAAGTGGCACTGACTGTTCAGCATCTCACAACCTGCTGATTCCAAGGGGCAGTAAATTAACAATTTACTCTGTGTTCGTTCTCAACCTGTGGGTTGCGACCCCATTTGGGGTCGAACGACCGTTTCACAGGGGTCACCAACCACCACAGTCCGCCATTTTTCCCCCATTTCCCCTCGGCCGTCGCGCGCGTGCCACACATGCGCGATTTGGCCTGTCGCACCACGCATGTGTGATTCGGGCCATCGTGTGCGCGCCACGCATGCGTGGTTCGGCCCATCGCACGCGCCGCACATGTGCGGTTTGGCCCATCGCACCGTGCATGCGTGGTTTGGGCCGTCGCGTGCGCACCACGCATGCATGGTTTGGGCCGTCACGTGCACGCCGCGCATGCGCGGTTCGGCCTATCGCGCCACGCATGCGGGTGGGGTCTCGGCCTGAAAAAGGTTGAGAACCGCTGCTCTACTGGCTCTTTGTCTATGAAACTATAATCTCAGATTACCTCTTTCTGCTTTTGTTTTCAGGCATGCATATACAATGCACTTGCTCTCTGACTCACCTCCTGGAATGATATAGTTAGTAAGATAGTGTGTTTTGCCTACCTGTATCACTGACTTCCTTAAATCTCAGTTCTTCACTAACCATCCCTCAGGTTAGATTCTTTCTGTCCTGCACAAATACCAGTGCCCTACCTCAGGTTTTGCAACACTCCTATGTAAAACAGTGAGCGAATGTCCTTTTAATTCAGTCTGAGCAGGTATGATCCTGCTGGAATGACTGGAAATGAAAAAAGTTAGTAGAACATATTTGGAGACAGGCTAGGCGTTGAATTCCAAACCTATCACATTCCAATGAAATGAGCTTTCATCAATCTCAGTGGATGCGTGATATGAAAAGGAGGAAGTTATATGTCATTAGGTTCTGTATCGAGGACAACTCTGCCTTGCAGGGTGACTTTAAAGGGAACAAGTGCAAACTGGAATCAGGTAGATAATAGAGGAATCAATCCACTGAAATAAACAATATTCCATCAATGGCATACTAAAATCAAATTCATGACTGGAGCTCAATATAGAAGTTAACTATTGCAGTCTTGGTGAAAAGCTTCACATTTGCAAATGACCTTTATTTTTTTGTATGTCTGATTGATCTAACTCCATATAATATTCTTCACACTTCTAAATGGGGCATTTTCATTTTCACAGAAAATCAGGTGCAGATTTTGCCCCAATCATGATGGTGTTTCTGTTCCATAGCAGAGGGAAAGGCATGCCAAGTTTCCTTCTTACAGTTTTTCCTACTTTGTTTCAAACCCCATCTTTATAGATACAGTAAGGCAGGGGTCTTCAAACTTGGCCCTTTTATGACTTGTGGACTTCTGGCTGAGGAATTCTGGGAGTTGAAGTCCACAAGTCATAAAAGGGCCAGGTTTGAAGACCCCTGCACTAAGGTGTGGATTTTAAGAAAAACAGTGTGGAATTTCTATCCAAATAAGGAAAATATTCCAAATGTAAACAGCTATTTTATTTCCTGAAAACTAAAAGCTCTCATTTAATACTATAGTACGTGCAGAGATTTGATAGAGGGATGATGCCAAATTAACTCAGCATGATACCCCTATAATACAGAAGGGGCTTGCGCTTTGTGAGAAGGACAAACATTAAAGCATTTGTTGAAAAAACTTAGGGATTGTAAACTTCATGGGCAATCTTGATTAGAGATAACTCACTGGATCTCAGTTCATGAAAATTAATCATTGGTTTCTGAAATATAATATCTGGTTGGGAATTTTGTTCATTTGGTGCAAAGCTTTCATTTTGTATCATTAAACAGTCAACATCAACACATCTGAGAAAATTACTTGAAAGATTTAGTCTCACTTCGTTGAATCTCAGCAGTCTGTGATTGCTTGCTGGATGATCAAATGAAACGAACCGCCCAAAAAGCAAAATCATTAGAGCTTTCCAACATGGAGGCAAAGCATCAAGAGATGGTAGAAATGGTCAGGAAAGAGGATTTGGATTTCTATCTGAAGTAAATGGTGAAACAGAAATGAGTATTTCTTGCTACCTGTAAAAGAAGATGGACAAGAGAGAGAAAAAAAGCATGCCAGATCAGAAGATCTAAGGTTGGAGAACCATCTTTCTTAGCACTGAAAGTCATACATAATAGACATAAAAACCTCACTAACCATGGAGGTGTTCAGTGGAGAGGAACATCGTGCACAACTGAATCTCTGTTTCATTCGTTGCCCAGAAAAAAAAAGAGAAGAGAATATAAAGGTGGTGTGAAACTGGGTAAGAATGTCAGTGCTGTGAGCTTGGTTTCCATGGAAGAAAACAGCAAGAGGACAGAGCTCTGCAGGGATCTTGTTTAAAGAAACATCTACAGGGTTGTTGAGGTTCTGTCATGTGAAATCCCCAGACCCACTGTACAACCACTAGCTCAGGGGTGTCAAACTCGCAACGTCACGTGACGTGTCATGACGTATTGCAACTTTTTTTTCATTGCCAGCAATGGGGTGGGCACGGTTTTGCTATGATGCATCCGGCCCGCAGGCCAGCAGTTTGACACCCCTGTGCTGTGCTGGCTGAACTCCCAACCTATGTCTTAGCAGATGAAAGCATATACTGTACTGTAGCTGGGATGGGAGAGTAACCCTGAAGCAGAAATGGGAGAATACAACAGAGACATTTTTCAGTGAAGGCTTCTCCAACGTCAAATATCAATCAGCAGAATTTTCCAGGCACATAGGTTCAGTAAGTAAACAGTTGGTAGAATTCAGCCTACCAATTTTGAAGGGTACCAGATGGAAGAGGTTAGTCTAATTAGACATAGGCATGACTGTGCTCATCCTTTAGACAATGCTGTCAGTCATTTGGAAAACTAGCCATTTGGGACAATGAGGATTTGGTTAATTAGTAGGTTAGGCCTTTTATAAAGGTTTGTTCCCACTTCCTCTGCTCAACCTTTCCTTTCCATTTCTTGAATGATCCAAGGAAATCGCATGCCTATGGTCCTGCAAGGCTTTCATTGCCACCAGGAAAGATCACTGTACACTTGAAATGCATTTTCAGCTGTTGGAATATCTAATTCTGGAGTATAAATCAGTACTGTGCTCGTGTAGAAAGGGGTTGGAAAAGGAGTAGGGTGGTAACTGTTACCATTCTGCCAACAGAACATACCTTTTCTCCCAGCATTCCTTAAATAGGCCTTGAGCCAGAATCCTGATCATATCTCTATTATTAATTTGTATGTAACAATACAGGGTGCTCTCTCCCCTTGAAAGCCAGCTAGATATTTTATTTGCTCATTATATGTGCATAGATTTTTTTTTATTCTTCAACACTATCATTCCCCGATTCTCAGGGTAATTTACACAATATCAAATAGGATATTTACATATATATTTTTACCAATAAGGAAAATGACTCTGAATATAAGAGTATGGTTCCTCAAAAGATTAGACAGAAAAAGAAGTCATCTGCCACCGTTACTCTCTTCTCAGCATATTTAAGCTGACCTTCCCAGATTAATAACAAATTATTTGCAGCAAATTCTAGTCATCTTTACAGGTGAATATCATCTTGAATTTACAGGTGAATATCATCTTGATTTTGAAGCCACGATGTTCTTCTTCTGCCCGGACCTCGTTTGCCTTCAATCTTTCCCTGGAGGATTAAATGGAGTTTAAATGAGTGTAGACAAGTAGAAACAGAGATAACTACGAGCTGCCCGGCTGTGAAGACAACCTGCAACAATTCAGTAAACTGGAAAATTGTCTCCATATGAGACTGCAGCTGGTATATTGAGAAAATGGAGGAGCTTATTAACCAGTGAGTCATGGAAAGCACAATGCCTCCAAATATTTATTTCATAAATCCCTAACTCATTCACATTTCAAAGTTCCTTTCCCCGTTATTTTTCTTTATGTATCTGCTGACTCTCCTATGGAAAATGCAGCTCCCCAGGGTTCCACACCCTTCATGATTTGGAGTGACCTCCGTTAGTGTTCCAAAAAGGCTAGAAAATCAGGAAAATGCACAAATAAGTTTCCTTGGCCAAGCTGCTTCAGTGAGTGTTGTTGATGGTGGCCATGCATCTACAAGCAAAAAAATCTCCTATTCTTCATTCAGCTGACCTCGACCCACAAAAGTGTTAGTCCTCTGATCAATTACTTCACCACTGCAAGCCTCAAGAATATAGGATTATCTCAAGGCTGAAACTGGCTTCTGACATCCAAACTCTCAAACAACTCACTATGCAGAATAGACCACTCAGGCAGCAAAGAAAGATTCTGGCAGCCCTGACTGAAAGCACATTTCAGAGGTGAAGCCACTATGAAAAGTGATGTTGGGTTATACAGGCAGTCCTCAGTTTATGACACAATTGAGCCCAACATTTCTGTTGCTAAGCAAGACATTTTTAAGTGAATTTTGCCCCATTTTACAACCTTTCTTGCCACAGTTGTTAAGTGAATCACTGCACTTGATAAGTTAGTAATCCACTGACTTTGCTTGTCAGCAATTCACAAAAGGTGAGCACAGGACCCCTGGACACTGCAATCGTCATAAATATGAACTAATCACCAAGCATCTGAATTTTGATCCCGTGACCATGGGGATGCTGCAAAGGTCATAACTGTGAAAAATAGCCATAAATCACATTTTTCAGGGCCATTGTTACTTTGAACAGTCACTAAATGAACTGTTGTAAATCGAGGATTACCTGTATTATGTCTCTAGATCTGGGATAGGGAGGCAGATTGAAGAATATTGCAAATGCCTCTGAGTACCCACCCTTGGCTCCTGGTGAAAAAGTTATTAACAAATATGAGTTTTTTTTTCTTATTTAACACCCAATATTATAGTAAAAAGAGTTGTAGACCTCAAAGCAGAAAAGAGGCTAGTAGCTAGGTAGTTAAGATTGCTCTTTCCTGAAATAGATGGTAGGTCAATGCAGTATTATAGAAACTGTATTATAGAACAATGAAAAAAATATTGGTATGCAATTTATCTTATAAAGGGTCTTATTTGCCTTTGGCTAGCTCAGGGGTAGGAAACCTTGGTTCTTTTATGACTCGTGGACTTCAACTCCCAGAATTCCTGAGCCAGCTGTATGAACACAGTCATTGCAATTTGGAAGCCATAGATTATGGCATAGTGTTATGTGATCCACGGCTTACCAGGTTGCCCAAATGCCAGTGTTCAGCAAATATGACTAAACAAACTATAATTCAATTTCTGAGCCAGGCTATTCTCTTTGGATAGCTCACAGTAGCCCAGCATGCTTTATCTCATTCCGTTACTGTATTATATAAGACAAATAGCATTTTTCAAACCATCATCATCTCAAGCTCCAAACGATTGATTCTGCAGACACAAAATTGGACCCCATGTAGCTAGAGTTTGATCATTGAATGAGCTTCTCTCACTTGGAAGAAACAGCTCAGCTCAAAAATGTCCTTTTTTCCCCAATGAAACTGCACATGGATACATGAATGGACATAGCTCCACTGGGACTTGTTTAATATTTATTTATTAGATTCATGTGCTGCCCACCTTGTTAACCCTAATACTACTGGACGTGGCCAATACTTTTTAAAGGAACCAGGTATGTTTAGGGAAGCATTATCTCAGAACTTTCATCTCTATCTTTTCAAATTCAAATAAGATAACAGTTAACAGTGGCCCATTTTAATCAAAATGAGATTTCAGCAAAATTTGAATAGAACAACAGTGCCCTCTTGAGTGTCTGTGCTTTATAGTTACAGTAGAGTATGACACTGTACAGAACTTCTCTAAAGTGAATCTTTGTTTGCTTTATTTTTAAAACCATGTTCATCCCTTTTTCAGAAGGAGATGGATTCAGAAGTTTCTAAATTAATTTCTGATTGTTCAGCTGGATTATTGGAATGGCCTTATATCGTCATTGAACAGTCTCCACTAAAAGACAATGTCTATACTCAGATGCTTGTTATACAGTTAAAGGGGGCATCTTTTTGACTTCTCAGAACCATCCAGATTTAAGGCCTGAGGTGCTCTCACATTTTTGGAGTCCAACTTCACTCCACTGCTCTCTGCAAACATTTTTAAACTGAAGTTTCTTCTCTGCCATATAATAACTGCAGGATATGTGGGTTAACAGTAATATACAGGGAAATTTGACCTGGATTTTAACAGAACATAAGATAGAGATGAGCATGGTATGAGGCAGCTGCACAATACTTTTAGATTGCAATAATAGAGCTCTCCCAGCTTGCACCCCATATATGGTAGCCCCATGATATGATCAGTTTGATCTGGGAATTTAATTTAGTATTAAGATAGAATAATTCAGACAAGAAGTGAATCTATATACACATACACACACTTCCTTTAAGGAAGTTTAAAGAAACTGAGTATGTTTAAAATTAAAAGACACATTTAATGTGGTCTTACAAGTGTTAATCACTGCTAACCAACCACAAATCAAGCCCAAATAAACCTAGGTGTATCGTGGAACAGACTCCTCTCCAAAATGTAAACAGCCTTTACTCTATTGACCAGGAAAACCTAGCTCTGTCCCCAGCATTGGGGTCACATTATTAATTTGGGGACTCTGGAATGAGTGATGGGTGTATGTGACCAGTGATTTGTATTTTACTGAGCCTATTTTTTGTTTTAATGTAACTCTTTTTTTATTATTATTATTAAAAATATTTATTATTAGATAAACATTGTCCATGTAAACAAAGAAAAAATTCAAGTTAAATGCCATTCAACTTAATACAATCATTTTAAATTTGTTGACCTTCTTCACTCCGTGTGTCTAAGTTTAACTATAAACCACCTACATTTTAAAAATTGTAACTTTCACTTCTTTTCAGATCAGTCCATTGGATATCAAACAAACAAGTCATCTTATTAAAATTAATAATTTTCATGTCGATACGCCCTTCCCTCTATCAAGTACATTCTTAGTCTATTTGATATATACCTTCCAATAATCAATAGATAAATATTTGTGTTTGTATACTTGCCCAGAATTCTTAAGATAGGTAGGTGGCCATATATAGTGGATGGATGGATGGATAGAGAGATAGCAGGGAGGTTGACTTATCATATTATACGAGGACAACCACATGATTTGATTTTGATTGATTTGATTGATTTTATTTTATTAGACTTATATGCCGCCCTGCTCCCAAGACTCAGGGCGGCTCACAACAAGAATACAAGTAAACATAAAATCAATTAAAACTACCAATTCACAGTGTAAAAAACCAGGCAATCAATTTCACTCATACAACACACAGTCACAATCAGAGGCCCAGGGGCAGAGCGCAGCTCACACGCCCCAAACCGGTCTGCATAAATGTGTTTTCAAGAGTTTTCGGAAAGCTAGGAGGGAAGGAGCAGTACGAACCTCTGAGGGAAGCTGGTTCCAGAGGGCTGGGGCAGCAACAGAGAAGGCCCTAACCCTAGGCCCCGCCAGACGACATTGTCTAACAGACGGGACCTGTAGGAGGCCAACCCTATGTGCCCTAACCGGTCGCTGGGATTCATGAGGCAGAAGACGGTCCCACAAGTAACCTGGCCCATTGCCATAAAGGGCTTTATAGGTCATAACCAACACTTTGAATTGTGTTCGGAGACCAATTGGTAGCCAGTGCAGCTCACGGAGGGCTGGAATGATAGGAGCATGTCTTGGAAGACCCAAGACGGCTCGTGCAGCCACATTCTGGACTACTTGCAGTCTCTGGACATTCTTCAAAGGTTGCCCCATGTAGAGAGCATTACAGTAGTTGAATCTCGAGGTGACAAGGGCATGGGTGACTGTGAGGAGTGACTCCCGGTCCAAATAGGTCCGCAACTGACGCACCAGGTGCCCCCCTCGCCACAGTCAAAAGATGGTGTTCTAAACTTAGCTGTGGATCAAGGAGGACACCCAAGTTACGAACCCTCTCCAACGGGGACAAAACTTCTCCCCCCAGGGTGATGGACGGACAGGTGGAATTGTCCTTGGGAGGCAGAACCCATAGCCACTCCGTCTTGTCGGGATTGAGTCTGAGCCTGTTGGCACCCATCCAGACCTCAACAGCCTCCAGGCACCGGTTCATCACTTCCACTGCTCCGCTGTAATGACACGGGGTAGAGATATAGAGCTGAGTATCATCAGCATATTGATGACAACTCACCCCGTGTCGACGGATGATCTCACCCAATGGCTTCATGTAGATGTTAAAAAGCAGAGGTGAGAGAACAGACCCCTGAGGGACTCCACACGGAAGAGACCTCGGAGCCGATCTCTGACCTGCAAACACCGACTGCAACCGGCCAGAGAGGTAGGAGGTGAACCACCACAAAACAGTGCCCCGCACTCCAAGCCCCTCCAACCGGCGCAGAAGGATACCATGGTCGATGGTATCAAATGCCGCTGAGAGGTCAAGAAGCACCAGGATAGTGGAATATCCCCTATCCCGGGCCCGCCAGAGATCATCGGTCAGCATGACCAAAGCAGTTTCCGTGCTGTAACCGGACCTGAACCCAGACTGCTGAGGGCCCAGTTTCATTGAAGGACCGTTGGAGTTGGAGTGCCACCACCTTCTCAACAACCTTCCCTAAAAAGGGGAGGTTGGAGACTGGACGATAGTTATTTAAAACTGCCGGGTCCAGGGAAGGTTTCTTGAGGAGGGGGCGCACAAGTGCCTCCTTTAAGGGAGCCGGAAAGGACCCCTCCCTCAGTGAAGCGTTAGCAACAGCCTGGACCCAACTCCGTGTTACCGCCCTGCTAGCTGAAACCAGCCAGGAGGGGCACGGGTCCAGTAAACAGGTGGCAGAACTCACAGCTCCAATGGCCTTGTCCACGTCATCAGGAGTTACCAGGTCAAACTCCTCCCATTCAACAGGACTAAGACGGGCCTCTGTCATCTCCACTGACTCATTGTCAGCCGACACTGTATTCCAATTGGAGTCCAAGTCAGCCCGGATCTGAGCGACCTTGTCTGCGAAAAAGATATTAAATTCTTCGGCATTGCCCTGCAAAGGTTCCTCCCTCTTCCCCGTATCAAGGAGAGAGCGAGTCACCCTAAACAGGGCAGCCGGACGAGATTCCGCAGACGCAATCAATGCGGAAAGATACTGAGATCTTGCCGTAGTGATTGCTTCCAAATAGGTCTTAATATAAGCTCCCAATTTGGTTCGATCAGATTCGGATCTGTTTTCCCTCCATTGCTTCTCTAAATGTCTCTTCTGGCGCTTCATCCCCCTGAGTTCCTCGGTAAACCAAGGAGATCTCCTGGGTCTGCTACCACAGAGAGGTCGCAATGGCGTAATCCGGTCTAGAGCCCCCGTAGCGGCCGTATTCCAGGCCGTCACTAGGGACTCCACCGAACTGTGTACGAGCGAATCCGGCAATTCCCCAAGCGCCCTTTGAAAGCCAATAGGGTCCATCAGGCGTCTGGGGAGGAACCATTTAATCGGTTCCGGCTCCCTGCGAGAGAGGATTGGTGTCATAAACTCAAGCCGCAGCAGAAAATGACATGTCCATGACATGGGCAACACTTCTAAGCCCCTTCATATCAGATCATTCCTCAACTGTTCTGAGAGAAAAACCAGGTCAGGTGTGTGTCAAGTGTGTTTTAACTATTGTTTTCTAATTCAATTTATATTTCAATTTATTACTTTTTTATTTTATTTTTATTTATTTACTTTATTTTTTTTTTCAAATACTTGTTGGAAAGTCAACAGGTGAGGCTTTGATGAAGCTTTGGGAAAGCTCTTGGAATAGTGATCAGAGCATTGGATAAGAATCAGATTCAAATCCACACTCAGCCTTAACGCTTGCTGTAAGTTTCAACTGGTCATTTTATGTTACATTAAACTGAATATGATACGTTTAGTGTTGGCTTTATATGAAACCACCATTATGGTTTCTTGCTTGCTTTTATTTTGGTCACAGACTAGAATTGTATTATATTGTATATATTGTATTAATAAAATAATGACATAGGAAAAAAAACCTATAAATGTACAATCTTTTAAAATTAAATTAAATTCTATAAGAAGTTAAGCTTGATAACTATGGATAAACCCATAAGAAACACAAAGAACTGTAAAACATTACACTACAACAATTTAAAACTATTCTAATTTGTGGATATAAGCCTAAGACTGCTATAGCCCTAAGTACAAGAACTTGGTATTGATTTTTACATCCAGCCTACAATAAATGAGGTTATATAATAATATGCTATATAAATAAAATAACTGCAAAATTTCTGCCCTATCTATGGAGGCAGGCACTCTTAAAATTAACCTCTGGTTCTATTGTTTCAGAACATCCTTCAATATGCCCAACGTTAAAATATTTTGCTCCATTCTGTATCAATAAATCAGATTTAAATGTTGTTCTCCTTTAATTGTAATCTTGGTTCCTTTTACTTCCCTTCAGTGTCTGGCCTTCAAAGTCTCATCCTATCATTTTTTTTAAAGATAATTCAAAACAAAAGCATTTACCCACAGGAAGGGACATATAATTCTTCTAATTCCAAAATTTTATTTCACATTCATCAGAACCTTTAGTCTATTTTCAAACTGTTTTCAAAGTTATATACATTGAATGAATGAATGACCCAGTGGCTGTTCATTCCAAAACAATTTTAAGGCCTTAAACCTGTTTTTAAAACTTATTTTGCTAAGCAGAACTTCCAGGGAAGAAATGGCAAACTGAAGATGGCTCCATCTCCAACAACTGTAGCAGAATGAAAAGCCAGCATTTTGACCAGCTCTATATAATCCCGTTATGGACAAGGTGAGAACTTGAGATAGTCCACATGGTGCTCCAGCATGGCAGTGATCTCCAATGGGCTTAGAGCTCTGGGAGATGAGGGAATAACCATCTTGCTGAAACCATGTCAGCATCCTCAGAAAAGGACACAGTCTTTATAAACTTCCTTTTCTAACTACTTTTGGATAGAACTTTTTAATTGCTTTTTAGAATCTCTGGCTCAACAAGTTTTACAGTGCCAGGTGAACTTCAGAGGAGATTTTTGTTTTATGAAGAATTGCTGCAAACAGTAAAACATCTCTTGGTGCTGGGACTACAGTAGAGTCTTTATTAATTAGATCCTTAAGGAGTGACTCTTTAATCAACCTCATTTGTTATTAGATTTCCTAAGTGACCTGCTCTCTTGCCAGACAATTATGTCAGGAAAAAAAATCAGGAAGTTAATGAGAAAACTTTCCGAAAGAAGTTGACAAATATTTGGAATAATAGAAAACAAAGAACTTAACTAGTCTTGAGGGAGTGAAACCCAAAGGATTGACTGACACTAAACAGTAACAAAACAATTCTAAGAAAGGAAAGTTTTAGCATGTGAAAGGAATCTATTCCTCTCAATAACAATTTTAGGAGAGGAGATCTTGGACAGTGTTCACATGTGTAATGAAAAGTGGTAGGTAGATATACATGAGAAGAGACCTACTGTATGGAAGTTCTCACAAAAGCAGCACAACATTGCATGGGATGAGATACCGCTATGTGACTGCCATTTTACATCTGGCCCATCATTTAACAGTTTAGCTGAACAGGACTCCTAGTTTCAGATTTCAGATTTTGATGGTCTCCAGTAACAGCTCCAGAATGTGGTTGCCAGAATCCTAATGGTCAAAAGAGAGAGTGCTAATCAATGAAAAGAAAATAGTTATAATCACCGCAGCCATCTCTGCCATTAGCTTTATTACAACTGAGATTGCTGTCTAATTACTGTATTAATTCGTCTATAAAGCTGTCCTTTATTTTAACTGCATTTTTTTATTTCCCCTGTTCCCTCAAAAAGAATACATGCTAAATGATAAGGCAGTTGGTTTGGCCACAGTTCAGCGCATTTTGCAAACACATACGCAGTATACCTAAGCATAATGCTGAGTCCAATTTTACCCTTCCAGCAACTCATGGTTTTTTTTTCCTATTGAAGAGACCGTACCGAGAAAGCTTATATTCTGTTTGCTTTTAAAATAAAGGGAAATAAAACCTACTTTAAGTAGAACACTTAAGTAGACGGGCAGCAAATAAATTTCATAAATAAATAAAAATACAGTTCCTGGTAAGTTCATGGTGGATATACCCATTGTCTTCTTCCTGAAAGCTGACTTCCCATCTAGCCTATATCCCTGTTGTTCCCCAGATATCTTCCATGCAAGGACAAGGCAAAGCCCACAAGGCCAATCAGGTGCTGCCACTTGCTGAGGAAGGAATTTGCAACAGGAGTTGTTTCCCTCAGAGTAAGGTGGCTTCTTCAATAGCACTAGAAATAGCAGACTTATATACCGCTTCAGAGTGCTTTACAGCCCTCTCTAAGCAGTTTACAAATTGAGCATATTGTCCCCAACAATCTGGGTCCTCATTTTACTGACCTCGGAAGGATGGAAGGCTGAGTCAACCTTGAGCTGGTCAGGATCGAAGGAATCGAACTCCTGGCAATGTGAGCAGAGTTAGCCTGCAATACTGTGTTCTACCCACTGCGCCACCATGGCTCATGTCCTCAAGATAAAGCAGTCTTCATCTGCTATAATAGGAGAGATCCCACACTTAGAGAGGACCCTGGGTTGAGAGAAACTGGTCAAAGAGTTATCAAAGTCTTCTGGGGTCCTGACTCACTCAGAAAAGTGGCAGTAGATAAAGATTCCAGGAAGAGTCTAATTCTATTGAAAGCAAAGCATAGAAAATATTAAATCTACTCAGATTTGCATGCAACTGGTTTATTTGACAACAGGACAGAAGTAGTTTGCCATTGTCTTCTCCTGTTTCTCCCTGCCCCCAACTTTCCAGAGTATATGTGTGTAGGAATCTTTGAGTCAGTGTTGACTCCTGGGGGTGCTTGGACAAGTCTCTAATTTTGGGGGGAAAAATTTGGTTTGCCATTGCCTCCTTCCCAGGGCTGAGACAAAGTGGCTGGTTTTATGCCTCAGGGGACTCAGTCTCCTGATTTCTAGTCTAATTCCTTAATCACTACACCAAACTGGCTCACCCAGCCTTCCAAGCCAACCCCTAATTTCCTGGTAGTCTCTCACCCAAGTACTTCTCAGGTTCAACCCTGTTTAACTTTTCATCCCTCAAGATTGGCTAATGATAGCCATCTGCTATGCCCAAACAACAATGCTGGAACTAACATCCATCTGATAGTGGATGGATTGTGGCCTGGGTTTTGTTTTGTTTTTTTGCTGGGGGAGAGAATGAGCTCTGAAGGACAGATTGTTTCAAAGACAAGACAGTAGGGGGAGAACTTACACTCCTCACTGAGTCAGAGATGGAATTGGGATTTCTGTGGAAGTCTCAAGCAGGTCCTCCTGTTGTTTGGAACAGACCACACATGCACCAGATCACTCATCCTGGGCTGGGCTGATGTGAAATGCTCTGCTTAAAAGTATTCACAGCAGGTTTGTCAAGGGAAGGATTGGTTGAAGCATTTTGAAGCCTTGTGCAAAATGCTAACATGTGTTCTTCACATACACAAACACACACATACACACACCCGTTTCCTCAGTCTTGCAAAATCTGAAAGGAGTAAGGTCCCTTTGGACCTGAGATTTTTCCAGTCCTTTCTTTGAACATAAGAGCTATTTTCACAATATTGCTCATTTGTTTCTTCTGAAAGCCAACTTCCAACTGGTCTTTCCTTTCTCCTCATAATTATATGCCCATAATAGAGAGAGATCCCTATTATGGATAAGCAAGCTGACAGGATCTACTTCCTTCTTCTCTTAACTGGAATTGCAAGTTTCCACCAACTGAAAAGAGGTACTATGTGGTATGTGTCAGAGGTCAGAGGCAATTGCCTTGTGCATTGCCAAGCTTACACACTGGAAGAAACTGTATGCAGGAAGACATATATATAATGAATAATCAGAGAAATCATTTTTATATTTTATAGTTAAGATTGTGAAGACTAAAGTTTAAAGAATATCATACAATACAGGTCATGGCAGACAGTTGCTGGATTCCCACACTCATAACTGATGTGATTTATTACTCAGTACATCTATAATCAGCCATTATAAGGTATCAAATTATGGCAGAGCATGAGGCAAGTCATAGACTGCAATTTGATTTGAGATCATTAAACAAAGGAGAGATGAAATCCCACTGTTGATCTAATTCAACTATCCTGCAATCTATTACATTTCTATCTACTTGCTTCCCATTCTTGATCTTAGCAGTGCAGTAGGAAATTATATGTTACTCAATTAACCAAGACTAAATTAACCAAGACTCAATTAACCAAGACTAAATTTTCCACAGGTGCTATGTGAACTTTAGTCTCAGGATAGATGTGGCATTTGGCTTTTTCTATATAATAATAAATCATCATATTTTATTAATAGAAAATAAAATAAATGATGACAACTGGAGAGTAAATTTTGGGCTGCCTCCCTGCTTAATCTTAAATCTTCCCAGAAAATTCTCTCAAAATATTCTATGGTTTCTCTTCTTGTTTCTTGGATAGGCTGAAGATAGTCAATGGATAGTCAATGTTGGGAGAGCAGAACAAAATGTGGTTTGGGATATTGCTGGGAAAATAGAATCAGACTTTTCTGATGCAAACTATCCGTAGAATAATAATGTCTGTAAATCACCAAGATGCCATAGTCTAATCAATAGCAGGACTCCATGAAACACAATCCATTGACCAAGGCTTCCCAGAACAGGAAGCATTATACAAGATTTTTGGGCTTCCCCAGAACTGAATTCCCCAAAATGGAAGTCAAATAAAGGTCCTCTCCCTCTTCCCAACCATGGCACAAACATGATCTGGTAATTTATCTTTTTCCCACATGTCCGTATGATCTTATCTTTGTCTCATTCCTCAATCATAAGTGAAATAATTGGGCTGGGCTGATGTGAAATGATATTTCCTCTTTTATTCTGATATTCATACAAGGACAGCCATAGATTTCCAAAACTGGTTAGACTGTAATCTTGGAAGGGAGTTGAGAGAGCAGCAGTGATTTGAAACAAAGGCAATAGTAGTTGCAGAATAGGCCAACTCCAGGACAGGTGATGAACGGCAATGGCAAAAAGGCAATGAGATTTACCACAAATATTTTTATACCTAAACTCCTGAATGTGAAGGACTAAGCTTCCACTTCTGAGATCCTGGTGTTTCAATATGTAGAGGTGGTAGAGAGGATGATGTTTTTTGTAAAATAATTTTATACTAGCAGACACAGAAAAAAAAATAGAAAAGAAACAAAATGAAACCAATTTCTGTTTCTCTTCAATCACGAGAAGTTTATACATGTCCTACTATTTCAATAGACAATAGATGCATCCATTCATATTGCAATCACATGCTAGGGCACTCTATTAAGCTATATTGCTTTTGGTCTGATTTTATTTAGCAGGTTATGTAAAATCAGTCATTGTGGGGTTTCAGTATGGTTTATATGGCATAATAATATATGCGAATCTGGCCACCCAGAACTTTTTCATAGCTATAGGAATTCACCCGAGCATGATGAAAAACTCTTACTACCCACCAGTTGCATTTAGCTATAATAGTATATAGCCAACTTTGGCTTTTCCAGTAAGTTACTCAACAAATCTCCAGACAGACCCCTATCTCTCCTTTCAAAACTTTGTGCAGCTGGGTTCTGTGCTATACTCCAGTTATCTGAGTTGGGGAGCTTTAGTTAATCTTTACCACTATTAACTTGCCCTTTATTATCCAAGAAAAAGATCCTGTCACAGGCCTCTCTGGCTCCCCAGAGCTAGAGGAAAGAGTGCCCAAGGAGCGAAGCAAAGGACTATGGCCACTGCAGTCTGAAGTGACCAATAGAAATGCTGCAATAAGGCCCAGTTGGTCCCAACTCCCTAGAGTCACCTGACTTCCCTGCTGACTGGGAGCATTACTTATTTTGCACACCTTGAAACGGACATGGGCTGTTGCTGGTTTAAGGGGGACCCCATCATTTTAATGCCAATGGTGCAGTGGTTGATGTCTCAGATATGGGTTGGGGATAAAAGAAAGGCAGCATCCGGATTATGGCAGAAAAACATGAGTATGTTTGTACCATTGTTAGGTGCAGCTAGATGATGCCCCCAAAACAAATTGTTGAGGAGATAACATTTTAGAGCAGTGGTTCTCAACCTTTTTAGTGCCGCGACCCCCAACCGGTCGTAGGTCAAGGACTTCCCAACCGGTTGTAAGTCGAGGACTTCCCAACCAGTCGTAAGTCGAGGACTTCCCAACCGGTCGTAAGTCGAGGACTTTCCCTGCCTGGGAGCACAACGCATGCGTGGTGCCGTCCCCTGCACCGGCCGAGGCATAGCTGGCAAGGGGCAACGACGGCGCAGGGCGATCACTGGCTGGGCCACCAGCTGGCCCAGCCCAAGGGAGGTAAGGCACCTGCCAGGCCCCACGCGTGCCAGCAACCTTCCCTGTGCCTGCCGGCCTCCCACCTCCCGCCCCTGGCCCTCTTTTACTTACATTTTTAATAGTTGCTCAACAGGGAGGGGTGGAAACTTCCAGACAGCTCGCCTTCGCTGCAGACAACTTGCAGCACCATTTGCAGACTGGGACTTTTGGTGGGCTCAGCAGGGCAGAGACAGCCTGGACAATTCCTATTGGCTTTTGAAAGCCAATAGAATTAGACTCTATTCAAGAGAGTCTATTCTATTGGTTTTCAAAAGCCAATAGAATAAAAGGGAGTAGCACAGCTAAGGAAAAGGGGGGGAATGGCAGACTGCGTTGTTTGGCGACCCCCGTGAAATGGTCGTTCGACCCCAAATGGGGTCGTGACCACAGGTGGAGAACCGTTGTTTTAGAGAGATGTCCAAAATGAGTCAAGGTCCATGCATTGCACTAAACCATTATTTAACCACAGAGTGAAATAAGCCACAAGAAGCTGTAAACAGTGATTTTGTAAACCATAATGACTGAGTTCACTGAACACCTTACGCTAAAAGCAAATCAATTCTGACTTGGCGTGTGAACCCAACAAGAGATGAGGTCTCTGGGCTCAACAAGCCACAAATGTTGGCTGTTAGATAAGCAAAGCACAAAGTCTTCAATTCATGTCTTGGATTTTATTCCAGAAAGCATTACAAAAAGTGTATTAACCCTCAACTATTTGAGCAGCCATTTTCTATGTAGTTTTTATCAATCTTTAGCATATAAAAGCCACTCCTGAACCTTTGGGGTATGTTAGAAGAATCATTTTATTAGTGCAAAGTCTGAGGCCTAGTTACTGTAATATTATGTGAGGTCATAAATTATACCTTTTTTGTATAAGGTCTCAATGCCAACTATGGTGGGAAAGCAATTTAATGTCCAGAATAATTTTGGAAAAATGCAAGCATCCCCAAACTTCTTTTAGAGCCAATGTTTCTTGTCTTTATTTTTTCCCTTCATTTCTCCCAAGTTTTTTTTTCTTTTCTTTCTGCTATTTTCTCTTCCTTGCTCTCATTCTCAGTTTCCTTCTTTCTCTCTCCCTCCTACCTCTCCCCCCCCCATTTCTGATCATTTTTCCTTTCTAAAATGTCTTAGGGAGAGGGGTGGGAACACTGTTGGCTGCTACCGGTAGTATAGTGGGAAAACAGAGTGGAGAATAAACCTTGTCCAAATGCAGAGAAAATAATGTTTAAACATCAACTGAAACCAGTGTGGTTGGGGTTTTTGTCCTGGGCTGTTCTTAATTTGTTTAGCCACTTGTGACTCTTTGTGATATCATCTACCCAACCTTCTGTGTCTGTAACTGCTTATTCACATCCCCCCAGTTAGCAAATTTGCTCAGGAACTTTAAGCTGTTTTATCTTTAGCTCTTTGAGATGAACGCTATTTTATGCATTTTCTGCCTTTTTATTATTGAGATTTTTTTATTATATTTGACCCTCAATGAAGGACAGTTTAGAAATGTTTTAATGAAATAAATAATATTAATAGCCTAATATTAATGAATAATTTGCTCTGGGTTGGTAAATTCTGTTGTCACATCTCCTTCCCTAGACTAATTGTCTTCACTAATTGTCTTCTTCCTTCCCAGTCCCACCACAACTGAATTCCTTTCCTTCCTAAAAGCATTAGGCATTCCCTCCTTTATTTGGCTTCATTTACTTCTGAATGGCAAGAAACATTGTCAGGAAGATAATGCCAAAGGAGAAAAACTGGGGAAGACAGATAGGAAGACAAACTGAGGCCTGGAGACTCTGAGTAGACCTGACCCTGAAATTGTAGAAATTGACTCTTTTCATCTCCAAATAAGGAATGACCCATTCCCCAAAGAGATTGTGAAGGAAAATGCAGCCACCGATAACAGTGAGAATGTGGCACTTTGTCAGTGTTTGAAAATAAGTCTCCTCTGGCAAGCCCATTTTGAGCTAGCGTGAATAGACTGTCTTCTTCTGCACCCTTTCTCATCTCTGTGGATTATTTTCCAACAATCTTCTCTCAACAGATTTCTCCTAAATCTCATTCTGCAAGCAAACTCTTTTGGGGGATGTTTCTAAGAGCTCAATGTACTGGAGATGAGGTCCAAAATTAACCACGTTAAACATTTTGTAGAAAATATGACACCTAAACGTTATTTTCTCCCCACCCTTACATGGCATTGGAAGGCATCTCTGAATCTTTCTACCTTACCCAAATCTTAAATCTAATTAGCTGCTATGTACTAATTAGACATGTTATCTTATCAAAAGGGTCACCCCAATGCCTGGTAACAACTTCCTCTTAGGTTCCACCTCTATTGTTCTAAGAACTTGCCTGGAGATATGAAAGATGGGGGGGACCCTGAAATTTTTAAGAAAAAAGGGGCCTCCTTCCCCTACATGCAGATGTGTTTTTTTTTTTAATAGAAACAGTTTATTTACTCTAAACAGCAACACAGACAAAACTCCATAAACACAAAGGAGGTGACGCAGAATCAAGATGCGGCTGACTTTGGATCCAAGGCATTTATGCAACAATCTAATTCCTTATTGATAGAAAACAAAAGGGAATGGAGGACATGTTTCTTCTTACCAGCCAAGTAGAGGCAAAAAAACAAAACAAAACAACCCCCCCCAAAAAAACATTTTAAAGCGTGCCTGCATCTGAGAGCAAAGAAACTAGAGATACTACCGGTAGTGAATTTATAGAAGTATAAAAAAGTTTATAGTTTACAGCAGTTGAAATACTGACATCAATATTAAAATAAAAGCAAGTTTTACATAACAATCAAAAATACAAAAGACTGAAGGAAGAGACCCTGTATGAAAAACTGGGGACAATTCAGCAAGTTTAGAACTGTATACAAGTGGTAAATATGGAAAATGGCACACATATAATCCCTTCCCCTAAATGACTATTAATTGTACAGAGCGACATTAGATTTGCAAAAGTTTTGTAAACAAGTTCTTGCCAATGAATCCCTTCCTTTACAGATGTGGATGACAGGAGCTTATGATGGTGCAAACTTCTTGGCTTATGCTCGAACCCTCTTTTCATATTCCACTCTGTTTTGGCAGTAGATTGTGTAAGCCTCTGCTTGAGCTGGGTCCTGGATATTTGGTTCATTTAGAAGTTCTTGAATTCCTAACAAGATTTGTTTAATTGTGATTGCAGGCCTCCAATCCTTATCTTCTTCTAAGATAGACAGACAGACTGTGCCTGAAGGATACACATTTGGATGGAATAAGGGTGGCTCAAATTTACATTTCGGAGGCGAGGAGGGATAATCGTCCTTAAAAAGCATCCGTAACTTGAACAGGCCTCCTTCCCACGGGGTCCCTTTCTTCCCCGGGATCGCGCACTCCCAGTTCATGAGGTTCATCGTGCTGTCGTGGTTCTTGGTGGGCACCGCCACGAAGCCGAACGGGTGGTCCTTCCTCCAGGCCTTCCTCTCCTGGGCCAGGCGGCTGAGCGCGATCCCAGACATGGTCGACGAACTCGTGAAGCGCCCACGGCGGCGGCAACGGCGGCGGAGGCGGCAGCAGCAACCCCCGCGCGTGTCCCGGATTCAGGCAGCGGCGGCGACGACCCATGCAGATGTTTTTATCTTTCAAAAATTGGAAAGACTAGGGGAGAAAAAGTTATGAAGCAATATTTAATATTTTCTCTTTAAGTAATAAATAAATGTTTCACATGTTTGGAAATAGTCACATGCCAAACAGGGAAATAAAAGTGGTTAGGGAGGCAAGCAACCTTTCAGTTTTTAGTAATCCATGAAAATTATAACCTGATAAAAATTAAAAATCATAAGTTGTCAAAATTGCTGTTGTGGTATTATTGCAGAATCAGAAAATTAGACCATTTCTCTTGCAGGAAACATGTATTGTGTGGGTTTTTTCTCCCCTTTTCTCAGCATTTCCTTTAAAATCATGCTTTTTATTTAATACAATCGAAGATCAAATCTAGAATGCATAACTTTATTTTATTCCAATATTGATTTTTTTTCAGTATACATAATTTGCCTGCCTGCTTCTCCTGAAAAGGAAAAATGAATAACTTAACTTACTGCCCCACACAATAAACATCTTAAAACATTAAAATATATTAAATCAATACATTCGTACATTGCCTTAGAAATATATTTTTCATATCAACATACTTTTTCTTTTTTTGTTAAGCATTGTTAGGAAAAGTAAAAGTAAAATGTTACACAAAAAAAGATGGGAAAGATACAACAAAATAAAAATAAAACAAAATTCTGTAAGTAAGTATATAATAACCTACCTTTATATTGTGCTATACTTTAATGGGGAAACAAGTTGTGCTTTTTTTAAAAGTAACAATCTCTTCATATCAATAAAGAAAAATGAAAAAATAGTATTTGCATGAATTGCAATTTTCTCTATAATTTCTTTTGGGGGGGTTGATTTTTCTCATTGCTCCAAAACTTCTGTAAATTATGTATCTCTTAGTTCTTCCTCATCATAGGAATTAATGGGATGACATTAATTAATTATTTGCAATAAGAGAGGCCTTCAGAATTGTCCTATTCCAGAAAATAAATTATGGAACATAAATTAGAAAAAATGTGAGCAAGCAATTCATTAAAGCTGTGTTATGAGCTGGCTGTAAAAGCTACAGTATAAGGAGGCCCAAAAGTGTTGACTATAGTAATGTTGGCCATAAAAAATGTCCATGTCAAAAATGTCAAGAAGGAAAGCCTTTTATCAACAAACTCAACCTCACAAGAAAAGATGGCATACTTATTTTGTGATCTTCAATGGGTTTGATTGGAGGACTGGCCTAATAAAGATCTCATACTAAAACTTTTTGAAAAGGTTTATGTAAAGAAAATTATTAAACAGATAATCCACTCAAAAGTCTAATGAGAATTAATTTACTTGGACTTCAGTAAGGCATTTAACAAAGTAGACCACAACCTACTACTTGATAAGATAGAAAAATGTGGGTTAGACAGCATCACCACCAGATGGATCCATAGCTGGCTGACTGGCTGTACTCAGCGAGTGGTCCTCAATGGAAACGCATCTACATGGAGGGAAGTGTGTAGTGGGGTGCCCCAGGGCTCTGTTCTGGGCCCAGTGCTCTTCAATATCTTCATCAATAATCTGGACGAGGGGATAGATGGGGAACTCATCAAATTTGCAGATAACACCAAGCTGGCAGGAATAGCCAACAGGCTTAGAATACAGGAGGATCTAGATAGACTTGAACACTGGGCGCTATCTAACAAAATGAAATTAAATGGTGAAAAAAGTAAGGTTCTACATTTAGGCAAGAAAAACCAAATGTACAGGTATAGTATAGGGAGTACCTTACTCAATAGTAGTAACTGTGAGATGGATCTCGGAGCCCTAGTGGACAATCATTTAAATATGAGCCTGCAGTGTGCTGCAGCTGCCAAGAAAGCCAATACAATGCTAGGCTGCATTACAAGAGGGATAGAATCAAGATCACGTGAAGTATTTTTTTTTGCTATAAAAAAATCTTTCTTTTTACCAAATATATATATATATATATAAACAAACTGTATATATTATACATCCATATAAAAGAACAAAAATTCAGAACCATTCTGGTAAATTATATTTTTTAAAAAAACATTTAAAAAAATCATGTCTGTCTCTGAGATGACTCAAAACGTGACTTTGGTCCCCCCTGCCATTCAGGAGGAACCGAGCACAGCCCCCCACAGAGGGCAAGGAAGGCAGACACTGCTCATAAGTCAGCATCTTGGAATGCAGCAGAATTATCTTTGGCCCAACCACCAATCTCTTCCATTATCTGGTGGTCAAGGAAGAGGAAACAAAAAGTTAGGGAGTCCACTTGTGCGCAGATGAATCCTGTGCAAAATCCTGGAAAGTTGGAGATATCCGCTTATGTACAGTGAGCTGAAATAACATAAAGTATAAAGAGGGAGAGGCAATTGCTATGTAGCTAATAATCCAGTACCGTTGGAAAGAGGTGGAAAAAAAAGACAAAATGCCCCCTTGGTAGAACAGCAGTACCTGTACAACATGTATAAAAGTAAAAAAAAAAAAGTTTCCCTTTTAGACCCCGTAAAAAGACACACATACAAAGACTTATGAAAATAATCACTACAGCTGCCCCGCCCACCCAGATCTGGGAAGTGGTGATTCATATTCATCGCCTTGTCGCTTTCTTTCCCTACAAAAAGGATCAGAGCATATTCTCATCCCATGACGTCAGGGTACTTCCAAACATCAGGCTTTTGTTTTATGTGCACTTATGTACATGCTTTCAGTTCCCTCCATTTCTTCTTGTCACCTGTGGGACAAGCAGTTGTCCAATGCTTCAGAGACCACTAGGTCGTTCACAAGCTACCCCTTCCTTCTCGTGGGCCAAGTTGAAGCGATTCTGCTCCGCAGCCAATCCATTCGATTCGGGGCTGCTACTTTGCAAAGGACTGGCGATACCCTCCGGCTGCAGTTGGAAAGCCATTTCTAGATGCTCCTGGGCTACCCTCAGGTGCTTATCTGGCCAGGTCAGCAAGAATGGCATCCTCAAGGTCTTGTCAATTAAGCATCATCATCTTATAGGAGGTAGGACAGTCACAATGGAGTCAGTTTTCCTCAAAATGGGTATAATAAATACAAATAAAATATGAGTGGATAGGATAATAAGCTGCCCAGATACATTTCTTCTGAAAGAGACATGTGGAAGAAACATGCAATAATAATGATCAACCTTCAGTCCTTCTGTGGTTCAAAACAAAGAGCTGAGTGTAGATATTTCAGAAATCTGATTGTGGTAACAATCTAAATCTACTAAATATGTATTTATTATTTATTTTCCCACCTCATGTACAGGAAGGTCCTGTAGTTATTTTTTCAGATTTGATAATATTTAAGAGTAGATTAGATGGACTAAAATAATCACTGACTCTTGTGAACTTCTTCTTAGTAAGATTAAGTTTGGATCCAACTCATCTTTATAATCAACCTCACAAAATAGAAAATGGCAACAAAAAGTATGTTTTACCATCTTATATTTTTAAAATGCCAAATTGGGTAAGCTAAACATTGTTCAGTTCAAACAGATCATTCTCTTCTCCAGGAATTGCACTACTCTTAAATTTCTAAGACCCAGCATAAAATTACTACTATTTTATACTGCCCATGTAGTTTTCTGTTGCTATTATTTTAATAATATCTTTATATTGTTATTGCAAAGCAGCTGACATGCACTAAAATACAAGATCAGATAATTTAAAGCATACTTGGTTTTTATTATTATTTGGGGAGCTGACAAAATGTTAAATATAATCTTATAAGTCACCTAGAGTCGGTTCAAAATGAGATGTGTGACAAATGAAAGAAAGAAAGAAAGAAAGGAAGGAAGGAAGGAAGGAAGGAAGGAAGGAAGGAAGGAAGGAAGGAAGGAAGGAAGGAAAGGAAGGAAGGAAGGAAGGAAGGAAGGAAGGAAGGAAGGAAGGAAGGAAGGAAACGTACCAGTAGAAGAACTACCTTATTAAGGCCAACCCAAAAAACTCAAAGTATCATGCAAGTGTGAAGATTGATCAGAACTCTGATTCCAACCTAGAAAACAATGTTGGAAAGCTTTCAACTGTTGCATCAGTTGGAGAAAGGAAGGGTAGCTTAGTTCAGATAAATTCATGGTAGCTTATCCTTGCAAACACTTAACCTTAAGAATCCAATCCCATGTACATAGAATCCAATCCCATGTACATTCTATTCAGAGATAGGATTTTGACCAATGGATTTGGAAAGAAGCCTTAGGAAGCTCCCTGAGACTGGAGTCTAACTAAAGATGCCCTCTGTTTATTCAGACTTATCACATTTCATGAACTAGTCTTACATTACCCAATGCCCCAACATAAAGGGAATAAGAGCACTATCCATTACAAAGCAGGGTAGTTAAGCCAGTGACTTCCCATCCAATCTAGGCAGCCTTATTGCTCACTAGAGTTGCCATCCAATCCTGGGGACTGGGAGATCAGGACCAAAGAACATCCATGCCCTTGGGATATGTATCCATTTTTCTATTATACACCCATAAGAGATAACACCTGGGCTGAAAATTCATCATAAAATGCACATATTCAAAACAGATCCACTTAAAAAAAGGCATTCAAAACAGAACAAAAAAACTAACCCCACAATTAATTTATGGGCTATAGCCATTGCAATCCTCTGCATAGATACCGGTAGGAAAAAGTGGTGCTGAAGTGATGGGTGATTACTTCCGATTGCATAGAGTCAATTTGTAAAGCACACTGAGCCTTAACAAAAGATCTCCAGCTAGTTGAAATAAAAAGTTGAAGCTTTTAATTAAAAATGCAAAACAAAATGGTTGGATAAGTGGGGGGGTTGTTTTTGTTTTTGTTTTTTTTTGTAAATTACCAAGTAGTAATTCTATCAAAGAAAAGATGGATCCTGCCTTTGCTTGATTTTTTTTCCCTTCTCATTCTCAACTTCACTGGATGATAATTTGTCAAAATAATTGCAGAATAATCGAAAGTTTTGCTAGTATTGTTCAGAGCATTATTCAGGTTGTGTTCCTATGCTCCTCACTCTTGCTGGTGTTAAAATAAAATCCACACAAGAGAAACAAAATCCCTCTTAGTTTTAATTATGGTAGAGGTATTAGCATTATTTTGGCTTCTGAAGAAACAAAATATTACTGCAGGTTGAAATTGATTGTTAATTTTCCTTTAAAATGTCAGTTTATTTTTTTATATTTATAAAATTCTTCAGAGCTGCATTATTTCTTCCAGTTTATGTTATTAATGTACTCATTGGCAGTATCATTACAAACCCTTTTTTTGGCTTTTCTTCTTGCAAATGAATTATGGGATTTAGCCTGTCTTCCCAAGCTGTTGCATTCTGGCAAATTCAGCTACATTCACTAAAGCATTGAAACTTGTGGCCTTTACTTCCTTGCTACAGTATCTCTTACAGCATATTGCAAAGAAGCACCTAAATCAGTTTTAAACATTGGAAATGTATATACAATCATCTTTGATAGCAAATATGAGCACTGGCCTTCCTCATAGGAAACAGTTTGTGTAATCTAGTGTTGCTATTATCAGTTATTTCCTTTTTAAAAAACCCTATAAGATTCTTTAGTTGATTCAAAGTTCCAGAGTTTCCATACCTCGGAAGAACTGGATACTCTACTGTAAATCTAAATCTTTTGTTGTTCAAAGACATTCTCCAATTGCATCACTCTCTTATCAAAATGAAGTTAATGGGATTATAGAATGATTTTAAGAACTGAATTTTGTGACAATTTGCCAAATACCAATAAATGAAGCAAAGAAAAATAATATGCAAGTTTTGCTCATATCCTTCTGCTTCCCCCAAGATCTCTCCTCTCCTCTCCTCAAATGACATGTCCTCAAAGAACCTCCCCGTAATTAAAAGCAAATGATTGCAAGGAAGCTGCTCTAGTTGCCCAGGATTTATGTTTTCCTTAACCTGTTGAAAGTGTTGAAAAGGCAAGACACCTTGACAAAGTTCTCATAATAATGGTCAGATCACCTGCCTATTCCACAGAGAAAATATCTTCACATAAATACACTTTCTGACACATTCTCATTTCTTTCTGTGACCTGAGGTGGAATACATGATGCTCCTCTCCAACTTTATCCTCACAATAATTGTGGGCCTAATGATAGGAGAATCCCTAGTGTTGCCATAGGAAGGCTGCAAATCTCCAGTAAAGTGAGGGCAAAAATTTAAATGTATCCCTGTTCTGTCTGGCCCCTCTCAGCTCATTAAAATCCACATAAATATGTCTTTAAGAGGTTTATTTAACACATTTCAAAAGAATTCACTTCAAAGCACGCTGCTGGCATTTTGCTGGCAGAAACAGCCAAGTCTCATTTATTTACATTTCGATTAAAACATGCTCCTTCCACACCTTCCAATTAACTCACTCTTTCTTTATCACATTGTCCAAGGCCTCATTATTCTCCCGTAGATTTCCAAAACATCAGAAGACTGAATTCAAACGCACGGCTCCAGATATCAGACTACTCCTTGATTAACGTTGCTCGTGACAAAGGCGTAGTCTCTCTATCCCCTTCTAATATAGTTTCCGATACGTCACTTCCCCTCATTACTTCCTTTTCCCACTTAACTGACACCTTCGTTTATCAAACCTTTGTAATCTCGGATCAAGCCATCTATCTTCTTGCTCCAAATCTGACCCCTCACTTTGCGAATCTGACCCAGACTGCCTGTAAATCTCCTCCCTGTCTGTCTCAGCTGCCGGGAGGGGAAAATACCCCGAGGGGCCTGGCTGCTCTTCCTCGGCTGCCGGGAGGGGAAAACACCCAGAGGGGCCTGGCTGCTGATCCTCATCCTCTGATACTTCCCAAGCTGGTCTAGGGACACTCACAACAATCCCTTTGCCTCCATCTAACTGCTTGTTGGAGTTTTGCAGCCCAAAAGCACAACTGTACCCACCACCCAGTGAGTTTCTTAATCTAATAATCTACGAATTATACCAAACTGAAGTCTCATACAAGATCTCTGAAAAGAATAAAAGAATAACAGAGTTGGAAGGGACCTTGGAGATCTTCTAGTCCAACCCCCTAGTCAAGCAGGAGACCCTATACCACTTCAGACAAATGGTTGTCCAATATTTTCTTTAAAACCTCCAGTGATGGAGCATCCACAAAACCTGGGTAACAAGGATTTAGCCCTGAAGTGATATGTTTTGAAACAGAGAGGCATATTTTTCCATATTTTGATAAAGTAATCTGCAGCATTCCCTAAGCTTTGACCATGCTGGGAAAGGTGATGAAGGTCCATGATGATGACCATGCTTGGTGTGGTGATGAAGGTCCTGGCCTAGAAACCAGGAAATGGAAATGGTGAGTTCTTGGCCTCCCCTGGTCATGAAAGCCATGAAATCTAGCTTGATGACTTTGAATCAGTCCCTCTCTCTTGGCCGAACCCTCCTCACAAGATTGCTGTTGTGAGGAAAGGAGGAGGAGGAATGAGTATTAAGAAGATAATAATAATAATAATAATAATAATAATAATGATGATGATGATGATGATGATGATGATGATGATGATGGAAGGGACCTTGGAGGTCATCTAGTCCAATCCCCTGCTCAGGCAGGAAACCCTATACCATTTCAGACAAATGGCTGTCCAGTCTCTTCTTAAAAACTTCCAGTGTTGGAGCATTCACCACTTCTGGAGGCAGGTTGTCCCAATGATTAATTATTCTAACTATTAGGAAGTTTCTCCTTAGTTCTAGGTTGCTTCTCTCTTTGTTCACTGCCTTGAGCTATATATGTGTGTATAAAAAGGTAGGATAAAAATCCAACAACAACAGCAACAATAATAATAATTTTGTAAACATTTGTGTTCTGCCTCCTCATAGAGTTCTAGGGACTTGGAACAAATGAGATTTGGAAACTGTTAAGATATCAAGAAACAACATATTCTGCCTTCCTCCCATTTTAAAGGATTATTTCTCCAAAATAGTCCCCCCCCACAAATCCTGGAAACTGTAATCCTGCATAGCTCTCTTCTTAATTGATATGGACTCATCCATATCACCTGGATGCTTATATGATAGACGATCTAGTCACATTGTTCAGAACCCAAAGCTTTATGCCTGTGGCAGCAGTTGGTAAGTTTCCTCTTAATACATGGTGTTACTTCTGCTGCAGGGACTCTTTTGATCTTTTAAGACTCTTTCTTTGCTGATTTTTGCTACCACAGACCAACCCTTCCAACATTAGTCACCAGGTGCTCTGAAACCTCCAAGGTGGGATTTTCAAGATGCTCCCTTGTATGAAATGAAGGAGCCCAGACTGTATTCAATTGGAGTTGGTTGGGTGGAAAGCAAGATGTGGCAGGAATTTTCCCCCTCCTTGCATCCTCTTTCCCCTGCCCCCTACCCAGCCTTTCATCAACACTAATTGGCTCTTCTGATCTAATCTAGTCTGAATGTTAATGAGAAGCAAGCAGGGGTTCGAAAGCTCCCACTTCCCCCTCCCTACACAATGGTCTACCTCCTTCCCCTCCCATTGCCCTTTGATATTCATGGCTGTAGGAGCCCAATTCCCACCGTGAACCACAGGCGGTGTGAGACAGTGATGGGCAGACTTGCCTGCGGCCCCTCCAAGAAGACTTTCACAACTCCCACCCACCCAGAAACAGAAATGGCACCCTCTTCAATCTCCCCAACACACACAAACACACAGCCCTAAAATGAGCTATGGGGGAGAGGAGAGAGAGATGAGGACCTACCTTGCTCAGTCTGCCAAAAGTAAGGATGAAGTGAACATCCTTCTACAAGAAGATCCTCAAGGATACAAATTAAGAGCCTTGTGACATCCTGAAGGCTTAACATGTCTACAGTGGTAGTACTGATTTTATGAAGTAATAGAGTACATGTGGAAAGTATTCATAATTCTTCATAGTTGGCAAGTCTCTAGAGAAAAAGGAAGGAAGACCTAAGAAACAATGATGGTCCAAGTGCACATGGTTTTTCTTTTTTAAAAAATGCAGTTACTCAGTGGAAACAGCATAAATGTATGTAAGTATGTATGTATGTATGTATGTTACACTAATATCCAAACCTGGTTGAAAGTTTCAAATGTAGTCAGAGCAGAGCAGATAACCTTCAAAGAATGAATATATCAAGATTCAGAAAATCCTGCTTGCAACTGGGATGCTTAGAAAATGAAAAGGCAAGAGATAAATATTTAACTAAAAATATCCCACCTCATGTGAATGATCTGGGAGACTCTTTATGCAGTTAGTAAGTTTATGGCTGATAAGGAGATTGATCCTGGGATCTTTTAACCCTCCCCTGTTCCCCACTTGAAATAATATTCTCTGACACTACCTTAAACTAGGTATATATGCATACACATACAGGATTTGCTAAATCTTTGCACTAAATCTGACCCTTCTGTCTTGACCAACCCTTTCCAATATATGTAATACTTGGATTCATACTTCTTTTAAAAGTATGGTCATCCATGCTTGCTCCTTTCATCTGATATTAAGCCTAAATGTAGGAAATCTGGGTTCACATTTTAGCTTAGGTAAGAAACTTGCTATGTTTTGAGGGAAATCAATGGCTGTTTCACACATAAGGTTAAGTCATGGGGCTTATCAACCAAATTCCTGGCTTAGCACAATGTGTACATCCAGCCTAATTCACCAAGGAAGGTAAAGTCTCCTTCAAGTTGAAGACAGTTCCTAGTAACTTCAGACAGATTTTGTCCACAACACATTAGCAATTTGGCATGGCCTTCCAGAATGTTTTTGCAACTTTTTGTAACTGTCCAGTTTACACCCTAGGATTTTCTGGCATTGTCCTATCAAAAAACTAATCCGATATAATCCTATTTATTTTAAATCAACCGAAGTTGTCTAGATGCTTCAACATACATTTACAGCAAATCCCTGCAAATATCAGATGGGGTTTGTGTGAAGCCTCAAGTGCAATAGATAATCTGGGAAAACCATAAATTTATTAGGCTTTCTTGGGATTATTGTGGGAACATCTAGATCTAGAATAGTATGTTGGAGCAATGAGGTGATTCCCCAGCTATAAGAGAGCCATTAAGGATTTGTGTCCTATCTCATCAAATTCATCTGGATCTACATACATGTGATTTGGGCAATGACTAAATCAAATCCTGTCTTGTTGTCCTTTGCTGTTTTAGAATTTGTCTAGGCTCAGGAGAGGGGTCAAACAAACTGTTTCTCAATAAATGTAATTATGATTGGTGTGCTGGCAAACTAGATATATAAGGTGGCCATTCTCAATCTGGTGCTTTTTTGAGCTGTACCTCCATCATAGAAGTTGACAGTCAATCATCTAAAGGACAGTAGGTTGGGGAAATCTCATACATCCCCCCTTCCATTTTCTTAGGAGTTACTTCAGAGTAAACATGCAGAGACTCCAAGGGTAAATCATTTGCAGCCTTTCCTTGCACCACCCCTATAAGCTACACAGTTTTCCATTCTATCACCATGACTGTGCTTCTGTTCACCTTGGGAAGTATTATAGGCAAACCTCCCACTGAAAACTAAGGGGAAAGACCATGCATATCTGGCCATGAGATGGCTCAACGGTCTGGTTCAGAATGAATCCCAAATGTTTTTATGGATCATCCTGTTTTCTCTGTTTGCTTCCCAGCTTCCCTCCCTCCCTCCCTTCCTCAATTTGCAAATGAATTTTAGCCTTGAAGGCCAAATTCCTGCATATCAGAGGAGAGATGTGACAAAGAAAATATCTTCTTGCCTACAAAGAACATTCCTCCCTCCCCTCCTCCTCCTCCTCCCCCTGCTGTAAGTGATTGCTCCCCTTCTTCTCTGGGGATGGAAATAAGGCTATGAGAGTCTTTTTGGGGCCTGCCCTTAATGCTGGGATCCCATCTGTACTTGCCTGAGAGAGCACCCAACTGATGTGAGGAGGTCTTCCTTCTGAATAAACATGCCAGGGATTAAACTGCCTGAGAAACAAATGCCATTTCACTTCCCAAAAGTCATAAAAGTAGTTGCTTTTTACATAGGAAACCCAAGGCCTAAAGATTCAAGATTTTACAAGATATCTCCAATCCTTGCTACCAACCACATCTTGTATTTATACTGCACAAAGTGGTTAGCTCATGAATGTATGTTTCCCTTTCATGTCTGCAACTGAGATACCCTTACTTCACTGTATCCTGTATTTTTAAAAAAAAATGGGAGTGGACCTTAACAAAAAGTCAGGAGCTAGTTTATGATGGATTAGGATTCAAAATTTGTCAATTTGAACCCACTCTAAAATGGGTGATTTCTGGGCCAGATTCATCCAGATGTCTTGAAAGCAAACCTTGTCAGATTCAGTTTTGGGACTAAGTAATTATCAATTTTGTTTAAGACTGCAGGGTTATCCTTAAAAGAAATTTCATTAGAAGTCCCTGTTTAATAGAAAGCAATGTAATCCGAAATCATGTCCTTTAATTGTCTTTGGCTGCCTTCTGAGAAACATGCTGAGTGTCTTCCAGGCTGAATGTGCACTCAAATTCTTACAAGGAGAATTCCTGATCAAAAATGTACTGGGAGCATAGGTCATTTGGGCGTTTCTCACAGGAGAAAAGCTGCTACCTTTCCCCCCCCCCCCAAAAAAAACGCCTGCCTATTGTAGAGTCTTAAAGGCACAGAGTCTTTATTCAAGGGTGAGCAGGAACCTAATCAGCAATAAAATAAAGCTGGTGGTAAACAGTGGTGTATATTGTATTGTTTCCTTACCAAAAGCTGTCACATGCTTGAACTTTCAGCATTGGCGCCACAGAGATTAACTCCTTGCTAATCATGACTGTTGGCTCACCTGGACATTTGCACAGAATCAAAATGCTCTCAGGAGTGTTTGATTGTATTCACACACTAAAAAGGATGTAATGACTTAGCTACTGTACAAACAAGAAAATGGTGACACATTCCATAGCTGGTTAGTGTGCTACAATTCAAAAGGAGATTGGTAATTGCATCCTTCTTATCAGAATAGCAAATCCCAAGAGTAAAACTGAGCACGTAGGCCATTGGCACCTAAGTCTAGGCTAGGAATATTGCACAATTATTATTTTTTAGCACACATACATACACACTGCTTTGGTTTCCTTGTTTTCAGTCCCATCTTTTGATTGTGCTTTTTCTCCCAAAAGGTTGTTGGCATCAACAGAAACAATCTGAAATAGACACCAGGTGTTTTTTGAAATCCTATCACTAGGATTTCAGAGTAAAACTGACCTTTCCAGAACAGCATCCTAAATCATACACACAGTGGTTGCATGATATTGTCAAAGGCTGAAACTCAAAATTCACAATTATTAAGGCCTATAAATGCAGCAGAATTTGCATTTCTTGTGTAACAATCCATAAAGCCATATTCTCTTCATGAATAATATGGCAGCTCCCCTACACTCAGTTTTTGTGCTGTGCTGACCTGAAATAATGCTGACCTGTAAAATCATCAAATCACAGCATTGTGGAATTGGAAAAGACCACAAAGGTCATCTAGTCCAGCTATCTGTAGCATGCAGGAATATTTATTAAACCAATCTTCAGAGGTGGATTTCCAGCCTCGTTTTAAAAATCTCCAGAAATTAAGAACTTACACATTTTCCAGTTGTGACTTTTTTTTACTGTACTTCAAATACTGGATTTTTTTTTAATGAGGCCTCTTTAGACAGCAACAAGCAAGTAAAACAGAAGCACTTAATAGCTTAAAGCTCTCACAAAAATGGCAAGCATTTTTGACATCAGAAAAGTTGCTTAGATAAAATCTTCCATTCTTTTCTCAGCAATTCATTTTCTGTTGAATTCAATAAAATATTAACTGGGGGATGCTACATACACTTAACATAATATAATTTAGAGGAGTTTACTCTCAGGTAAGCATATGTTGTAACAGTTACTCAAAATAATGGGATGGAATAGGATAGAACTGTAATTTCTTTTGTAGTTTCTTTGAGCATTAATGAAGGATTCCTAATTTCCTACCATAGCAGTAAATCTATATTGGTTCTGGAAAGTAAGGTAGCATTCAACAGTTCAGACTCAGAAACAGAACCAAGTTACACTGATTTCCTATTGTCTCAGTATAGGAGTTGGAGGCTTGACACTTCCCTGGAATCTTTCCTGCAGCAAGATGGACTAATGCTGTGTGCATGCAATTATATTACATATATAAATATATAAAACTTAGAAAGATCATACAAAGTTGGAAGATATACCGTAGTTCAAAGGAAGACCTTGATGTTGAGAAAGAGTGAATGGTACAAAGCCAAACAATGATTACAGGAAGAAACAAGACTTGGATTTCAGATCTCTTATAAACTTACTCATAATTCTATCCAACAGTCCTGGATAGCACAAAGTGTGTGAATGTTTGGTTTTGGCTTAATGAGTTGTGTGAACTTAACCATGGTGGCCTATGCTACATTGTGCAACCTCAGTCAATTGCCCTTTGTTCAGTAAATCATGGCCAAACAAGCCATGGCTATATAAGCACACTGTGTAAATCCAACCATAAACTGAACTAGTTGGAATCCTTTCTTGTGACTAATAATTTTTTTATCACAATTAAGGGGACACACAGGAATATTGGAATATTCACGTAGCACCTTTTAGGACATTCTTTTCCAAACTGACCCTCCATAGATGCTCACCACATGCTGTCCCTGGTAATGCAGATATACCCCAATATATCTAAAGAGCATCAGGTTAGGGAGGACTAGACTGGAGTCTTGAATTAGGAGCAGAAAAAGCTGATTCCTACAACTCACTTCACCCCTAATGAAATGTTACTTGGTGATTTTGGGCCAGCCAATCATTCAATATCCACCAATGATTGTTGTGAGGATGAAAGAGGGCAGAATCCAGCATGCTGCCTCCAACAGGCTAAAGATGTGTGCCAAATAACTTTTCCACATCTGCTGCATTTCACTTCCTCAAATTTTATTCACGAAGTAGCTAGGGGATTAGTAAACCTGAAACCCAATGCATATGGATAAATCCAGATTGGGGTATTTATTATGAATGGCTGACAGCCTCAAATGCAAGAATTTCCAGTAAGAAGAACTGGTGAAGGCAGGCCTGAATCTAGGGTCATTTGGCTTTCTGGGTTCTGGTTAAACCCAGCTATCAAGCTAGGGAAGAAAACAACCCCAACCCTCCCACCCCCTCCCAGGAGATGATTGGATTTGGGCTGCCTGTGAGTCACTTTTGCCTAAATTGTGATAGCATTTACACAAAGGGTGGATGATAAAAGATTGAGTCACTCCTAGAGCACCTTAGGTGCCATCCTTGGCCAATAGTTTGAGTAATGTTGCCTCATCAGAAAGCTCAGGAAATCCTTAGGGAATTTGAACAGACCTTCTAGCTTTTCAGGGAAAAGAATTCTCCCATAGCTTCCACTGTAGCATTGTGGAAATAAATGATAGATTACTTAATACTATATATTTCCTTATTTAATAAAAAGCTAGCAACATCTGGCTTAGAAAAGAAGAGGGGGGTCAATCTATTTTCCAAAGCATCAGAAGACAAGGCAAGACAAGAAGTAATGGATGGAAACTAATCAAGAAGAGAAGCATCTTAAAATTAAGAAGAAATTTCCTGACAGTGAGATCAATTAACCAGTGGAATGATTTGCCTTCAGAAGTTGTGGGTGCTCCATAATTGAAGGTTTCTGCCAGTTATTTTTTATGGGGACGTTTCCCCCAAATAATTACATATTCCACTTCTGCAGGAAGGAAATGTTAAAAGCAAAAGGTGAGGTGGAGTGGGAGACAAGTAAACCTTGCATCTGAAAGTTCCTTGCAATGTCTTCAGCAGCAATGGGCTGCTTCCACAAGCAAGCCATTTACAAAAAGAGGGAGAAAGACCATTTCCATACAGACTGCCCCTCAGCATGAGAATTCAGCAAGTGTTGGAAGGAAGCTTAAGGACAAAGGAGATTGGGGAAAGGCAGGACTGCCCATTTGCCATAGATCTATCCAAGAGCAAGTTCTGTTGATCTACTCCTTGCTTCCCTCCTTATATCTCAGTTGACAACTGAGGGGCCATTCAATATTCATCAGAGAGCCAGGTTCAGCTCTCAGGAATCATGTGGCTTCGAGGCCAGAAACAGAATTATTTTACAGACTTATTCTATAACAGTTATTTCCCATCTCTCTTCTCAAACAGGCCAAGTTCTCCCCGTCTCACATTCTCCTTCTTGTGCCTTACATTTCATGTTCTCAAGTGTCAAGTTAGGCTGAAATAAATGCTCATCTCAAGGTCATCAAAAAATTCACATTGTTGAATATAGAATACATAGATGTGCCATTCTCTAGTCCACCCTTCCATAATCAGGTGGACTTTAACAACTGTGATCACCACTGGCCATCGTAGCTGGGAATTCTTAGGCTTATGATTATAATGAACCTGGAAGGCACCAGGTTCAGAGAATATGGGTTACAGATTTTGGAAGCATGGGAAAACAGATGGGCTTGTAGTTTATTGGAGTTCATGTAGCATTATGCCCTACCCCCACCCCAAACAGAGTATGTTCCAAGAAGGATTTTCTAATTCTCTCTTTGCCTTAGGTTCATTCCACCTTTAATGGAAGGTTGTTTATAAAGCGTCTTTGCAAGTCAACCTTGGCTCCAGGGCTTCTGAAACAAGACCAGGAAAACATTTATGATGGGAAGGCAAGAGAAGGAGGTGTTGTGGGAGGTTGTTGAGATAGTTGGTGACAGGGCACTTAATCTTCTCATCACAAAGCCCTTCTGTCTATTCAATTTCCATTCAAATGCAGAGGTTTCTCCCCCAACCCACTCCCCATGGGACACAGATTTCCTGCCTCTTCCCTCCTCCTGAGACTCTTCCCCAAAACCATTGATATGCAGGAATCTATACTGAGGTAGAGTAAGCCTGGCCTCCCCAGCTTTCATCCTCTTCATCCATCCCTCCAAGTCACCCTCCACCATCAAAATTGCGAAGCTGAAAGTTTGCTCCTTTCCCAAAGTTTCAGCTTTTAAAGACTCCTCCCATCTTCAGTCTCATCAAAAAAGTAACAAACCCAAACTGTCTTGTGAAACTGCTACAGAAAGGATGTGTCAGCTTGTTTGTTTTTTTATAGAGATAATTTTAGTTAGTGTCCAAACGCAAACACAAAGAGGAAAAAATCCCAAGTGAAACAAGGAATAAGAACTAAAACAGATTGATGGGTGGTATCTCACCCACATCTATGCAAAAATAAATCCAATTGAATTCAGTGGGGCTCTTTTGTAGGCTTCAAGGAAGCCATCTAAATTGCTTATTTGAGGACTGAATTGTGTCCAACATGTCCAAGTGAAAATTCATAGTGAGTGCAATTAATTAAATTAATTAATTTTTTTATATAAAAATTCTTTTAAATTAATTAATTTAATTAATTGACATCTTGCCCCTAGCCAGTGTATGTTTGTGTGTACGTTTGCTGAATGAATGGTTTCTTAATTTAGGGGTTCTCTTTTTTTATATATGTATTTTTTATATATGTATTATGTAGTTTTTTATATTGGATTTCTATTTATGCTGTGAGCCGCCCTGAGTTCCCGGAATAGGGCGGCATAGAAATTTAATAAATAAATAAATAGCTAGAAGTACTCAAACAAATCAAGTCATTGATTTTTGCCACAAGGCCAGATACAGTAAGCTATCCAATGATAACATTAGAAGTACTCAAATTGTATCTGTGGCTACTTCAAAAAGTAACAACTTTGAATAGATATTTCCTTCTTTGTTTGGCATATAGGTGTCCATAAGACTGTTGCCACTCCTGATGTACAAACCCCCAAAAATATATTGTCTCAGAAAGTAATAAATGTCAAAATTTACCAAACCACCCCTTCACATGAAATAGATTTTAGGTTAGCAATCATCTAATCTTTCTTCCATACATATCTAAGCACCTCCTTTACTAATTCCCATGCAAATGTATCCTGCAAATCTAAAAATTTAAAGGGATTAATATATTAGCATATTAGCAATACTGTATTGCTCATTTGTTGTTAATTTTTTCTCCCCAGAGGAAATGAATGGAAAGGCAGCAAAGTGAACTGAATGAGCAGAAAGAGTCAGAAGAAGAGAAACATGGGGCAATCCCATATTTGTAAACTTGCAAAGAAGAAATACTGCCAAATATTTTCAGCTGAAGGACAGAAAGAATTTTCCTTTATTTTCTAGTAGTTCTCAATGGGAACATAGTCTACTAGATTATTGAGGGCTATAGAGGGCAGACATTACTTCCAGCAACAGTCTCAGTCTTAGGACAGAAATAAATAATATACAGCAATTAATTATACGATATCTCAGCTTTAGTCATCCAAAATCACTCCTTCATGATCCATGCAACCAGCTTGCAAAGTCGGTCAGTCAGTTCAATTGCCTGCACATTTTCTATTGCAAACCACCCTGATTGCTTCCACATGGATACATGCAAAGCTTTGTTTTTATTTATTTATTTATTTATTTATTCATTCATTTGTTCGTTTGTCTTTTTTATTTTTATGACATTTTTTTATTATTTTAGAAATAACTCAAGGTGATGAACATATCTACTATGCCTTCCTCCTATTTTCTCCAGAACAACTCTGTGAGGTGGGTTGGGCTGTGAAAAGAATGACTGGCTTAAAGTTACCCAGCAGCTTTCATTCTTAAGGCTGGACTAGAACTCACCATCTTCTAAGCCAGCACTTTAACAGACCTCCAGGCCACATTTCCATTTCCCTCAAGACCATCCCATGCTTAGCTTTCTTTGCATAGCTCTAGTGATATAGTGGTTAGACTTAAGAGCAGGAAAAACCCTCTTATTTGTTCCAGCTGCAGCCACAGAAGCTCACTGGGTGGCTTTGGGTTTTTCTCTAGAATTCTCACAGAATTGTTGTTCTGGAGAAAATTGCAGAAGGGAGAGCTGTGTATATTGCCTTAGGCTCCTGATAGAAATGCTTCATATGAATAAAAATCAGCATTTTTTTAAAAAAACTAAAGCATTATATTTGATCACACATTATCACACAATTGTTACATAATTGTCACACAATTACACACACACACACACACATTTTTGTCTAAGTACAATGGAACAATCCATGCCTAACCCAGTATCAGAACCCAGTTTTCACAGTGTGAGAACAAAGAACAGCATATTCACTATTCCAGCCTATCAACTAGATCAAGGAGTATCTACCCATTTTCAAGTAATAGCTTAGGTCTGTAATTCCAGAATGAAAAATGAAGAGATAGAAAGTGCATTCACACATACACATATACAGAGAGGGGGGGAGGGAGAGAGAGATTTATGAATGTGTATAGCCAAGTTGTTTTATCAAATACAGACCTCTCTCGAAGAAAACTACAATACACAAGGAAACATTCCTGCACACTAGGCCAGTGAAACCAACAGGAGATGTGCAATAGTCTTGCAAAAGAGAACTTCCAAAGGATGCCCTTGTGCAATTTTGCTTGGTAGCTCCAATATTAAGTTGGGGGAAAAGAAGATCCGGTGTGTAAGATCTCATTGCCTTCAAAAGTGCCCTCAGGCAAACTAACCACAACCCCAGATGGTTGATCTAAGAAACAGATCCAGGCAGTTACTTGTAGGGCAGTTATAAAGATGAGTGAGACATTCCACATTCTTTCTATACTCAAAAGGAGCAAAAGGTTACAGTATGAAAGGAGATTGGGTTGGATTGGATCCAATCTTAAATCAAATTTGATTCCCATTTACATCAATGTGAAGTTAAGATTAACTTAGGTCTCATGTATTATTTCAAGATTTAAACACGGTTCTACCTGCATTAGAACCAATGTATAATACTTATATCAAATTCCATATTGATCTTACTATCTGCCTTTTCCCATCAGCATTCAACCAAGCATTTCATTCTTCGGAAATGCTTTTCTCCTGACCTTCCCCAGATCTCCCTTTCCCCCAGTTCAAATCTCACCTTTACTGATCTGGCATTTATACTATTTCATTCAAGATGCAGGGAGGTTGTGGTTTGTTTGGGGGGGGGAGGCAGTCTGCACATATTCAGATGCAACTCTTCTCACCCATCTGCCAGTATATTGAACATGAGAAGCATACCGAACCAAGTCAAAAGTCCACCCAGTAATCTTATGTTTCCCTAAGTTTCTAATCAGATCTTTCAAAATAAAAATCAATTAGGCGTGGTAGTTCTTCCATTTAAAAAAAACAGTGAAACACTAACTTTGGACCAGGAACTTACATATGACTAATCATCACTGATAAACTCATCCTTCATAGTGTGTTTAATACCCTTTTAAAGCAATTACCACTTCTTGTGGCAATACATCCCATGAGTTAATTGTGCATTGAAGAAATACTTTCCTTGGTGGGAGAGGGTTGAGGAATTGACCAGCTATTGTTTTAACTATCTTCCCCACTTGGCCCATTTGTGTACTGGGGACAATGCTAGACTAAAAGAGGGAGACTGAGTTCAAATTCTCACTGAACGAGAAATGCACTGGGCGATGTTAGACCATGCACAGTGTCTCAGCCTAAGCAACCTCACAAGGAAAATCATAAAAGCCACCTGGAATCTTGGATTGAAGGGTGTGAGTTGGAATAAAAATGTGGAAAAAAAATTGGGCAAAACTCAGGGGATTTGCTTTTACAGTATAATGTATGTTGCTTTCATTGCACTTTCATTTCCCCTTCCTTACACCCCCCACCCCCTTCCAGTTGCTCAAGAATAGGCTCAAATAAAGTCAGCAGGAGTCGAAAACCCACTAGATGACTCCCATATAAAGGGAGGAAGAAGTAACTAAGATTACAATTCCATACCCTAACTAAGAGAAAGTATTTGGAATTCAGTGGATATATTTTTAAGTAGGCAAGGTTTGTGCTGCAAACAACCTTTTGTTAATTGTGCACTGTGTTAAAATAAACTAGGATTTTCTTAAGTCCAAAGAGTCCTATGTTTTCATCTCCACCCCTCTATTTGGGCTATGGATAGCTGAGTTTCTGAACTTCCAGAACCTATCCTTCCAGAGTGCATACTTAATTTTTGGTGTGATATTATTCTCAAACATAAAAAAGGAATAGAAAAAAAAACAGACAAGCTTTATTCTTTTTAATATGAAGGAATAAAATCCCCACCACAGAACATTTGTTCTAACTTCTCAAATTTTGCATATTCTTAACCTGCACCCATCTTCTAATATACCACATCTTCAAGACCCCATCAGTTTCCTTTATGCGATTGGAAGAAAGACTTCAGATCAGGCAGTGATTCCTTAATCAGTGAAGGTATAGTTGTATTGATGGGGGGGGAGGGAGGGAGAAAGACAATTAGGGCACCCATCAAGTGAGGGTTTCTCAATTGTACACTGCCTCAAAGAGCAACAGAATTTCATGCTGGCACTGAGCTCCCTACAGCAGACCAGGACTTTGTCAACCTTGGCAAACTTAAGCTGGCTGGGGCATTCTGGGAGTTGAAATCCACACATTGTAAAGTTGCCAAAGTTGAAAAGTATTGCAGCAGAATGATTCTTGGATGCATTGGAACTACAAGACCGAATGCTGGAACTTCTAATCCCAAGACTTTTAGGTCACAAGTTCACTGCCATAGTACAAGGAAGGGCTGTGGTTGGGCGGGGGGGGGGCAGTAGGAAAAAAAGTGTGCTGGATATTTCAAATTGCCTTGAGCAATTTTATAAAAATAATAAAAGTGGGATATAAATTAAAATAAATACATAAAATCCCTCATCCCATACGATATGATAAGACCTCCAGGGGCTCATAGAATAAAGAGAAAGGACACCTTCTATGCCCCATAGAAACCACAGAAAACAATTGAAACCATAAAATAGGATTTTCCAACTTTTAGTTGGTCAGATATGTTGAGTATGACTAGGAAACACTGAGAGTTAAAATTCAACACATATGGGAGACAGTAGACCAATGAAAATTGCTAGAAATTTAAAAAACTTAACAGTCTCCAGAATTCTCAGTGATGATATACCTATTTTCTGGAATAAGCTTTTTAAGCAGTGGCAAAAATAAGTAGTCTTCTTTTCCCCCCCCCTACACTTCAGTACTATTGATCAGTCCCATTTCATTCAAAATAGGGCATAAAATTATATCATCAATTGTTTAAAAAAAATGCCAGACTCTCAAAAAAATATCTTGAGAGAAGCAAAGGTTTAAGGGTATGCTATCAACAGACTGCACAGAAAGCAAACAATGGAACTAAAGTAGAAAGAAAGAATTAGGGGTGAGAAAATCTGTATGTTTTATTTTTTTTATTTCTGCAGATGAAGAAATAGCATAAATGCTCTTTGGATAAATTTCTATAGCCAAAAAAAGTCTCATTACAAAATGAAGGCCCTGGCTACAGAAGAGTTTTGTAATTTCTGTAATTAGTGATCACAACTGGAAGAAATTTTAATTTGTTTAATATTCTTTGATTAATACTGCCATAATCAATGTATATTCCTAGGAACAAGGGAAAACCCATTTATTCAAGGATAGAATATTTCACATGAATTCTGTGCAACTGACCTCTAGACAAGAACTTATGTCAGTGTGCTATGGCATCTGGAGAACTGATATAAATTATCTGAGCCTCAGTTTCTATGGCTAAAAGTCTACATCAGAAGAATGCTGTAGAATATATTAAAGATAAATGAAATAAGCATGGCCATTCATACATACAGTGTTGATATTTGAGCTAAATTTCTACATTCTTTGGCCTGTTCAAATTGTTTTTATGGAATATTTGTAAAACCAATCTGGGAAGAACATACTTTTATATTGCAAAAATAAATATGCACATAGGCATCAGTTGCAGCTGGGCAATGACAAGCCTTTTGGCCACAGAAGGTTAAAATGTTTTAAAGGTCATGGATAACACCCAAAGGTTGAATTCCCCCTTAACTTTGCCCCCAATACTTTTGCCTGGCCTTTTCAAGTGCTACAAAATCATGAGATTTGGCTTGATCACCTGAATATTTGTAAAACAAAAGCATTCCTCAACCATCAGGATAAAGAAAGACTGGCCCATTGGAATGGAATGGGCGGGAATATTCATGCCCGAGGCTTCCTGTATCATCCACCTTCCTGGATGGGTTGGGGGGGTGGCTTGACCCATTGTCTCCAGCCATGGATTGAGCTATCTGCCCTCCATCAACTCTTTGATTGTTTTACCTCCTTCCCCTAATCCACTCCTTGATCAGACAAGGGTTTGGTCAGGGGAGGGGAAAATGTGGGTGGAGAAGGGATCACAGCTCTTGAACTTGATTGGAGGAGGAAAGCCAATGGTGGGAAGTTACGAGCCAATGGCACCCCAGAAGTCCCAAGCTTTATAAAGCGTAGCGCACTGGGTGGACAGCACAGGATCCCAGAGGAGAGAGATCATTGCTGGTTTTGGCTGCGGCTGGTAAGTATGAGCAGAGAGCAGACTCTGGGGGGCGCTGCTTTGGAAGACTTCCAATTGGAAATGGTAGACTGAATGGGGTGAGGGGAGAGAGACGCGGGAAATTTAAATTCCCGAGATTCTTTAAAAGAGTTTGGGCGGTAGGGTTGCAAGGAGAGTTGCTGCTGGGCTTCTTATCTCCGATCTCCTGAGCACGTGAGATCTTTCCAACTTGCCTATCTTTTGACCTTCCAAAACTATTTATGGGACCGGGTGGAGTAAAGGCAAGCTGGAAGCGGAAATTGGTACCCTGCAGAGGGTGTGTGGGGGTTGTTTTTGGTGAATGGGTGGAGAATCGGGCCTGTAGAGCTGACATTTCTTCTTTTATTTATTTTACCCCGACAACTCTTTCCTCAAGACCTTCAATGTTGCTGCTGCCCGCGCTTGACTGTTGGACAAGGCTAATCTGCAAACCTCCAATTCCTGCAAATGGTGGCTTTCTCGACGGCAGGAGGGATGCGAAAGGTGATAATGCGGGCAATCCGGGAAAGGGGAGGCGGAAATTTGAGGAAGTGGAAAACTGAAACGGAGTTGAGGACCACGTGGTTGGAGTGGTCAAAGGATCAGCTTTAAGGTCTTTTGTGGGACGAGGAAGTCTTTTCATCGGTACTACGTGGGTGGAAAGGTTTTTGGGCAACCGGTCATCCAACTCAACCTGCAGATCTGAAATTAAAAGAACCCTACCGGCATTTTAAACGGGTGAGGGCGCGGTGTGTTCCTGCACATTCCGCTGCCTCGACGCCACCAATATAGTTGCACTGCCTTGTAATCTCAAAAAGAAAGTGCTTCCTTGTATTGGCGTCGTCTTGGTCGGTCACGTTGTCCATTGCGCGCTGGAGTGTGAGTGTGTATCGCAGAAAAAGGCCTTTTTAAAACTTTGGGGGTGCCCCTCGTCTAATCCAGGTACCTTGCACCATCCGCCGTACATTGGGCCATTACAGGCACTAAGTAGTACGGCTCGTTTCGGTGTATCGCCCCTAGTGGTAGAAAACGGGACTGGCTGCCTTACGCAACTTTTTATAAGACGGCCGAGTCCGTATTTAGCAGCGGCGGATTCGCACGTGTTTAATCTTAAGCCGTCCCATGTAGGCGATCTCCGATGCTAGGTAGGAGCGTGTTGCTCACAAAGCAAACTTTGGGTTGACTGAAGTCAACCACGGACCGGCTATTTGCAGGAGTCTCCCAAATAGGCGGCCTGCGGAGAAACGCCGCGCCCGGGACGGTTTTAAATCGTTTATTTCGTTAAGAATTTTTTTTCAGGAGCTGAATACAGGGGTGCAAAGGCCTCCTGAAGCCCACGCAGACAGTGGCACTTTCTTGTAGTAATAAAATTCAATTAAGTGCTATATTGTTTGTGTGGGATTTGGGCCTGGTATAACTACAAGCACTGCACATCTTTTTCTGCCTTGGCTTTCCTTAACGAATGGATGTGCATTTAGTCTTTTATGCTGTCTCAATCTTTTTCTTTTTTGTCTGCAGAACTCTTTAAGCCAAGACGAGAGTCTCTAAGATCCATCTCGCTGACTGATCCTTGCCCAGATATGGGCACTTTCTTTTTCCAATCTAGAAAGTGCTTCATTGTTTGGGTGAGGCTCTGACTCAGATTCACACCAAATTGGACTGCTTGGAATGTCTTTCTGGTGTCCCATCTTGTTCCTGGAGGCAACTTCACCAGGAGTTCTTCTGTTCTGTATGTGCTCATAAGTGCTCCGTGATGAAGTGGTTTCTAGGTAGCTCAGACAGCTCTCTGGGGCATAGCACAATCTTCTGGCTGGGTGCAGCTCAAACTTTAGCACTTTCATGTTAAAGCAACTCTGTAAGTGCTACATTGTTTGGGTAGCTCCCAAATCAGGACTTTCCGAATGGAGAAGAAAATATTTTTCTGTGTACTTATATATAGCATGTATTTTTATTTATTGAAATGCTTTTTAAGCCAAACCTGATTTGGATAATTGGATTTTATCAAATTTCTGATCTATAATAGGTTATTAATGTATTGTATTAAATGTTAAAACTATCAAAAATTTCAATGATGTTGCAAGTAAATAAAATTGCAATATATTGCAATAAAACTTTTGTGTGATTCTTATGCTCATGGATACCAAGGGGGTGAATGTGAAGGGATCCTTTAAAGGTATTTTTACAAAAGCTTATTCCATAATGGCTTCTAACTACTACTGCCTTTAGTCCTATCTAGAGATTAGGCTAATTAATTGGAAGGTAATTTCTGATTAAATTAGAACCACAATACTAAATTCAAAGATAATGAACTTCTAAATGCCAATGCAAAGCTGTGGCCTTGGAAGCAAAATTCTGAATTAGATAAAAAAGACCATTCAAGCTTTCTTGTTTGAACACTAGATGGGATTATACATGTTCATGCATGGAATATAGATAACTTGTTTCAAAGAAATAATGCTCAGCTTATTACTGGCCCATCCTAAGTCTCACTGCTTCACCTTCATTGAATGCTAAGTGCATCAGAACAATGGTCTCAGTCCCGTTTAATATTGCTTTCTTATTAAATTGCTAGAAATTTATAATGCCTGTCTTGAGAAAGTCATGAACATGTTTTTAAAGAAGTTTTATCAATTTTGATCTTTCATGAATTGAAAGCTGGAACATCATACATCCCAGTCCAACTTATGTGAGTTTTTTAATAGATGTCATGTCAATCCTATTGTTTAAATAAGCTTTTTATACCACAAGATCAGTTTCTCAAATCAAAAGTCCAAGCTAACAATTGCTTCCTCTTGTAAGGGACAATCCAGAGTTTTTCTAAATATCCAGTAGAGTTGCTTAGCTTCAGGAAGGCAACAGTCCCAGGGCCTTAAGTACCTTCTTTTTTTCTCAGTTTTTCTCCTCATAGTTTGCATCCTTTCAACCAGACAGACAATAGTAGACCTTCACAATTTTCTCTCCAACCCATCCTGAGAGCAAAGGAGGGAGGGGGAGAGGAGAATCTTATTAGCAAAGTCATAAGCAAATAACACATGGAAATTAGAATATTACCACTGATGGGTAAAGGCATTGGACTGTGATCCAATATATTTTAACAAAAAAGGAGTTTTTCTTGGTTGGAAATGGAAGAGAGACTCTGCCATCACTCCTATCTCATTCATTTGCCCTGCCCTACACATTGGAGAAGTCCTTATAATGCGCATCCTAATTGCCTGGGAGAAGCCATGTAATGGGAGAGGTTTGTTAGGAAAAAAACTCGTAGCAGTGCCCATTCTCCTGCCTCATGAGGTTGCAACTGCAAGTAGCTCCAACACAGGGTTAGTCCAGGCTTTGAATTTCTATTTAGCAGTGCTATGCCCTCAGTAATCAAAGCTCCATTTCCTCTTTCTCACAGGATAGATATGGTAGTTGGAAGGATACAATAGGAAGGGAACATGCTTACTATTCAAATTTCTTTGGAGGCATAAAATAAAATAGTTAAATAAGCAGTGGTTCTCAATCTGGTCCACAGACCCCTGGGTGTGTGTGATGTAATCACGGGGTTCTCAAAGGCTTGAAGAAATGTTATGATTTAAATCTTGGTCTGTGGCCCTGGTCCGCAAAATATATCTAGAGGGGGTCCCTGGTAAAGAAAAGGTCGAGAACCACTGGCCTATGGAAAATATTAACAATAGTCAAAACATTGTCAACTTCAGGTGCTGAAATGCAAATTCGATGACTCCATACTTTCAGAATAGCCACTAGATGGCAACATATATGGTAGCCACTGTATGGATATACAGTGTACATACAGTACAGTACAGTGATTAGCAATTAATAAACACAAAGTAAATCCCCAGAGGAAGCAGCTTTGCAAATAGAATGGGAGAAGATGGTTTTTATAAGTTGACAATATCATCTATGACATTTTTGCAAGTGTTTTGAAATGTGAAATCATTGCATCAAGTTATGGTGTTCAAATATTGCAGAGAAAGTGAAGGACATTCTCTTCATCAATTACTCTATTGGTGTTCTTAAAACAATAGTTTGGGGCTACCATATATAACCTGCAAAAAAATCCATAAGACCACTAGATGGCAAACAAAAGACAGGAAAATTCTCCAGCATGGGTGGATGGAGAATCCACCTATGGGTTATGACTGCCTGTCACCCAATCACAGACTAGGTCCGAAATTTAGCTCCGCCTCCTGGCTTCCTTCCCCAGTTTTTGCCTAGTCTGAAGCCCAAGAACAGCTCTTCCCGGTAGCTCCAGGAAGAAAAGGTTTTTTTAGGCTTTAAGATCTGGTAAAATTGAATCCTTTTATCCCTTTTTTGGTTTGTCTTTTCTAGTAAGCTATTGGAAATACGAAATTTAGAAGTTTTTAGATTAAAAGTACCGGAGTTTTTATTTTTTTACCTTTTTTTTCAACGGTCTCCCTTTGGAGACTACATCTTCGCCCCGGGATCGTCAGGAGGCCGCCCAGGCCCGGGCCCTTGGGGGTCACGGGGGGAAACATCCCCGGACTCCCGGACGGCCTCCAGAAGACGACCAGGACCCCACAGGCGTCGAAGGAAGCAGGCAAGGCTCGCTCGTCGACGCGGAAGGGCGCAGGAGCGCTCCAACCAAACGCAAGTGGGGACCCTGGGACGGGGAGGAGGCCGCCGGGGGCGGCAGGTAGTCAGACCGCTCACTAACCGGAGCGGGTAGATCGGAGCCCGTTAAAACGAGGCTCCGCGTGGTCGGGAGCACAGAGCTCCGATCACAAAATTGGCGCGGCGGCCATTTTGGTTAAGGGGAGGTCCCAGCCAGGGGCGCGAAGCGCCATATTGGAAAGGGGGTGGTCCCCAGCCGTCCGCGCCTGGCGATTGGTGCTCTCCGCAGGGCGCGAAAAATACCCCTTTGAAGAGGGGGAGCGCGCGGGAACTCTTTGTCCCTTTGTCTTCCCGCTTGGGGCCTAGACCCAGGGAAGGCCTTGCTGACGAACAGCGCGTGAGCGGAGCCACCGAGCGATCACCCTAAACCGGACGGTTGCACCGGAGGGTGAGGAAGGGAGGTTTTTGTTGCCCCTTCACTCCGGAGGCGTGCTGCGTGCAAAAGCCACTCCAGCGCCGGCACCAGGCAGCACAGGGGGAAGCAGGAAGGCCCAGCAAGAAGCGAGCGCCGCCTTTTTTTACCCCCGGTTTCGTCGTGCAGGCTAGGGAGGGCCTCCCTTTGGCACTGCCGACCCCAGCCTCGCCTGCCTAGTTCTGGGACATAGTCCCTGCTTGAGCATGGCCATGGCAGAGGGCACTCCAGCCCAGGGCTCAGGGCCTCCCCCGTCACCACCACGCCGAACGGAGGAACAGGGGGGAGGCAAGAAGAAGGCCAAAACAAAACACCTAACTGAGCCATCGAAGTCAGCGGAGCGTCAGGCCATAAGGAGACACCAGGCCTTGGAAAGGGAGTTTGCCAAGGCTCAGCGCAGGGCTGAAGGGACAGAGAGACCTGACCTGGCACTCCTGGAGACTCCCAGCTCCTTTGGGCCATCAGACGCAGAGCAGGGGTCCAGGGAATGGATCCCCAGGGGTGGAACGGATGAAGATCTCTCCCCTATATCGGTGCCCTCGTCACCAGCACCCTCTGAACCCACAACCAGCCAGGAGGAGGCTGGACAGAGAGGTAGGAAGAGAACGAGGTCGGGTAAGTGTTTTTCTCAACTTCACTCCCTCCTACAGGAAACCCTGAAGCATCTCCGATCAGCTGGGAGTGAGTCCCCCTCACCTAGGGCTCGCAAGCCACGGAGACAGGTTCCCAGGGGGGAAAATGAACTGTTTCAGGACTCTGACGCGTCTGAGTTTTCCCCACAGGCGTCAGACGAGGAGCAGGGGGAATGGGAGGATGAGGGAGCTGTGCTGTCAGGAACTGAGGAGGCAGAACAACAGACAACACAGGCCCCAGGTCTTTTCGACCATACCCTTTTCCTTTCCCTCTTGCCAAAGGTCTGTGCGGCACTCGATATGCCGGCTAAGACAAAGGAGGTCAAGCCAGCCTCCTCAGAGGAGGAGGATGCCAAAAATCCACTAATGTATTCACCGGTGTCTGAGGTAATACAGGTGCCCTGCACCAAGGTCTTCAGGTCGTCGGTACGGGACCAGTGGGCAAACCTGGGGGCTATACCATCACCTAGCGGTGTGGAAAAGAAGATGTTCAATGTCTGTAATCCCCTGGCATCACTCATTGAGGTGCCTCAGGTCGATGATCCACTAATTTCTCTGTTTGCTTCCTCAGCCATCCCAGGAGACATGTCAGAGGCAATGAAGGCAGAGGAGAGGAAGGCAGAGCTCTCTCTCCGCAGAGTGCATCACTCATCAGCCTGGGCCATTAGGGCCGCGTCCACTGCTTCTGTTTTCTCCAGGGCAGCGATCACGTGGCTGCGGGAGCTCCAGGCGAGCGTGCCGCCAGAGCAGGTACGCATACGCCAGACTCTGACAAAGCTGCGCATGACGGCGGAATTCACGGCGGACGCCACCCTGTATGCCTCACGATATTCGGCCAGAGCCATCGCAGGTACAGTAGCGGTTAGGAGACTAGCATGGCTAAAAAATTGGAAAACAGACCTGAAATCCAAGTGGCGCCTCGCCACAGCTAAGTATTCGGGATCGAAACTATTTGGGGCGATCCTGGATCCTTACGTGATTGAGGATAAGACCAAAAGGAAGGTGCTAGCGCACCCCTCGAGGAAGTCAGACAGGGGAGGACAGGAATTCCGCAGACAGGGCCCCCGACAGAGCGGGGGTGGAGAATGGAGGCAGCCCTTTCAGGGAGGACGATCCTGGGACGGACCCAGAAACGCGCGCGCCTTTTCGTACAGACAGGAGCGCGGCCAGGATCGTTCAGCCTCTGGCAGGGGTCAACCTTCCAAACGCTCCTTTAGAGGGGGGGGAGGTCGCCCCTACAGACGCTCCAAATGACGCCCAGGACAGCCCCATTGGGGGTCGTCTGGCGCTGTTCAGCGAAGCGTGGCAGACGACCACAACGGACGCCTGGGTCAGAGAAACAGTAGCCCAGGGTCTAGCAATAGAATTTTACTCGATTCCACCAGACCACTTCAGAAGGTGCCCGGTGTCACGCAACAGGGACAAGGCAGGCCTTCTAGATCAGGCCATAGATCACCTGAGGGACATAAGAGCCATAGAGGCAGTTCCCCCAGAACAGGTGGGCCGGGGATATTACTCCATCCTGTTCCTGGTACCGAAGTCATCGGGGGACTGGAGAGCCATTCTCGACCTCAAACGTCTCAATCGCTATGTAGTGTACAGGAAATTCAAAATGCAGTCCCTCAGATCCATCCTGGCCAGCATTCGGAGAGGAGACATGCTATCCTCCATAGACCTCACAGAGGCCTATCTACACATTCCGATAAGGCCGGATCACAGGAGGTTTCTCAGATTCTGTTACAGGGGACGACACTACCAGTACAGGGCCTTACCATTCGGCCTGTCCTCAGCACCCCGAGTCTTCACGAAGGTACTGGCGGCACTGGGAGCGCACCTACGCATGATTCCGGTAAGGGTCCAATGCTACCTGGACGACATCCTGATCCTGTCAGGCTCATACCAGGCAGCGCTGACAGACATTCAGATCACCATAGACACTCTCCAGAGCCATGGCTTCTCAGTAAATCACAAGAAAAGCCAGCTCGCCCCATCAAGGAGGCTCCTCCATCTGGGAGCCGTCATAGACTCAGAACAGGGCATGGTATATCTTTCACCGGAGCGTCAGGAGAGCCTACAGAAGCTCGTCCGACTGGTGGCCCAAAAAAGAAGGGCCCCCATAGTCCAGCTCTCTCAGCTCCTGGGAAAGATGATATCATGCCTGGGCATTGTTCCGTGGGCAAGGCTCCACTCCAGAAGCCTCCAGTGGCTCCTACTCCCTTATCAGAGGCAGAACCAGAGCGCGTCGCCCAAGAGGATCAGGGTTCCACCCCAGGTCATAGCATCCCTCAGATGGTGGAGATCAGGCGCCCTAAGAAGGGGCACCCCGCTCAGGGAGCCAGACAGGATCACGGTCACGACCGACGCAAGCCTGTTCGGGTGGGGGGCCCACTCCGTGGACAGAATAGCCCAAGGGAGGTGGAACAAGGAGGACCTACGGCACAGGATCAATTGGCTCGAACTGAGGGCCATACACCTGGCTCTGCGAAAATTCTCAGCCCATTTGACAGGGAACCATGTGCTAGTCCTGACGGACAATGTAACAGCAAAAGCACATGTAAACAAGCAGGGCGGGACCAGGTCAGCGGCACTCATGAAGGAAGCCAGGGACCTGGGCCTTTGGGCAGAACAGCACCTGGCCTCGCTCAGGGCAGAACACATATCGGGGGAGGCAAACCATCAGGCAGACTCCCTCAGCAGAACAACGGTAGACCACGCAGAGTGGAGGCTGGCCCCGGAACTGTTCGAGGCAATCTCGGACAGGTTCGGCCGGCCATGCCTGGACCTCTTCGCGTCTCCAGCAAACACTCAAACTCCACGTTTCTTTTCCAGGTTCCAGACCCGGGGAGCGGAGGGGACGGACGCCCTCAGATGCAGGTGGCCCCAGGGGCTGCTGTACGCCTTCCCTCCTCCGCCCCTAATACAGGCAACAATTCGCAAACTGATTCTGGAGGAGGCGGAGGTGGTACTAGTCGCTCCATACTGGCCGAGACGTCCCTGGTTCGCAGACCTGGTAGATCTTTCACTCTCGCCAGTGTGGAGACTCCCTCCGAGCCTGGTTTCTCTGAGCCAAGGGAAACTCCAACATCCAGACCCACAATGGCTTCAACTAGCCGCCTGGCACTTGAGCGGGAGGGTCTGAGTAGGCAGGCTTTCTCAGAGGAGGTCATCTCGGTCATACAGGATGCCCGTCGGCCCTCTACCAATAGGATATATGACGCCACCTGGAAAAATTTTTCCCTCTGGTGCAGCAGGCGGGGGTTAGACCCCATGTCAGTTACCATTCCAGATATCCTCCAGTACTTGTGGGACGGAATGGAAAGGGGGCTAGCGATCAACACCATCCGTAGACAGGTATCAGCCCTACAGACGGTCCTGGTCTGTGAGGACAGGGGAACGCTGTCGCAAAACCCGGCGGTGAGCGCATTCCTGAAAGGGGCTGCCAACAGACGGCCGCCAACAGTTCACCGTTTCCCATCCTGGGACCTACACACGGTGCTACAGGCACTAACGGCGGCTCCGTTCGAACCACTGGGTACCAGCTCACTCCGTTTCCTGACGCTGAAGGTGGCCTTCCTTGTGGCTATCACCTCGGCAAGACGGATCTCCGAGCTGGGGGCCTTGTCGGTCCGTCCGGATCTGCTCTCGTTTGGAGAGGGTAGGGTGACCCTGAGGCTTGACCCAACCTTCATTCCCAAGGTCAACACATGGTTCCACAGGGCTCAGGAGCTGATCCTTCCGGATTTCTGCCCAAACCCCACACACCGTTTGGAAAGACAGTGGCACACCTTAGACGTGCGCAGGGCTCTGCGACACTACGTTAACAGAACAGCAACCTTCAGGAGATCAGAGGCGCTATTCGTTTCCTATCATCCCTCCTCCAGGGGTCTGAAGGTATCCTCTTCGACCATTGGAAGATGGATCAGGGCATGCATAGCCAAGGCCTACGAGTCCTTGGACCGGCAGGTGCCAAGTAACATTACAGCTCACTCCACAAGGAGCGCGGCCACATCGGCAGCTTGGCGCACGCAGGCTCCTCTGGAGGAAATATGCAGAGCGGCCACGTGGGCCTCTCCGTCCTCCTTTATTAGGAACTACAAGATAGACCAGTTTGCTGCAGCTGAGGGGTCGTTTGGCAGGAGGAGCTTGCAGCAGATTGTGGAGTCCTAGTAAGAGATAGCCTAGACTCCCACCCAAGGGGACTAATGAGGGCTTGGGTACGTCCCATAGGTGGATTCTCCATCCACCCATGCTGGAGAAGAAGCGTTGGACTTACCTGAACGCCTTTTCTCAGCATGGGGGGATGGAGAAGCCACGCCCTCCTCAAATTTGTCTAGGCAGACATTCTCTTACAGGACACAAAGAGGGAGCTACACGGTCCGACCTGACGAGGAGCTTCGCCTGTCAAAAACTGGGGAAGGAAGCCAGGAGGCGGAGCTAAATTTCGGACCTAGTCTGTGATTGGGTGACAGGCAGTCATAACCCATAGGTGGCTTCTCCATCCCCCCATGCTGAGAAAAGGCGTTCAGGTAAGTCCAACGCTTCATTCTACAATTTTATTGCTCCCTCTCCCTCTCCCAAGTTCGGATAGCAGATGATAACTCTACAGATAAGCAATTTATAGATTTCAGATATTTTGTAGGAGAAGTATTTAGTGCTGTTTCCAGGACTGAGAATAAATGTTAATCAAATGTATGGAACATTAATTTAGATTTGAGATAACTTTAAAAGACAGCAAAAAAAATCCAGTGATTTCAGTAATTATTGTTTTCATTAATATGAAATTCCATATCTATTATTCAGAGATGTACTTAGTTAAGAAAAGAGTTTCATTCTGATACGTGTAGTCCCAAATCCAGACAATCAGAAAGTTACTGAGTTGGAGAAGGGTAGTCCAGAAGATGGAATTAGCAACAAATATTGGATATCAGGACAGTGCTTTGTTAAAAAAAAAAGTCCTCTATATATAAGACAATAGCCAATAGGTTATATACTCCTATTTGGGGTTTGGGTTCCCCCCCCCAAGTTCAAATTTCAATCCTCTCTAAAACAATTCTCAAGGCCATCGATGTCTTTTCTTAAAAACAGAACAAAAATCATGATGTCCATGCTCTATGTCGGAGGTGCACGTCCACCCATAAGATTCATTTTCCCACTCACTGTCAAAGATAATGCGTTAATGAAGAGTGTCTTTGCAAATTGGTAAGCAAAAGGAGAGAGAAAAGCCTGGGGGAGAGAGAGAGAAGGAAGGAGAGGAGAAGCTTCACTCATTCAGGAGACAGGCTCCAGGCTGAAGAAGGGATGGATCACTGGGGGGGGGGGCAGGGGACGAATCAAAGCAAAGGGGAAAGTTAAGGAGAGAGAAAGGAAGGAGAGGTTCACATCTAGAAGGCAGGGTGAAGAAAATGTTGCAACAATGTGATTTTTTTTCATCCCACCAAAATGTTAAAACTCATAGATTTGTACAAGATAATGACAATGAACATAAAAATCACAGGACTTTTTAAATGATCATGACTAAATTAATTATTAATTAATACTGTAACTAAGTGCTAAGGAAGCCTGTAGCACATAGGCTAAGAAAAACATTTTCTTATACTGAAGATAGTGGTATAGTATGACTGTCACATGCAGAAACCAAAGTTAGTTGTGATTTTGCTGATCAAAAATTTTGGAATTTATGGAAATTGACTCCCTAAGGAGAAATTGCAATAAGATACAAATAATTTAACAAGATGATGGATCAAACATTCAGCAAGGAAATCAAATACTAATAAAAAGTCTAAATGACAAAGTCAAGGGTACAAGTGAAAAATATTCATTGACTGTCTGGCTTGCCATTTCCATGACTGCTTTAGTGCTTTCTTCAAAACACTCATGATCACATGGCAAATTACACTACACTTCCAAAAAGATGGGCCAGCAAAAGTTATACTTTGGAATTTGTTAAGTATACTAACCATGTTGTTTTCCAAAATGTGATGAATGATATTGAATGTCTGTTATCACACATTAATGGTAGGTGAAAGGACCAAGGTTCCAATTAGTAAAGTGTGGATTTTATATATCAAGTTTTGCTTCTCTAATACGAAGAGTTATCCTAATGCCTTAACCACACTGACTCTCTAAACAAAATTCTATACTGATAACCAAATGAATCTGCAAAAGATGGTAACATTCACCTCACATGGTGCAAGAGTCACATAAGGAAAATACACAGGTGTCACAAGAAGGAAATTCCACATCTCACAGAACAACATTGCGTAGCTCATTGGTCAGTTCAAGGCAACAAAGATGCATGGGAATACTGCACTAAAAGTTTATAGACTAGTTCTTTGATTAGAAAATATATCACATCAGTAAAGAAATTGCCATTTGAGAAAATGGTCCAAATTGCAGAATATGAGGTAGTCTCATGAAGACCATTAAATGATATATTTTCCAATCAAAGAATTAGTCTATAAACTTAGTGCAGTATTGCTCAAAGGAGATAGAGAAAGGAATAGCCAATTACTACAGAACCCATGAAACTACATTGCTACTACAATTGAAAATGATGTTTTGGCTGAATTGGCAGAAATACCGTATACTGTGCATTACACCAGTTGAGGCTTTGGAGTTTGCTAAGGCCAGGATAGGAAGTCAGACCCAAAGTGAAAACATTATTACTAGCATTGGAGTAGTGATACTGTTCTGTGATTTCTGAGTAAGTACGTAACCATCTGGATGGCAAACTGAAAGAGTGTGTTGCATTTAAAATACCAACATTACAAGAGCAAGATTACATTTTTGGGAATGAAGAAATTCAGAATCTGGTGCGTAAGTATGCAAAGATTCTGAAATTGTCATCTATGAGTCATACTCCTAATCAAATTTCTGCGGATGAGAAAAACTTATCAGAAGTGAAAATGCATATAATGAAAAAGTCCATTTTTTTTTCCCAAAGCACAGGTTTACATTTGTTGGACTGGAAAAGATGAAAATTGGCAAACTTGGATTCAAAGTTAACCTTGACTCTTTATACCTATTAAGATGGATATGTCTATATCTATCCCTCTTAATAGATATAATAACTTTTTTTTCTGGAAAAGTGACAAGAACACACCACAAAAACTAAGAAGAATCAATTGGTCATGCTAATAATAAAAATAATCACTGATAAGTTTGATTAAAAAAATATTAAATTCAAGCATGCCTATTTAAGTTACTTTTTAAAATTGTTTTGATTCGCAGATGTAATGTATGTACAATTATGTAATCAGCTGAATAAAAATATTCTCATTTAAAAAGTAATGTAATTTAGGGAGCTTTATATGTAAAGTATATTGTGCACTTCCCCGCCCAAAAAAACCCACTGCCTCCTGGCCCAGGAAAGCTCAGGCCAACCCAACTGCTGCTTAGAAGAGATCATGCTTTGTGCATCTGCTTGCCTGTCTTAAGAGGGATCATTGCCCCTGTCCCAAAAGATTTTACCAAGATCCCAGGCCTCTGGGTCCTTGTGCAATCCGCATGGCACAGACGATATCATCTTTGATGTTACTTGTCAGCAGGTCTGTAATAACAAAGAAGATGGTGTAAGGTGCTGTAGACTCCTGTTTCTTCAGAGCGATAGAATTCCTGGAGGGGCTTCCTCAGCCACCTGCTTAGGACACTATTTAGGAGACCTTCTAGCCTAGTCTGAAGTTCAGTACATCTCACCCTTACAGCAGCCCCCAAACTATCTGGCGGAGAGGACCAGCATGCAAGAAAAAAATATATATTTGTAAAGCTCACTTGTAAGTTCTCTATAATTAACTAGTGTTGCTTTTATCCAAGCATCTTCTCTAAATGGGAGATAATTCTCTTAGGTCTTTTCATGTTGTATACTTGAGCCATTCAGTATTCCGACTGACAGGTATGCATAGTTCAATAACTTTATACCAATAAACAAAGGCAGAATTACCCACTGAATGGTAATTCTTATACTTAATACTAACAGCAAAGTGCAATCCTGCCTCATAGTGACTTTTCCTTAAATGGCTGCAAGGCAGCCCAATTAAATGTCACTGTATAGAACTGAAGCCAACCCACTTTAGAGCTCACCACTGCAATGCATTTGGCAGACGTTTGGTTTAGCGTGTTTGTAATCTTCACACCAGATGTGACTGTTAATCTGAAAGATGCCATTACTGGTGCTGCCATCAGCTTCATGGTCCACAAGCGCTGTGTCAAAGTGGCTCTCATAGAAGGCTAAGCAGACCCCTGTGGTACGGAGAAGGGAAAAATGGGAACTTAGTACTCTCTTTCCAATTTAACACAACATTTGATCTAGGAAAAGCTTGATGCTGGCACTTGGAAAAGGTACACAAATTCATCAAGCCTTTCTGAATACAGATCTTTGCTTATCGTAATGGATTTGGTTCAACTATTCATGGGGATAAGTAAGTCACCAGCTGTTCTTAAACTATGACTTCCATCCCCTTGTTGGTTGGCCATGTTGACTGGAGCTGATGGAAGCTGGATCTCAATATTTGAAGGGTGACATAAGATAAGAGACTGGTTTTTGTCCTTTTCTTTGGAAGATTAGTTTGTAATAGTTTGGACCGCAACTTTTTTCTGCTCACATGTAACTGTCGAAATGTATCAGTCTAGCCAATAGAACTACATTTCTAAATAATGGGTTCAGCGCTGTACACAAGGATAGCTCTGGGAAAACGGCAAAGAAAGGATGACAGACTCACAATCAGCCAGACTGTATCCACGATATCCCTCCAAGCCAGATTTCTTCAACACTCGGGCCAATTCACAGCGTCCAAAGATCTTTCCCCCAACACTAAATGAAAGGCATGTGAGGAGAGACAGAAGCAAAAGATACTTCATCCCTAAAAAAACATTGAGTAGAAGAAACACTATCCCAAGTGAAGGGCTGATAAGGTGAAGGCAGGAGGTTCCAAGGTGGCCTATGGGGAAAGAAAAATGTATTATGGACCTTCACAGGCAGTTAGAGATTCAAGCAGCTGGACCATTCATTCATTCATTCATTCATTTATTCATTCATTCATTCATTCATTCATTCATTCATTCATCTTTTCTTTGTTTTCTCTCTAACTGCTAGGACCTGTCACCTGTGGGCCAACTTAACAAAGTACATGTTTTATCCTGATGCTTCAGTGCTTCCCTTCAAAGGAAAACATCTGGCAGTTAATATTTGAAATGTTATAGTCAGCAAAACTCTATGCTCGTGCTTCAGTTTCACTGTTTTCACCTTTTAATTTATTTTTCTTTGGAAAGTGCAGTTAGCTGTAGAAAATGTGCAGTTTTCCATACAATCACTCATTCTTGCCTCCAATTTCTTATCCAAAAATGAAAGCAAACGCCTCTCCCAAATCAGAACTAAAGAAGCTGCTTGGATGAGAAGTGAAACATCTTCAAGGAAAAACAAAGTCCAGTCGCCTTTTAAAGAAGCATCTTTGGGTCAACCATGACCTGAATGACTGAGAATTTCCATAAACATCCTCCCCCAAATGTTCCTCCCCTTTCAGAAATTTGGGGGACAATATACTAGGGTTAATTTCCTTTAGATATTTGGAGACAGACCCTTATCATTCCAGCCTATTAAACACATATAAAAGGCCTAGGCCCTGTTTCTCTTGCAGAAAAAACTACAATTAAGAAATCTAGCTTTATGCACCTCTTCCCTTCTGTTTGTCTCAGAAAACCACATGTCCATCCTAGAGCAGCAGATAAAAGTCAGTCTAGAGAATTCATACCCAACCTGGGATTAGTACTACCCTTACTGAAAGCCACTTACTGAACAATCATTGAATAAGTTAGAAGAACAGTCTGATTCTCTCTAGAATTGAAGACGGGGTTCTAAGTTACAGGTACTTCTAGAACTCAACTAGACTTCTGTGACATTACACTGTGTTGACTTGAACATTCCTTTACTTCCGCCTTGGACTCTTGCTGCAACTTGCATCCTCTGGCTTCTCTTTACTAGTGATGCTCAGACCATTAGACATAGCTGTTGATATAATGACACCTAATCCTGAAATTTTGCGCTATCTTTTTGTGTTTTGAGGTGCAGAAAACAGGACGATAAATCCACATAAATTGTGGCCTGAGACAAGGCCAGTATCTTTGGGAAAACGGATAAAATTGCAAAGCCATTTAGTGACACTGTAGCACTTTATTGTTCAATGTTGTCTGGTCCCAGTTCCACATATTCCAATATGGTACTCCTTATGGACTACCTCTCTATGTGCTTAAGTTTAAGTTTTATAGCTGACATAGGTCAGGATAAGGCAATTATCTAATTAAGACTACATTCAGCTAAGAATATTCTACTAGTCCATAAATATCTATCACTCAATTGCCAATATTTTATAAGACAAATATAATATAAAGTATATGATATAAAGCAGAGTTTCCCAAAGTGGTCAGTATTGACTCCCCGAGGACTATCAAAGGGATTATCCAAGGAGTTGATAAATGGCTGGAGGGCAAAAGGGGGTCAGTAAATATCTAGGGGTCACTAGGTGATTGATAAATAATGAAAAGTCAATTGGGGGTCAATTAATCTTTTGGGGTCTCTGTAGAGCTCCACACCAGTCCCAGGTCCTGAAGGCTAGTGGTAAGACTCAACCATCAGCTAGAGCAGCCTTGAGTTGTCTCTATTATTATAACAAATTATTATGATTTGTCATACAATCAGCCAGATGTTTAGACTGGATTTGGTATTTTTATCCCCCTATTGAGTCCTTTCCAAGGATCTGGACTAGGCAGATGTTATTTGATGGTGTTAAAGATATTGTCACAGGATATAAACTGTTTCAGGTAAAGTTGCCTGTTGCAACTGACTTATGGTGATTTTGCCAATGCTGATGCTGTTTAAGTGGCGCGCCGGTTGTTTTGCAATTGCACCCAAGGTGCCTACTACCTATATTGGTACTGTCTTTGCTTTCTTTTGCCACAGTTGTTTTACTTCTAGTTGTAAGTCTTTTGATTTTTGTGATTTAATTCTGGCTAATACCATTATTATTGTTTGTAGTACTAGTTAGGGGGTCACTGAGCAATCTGTAGTGTCAAGGAGGGCTCAGTGAGCTGGTGCTTGGGGACCCCTAATGTAAAGCAGTCTTAAAATAAAAAAAGTTAATCTTGTTTCCAGTGTTGTACATTAATGGTTCTAAATACAAATTAAATAAAGACTACAAGTGTAAAGTAATTTCTTTTTTTAAAAAAACAAACCCATAAAATGTAAAAGAAAAATAGAATAGGATCAAGCTCAGGAGGGGGGGGGGAACAAGCAAAGGAGGAATGGATAACATTTTACTTCTAGTTGACATGAGTCTGTAGCTTCTGCATTCTGAAGAAAAAAAGGTCTTTTAACATCATTCTTAAACAGAAGAATGGGAATAAAAATAAATAGAAAAAGCTGTAAGGAAGGGGGAAAGAGTGGAAAAGAGAAAAGAAAGAAAAAATTCAGATACAACACAACCAAGCCACTAAACAAGAAACGGGAACCAGCTAGTTAATATGTTACAGGTCAGATGAATTCAAATGTTCAGGAGGAAAATGTGAAGATATCAGTTTTAAATCCTGTTAGAAAGTCTTTTATTGAAGCAATTAAAGAAGGGGATTTTTTTTAAAAAAAATTTGATAACAGTAAAGGCAATGCCATTCGTTTTTTCAATATTTGAGGATAGAAATAAAGAACTGAAAGAACAGAAATATCTACTGTTTTAGCTTTAAGTCCCATTAAAAGAGACTGGTGTTAGCTGAGACTGGTGTTTGGAACTTTTTGCCTCTTCCCGATAGTTGATACAAAATATAAGGCAGAAGTGCATAAACTAATGCAGCTGGGCAGATTTAGCAAGATTCTGTACCTTGGAAGTTCCTTTTCTCCTTAGAACATTTGAATAGATAGATATTTTATTCTTCTCAGGACTACACTCCAATTGATGCTGACTCTTCTCTAGATCTGTGTGATATCCTACATCTTGTAGTAACATGCAGAAATTCAACAGTAGTAATGCTTGAACTGGTCCCAGCAAAGAACTTCACATCATTGAAGCTACTACCGGTAGTTGGAGATGGCAGTGAGAGCTTATGTCTCTCATTTTTTTTCTCTTTAAAGTACATGAAATTCTGCACTGCATGGACCTTATTTCATCAAAGCAATACAGTATAATATGTCACTGTACATAATTCCTTTGCTCTAAATATGTCAACTAAAACCAAAAAGTTTCTCCTGCAACATCAGCATGAGCTGGATCACCCTCTTTTATATAAAAAAGCAGGAGAGGAAAGTGTCCAAGTATTTATTAAAATAAATTCTTTGCCAATTATGAGTTTTGAAGTCAGTTTAAGAACCAATCTCTTTTCTTTCAAAGTAATAACCACAGAAAGTAATAAACCTTTAAACAGATCCAAAATAAGGCTCTAACCTTGAAGATCAAATGAAAGGTCAGGAGATGGTGATATGTGCTAATCACTTTGTCCTGAATTATCACATTAGTCTCCTGGAGTCTCAGCTACATTTTTAAAAACTGTGATTGTCACTGAGAATATTTCTAATTGAATTTCCTTTGCAGACTTAAGGGATAATTTTTTAAAATATCTTCTTTTTTTGCCTGCTAATTTCTTAATTGAAAATGAATTCCGCTGGATTGGTCTTGCCAGATGGCTGATCTCAATGTGCTGTTCCTAACCATATTTCACTTCTTCAACCTGAGGAAGTTCTAGATTGCAGTAGAAAATAGCCCTGATGTGTCATGTTGCAGTGACAACCATAAAGCAAACCTAACCATGATTTAAAAACCAGCTATAATCTACATTTACCATGATGAGAGAAAAGCTTCCAAAGGCTATGTATGAAGTTGGTACAAGCAGATACATTTTGTTGGATTATGTTCCAATAGGAACTTTCTTCCTCAATGCCAATAGCTGGAGTGAAAGGCAATTTGGATTTAGATCACAGCTATATACTGTATCCTATACTCCAGGTCCTGATCCAGCTCCATTTGGAATGGAATAGAATAGAATAGAATAGAATAGAATAGAATAGAATAGAATAGAATAGAATAGAATAGAATAGAATAGAATAGAATAGAATAGAATAGAATAGAATAGAATAGAATAGAATAGAATAGAATAGAATTTTTTATTGTCCAAGTGTGATTGAACACACAAGGAATTTGTTTCTGGTGGATAAGTTCAGAATATACCCTTAAACAGCAAGTAATAGATCATAGATCATAATAAACAACAATGGATAAATCATAAGAAACCAATGGGAGAAGATTTAAGTAGGAAAGATGAGAGGATGATAAAAGACAAGAAATGGCACAGTGCTGTGTTCAGCAGAATGATGGCACGGGGGGGGGAAACTATTTTTGTATTTAGTAGTTTTGGCAAGCAATGCCTTGTAGCGGTGTCCTGAGGGGAGAAATTGAAACAGTTTATGTCCAGGATATGAGGGGTCTGTAGATATTTTCTCTGCCCTCTTTCTGGTTCGTGCAGTATAAGATCCTCAGTGGAAGGCAGGCTGGTTGCAATTGCTAACTATCCGTTGAAGTCCGTACCTGTCCTGTTTGGTTGCAGTGCCAAACCAGACAGTTATTGAGGTACAAATGACAGATTTAATAAATTGCTAATGATATAGACAACATAGGGTCTAATTTAGCTTTGATCATTTTATTTAAGAAACTTACTATATACCTTAGCCCTAAAAGCTGTAAAATCTTTAAAAAAGCATCAAATGGGAAAGATCTTGTACAAAAGCAGCATTGTTACTCTGAGCTGAGCTTGGCTCAGAGTAACGGTGCTACTTTTCATTGATAAACATGAGAAAACATAAACAGAAATTCCATAGTTGCTTGATGTCACATTATAGAATTAGCTAAAAGTCTTACTAACGTGTGAGAAATAATATTTGTCCTTCATACTATCTATGTGACGCCATCTGCTGTTTTATTCTGCATGAATGCTGATAACCTGTTAAATGAGATTAGCAGATGATTCTTAACAAAAGTATTTGAGATCACATTGTTTCACATAGATAGAACAAACCAAATGATATATCTAAAGGTATATAGGAAGATGTTCTCTCTTTTTTTTTTCTTTTGTCAGATTGGCACAGAGAGCAGATTGCCAAGTTCAAGGCATGAATTGTTTGAACAAAACTCTTCTAAGGAAATACCTGGAAACTGGGCTTCTTTCACTAGTTATCTGGAAGAAAAAGTTTCCGCTCAAACTTAGAAAGAAGTGCAAAAGTTACAGTACTATTCTATTTCACAGTCGTTCCCTCAACACGTATTTTGCAGTAGAAGTGAGAATACCTCTGGATGTCTCACAGCACAGATGACCAAACTGTTGTTTTTTGTTCAGACACAAAGGAACTGTAGAATCCTACTCCCAGCTTTTGAAATTCTCCACTAAATTTCAGTCCCCCAAAACTGGATGAACAATATCTTCAAATTTCTCCAGAGGAAGGAGAAATTCTATGCCAGAACTCTGGATGGGTGAATTTCCCCATTTCTTTGAACGAAGAGTTCTCCAGCAATTTTTCAACAGCAGGATTCCTTTTTATCAATTATTAGTGCTGCTTCTGAGAAAGGCCAGAGGATAGATTTCCTTCATCATGTCTTCGCTTTGAATTTAACTGAAGCCTGGGAAGCAGAGAAGGCTGCAGACTATTGAAGAGAGCTGGTTGTGTGGTGAAAGACACATGTCCCTCAGTTACCTTCTAACTAAATAAGAACACTGTATTGCACCCATGTGAATTTCTCCAAAATACTAATTTTCTTTGCAAAACTCTTAAGTAAATTCTATTACATCAAGTTGAATGATATAATAGAATCATTCAGCTTGATATAACAATATCAATATTATATTGTTAGGGAAAAATGTCAGGAGGATTTCTGTGGCAGGCACTGCTCACAATTAGTACAGCACTGGGGGAGTACATGCAGCAGAACAAAAGAGAAGCTGAAGTGGACAAGAGAAATATAGAAATCTAATCTCAAACTCTGATAGCATGGATGGAGGTGAAAACAACAAATAATCTCATTCCAGAAACTAGCATATCTGGCCCTTTATCAGTTGCAGTGTTTTCAGCTAAGATTTACATTTATTTCATGAATATAATTTCAATGATTTAATTGTAAAATACTGGCATACTAAATCTCAGTATAATAAAAAAAAAATGCTAAATATATCTGAAAAGAAAATCCCGGTTGTCTGTTGACAAGAGGTCTTCTATGGAGAAGAAATCTTAACTTGGCTGATTCATTTGGACACAAAAGGGAATCTTCTAATTTAATTACAGTATCCCTACATTCTTGGATTTCTCGTTTTTATTATTTTTAACATTTAAAATCTTGACATCTTGGTTTAAAATGTTGACATTTATAGTGAAAAAGCAAAGGGAGAACTAAGAAAAGTATTAAATAAAGCGATTAGTACAAAAACTTCAAGAAAATGTCCTCCTCAAGGTGCGGTGAGCATCAAAGCATTATGATTTATGTTAAAAACCCTATTATAATTTGCTCCTTCAATAACTCAAAGTACTTTAGCATCATGTTTGCTTGGACCAATCTGGATTGGCAAAGAAGGGTGATTATTATCAGTTTGTTTATCTCCACACTCCACTTAATTGATGTAAATCATGCCTAGTGAACCGTGGTGCTGTCAGTTGACATTTAAATTTGAAGTTGAGGTAATCGCTCTGATGTGCAAAGTACATAAACAATGTGCTAACTTTTGTTTTATTTCTCCAGAAGAGTTGGGGTGTCTATCTGGTAGCATATTCTTGCTTTAGTCACACCAGCAAAGCCAACAGCAGCCTTCTCCTTTTCTAGTCATTTTTGGTGAACCGCTGCTTGTATTTTGTCTTATTTTTTTCTCTGTATGGAAACTATTGAAACAATTATTGAAAATTGTGCCCATGTCTTGAGTTCTTTAGGGTTTCCCCACCCCCTTTTCTGTTAGATTGCTAGCAATTCAGTATCAAGCTACATGGTGATGGCAAGAAGAAGAATGACTGGAGGGCTGAGTAAATCCTCCACTTTCTGGCCCATCTCATTTTTTCATTTGGGGTAGAGTTTTAAGTCCATCCCAAGCACAACTTTCTTTTTGGGGTAAAAGCAAGTAGCCAACACTTTTATTTAATATACAAAACTCTCAGTAACAATTTGATGACATATTTTAAATGTATTCTCTCTCTCTCTCTCTCTCTCTCTCTCTCTCTCTCTCTCTCTCTCTCTCTCTCTCTCTCTCTCTCTCTCTCTCTCTCTCTCTCTCTCTCTCTCTCTCTCTCTCTCTCTCTCTCTCCGAATATTTAGACTGAATGGCAACCAAATAATAGTTTAAATAATTATTTACTGAAATGCACAAAGCTTTTTACAATATCTCTAGCATTTAATTCTAGTGACTTGAAATTGCTATAGTGGAGAATTTATGTGGATAAGGGTTTAATTGTTGAGTTCTTGGTGATCTTTGAGCTTGTATCTTTTACTGCAGATCTTGCGTTACAAGACTAGGTAACATTATTAATGCATCAGAGAATGGAGTTTGCTAGCTGTTTATTTGTGGTAGCTTCTCTTACTGGCTTTGATTGGGGTATTGGTTCTTCTTAATTGGGGGGGACGTTCTTTGTTCTATGATTGTTCTTACTTATCCTGCTGGTACCTGCTTATCTGGATGTTGGTAAATAGATGTGATAAGGAAAGATCTCTGTAAGTGTTTGCCATTTTCCTTGATCTTAGGTGGCTTCCTTTCTTGAATGGTGTGAAGACAGAGCTTATCTCAATGTGTTTTTTAATGGCTGATTCATCAGAATTGTGGGTATCTAGGAATTCCCATCCATCTGGCTTACTCTAAGATGTCTATAATTTCCCAATTGAAACTGGAGTTGTTGTGAAATTAAGGAATTTATATCCAGCTTTCTTGACTTAAAATTACGCTGGAGAATTAGCAAGAAAGCACCTCAGTATTATTCTTACATTACTGTATTTAGTTTTGCCTTATCTTTTACCTTACGGCATCTTTTTTTTTAATCATTTCTAAACTGAACCTTACACAAATAAATAGCTAACAAGTAACCAGGTTCCTATGGGCCTCAAGTACTAAGGATAAAACACTTGCTTGGATTGTGTTGTTTGCTTTTTTTCAATGTGAAGCAAGTAAATTTAAATTGAAAAAATAATCTATTCTGCATCTTTCTGTAAGATCCATGTGTAGAGTTAGATAACAATTCTTCACTGAGAGCTGGGAAAGAAGTGAAAAAATGTTTGATTTGGCTTATTTAGGTGTGAGACTAAATGGCCAAATAATATGGACAACAGTGTTACTAAAGAAGTCCTAATATTTTAATCCAGGCCTGAAAAGGCAAAAGTGAACACATCATTTATTAGTGCATGTAAGCAAATTAATATACACCTAATACATTAAATCTAAAAATGACACTAGACATTACATTTTTAAACACAGATTCTATTTCACAAAATAGATGGCATTCAGCATGTTTTTGTAGAAAATGTGTCTTCCATTAGGAAAACAGAAGTTTGCTTTATATTTTTAATGTAACATTTCCACACCAGATAAAACCCAAGTGAGATTTGAGCCTATATTCCCCAGTTTTATTCATTAAGCCATTGGTCACTTCACTTTTTAGAAAAAATGTTTTTAAGTAAACCATTAGAGTTGCCCATGAAAGGTTTTGAAATCCATTACACCAGGTTAAAAAAAAAATCAAAAAATTAAGGCTATCTGAAATGATATGGTCTTTCCATCAAAGATTAAGTGAACAAGTATTCTGATCTGAGAATTTAATATACTTTCTCATAATTAAGCTCTGGTGATGCATGAGGTAAAAATTAGCATTATATTTTATCTTATGAAGCATTGAAATTCATCCTTTAGTAGAATGCAGCTGATTTAATAATTAAAAGGATTGCAACCTGAGGTTGAAATGAATGTAACTCTGGGTTCTCTTTCATATTCTCTATTTCTCTCCAGTTTCATATTTTTCCATTGCCCTCCCTCATAAGTAGTGATGAGGGGTGAAGTGTGGATGTACAGAGGCCTATCTGTCAAGTCAGAGGCAGATTACAAGATATCAGGAAGTTTGGGAGATATGATCTGATCTGAAATCCTAGCTAGGAATCCTACCATATACATTCCAATGAAATAAATGCTAGAATAGCTGGACACTTAGCCAAAGAAACAAACAAATCTTTATTTGGGTCAGAGACGAGAGTAAGGAGGCTGGGTTACAAACAATAATTTTAAAAAGCTAAAAAAAATATAAAAACAAGTTACACAAGGTTAGAAATCTTAAAATACATATTTTAAATATATTAACATGCATTTATAATTTATTTTAAATATATATGTATGCAGATATATGTAACAAAGGAATCTAAAAATAATCTAAAGGGAGAGGTAAAACATTAAATGCCTGCAGAGGAAAAGTTATTGTATGGCTAACTAAGTCTATCACAATGTAAACCCCACTTAGCTGCTTGAGGCACAGGTCATCCATTATCTGATGGATTTTAAGAGCTGTTGCATAGAACCTGGCAACATTATATGTTGTAGACATGCATAGGATTGTCCCATGCATCCTGGTGAGATAAGACTAGTACAAATGTCTCTGTAATACAGGCACTGAAGGAATACATATGCTGTTGTTTCTATGTGTCCAGAGTCAGAGGGGCATGATCTCTCTAGGTGGAGACCTAGCCCCATATTTAATGATTAGAAACTATTTTATACATTTCTGTTGGCTCCACCACTGTTTTTGGAAGCCCTGCAGACACACTCTGGAGCGCACGAGTGGTTTGCGGTAAAGTATTTTTAAGCCTTTTAAGAAAACAGTGACCAGGTGTGTCAGAATCCTCTATCCCTGGCCTATAATTAGCTCAGATGTATTCCAGATTGATCTCAATTCATTTGACTAATGGAACTGAAAAATAGCTGAATTTGCAAAGCTAGGCCTCTTTGTCCATCAGGTTGCTCCTTGTTTCACCAATCAGGTGCTGACGTGTCAGTTGTTAGGAGCTCACATATTTGTTGATACTTGGGTCCTCAGAGATCCCACCATAGCCTGCTATGTCTTCTATGAATGATCAGGGGTCTCCATTTCATGAAATATTGCTCCCGTTCCTGTTATTATCTCTAATTTTGGAGTTGGCATATTCATCATGGTTTTCTAAAAAGCCTCGTGTCCATATCTTACCACTTTTTACATTACTTGAAAGACAGTGCCATGAAGCCAATATGTTTCAGAATCAACTCAAATGTAACAATCCACTCTTCAATGAATAGCTTCTATTTTGTACATGAATCTCACATTCCATGTCTGCTTCTTACGTAGTTTTAACTTCAGAAGAATCACAGGCATCAGTTGCCAAACATGACAGACACATATTGCGTGGAATTTTCTGAATGCTGTTTTCTACAGTATTGGCAATATGATTTCAAATAAATGTAATTATACAGCATTAGATGAGAAGTTTTCAATGAGTTTATCAATAGATATAGTATTTATAAAACTTTCTCTCACAAAACTCATTTCAAATTTTCTTATTTTTTTTACCTTATTATGTATGAATTATTTTCCTATCGAGAAACGTTTCTAGTGAAACTTCCCTTTAATGAAACATTATTGAACTGGCTAGTTTTCAGAGAAATTATGAGAATGATAGCTACTTACTTCTTTCTTGTCACATAAAATAAAAATCCGCTTTCAAGATACCAATTATACACATCTAACCTAATAGAAAATTATCAGTTCAAGAGAACAGTGATAAACAAGTAAATCTTGAGCAATAAATCAATAAATCTTCTATTGAGAAAGCAAAATTTGATCAATTCACATGGACCAAATATAATTTAAGAGCTGAGCAGTATCTTGAGAGTCTAAAGTAATCTTATCAACAAAACTTTTTAAATTCCTCTGATATTTCCAAAGGCATAGTGGTTACTCATTCATTAATTTGAGATCAACACTTCTAGCCTAGACAATAAAGTTCTCAAAAACCCCCCCCCCAGAGAATAATAGGCTTTAACCAAAGATATTTCAACTTAAAACAAATTTTGGTTATAACACATAATGATCATCCAAAAAAGAAGACTACAAATGTTTGCCTTTAGATCAGATCAAAGGTGATAATTCACTTATTCACAACTTTACCATCCACACATGAAGCACTGTAGGAAAGATAACTTAAGGCCAGTACATTATAATACTGCATCCAGTTTTGGTCACCGTGATGTAAAAAAGATGTTGAGACTCTAGAAAGAGTACAGAGAAGAGCAACAAAGATTATTAGGGGACTGGAGGCTAAAACATATAAGGAACGGCTGCTGGAATTGGGTATGTCTAGTTTAATGAAGAGAAGGATGAGGGGGGACATGATAGCAGTGCTCCAATATCTCAGGGGCTTCCACAAAGAAGAGGGAGTCAAGCTATTTTCCAAAGTGCCTGAAGGCAGGACAAGAAGCAACAGATGGAAACTAATCAAGGAGAGAAGCAACCTAGAACTAAGGAGAAACTTCCTGACAGTTAGAACAATTAACCAGTGGAACAACCTGCCTCCAGAAGCGGTGAATGCTCCAACACTGGAAGTTTTTAAGAAGAGACTGGACAGCCATTTGTCTGAAATGGTATAGGGTTTCCTGCCTGAGCAGGGGGTTGGACTAGATGACCTCCAAGGTCCCTTCCAACTTTACTATTATTATTATTATTAAAATTCCTTTGCTCTGTGAATGTGAAAGCAAACATCCTGTTTCAAAGCTTCCATGATGGGTTTATGACAGGAGAATGAGTTTATTCTCCATCTCCAGTGGCCTGGGCCCACTACAAGGCTTGCCTTAAGTTCAAAAGAGGGAGATTCTTCAAGGTTTTGGGATTAAAGGAAGGAAGAAGAGTAAATCCTAACTCTTTATATGGGCAGGTACTGGCCAACGATTAGAAAAAGTAAAGTAGCTGTGAATAATACCAGGGTGACCACACAGTGAAAGCCACCAGATTCTTTCTGCTCAGCATCTCTGTTGCTTGTTGCATGACAAAGTCTCATTCTTTTTTTTTAATTTTTTTTATAATTTGTATTAATTATATATTTGTCAATGTAAACAGAGGAAACAAAGAAAAAATCAGGTTGAGTGCAACTCAACTTAATACAATCATTTTCTACTTGTAAACATTTTTCAATCGGTCATTCTTATAGTCTTATGTTACTATCTCCTGTACAAAAGGTAAAATGGAGATAAATAATTCAGAAGAAAGTAGATAGACCAAAAAGATATCAAGATTTACTGAAAGGTCTCTGAATAACGTGCAAGGATTTCTGACTCCCGTTTTTACCACGGCAACAACAAAATGATTTCCCTACTTTCTGAAATTACTGAAACAGAGTAATGGGGGGGGGGAGGCAATCTCACAGACTGCACTGAATTTTTTTTAAAGAAGGCAAATATCCCATTGCTTGACGATATTTAATAGACACCTGTGAAAACTTCTAAACTCATTTATCAGAATAACAAATGGTTTTCAATGCAAGATCTTTTTCAGTAATGCACAGTCACAGTCTCTACTCACAGTCACACATGCCCTTGTCACCTCGAGGATCGACTACTGCAATGCTCTCTACATGGGGCTACCCTTGAAGAGTGTTCGGAGACTACAATTAGTGCCAAATGCAGCTGCGCGAGCGGTTGTGGGCCTGCCTCGTCATGCCCACATTTCGTCATCTCTCCACATGCTGCATTGGCTGCCTATTGGTCTCAGAGCGCAATTCAAAGTGTTGGTTATTACCTATAAAGCCCTTTATGGCACTGGACCAGGATACTTATAGGACCGTCTTCTGCCACATATTTCCCTTCAACCGGTGAGAGCGCACAGGGTCGGCCTCCTCCAGGTCCCGTCAGCGAAACAATGCCGTCTGGCGGGTCCTAGGGGGAGGGACTTCTCTGTTGTGGCGCCCACTCTCTGGAACCAACTGCCCCTTGAAGTCCGCGTTTCCCCCACTCTCCCGGCCTTCCGGAAGAATCTAAAAACTTATCTATGCCGGCAGGCCTGGGGATGACTGTGATTGTGTGCGTATGATGAATGTGTTTGGGGGGGTCTTTTAAATGTTTTGTAGATTTGGTTTTTGGTTTTTTTTAAAGCTGTGATGTTGTTTTTGTTCATGTTGTTAGCCGCTCCGAGTCCTTTGGAGAGGAGCGGCATAAAAATCTAAATAAACTAAACTAACTAAACTAAACTAAACAGTCATCTTCTCAGTAGTTTCAGAGTGTATTAAAACACAAATATATCATAACTTTAATAGCCACCAATTTACAATATTATTTCTATCTCCCATATATATACTACAAAGAATAGATTTGTACAAACTTTAATGAAATCAAATGTTAAAAGATTAATTTAAAAACTTAAGACAGTTGTAATGTTCAACAATAAATGACACAGTTCTTAAACTTCTATCAGCAACAAGGTAACAGAATGTATATTTTTATATCTGAATCTAGTTGGTAGTCATAATAATATTATGAAAACAACAGCAAAGATTTTGCAAATCTGAAAAATGCATACTCCTTGTTTAAATCATTTAAAATACCTAAATAACAGGAAGAGAAGAGATTAAAGAGGGATTTGCTTTTGTTGTATTTACCTCTAATGGAAATCCCACACAGAGAAAAACGTATTCTGTTCCTCTTAAGTACAAAATGGCTTGCTCCAGGTAGAATCTGCTTGCCCAATACATGCTCCCAGGAAGCCTAATAGATGCCAGTCCCTTCCTGTCAGCAAAATAAGACATCCAAACAGGAAATACAAATCATGAGTGCTAACATGGTCTTTATTGCAAGTTTACAGTAACAGAATTTTGCCAGTCTACAAGCATTTGCTCCTTCTCTTGACTTGACTTTCCAGAAAACTGGAGGGTTTTTTCTGAGATGCTTCACACACATTTTTTTTTCCCTTCGCTGGGCTGAGATACCATTTGCATGGCGGTTGCCTAGGATGGGGCTCTTCCTCCTGTCTCCCAAGGTCTCATTCCCACAGACCATTACAACTTCCCACTCACTGAGAGATATGACAAGCACAGCATCCGCAAACAGGGAACACAATCTGCTAGGTAGCTGGCACCGCATCACATTCCAGGCCATGCCCAAGCACAGGAAAGAGGTGGGACTTGAATTGTGGCATCATGCCTGCCATTTTGCCCATTTTTACTCCAGTATGAATGCCCCTGGATAGGAGGAAATAAAAAAAGTCTCTGTTAGGACACCCTTTCTTTGAAAAAAATTGTCCCTAGAGTGAGGTTGGCTTTGTTCCCCAAAACTTTTTGAAAAGTGGTTAAATTTATTTTGTCATAGAACTTTCAGGGATTGAAAAGCAGCGCGCTTAACTATAAGGATGTTTTTCCCATCTTTTGAGAGAAGTATTCAGTAGAAGAGGAATTTAACATATATTTAGGCATGTTTTGTCAGTTGCCAATTTTTTGTGTATGTATACACTATTTTTCTTTACTGATTAGATTCTGTATACTACTCAGAGTTGCTAGACTGAACTGAGGTAGAAATCTCAATAATAAAATATCCTTTTAAGTTAAATATATTAAAGCAATTATTAATTATGTATTATTAAATTTTAAATAAACATTAAATTTTAAATAAATATCAAATTTATTAAATTTAATATTAAATTTATATTTTAATTGAAAATTATTTACTGATTAGAGTTATGGAACTTCCCAAATCTTAATGCATGTTAGAAAGCAAACTTAAAGAGTATTTTTAAATCAGATGGAACTTTTAAGACAACGATTAGAATGTTCACTATTTAGGATATATAAACCATACTGGGAAAAATTATTCTCTGTAGTTATACAGACTTCTGTGTAACAAGATAAATGCTAAGGGATGGGAAGGCTAGTTCAACATTTCCAGTAGAGACTAGCTAGATCATCCTCAGAAGATTGTAAGAATGGATGGATAGGTAGAATACTACACTATCAAAAAGACTTTTATTATTATTAAGGATCTAACAATTAGGAGCAGCAACCTTTTTTTTTTTTGCTCTTGTAGTCTGCAAATCTGCTTTAGATAAAGGACTTATTTGTGAATGTTTGCTCTTTTCTGTCTGGATGCAAAGAATTTTTTAAAAAAATATAAAGCAAATTGTTAGGATCACTTTAGGTTATCCCAATTCAGTAGGACCACACTGTTTTGGAAAAAACAGAACATGGATACAATCAAATGTTGAAGAAATCCCCCATGGAAATCCCCCAGTAGAGTTATAATCAGCTTTATGCTCTGCTACCTTAAGCTCATCACTAAGCTATATTGCCTGAAAGTCAGGAAAGAAGCTGGTTCATAAGAAAATGCTTGCAAATGAGTCTGAGGCCCATAAAATACCGTGTCTGTCATGTGTTCTCTACAGTAAGGTGACCAACCGTCCTCCTTTAGGGAGGACAGTCCTCCTTTTATAAATTCTGTCTTCCCTCAAAAAGTGTCCTCCTTCATGTCCTCCTTTTCGATATTTGAAGACTAATCTGCAGGGCTTTTTCCCCCCCTCATAGAACACTCAGAACGGCATTCTGGCACCTTTTTTTGATGGGTTTTTTTTCCAACTTTTGCATGAGCTGTGCTACTCCCGCTATTGGCTTTCGAAAGCCAATAGGAATTGCTGCTGAGCGCGCCAAAACACCCGGCTGGCAAACTTTGCACATGCAAGTTGTCTGTATTGTTGTTGCAATGAATAAAATGTTTCTTTTATTTACGATATTTTTTTCTTCAATTTATTTGTGTCCTCCTTTTCATTGTAAAAAAAAATTGGTCACCTTATCTACAGTGAAGATCTGAACATCAGCTTTGCTACAGAGCCCCCCCCCCAGCAGAGAAGGATGAGCTCTATGATTCTGCTGTGCCTTTCGTTGGCCCTCTCCATCCAGAATGAGTATATGTGCCAGCTAAAAGGGGACCAAGTACTTGCAGTGGGAAAGGAGAAATTTAGGACTTGTGCTAGGACAGAGAGTAAGCCTGATGGGATAGCAAAATTTAGACATCTCTAGTCTTTCATGGGAACACAATTAACGAACGCAGCAGAAATACGAAGACATATAAATGGTGATGCACATCCGGGAAACTGAAGGGTAAAATAAATATATCTTGCTACTTATGGATAGATATTTATGGATAGATATTTCCATTTTTTTCATAAGCGTGGAATAAGCAGGAGTCTCAATAACAAGTAGCAACAGCACTTAGACTTAAATACCGCTTCACAATGCTTTACTACCCTCTCTAAACGGTTTACAGAGTCAGCCTATTATCCCCAACAATCTGAGTCCTCATTTAGACAGAAACAATTATTGTCATATTGGTACCATGAGCAAATAATGCTCAAAGTGTCATCTGATGGTCTGTGGGATAACACCTGAAGAGCCATAGAATATGTCACCTTCTCTTCTCATCTTCAAACTGAAAAGAAGGAAAATTAAGACTGGATTCCTTCTTTCTCCTTTCTGGTATCTCTGAGATACTATGGTTCTTTCTAAGACAGCGGTTCTCAACCTTTTTTAGGTCGCGACCCCTGATCTGTCAAGCACCGCGCATGCGCGGTGCTACCTCCTGCTCCACGCATGCGCGGTGCTGCCCCCTGCGCTGGCCGAGGCGTAGGCCACCGCCCATTTCGGGTGGCGGCAGGCAGGCCCAGGCGCTCCTGGGCGGCCGTGGCAAGCAGCAGCAACAGCGCAGGGTGACCACGGGCTGGGCCACCAGGTGGCCCAGCCCAAGGGAGGTAAAAAAACCCGCCGGGCCCCACGCGCACCAGCTGCCCTCCCTGCACCTGCTGGCCTCCCACCTCTCACCCGTGGCCCTCTTTTACTTACATTTTTAGTAGTCGCTCAGCAAGGAGGGGTGGAAAGTTCCGCACCGCTCGCCTTCGCTGCAGACAACTTGCAGCACCGTTTGCAGACTGGGACTTTTGGCGGGCTCAGCAGGGCAGAGACAGCCTGGACAATTCCTATTGGCTTTTGAAAGCCAATAGAATTAGACTCTATTCAAGAGAGTCTATTCTATTGGCTTTCAAAAGCCAATAGAATAAGAGGGAGTAGCACAGCTAAGGAAAAGGGGAAAAAATGGTGTAGCACAGCTAAGGAAAAGGGGGGAAAAATGGCGGACGGCGTTGTTTGGCGACCCCCATGAAATGGTCATTCGACCCCAAATGGGGTCGCGACCCACAGGTTGAGAACCGCTGTTCTAAGATCTAAGATCAAGACATCTCTACTTTGAAATATCTGCAAAATTGGTGCAGAGGGCACATTGGAGATAAGGCTAAGGAGTCCATGCTCTCTCCCTTTGTTACATAGCCAGATGCCAGTTTTGAGATGTAAATTGTTTTCCTTCTCCCTGTGATTTTTTTTAAAAAAATAAACTAAAGTAGAATAGAAAACGCTATACTACCCTGCTTCCATCTTTCCAATCATTAAAACCTCTGACAAGCTGCGATTGACTTCTTGCAGTCTAGTTTACAGCTCTGAGTTTCCCCCTTGTCTCTCATCTAACAGCTAATTAGTTCCTATAGTTATAGAGTATTTTTGTTCAACCAAGATTGGCTAGATTTTTGCCACCAAGCAAGGATCTGGCCATTTTTTTTTAAACAAATACTGAACTAGTGACATAGAAAGTTTCCTAGCAGGTATATTTTTAGTTCTGTTATCAGACAGTATGTTGAATAAATAAATACTGAAGTGGGACTGTGGTGTATTGAAGTTATTTATGATACACTCACAGAATGACTGTTTTGTTATCTTCTCTGTGGGACATCCATACATAATTATGCTTGGGACAAATTCTCACCAAAACTTCTGTCTAACTAGGCACACTTAAGTTTAATATGCAAGTCAACCAACTATCCTGTGCTTCTGTGGATGGCTGAGAGCATGGCTGTCATTGCTGAAAAGCAAGATCCTACTTAATGTTCTAGACAACATTTTCCTGCAGGTTTACAATGGAAGATTGTTTTAACTATTTTATTGCAATGTAGTTCTCTTTCTTTTGGCCATCTTAACATAACTTGCAAAGCAGCAAAACAGATTGTTCTTTTCCCCCCGCCCCAAAGACACAGCCTCACATTACTACTAACTAAAAGGTTATGTAATACTATTTGAAATGGACATAGAATATCTATGAAACCACACTTGTGAATCTTAAAAATCCTTTTTAAAAACACGAACTTTGTTCCCTTTAGCACAGGGGTTCTCAACCTTGGCAACTTTAAGACTTGTGGACTTCAACTCCCAGAATTCCTCAGCCAGCTGCTGGCTGAGGAATTCTGGGAGTTGAAGTCCACAAGTCTTAAAGTTGCCAAGGTTGAGAACCCCTGCTTTAGCAGACTGATAGGCTTCTGAAAATAATTTTCTAGAGCAGCGGTTGTCCACCTGTGGGTCGCGACCCCATTTGGGGTTGAACGACCATTTCACGGGGGTCGCCAAACAACGCAGTCCGCCATTTTTTTCCCCTTTTCCTTAGCTGTGCTACTCCCTCTTATTCTATTGGCTTTTGAAAGCCAATAGAATAGACTCTCTTGAATAGAGTCTAATTTTATTTGTTTTCAAAAGCCAATAGGAATTGTCCAGGCTGTCTCTGCCCTGCTGAGCCCGCCAAAAGTCCCAGTCTGCAAACGGTGCTGCAAGTTGTCTGCAGCGAAGGTGAGCTGTCTAGAAGTTTCCACCCCTCCCTGCTGAGCGACTACTAAAAATGTAAGTAAAAGAGGGCCACGGGTGGGAGGTGGGAGGCTGGCGGGCGCAGGGAAGGTTGCTGGCACGCGTGGGGCCCGGCGGGTGCCTTACCTCTCTTGGGCTGGGCCAGCTGGTGGCCCAGCCAGTGGTCGCCCTGCGCTGTCGCTGCCCCTTGCCAGCTATGCCTTGGCCGGCGCAGGGGGCAGCACCACGCATGCATGGCGCTCCCAGGCAGGGAAAGTCCTCGACTTATGACCGGTTGGGGTCCTCGACTTACGACCAGTTGGGGAGTCCTCAACTTACGACCGGTTGGGTCATCCTCGACTTACGACCGGTTGGGGGTTGTGGCATTAAAAAGGTTGAGAACCACTGTTCTAGCGCTTTTGGGCCATGATAGAAAAGCTGCAGATACAGAATATACTTACCATAGCACTTAACAATAGCAATAGCACTTAAACCTATATCTTGCTTCATAGTGCTTTACAGCAGGGGCCCCCAACCCCCAGTCCATGGACCGGCATCAGTCGGCAGCATGTCAGAAACCGGGCCAAGCAAACAAGAGAAAAACTTCTCTCCACAGAACCTGGCTCCTGGTTTTCAAAAGGTTGCAGGTTCCACAGTGCTGTACCTCTGAGCAGTTTACAGAGTCAGCCTATGGCCCTCAATAATCTGGGTCCTCCTTTTACCTACTTTGGAAGGATGGAAGGCTGAGTCAACCTTGAGTCCTGTCAGGACTGAACACCTGGCAATGGTCAGAGTTAGCCTGAAATACTGTTTTCTAACCACAGCACCACCATGGCTCAATATGGCTATGAATTCCCTGTTTTTTGGGGGGGAGGAGAGGGTGTCAGTGATGTTGCATATTGCACCCCGAGCTAACCCAGTAGTCAAGATTTGGAATATTCTGCAAATTACAGCTGCTCTGTCTTGAACAAATTTGATGAAGTGTTTTGTGAAACCAAATAAAAATGCTTTGCTTAATGGGCACAACCAATTTTCCTTCTCTGGAAAGGAAAGTCCTCCATACAGGTCTCAGCATGCAGGGCTGAGCAGATTCTTTCAAAAGAAGGACGAATCAAGGTCTTTCCAACCTTCTGCTCCAGTAGCAGGGTAAATCTCTGCTACTCTTCTTCCTTCTTCAGGTGGAGCCTTGCAATCTCAGGTCTTACATGCCGAGGGCTCCACTGCTTTCTTGCGGTGCCGTCTGCAAAGTGGCAAGATCCAGAGCTTCTGGTTTCAGCAAAAGCCAAGCAAAAACCCGGCCTTCATCCTGAAGCATAGCAACAATGGGCAGATAGAACGATCCTCTTCATTTGATGCACGTTTTGTGCCCATCCGGGATGCCCTCACCCGTGCCTACTTCTTGCAGATCCAGAAGGTGCAAACAGATGAAAGCGCCACCTACTTCTGTTTAGCAGAGGGAAATTATTTCCAGATAGTGGTCTCAGGGAGTGGAACATGGCTGATCGTCACAGGAGGTGAGCAGGAATATTTGCATAACAGGTGGAAGTAAAGCAAAGGCATTTTCTTTCTCTTGGTCTTTACAAGGGAAGGAGGGAGGGAGGGAGGGAGAGAATAAATGCTGCTAGAATATCTGAACAGGAAAAAAAAGTGGTGAGATACTGTTCCCCCCCCCCACCCCACCCTCTTGAGCTAAACACCTTGCTGAAGCAGTCTCAATCCTGAAGCAAAAGAATTGAGTGCTTTGCGTCTGCCGAAGATGAGGACAGTCTATAGCATTTTAAATGTTATGAAAACCTGGGCTGCAGTGAGGCTTTAGTGAATAGCAAATGGGGTTTGGTCTTATTTTGAGGGCAACAACCATTGGCTAAGCCTCCTAAGAACCCTACATGCAGCTAAACCAAACAAGGCTGGCAGGTTATGGAAAACTCTATTTCCACTAGAGCTTTCAACTAGGGGCCACCAGATGGCAGCAAAGTTAATTTTGATATTGTTTGTTATCACTTAGTGGAGATTGGGCTAGGTAGAATTGGATTAGACCAGGGGTGTCAAACTACTAGCCCGCAGGCCGGATGCATCATGGTGAAACAGCGCCCACCCCATTGCCAGCAATGGGGAAAAAGGTCATGCTATGTCACGACACATCACATGACATTGCGAGTTTGACACCCCTGGATTAGACCAGAGGTGAGGAACTATGGCCCCTTTATGACTTGTGGACTCAAGAATTCTGGGAATTAAAGTCCACAGATCATAAAAGGACCCCCTGGATTAGACTATATTTGCACAATGGTTCTGTTCCCACAACACATATATCCCAGTCGGCTATTAACCTAGTCAAATCTCCTTACCACTGATTCTGCCAGCATTCAATCCCATCCTATTAACTGAGTTGGGGGGAAAATGGAGGACAGAGTAGAGTAATTAGACTGAATGACAAAAATCTTTACTACCATCTACCGTAATAGTCATGTGGATTTTTGCAGCTACATCTGGTAGAATTAGAACAGAATGCCATACAAGTTCTATGGGAACTGATATCCCACAAGTCTTTGCACCAAAAGAATACTGGCAAGATAACTAGTCTGGTTCCAATTAGCCAGGAACACATCAATAAGCATAGCTTGACCAAGTCTTGTGTCTGAAATGCATATTCCGGGTCACTAAAGCTTTAGCAGTGAGTTCCGTAATAGAAAGGCTTAGAGTACTTTTTTAGACTTTCTTTTTAATGGAGGACCAGGAAGGCAAAGAAGTCAATTGATACGTTTTGATGTTCCCACTGTACAACTGACTGAATCTGTTTGGAATTAAACATCATTTTTTGCATTCTCACCACACATTAACCTCTTCTTGATTCAGAAACAAGTTGTGATTAATAAATAGAAAAAAACATTTATAGAAGAAATGAAAAGACCCAGCATCTAAAGATCCATGACTATCTCTAAATGCCAGTGTTCACATTGTGCAAGTCATACCGTTGCAGATCTCAGTGTTGAGTGAGTGCTGTTGCAGCTAATCAGCCAATCCAGCTGATTAAACCAAACCTCCAAAAGCAAGAGTTGACACTAAATTGTGGGAATATGGTTGTGAATCAACAATATTATGGCAGTTTGGGAGCATGGCAAGACTCAATTATTCTTGTTTTCCACAGGACAATCAGTAAATCAGACAATCAGACCGACTCACGAGAGGGGACACACTCCCGACATGGTATTCCTCTCAGAACAGTTGAGTAATGATCTGAATTTAAGGGGCTTAGATATCTTGCCTATGTCATGGTCAGACCATTTTCTGTTACGGCTTGTTTTCAAGGCTCCAATCCTCCCCTGCAGGGAGGTGGAACCGATTAGGTGGTTCCGCCCCAGACGTCTGATGGACCCAGAGAGTTTTCAGAGGATGCTTGGGGAAATACCGGATTCTCTCATTCTCGGTTCAGCAGAGTCCCTGGTTACGGCCTGGAATATGGCTGTGAAGGGGGCTCTTGACCGGATTGCGCCGCTGCGACCTCTCTGTGGTAGCAGACCCAGGAGATCTCCTTGGTTTACTGAGGAACTCAGGGGGATGAAGCGCCAGAAGAGACGTCTAGAGAAGCGATGGAGGAAAAGTAAATCTGTATCTGACCGAACACTATTAAGATCTTATATTAAGACTTATCAGGTGGCGCTCAAGGCGGCAAGATGCGCGTATCATTCCGCCTTGATCGCATCTGCAGAATCCCGCCCAGCCACCCTGTTTAGGGTGACTCGCTCCCTCCTTAATCAGGGGGGGGGTGATGCACCCTTGCAGGGTAGTGCTGAGGATTTTAATAAGTTTTTCGCAGATAAAATCGCCCAGATTCGGATGGACCTTGACTCCAATTGGAATGCAGTGTCAGCTGACAATGAGTCAGTCGAGATGACAGGGACTCGTCTTGATCCTGTTGTGTGGACGGAGTTTGACCCTGTGGCACCCGATGAAGTGGACAAGGCCATTGGAGCTGTGAGTTCCGCCACCTGTTTATTGGACCCGTGCCCCTCCTGGCTGGTTTCGGCCAGCAGGGAGGTGACGCGGGGCTGGGTTCAGGAGATTGTTAACGCCTCTTTGAGGGAGGGGTCCTTTCCGGCTCCCTGCAAGGAGGCAATTGTGCGTCCCCTCCTCAAGAAGCCTTCTCTGGACCCAGCTGTATTAAACAACTACCATCCTGTCTCCAATTTTCCCTTTATAGGGAAGGTTGTTGAGAAGGTGGTGTCACTCCAGCTCCAACGGTCTTTGGATGAGGCCGATTATCTGGGCCCTCAGCAGTCAGGATTCAGGCTCGGCTACTCCACGGAAACTGCTTTGGTCGCACTGACAGATGATCTCTGGCGGGCCCGGGATAGGGGACATTCCACTATCCTGGTGCTATTTGACCTCTCAGCGGCTTTCGATACCATTGACCATGGTATCCTTCTGCGCTGGCTGGAGGGGTTGGGGGTTGGGGGCACTGTTTTGCAGTGGTTCACCTCCTACCTCACTGGTCGGTCGCAGTCGGTGTTGGCGGGGGGTCAAGGTCGACCCCTAGGTTCCTCCCTTGTGGGGTCCCTCAGGGATCGGTCCTCTCCCCTCTGCTGTTTAATATCTACATGAAACCGCTGGGTGAGATCATCCGACAACACGGAGTGAGATATCATCAGTATGCTGATGATACCCAGCTTTACATCTCCACCCCGTGTCATTTCAGTGAAGCAGCAGAAGTGATGTGCCGATGTCTGGAGGCTGTTAGGGTTTGGATGGGTGCCAACAGGCTCAAACTCAACCCCGACAAGACGGAGTGGCTATGGGTTTTGCCCCCCAAAGATAATTCAATCTATTCGTCCATCAGCCTGGGGGGGGAGCTTTTGATCCCCTCGGAGAAGGTCCGCAACTTGGGCGTCCTCCTCGATCCACAGCTAAATTTGGAACATCATCTTTCGGCTGTGGCGAGGAGGACATTTGCCCAGGTTCGCCTGGTGCACCAGTTGCGGCCCTATTTGGACCGGGAGTCTCTTCTCACAGTCACTCATGCCCTTATCACCTCGAGGCTCGACTACTGCAATGCTCTCTACATGGGGCTACCTTTGAAAAATGTTCGGAGACTTCAGGTAATGCAGAATGCAGCCACGCGAGCAGTGTTGGGCTTGCCCAGAAATGCCCACATTTCGGCATCACTCCGCGAGCTGCATTGGCTGCCAATTGGTCTCCGAGCCCAATTCAAAGTGTTGGTTATGACCTATAAAGCCCTACATGGCATCGGACCAGGTTATTTACGGGACCGTCTGCTGCCTCATGAATCCCAGCAGCCGGTTAGGGCCCACAGAGTCAGCCTTCTCCAGGTCCCGTCAGCCAGACAGTGTCGCCTGGCGGGGCCTAGGGGAAGAGCCTTCTCTGTTGCGGCCCCGGCCCTCTGGAACCAACTCCCCCCGGAGATCCATATCGCCCCCACCCTCTCCACCTTTCGTAAACTGCTTAAAACATACCTTTGCCGGCAGGCTTGGGGCAACTAACATCTTGCCCCTAGCCAGTGTATGTTTGTGTGTATGTTTGTGGAATGATTGTTTTTTTTTCTTTTTAACTTAGGGGTTTTTATATTTATGTATTTTACTGTGATTTCTATTATGTTATGAGCCGCCCTGAGTTCTCCGGAATAGGGCGGCATAGAAGTCAAATTAAATAAATAAATAAATAAATAAATAAATAAATAAACAAACAAACAAACAAACAAACAAACAAACAAACAAACAAACAAATAAATAAATAAAAAAGCACCATCATCAGTCATCATATTGTCTGATGTTTCCTAGAAACCAGAATCTCCCGATGTCCATGCCTTATGCATAGTAGAGGACTTCTACCCAGGCTTACTAGAGATCAAGTGGAGTGCAGCTGGGAAGGATATAACTGAGGGAGTCACCTCTGGACAAGTGACCTTGAATGAGGATGGCACCTCCACCACCTCCACCTCCACCTTAACGTATCACGCAATTTCTTTAACTCTGCCACCCCTTTTCAGTGCTCTGTGAGTCATGAATCTTCTGGGGCCAAGATTGAACGGCACCTGGAATGGTGCATGTAGAAGTAAATGGTTTCTCCTCAACGCCTCCCTTTTCTTTCCCATCAAGGTTCTCTGCAGAGCATGTCCTGCTCCATGCTTTGGCTTCACCCTCAGTAAAACTACATTCACTCCTTATCGCTGTCTGATTGTTTGTTTGTTTGTTTGTTTAGGATGAGCATGGAAGGAAATTGGGCAGTTTCTTGTGATCTGAATGAGGCTTGGTCAGTATCTGCTTCCTCTCAAGCAGTGCTGCCCTGAATTTATGGAGCTTACATGTTGAAAAACCAATCTCTGAGGAAACTATTGTACTTAAACATTTTATGAGTTGGCACAACCCATTTGACCATAAACTAATCTGGTGAACTGAACTTGCACTACGGTACTTGCTAAACACCATCCCCATTAGCCAAGATTCCTACTAACTGAGCATCCCATCTTAGAAGTTGTCTATTTCCATTGTTATGTTGAATACAAGTCATTAGGTCTCATGATTTGAGTAACAATATCAAAATGCCCATTTTTTTCATTGTCCTCTCCTCTCCATGCTTATGGAAATGAAGAGATTTGATTTTAATAACTTGATCAAGCCTGTTGCACAAAGACATCCATATTGTGTTCTCTGTATATTCAGCAGCATTGCCTCTTATTTTAAGTTTTTCAGTTTGATGACAGCAGGAGACTTCATTATTTCCTTAACTTTTTTGCCTAATCATGTTTCCCCCTTGTCACCCTCTTTCCAAATGTTGCTCTCAACCCACTCACAATGACCTTTATTTTTTTGCCTGCCTTGTTGTTCTACCTTATGAGTAATATTTTTTGGTATCTGACAACACATTATTGGCCCTGGCCTTGTATATGTTAATGTCAAAACACTGGAACAGCAAATTGCACTAAAACAAACCAACATGGTAACAACTGTGACCTACAATTATAGTGCCATGGGTAACTCAAACTGTGGCTTTCTTCTGCCTCCAACATCTCTTTCAGTTACAAGGTCTGAACTTCATCCTTACATCCTAAATGCCAATGATGTTGCACAGAGCTCTTTGCTAGACATCTCTCCATCACAGTGTGTCCCACGCAAGAGGAGCTTCATTGTAGAATCTGCTGCTCCAGACTTTGGTGCAGTTAGCAAGAGGACAAAACAAAGGAATGTTATTATGAACATTTTCTGTCAGTAAGTGGAAACTGAATGAACCAATGAAAGAACAAAGAAGGTGAGGGTTTTTGCTTTGTTTTTTTAAAATGTTTTTGATACATGAGAGATGAAATAGACTGCAACCAGCTCCCTTTTCAAACCCTACACCCCTGTACCCACTTTCTCATATCTTGGTTTTCACAGTGCTTTTTCCACTGGTGCCTGCATTAAGAGAAAATGAATCAGAATGAACTGCATATGTACCTGTACTATTTTGATACAAAGCATAGTATCAATAAAAAATGCCAATGCTTTTCTCCCAGTGGTAGGTTCATTCCCCCCCCTTTTACTACTAGCCTTCTGCAGGTTGTTGATGATGATGATGATAACTACTACTACTACTACTACTACTACTACTACTACTACTACTACTACTATTATTATTATTATTATTATTACTATTATTACTATTATTACTATTCTATCCATTTCATTCCCTGGACATTTATTCTGATTGCTACAAAGCCTCTGTGCCAAACATTCACTTCTCTATGCTTTCATGCAGGCTGCTCTTCTGTTAGCAGAATACTGATTCCCTCTTAAACTATTGATCAGGCACATTGATTCTGCCATTACACTCCAGCCTCAGGCGAGGAGTGAATATCATCAAAGAAAAATGCATCACTAATTTGCTGGGCCTGCCAATCATCTCCTTACAAAGATGGTTGAGGACAGGGTGTTCTTTTTTCACTGTATGGTATTTTACTAGACTTTGGAAATTTAAATTTGTACATAAAGATAATCTTTATTTGGTTGAATGAGGTTCCATATTTATTCTCTACTTCACAGAAATAAATAAATCATGATTCTAAAAACCATCATTCAAGAGCCATATTACATTCTAACATAAAGATTAACCAAGATTATGTCACCCAAAAATACCAGAATGCTGCAACCAGACCAAGTTGTTGCAACTTGCCAATACTTAATTTGCAAACAGCGGCATGTTTGGGTCACATGTAGAAAACCTTAGGAATTCAGGTAAAAATATAATCTGTAAAGTGATCTAAATACAAAAGGTAGCTATGAAATAACTAAAAAGAGATGACTAGTTTGGGCAACATTCAAGACAGACAAATTCAGAACAAAACAGGGAACAGGGGAGCAGATATAGATCAATATTAAGTTTGCAATTCTGTTCACATTTATTCAGAGGCTCTGATGATGATTTATGAAATGTCTAATTTTATGCTGAACACCTATTATGTTGCAAAGATTGTCAACAAGTTTCATGGACATATGTTAAGCCTGCTGACAAGAGCAGTTTCATGCAGCCTCTAATTTATATACACAATTTGTGCATTATAGTTGCAATCGTTGTACCGAGTCCATGTGAACTTCGACTATATACAGTCTCCAGGCAAGCCTTCCCAAACCAAGATACAAAACCATGTTATATATATCCTGTCAATTTATTGCCATGCCACTTTTTAATCTATGTAAAAAAAAAAGTCAATTTAAGATGTTTCAGTTTTTCAGGACTATTATGTGACTTAGATTTCAAGTTGGTTTCCTACTCCCAGATTGCCATTCTCTTGAAGCTGGCATAAACATCAGTAAGTACACCAGCTGTGGTGCTTGTTTAAAAAAAAAACCACCTTGATTTACTGATGTTTTGTTAACTTCTTTTGTTAACTTTGTTAATAAATTTAGAATGTCTTAACAGAGTGGAAAATTTTCTTATATTTAATAAGTTTATTATATCAGCCACATTCTATTTTATAAGCAACAGTCAGTAAAACAATAGTTAATTAAGCACAAAAGCTTTAGATCCTCAAGCACACGTGGGAAGCTTACCAAAACGCAAGGAGCAAATGCTCAGCCACTGTCTCTGAAGAAAAGCAAGGCTGGGCGGAACAGCATCACCCTACTGCCTGCTGTTTCGTAATGGTTCTCTGATTATTTTGTTTAAAGTACTTATAAGACAGCTGCAGTTCATCCTGCAGCCCAAAAGGTCTACCAGACAATGGCTCTCTTATGTTACCTAGCCACCTCTCTGTTGCTAAAAAGCCTTCTGCATTGGTGATTTCTTGTTGGGTTGATAACTAAAGGAATTTAAATTCCCAGGCTAGAGACCATCCTGGCTCAGACATCAAGCATCCCACTAGCCATGGCTGAAAATGACCAGAAGGAGCCTCAAAGAACTTGGGTTTCCCTCATAAGCTCCCTCCCTCTTACAAGGACCATTTTATGCAAAAGATGAACAGAGGCTGAAATGAAGCATGCTAGCCACAATTAACATTAGCCATAGCTTGCTAAATAAGCAGTAGTTTAAAAACTGGGAGTCTTTGCTTCTGAACTTCCTGGTGACAATCATACTGGTGACAGAAAATAAAGGGCAGCTCTGAAACCCAACGCAAGTCAACACTCGGTTGTTCTTGTGGCAAATTCCTTAGCGAATCAATGCTAAATTGCCTTCCTTTCTGGTTTCTTGAAAAGGCTCCTCAGTTACAGACTGAAGCCCTTGAAAGAAAAGCTACATCCATTTTGAAATGCTCTTTTTACAAATAATTTATTTTCAACTTGGCATTCAAGGAACTGCCAATCTTCTCAGTCTCCTTAAAAGCCGCTAACTGAAATACATTCTCATGTCAGCACTCTTTTAGCCAGATCTTAGCTAGTTAAGTCCAGGAGCTTGTGTAGAACCAAAACTAGATCGAGCTTTATTGGTTTTTCTAGATATGATGTGCCAAGGAAGAAACTTGGTTTCTTGTTATCAAGTAAGTTAAAAATGGCAGACCAAGAACAATTGGGTTTACAATGCCAGCTTTTAAAAAGCACTCCAGATAAAGAAAAAAACCCCATTTTAGATGAAATTGTTAAGCGATTTCTGGCTTATTTATCCACTTCAGATGGTAGGAAGAAACTATGAACAGAGTGCAAGTGCTGGGACACAGTACACAAAGCCAAAATGCTCAGAATCCTGTCTCATGCTGTTCCATGTGACTAGGTTCAGCATGATTAACTCCATGGCTACGGCATCTAGACAACCTTGGCTAAACTTGGAAAATGCTGAGCAAGGCAAAAACCTAATTACTGCTTAAATGGAGGGCACCAGGTCACATCCAGACTATAGGCTAGACTGGCAAATTTGAAAAAAAAAACATCCTGCAAGCAATGCAAATGGTTTCATATTGCTGCCCCTAAAATTTCATGTGACGATGATGATGATGATGATGATGGTGATGATGATGATGGCGATGATGATGGAAGGGACCTTAGAGGTCAGGCAGGAAACCCTATACCATTTCAGACAAATAGCTACCCAGTCTCTTCTTAAAAACTTCCAGTGTTGGTGCATTCACAACTTCTGGAGGCAGATTGTTCCATTGATTAATTGTTCTAACTGCCAGGATATTTCTCCTTAGTTCTAGGTTGCTTCTCTCTTTGGTTAGTTTCCATCTGTTGCTTCTTGTCCTGCCTTCAGGAACTTTGGAGAATAGCTTGACTCCCTCTTCTTTGAGATATTGAGATATTGGAACATTACTATTATGTCACCTTCTCTTCATTAAACTAGACATTCCCAATTCCAGCAACCGTTCCTTATATGTTTTAGCCTCCAGTCCCCTAATCATCTTTGTGTCTCTTCTCTGTACTCTTTCTAGAGTCTCAACATCTTTTTACATTGTGGTGACCAAAACTGGATGCAGTATTCCAAGTGTGGCCTTACCAAGGCATTGTAAAGTGTATTAATACTTCATGTGATCTTGATTGTATCCCTCTATTAATGCAGCCTAGCACTGTGTTGGTGTTTTTGGCAGCTGTAGCACACTGGTGGCTCATATTTAAGTGATTGCCCACTAGGACTCCAAGATCCCTCTCACAGTTACTACTATTGAGCAAGGTACCACCTATACTATATCTGTGCATTTGGTTTTTCTTGCCTAAATGTAGAACCTTACTTTTTTCACCATTGAATTTCATTTAGTTAGATAGCGCCCAATGTTCAAGTCTGTCAAGATCCTTCTGTATCTTAAGCCTATCTTCTGGAGTGTTGGTTATTCGTGCCAGTTTGATGTCGTCTGCAAATTTGATGAGTTCCCCATCTATCCCCTCATCCAAATCGTTGGTGAAGGTGTTGAAGAGCACTGAGCCTAGAACAGAATCCTAGAGCATCCCACTACACATGTCCCTCTATGTAGATGCAGTTCCATTGAGGACCACACACTGATTACGGCCGGTCAGCCAGCTATGAATCCATCTGGTGGTGATGCTGTCTAACCCACATTTTTCTATCTTATCAAGTAGTAGATTGTGATCTACTTTATCAAATGCTTTACTGAAGTCCAAGTAAATTATATCCACAGCATTCCTTTGGTCCACTAATTTTGTCACCTGGTCAAAGAATGCAATAAGATTTGTCTGGCATGATCTGTTTTTGACAAACCCATGTTGGCTTTTGGTAATGACTTTGTTTGCCTCTAGGTGTTCGCTGATTTGTTTGATCCAGAATCTTTCCAAATATTGAGATCAGGCTGATTGGTCTGTAGTTTCCTGGATCCATTTTTCCCATTTTTTGAAGATGGGAACTACATCAGCTCTTTTCCAGTCCTCTGGTAGTTCCCCAGTGCTCCAGAATCTTTGAAAAATATAGTTCAGTGGTTCTGAGATCACATCTGCCAGTTCCTTGAGAACCTTGGGGTATAGTCCATCTGGCCCTGGTGATTTGAACTCGTCTAGGCTGGACAACTGCTCTCTTACCATTTTCTTGCCTATCTTAACTTGTGTTTCTAATCTGTTTTTTATGGCACTATTTTTGATAGCTTGGTCTGTTTTTTCCCTTTGTGTAAAGACGGATGCAAAAAACAAGTTAAGTAGTTCTGCTTTCTCCCTGTTGCTTGTCACCTTCTTGCCACTTTCTCCCACTAATGGACCAATCATTGATGATGAAAGCTATTTTATTAGATGGGGTTTTGAATCCTGTTAGTGACTCATTGATGGGCTGGGTTTTAAAATATTTAATTTTATTTTATTCTGATAGGTTTCTGCATCCTTATTTCATTTCTCTGAAAGTATTGCACATCACTTAATTATGCATATGGATATGTTTCATAAATTTGGCCATAGGCATGACCAGTATAGTGGATAGTAGAACATATTTATGCACATTCTAATTTTTCAGTGAAGGTCTCTAAAAGGATCAGATCTTTAAACTAAAACAATCACAATTCAATTACTAGAGTCTATAGGATTAAGTGTTTGTAGCTTTGAAATTTGCTGATTGGGTTCACAGAATTCTACAGAGTAAACTAAAATAGTGTTGCTGTTGTGGTTCAGCATATTGCAGTGATCTATCACAGTTTTAGTGAGTTGTGTAAACTAGGCTTTAAGTCATAAAGTATGTAGGTTTATGTGTAGATGGACATAGCAAGCTATTTGGTCATTATAACTGAACTGTTTTCTTAACTTTTTTTCCCCTTCTTATCTAGGCTTCTGATCTCTGTCAGCCTGAATATAACTGCATCTCCCAGTAATTTAAAACTGGGGTTTTCTTTTAGCTATTTTGCTGTGAAAGACACATAAAATAGCATTAGGAACTCTAATATTTGTTTCTTTAGAATCCCTCTGAAGTAGATGCCACACGCAGGCCCAGATGTGGGAAATTGGCTATTCTTTCTGTTGAACATCCAGATAAATTACAGAATTACTTAACACTAAAATATAAATTATTTGAAAACGTGAAGAAACAGGCACAAAAGAGTCAGGATTTCTAACATCTTTAGTATAAATAGCCTTCATTTTTCTCATTCTGTTGGTTGCAGCTTCGCATATCGGCAATGAGAAAATAGAGATTAAATTTTGCAATCCACAGCAAAGAGTTTCACGTATTTATAGTTTGGATCATATGGTTCTCTTTAAAGAGGACTATTGGAGTGAGGGGTTTTAATGTATGAATATGAAAACTTGCAGACATGCATTTGCATATGCATAAAGTACATTTTTTCAAGGTTTTCTTATCCAAAATTCTCTTATCTGCAGTTGTTAGGATTAGGGCTGAGATTAAAAACACACACAAATCACAAAGTTCACCTGTATTTCAGAAAAAGGGATAATGAAGCTCAAGTTATTTAAAAGAGTTGGGAGAGGGAATAGTGTTAGACAATCTGTACCTGCAGACTTTTCCTTCCTTTAAAATAACTCGTAATGGACATGCACTCCTGGTCTCTCTGTCATATTTCTCTGTTATATAGGTGTCTTTTGTCATTTTAGTAACAACAGGTTCAGATTACAAAATGCAAGTAAAAAAAAGTTACAGTGGTACCTTGGTACTCATCATTAGTTGGTTCTGGGAGGCACGATAAGTACCAAAAGCAATGAATATCAAACAATTTTCCCCCCCCCGTAAGGAATCATGTAGTGAGCCACAAGGCAGCCAACACCAACAGGTTCTACCTAGCTTGTGCATTGAGTACCGAACAAACAATGAGCACCAGGACAAAATTTGCACATCAGAATGCACTGAGTACCAAATTTGATGAGTTTTGAAGCAGCTGAGTACTCAGATACCACTGTATCTGTTTAATATCAGCCATAAAGGCGCAAGAAAAAAGACGGGGCAGACAACTGGCAATTCTATGTGAAAACACAATTCCAAAGGACACACATTGGCCTAAATCACATGTAGATAATGAGGTTCTTTAGTATTTGGGATACAACCCCCAACCTTAAACAAAGCTTATTAGAACAGAACCCCATCTATGGAACCCAGTTTTAAAAAAAACAGCCTTGATCTAAAGCATTCAGGCAGCAGCAGATTGCCCATCTGTGAGCAGTCTACAAAATCATAGAGAGGGGACTACGTATCATTAGATAGAGGCAGCCATTTGTTCTCCTACCAGGCAGCCATGCCAGCAGAGCCTTCCACAATCTTTTTGGCACAGGTGATGTCATCTTCAAGATCAGGATTCAGCAAATCTTAAAACAGAGAGAGAGAGAAAGAGAGAGAGACAGAGAGAGGGGGGAGAGAGAGAGGGAGAGAGAGAAACACAAGCAACAAAGAAAGATGTTAGAAAAGTGTGAACAAAGGCAGCAGACTTTCCTTAATAATCCAAAGCTGGAAGAAACTCTTTGAGGCAAAGAAAATACTACAGTACTTATTTATTCCAGGAGTTTAAAAATGCCAACTCCGTGTAGACTTTTGGTGGGTTTATAAAAAGTCTAGCTCTAGTCAAGCTTCATTTACACCATAAAAAAGCTCAACCCTCCTTCAGTGTACACTTCTCAAGAGCATTATATATGAAAGGCTTGGCAAAATCATTCTCTCTTCGCTGCCTTCCCAAAGTCTATTAGGGAGGTCATCCTCCAGATCTCCAGAGGAAAATGATTCTATAGGAGTAGAGTGAAGAGCGACAAGTATTTTTTCCTGCCTCCCCCTTCCCAAAAATCTCACACAGGAGGACCATCAACAACTCAGTTCACCATCAGTTCAGACATATACCAGATTGTCTCCACCCCACACAAGTTGCCAGCATCAGGCTTGAATAATGTGATCTCTCCTGGCAGAGGTATGAACCTAGCAGCAACCCCAGTAGAGATCTTTCCCTGTGTTTTTTTCTAAATGTGCTTCGGAGGGTGATGACCCTGAGAGGAGAACCTCTCCTAAAGCTTCGAATGCCCAAGAGTTTCAAATAATCCAGTCTTATACAAACTCTACAAATCATCATTGGCAGTCTGAATTTTTTCTAAAAGGAGATTGATTGTCAATGTGGCTTAGGGATAAGGAATAATGAAAGGATTTTTTTTGAGGCCCTGTGGTCTGGTTTGGTAGGCTGAATTAGATAGATAGGTGCATGTCAAGATTACAATATGCCTCTCAGTCTTTTTGCCAGAACCACAAGATGGGCAGCAAATAAATTTGATAAATAAACAAACAAACAAACAAACAAACAAACATCTAGTAGACATCTAGAACTTTGTACCTCAGAT